>CAMRHE010000021.1:2400000-3000000 GCA_947044405.1 Leptodactylus fallax
TCCCTTGGTTACCTTGACCTCCACTTTCCGAGTCTTCCCATCATCACTAGGGACAACTTTAGTGATGAGACCCATAGGCCATTCATTCCGATGGACTTCTTTATCCCTTAGAAGGACGAGGTCACCCACCTGGAGATTAGGTTTTGAGGTCTGCCATTTGTGACGGCTCTGTAGCATGTGGAGGTACTCTGTTTTCCAGCGGTGCCAGAACACATTGGACAGGTGTTGAACTTGTTTCCATTGGCGTCTGTAAATGTCACTGTGATCTAAGGTACGTGGAGAGGTAGCAGCAGTACCAATTTTCTGAGTAAGAAACGTTGCTGGGGTTAAGATAATTGGAAATTCAGGGTCTGAAGATACTGGGACAAGTGGCCTTGCATTGATTATCGCAGACACTTCAGCAAGAAAGGTTATTAACGTCTCATGGGTAAGCAGTGTCGACTTGTGGTCCATCAACATAGAGTCAAGGATTCTGCGTGTGATCCCAATCATACGTTCCCAGGAACCTCCCATATGGGATGAATGTGGAGGGTTAAACGTCCAAGTGCACCCATTGTTGGATAAGAAGTTGTCTAACTGCAGTTCTTTGCAGGCTCCAACGAAGTTAGTGCCACAGTCAGACCTCAGTTGTTTCTCAGCAGGCAGTGGAGTGTCCCAGTCCATGTTCTCAGTGGTAAGCTGTCTTAGTAGTAGCTTGCCTTGAATGGTGATGGGAGCAATGAAACCAAGAGGATCATAAATGCTGTTCACAACAGATAAAACTCCTCGTTTGGTGAAAGGTTTGTCACAAGAAGACACTTGGAATGTGAATGTGTCTTGTTCAGTGTTCCATAGCAATCCTAGGCTGCGTTGCATAGGAGGAGTATCAGAACTGAGATCAAGATCCTTCAAGTTGATTGCATGATCTTCAGAGGGAAATGCCTTCATTACTTCCATATTGTTGGAGATGATCTTGTGAAGTCTGAGATTAGCTACAGACAGCATTTCCTGTGTTCTAGAGAGGAGATCGATCACTTCTTCACTTGCAGGTAAGGATTTAAGACCATCATCAACATAGAAGTTCCTCTCAACAAACTGACGAGCATCAGAGCCATACTCTTTCTCACCTTCTTGGGCGGTCCTTCTCAGTCCATAGATCGCTACTGCAGGAGATGGGCTATTGCCAAAGACATGTACCTTCATCCGGTAATCTATTACTTCATTGTTGACATCATTGTCCTTATGCCATAGGAACCTGAGATAGTTTCTGTCATCATCCTTAACAATGAAGCAATGAAACATCTGTTGGATGTCGGCCATCACTGCAACTGGTTCCTGTCTGAAACGGATTAAGACTCCTATGAGGCTGTTGTTTAGGTTAGGACCAGTGAGGAGCAGGTTGTTGAGAGAGACGCCTTCATACTGAGCACTAGAATCGAACACGACCCTGATTTGGTCAGGTTTGCGAGGGTGATACACGCCAAATGATGGAAGGTACCAGCATTCTTCTCCTTCCTTTAGTGGAGGTGCAGGTTCTGCATGATCTCTCTCAAATACCTTCTGCATGAAACCTACAAAGTGTTTCTCCATCTCTGGTTTCCTCTTGAGGGTACGTTTTAAAGAGGAAAATCTAGAAACTGCTTGCTTCAGATTGTTTGGTAGTTTTGATCTCGGGGAGCGGAAAGGTAAGGGTGCTACCCAGCTGTTGGAATCATCTTGAATGAATTCCTTGTCCATAGGTTTGAGAAATTCTTTATCAGCTATAGCCGGTGCCAGCTTGTTGTCATCACTTGTTGTATTGAACACTGTTAATCCAAGGGTGTCTTCCCCAGGCAGGAAAGTATTCACATTGTCTCGGTGATTATGCAGCCACTTACTGTTGCTTATCTTCTCTTTCACTTGGTAGTGATGTGGACATGGCTGAAAACAATTGCTGCGACCATTTGGTAACATATGTGTCTTAAATGAAGAAATATTGGTGGGCCTTTTCATCCTACCTATGCAGACGTTGCCAATGATAACCCATCCTAGATCGAGGCGCTGGGCAAATGGTGCATCATGTGGTCCATTAATTTGCTGGCGTATTTTGTGCAGTCTGAGAATGTCTCTACCTAGCAGAACTAGAATGTCTGCATTTTTGTCAAGGGATGGTATTTCACTGGCTATAGCCCTTAGATGAGGGTGCTGGAAAGCCGCCTCTGGTGTGGGTATCTCTTCTCTGTTTGATGGTATCTGGTTGCACTCAACAAGTGTGGGCAAAGGTATCTCCAAATTGCCCTTGAGAGAAGCTATTACAAGACCACTGGCCCTTCTTCCTGAAACCTCTGATATGCCACTACAAGTACCCAAGGTATACGGATAGGTATCACCCTTTAAGTTAAACAGATCACAGAGTTCTGACCTTGCAAGTGAGTGGTTGCTCTGGTCATCCAAGATGGCGTACACCCTCAGAGCCCTTTCTGGCTGGCCCTTGGGGTATATATTGACTAGGCATATCCTTGCACAGGACTTGTCACAAAGGTCTTCTCCGCAGACTTCTGTACATGAGGAAGATACTGTGGTAGTATTTGCTGCTTGATCTGTGTTCTCCCCGCCATGCTTAGTTGGGGAAGGGGAACCTCTAGGCGGTGTGGCACTAGGCTGGGATGGATGAAGAGCCTGTACATGGTCCTCACTGCCACACTCTATACACTTAATAGCAATTTTACAGTCTCTAGCAACATGTTCAGTAGAGGCACAACATTTGAAACATATCCCTAGTTTCTTTAGAAGCTCTTTACGTTCCTGGATTGGTTTCCTCCTGAAGCCAATACACTTCTTGAGGGGATGAGGCTTCTTGTGAATAGGACACAGACGGTTAGGATTTTCTACCTTTTCGTCTTGGTTGCTGTTGCAACTGCTTTCTTCTGGTGCTGATGTAGGTATAGGAAGAATATCAGTCTTTTTCACCGAAACTGGGCCTCTGCGGTTTCTGTAGTTAGAATGTGAGCTGTCATACTTAATAGGAGGTGAACCAGGAACACTGGGATCCCCATAGGAAAAGCTTGGGTCATTCTTGGATTCTGCAATGTTCTTGATAAACTCACAGAAGTAGGAAAATGGAGGAAAGGAGACTCTATTCTCAGTTTTGTATCTTGACCCAACTGTGGTCCACCTTTCTTGAATATTATATGGCAACTTGGAGACTATCGGGTTTACCCCACGAGCAGTGTCCAGGTAACTGAGGCCCGGTAGGAGAGTGTCCGCCTTAGCCAGTAGGAGCTCCATGAGTAGGTCACTAAGTTCTTGAAATTTCTGATGATCCTTACCAGATATCTTTGGAAACCCTTGCAACCGTTTGAACAGAGCATTCTCTATTGCTTCAGGACTGCCATAGGTTTTCTCCAGTCTTTCCCAAGCAGCGGTAAGGCCTGCTATGGGGTTGTAAATGTGGACGGATCTGAGTCTTTTAGCACGTTCTGTGGACTGTGGGCCAAGCCACCGGATAAGCAAATCTAATTCTTCAGCTGCAGTAATGCCAATGTCACTGATTGCAGTTTTGAAGGCACATTTCCAGCCTCTGTAGTTCTCAGGTTGGTCATCGAACCTTGTGAGTCCAGTCTTAGTAAGCTCACGGCGAACCATGTACCTTGCAAACTCTGACATGTCTGTTCTCTCTGACTTTAAATATTGAGTTGCTGGCTGAGTAGCGGTGATTACGTTGTTAGTGGGGTTCTGGTTAACAGAGGTAGGTAGCGTAGGGGCTGCGTAGGCATTCAGCCTAGGAGCTAGCTTAAAGTCCATAGGTTTAGCCACATATGGATGTGAGACTGGACGGTTGTTTGCAGTCTGGTAGTATGGTGTCACATTGGTGTTTACCTGAGTATCAGTATATTGCATTTGCTGAGGTGCAAGGCTTTGGGAATCCATGAAGGAAGAAGAAACTGGATGCTGGACAGGCAGGGCATTGTACTGACCTTGAATGCGGTGTGCTGCAGAAGATACTGTGCCCTGTTGCTCTGGAGAAATGTTGTCCCTGACAGGAACATTTGTGACAAATAGGGATTCACTGCTTTGGCTTAGTACATAGTCTCTTGTGCGCTTGAGGGGATCCTCTGCTTCCACATCACACAAACTGGTGCTGTCGCTTTCACTTCCACTGATGGCCTGTTCTAAAATGCTTAACCTTGCCATGGCTGCAGCGTGCTCATTCTGTTTCTCTAGAGCTTCTAGTTCTGCCCTTTTTTGAGCTGCATTAGCTTCCATTGCTGCTGCATTAGCTTCCATTGCTGCTGCATTAGCTTCCATTGCTGCTTTCTGTTGTGCAAAGGCTGCCTGTATCTTAGTAGCTTCCGCCTCTGCACGTGCTTTTATAAGTTGCTCACTGAGTGTGGAAGATTTTGAGGAACGTGACTTAGATGTACGCTTTGAACGCTTGGTAGACTCAGAAACATGGGATGCCATTTCCTGCAGTTGCGCAATTCTTGCCTCTGTCCTTAACTTAGTTTCATGTACTAAGCTGTCTCGTTCTGAATTGAGATGCTGGAAGCTTTGCAATTCAGCTAAAGAATCGTCTGTATGACGTTTCCTCAATATGCTTTCATACTCCTCAGCTTTCATTTTATAATGTCCATGCATAGAACAAAGCTGTCGCAGAGCTCCCTCTAGTGGTGATATATGGTATGCAGGCAAGCACATGGCAGATATCTTAGTCTGTATTTCCTGCCACCATTTTGAGAGTTCACAGGAAAGTTCATGCTTTAAACCTTCTAGATTGTCTCTAACCTGTTTAATTGAGCGTCTAGCCTTCTCACTGGGCTGCAGACTGAGGTCCATGCTACCTTGTGCTTCAGGGTGCCCTTCAGCCATGATGCAACACAAACAGGATAAATATAACTTTGCTGGAGTAAGATGGCTGCTTGATAGAATCTTCTTATGCTGAGGGAGTCTGAGCTGCGGATGCAACTTACACAATGCTGATTCCTTCTGGCTTCAGGTAACTTGCTGTGACTGACTGTATGTCAGAAGTTGGTGAACTGTCTTACAGCTGTATCTGGCAGTCTTTATGCATCATTTTTCACTGTTCTGACTCAATAGCTTGGCTGCAAGTGTGAGGTTGTGAGAGTGTCCTGTAGTCTCTATGCTAACCAGCAATTTACACCAAGATATCTATCAGATAGTGTTCAACTCAACTGAGGAGGCGTAGATAAGATTCCAGATGCTTTAATCCAAGTAAATCTTGTAGAACCTCATACAGCAGTAGGTGAAAAATGATGAAATACCAGGAGCTGAGCAGACATGTTGCCTACAAAGAAGTGAAACCAAACCGAGGAACAGAGAGGAGGAGCTACAGCATCACAGCCAAGGATACAGAGAGAGAAAAGGGACAAACCACAAAGACAAACAGCATCACAGATACATGTCAGTGAATTAAACCAAGTCCTGGGACATGACACCCAGGTAGTTTTTAAGCTTTAATGATAATTATAAATTTTAATAATTCATAATTATCCTTCCCTGCATAATGTTTTGGTATATAAAAATATATTTATATAAGCCAGTACATAGTATGCTTAAAAATATATTTTTTAAATATACAATGTACTGGCTTACAGAAATATGTCTCTATATTATGCAGGGAAGGAAAAAATACTATTGAAGTTTGGTAAGAGAAAAAAAAACTCTGATTATGATTGGTGTCTACAATCCAACCTTTGGGACCAGACCACACCTGACCTCTTAATGTAGTCCTGTGTTTCCAAACCTTTTCAAACTCTGGGCACCCCCTGGGAAAAAAAGTTTCCTACCAAATAATTTTTACCAAAAAACAGAAAAACTCAGTTTTGCTGTGTTTTTATAGTGCAGTTTTTGAATTTACAGTCATGGCCAAAAGTTTTGAGAATGATACAAATATTAATTTTTACAAAGTCTACTGCTTCAGTTTTTCTAATGGCAATTTGCATATACTCCAGAATGTTATAAAGAGTGATCAGCTTAACAGCAATTACTTGCAAAGTCAATATTTGCCTAGAAAATGAACTTTATCCCCCAAAACACATTTCAACATCATTGCAGCCCTGCCTTAAAAGGACCACCTAACATCGTTTCAGTGATTGCTCCATTAACACAGGTGTGGGTGTTGAAGAGGACAGGGCTGGAGATCAATCTGTCATGATTAAGTAAGAATGACACCACTGGACACTTTAAAAGGAGGCTGGTGCTTGCCATCATTGTTTCTCTTCTGTTAACCATGGTTATCTCTAAAGAAACACGTGCAGTCATCATTGCACTGCACAAAAATGGCCTAACTGGGAAGAGTATTGCAGCTAGAAAGATTGCACCTCAGTCAACAATCTATCGCATCATCAAGAACTTGAAGGAGAGAGGTTCCATTGGTGCCAAAAAGGCTCCAGGGCGCCCAAGAAAGACCAGCAAGCGGCAGGACCGTCTCTTAAAAGTGTTTCAGCTGCGGGATCGGGCTACCAGCAGTGCAGAGCTTGCTGAGGAATGGCAGCAGGCAGGTGTGAGTGCATCTGCACGCACTGTGAGGCGGAGACTTGGAGCAAGGCCTGGTCTCAAGGAGGGCAGCAAAGAAGTCACTTCTCTCCAGAAAAAACATCAGGGACAGACTGATATTCTGCAAAAGGTACAGTGAGTGGACTGCTGAGGACTGGGGTAAAGTCATTTTCTCTGATGAATCCCCTTTTCGATTGTTTGGAACATCTGGAAAACAGCTTATTCGGAGAAGAAGAAGAGGTGAGCGCTACCACCAGTCTTGTCTCATGCCAACTGTAAAGCATCCTGAAACTATTCATGTGTGGGGTTGCTTCTCAGCCAAGGGAATCGGCTCTCTCACAGTCTTGCCTAAAAACACAGCCATGAATAAAGAATGGTACCAGAATGTCCTCCAAGAGCAACTTCTCCCAACCGTCCAAGAGCAGTTTGGCGCTCAACAATGCCTTTTCCAGCATGATGGAGCACCTTGCCATAAAGCAAAGGTGATAACTAAATGGCTCAGGGAACAAAACATAGAGATTTTGGGTCCATGGCCTGGAAACTCCCCAGATCTTAATCCCATTGAGAACTTGTGGTCAATCATCAAGAGACGGGTGGACAAACAAAAACCAACAAATTCAGACAAAATTAAAGCATTGATTGTGCAAGAATGGACTGCTATCAGTCAGGATTTGGTCCAGAAGTTGATTGAGAGCATGCCAGGGAGAATTGCAGAGCTCCTGAAGAAGAAGGGTCAACACTGCAAATATTGACTTGCTGCATTAACTCATTCTAACTGTCAATATAAGCTTCTGTTACTCATAATATGAATGCAATTATATTTCTGTATGTGATAAAAACATCTGACAAACACACATAAAAACCAGAGGGCAGCAGATCATGTGAAAATATAATATTTGTGTCATTCTCAAAACTTTTGGCCATGACTGTACAACTGGAACATAAATTTGTTTGACTTAAATTTTGAAAACCCTCACCAAAAACACATCAAAACTGCACCATGTGAATGCATCCTCAAAGTTACACCATCCTATACTTTCCACACAGCACAAACAAAAATTCACCTTTTACTATCACCAGGCTTCATTAGTGGCCCCCACATAGTATCATACTCCCCAGTGGCCCAACATGCAGTATATGGTTCCCCAGTGGCCCAACGCATTATAATTTACCTCAGACACATACTAATCCTCCCCAGTGGCCCCAGAACCTAATAATGATCCCCAGTGGCCCCCAGGAAAGTAGTAATGCTCCCCAATGGCTCCCTGTTAAGTAGTAATGCTCCCCAGAGGCCCCCAGGCAAGTAGTAATGCTCCCTAATGGCCCCCAGGAAAATAATAATGTCATCAAGTAGCCCCCAGGCAAGTAATAATGTCTTTCAGTGGCCCCCAGGCAATAAATAATGTCCCCCAGTGGACCCCAGGCAAGTAATAATGTCCCCCAGTAGGCCCCAGGCAAGTAATAATGTCTCCCAGTAGGAGCCCAGGCAAGTAATATTATTGTCCTCCAGGCACGTAATAATGTTCTCCAGTAGCCCCCCAGACAAGTAGTAATACAGTTGTGCTAAAAAGTTTACATACCCCGGCAGATTTTTTTTTTTTTTTTTGCCTTTTTTCAGAGAATATGAATGATAACACAAAAACTTTTTCTCCACTCATGGTTAGTGGTTGGTTGAAGCCATTTATTGTCAAACTTCTGTGTTTTCTCTTTTTAAATCATAATGACAACCAAAAACATCAAAATGACCCTGTTCAAACGTTCACATACCCTGGTGATTTTGGCCTGATAATATGCCCAGAAGTTGACACAAAGGGGTATGAATGGCTACTAAAGGTAACATCCTCACCTGTGACCTGTTTGCTTGTAATCAGTGTGTGTGCATAAAAGCTGAGTGAGTTTCTGGGATCCAGACAGACTGTTGCATCTTTCCTCCAGCCAATGACATTACTGGTTTGTGAGTCATGGGGAAAGCAAAATAGTTGTCCACGGATCTACCGGAAAAGGTAGTTGAACTGCATAAAACAGGAAAGGGATACAAAAAGATATCCAAAGAATTGATAATGCCAGTCAGCAGTGTTCAAACTGTGTTTAACAAATGGAAACTCAGGGGCTCTGTAAAAACCAAACCACGGTCAGGTAGACCAACCAAAATTTCGGCCACAACTGCCCGGAAAATTGTTCAGGATGCAAAGAAAAACCCAAACATAGCATCAGCTGAAATACAGGACTCTCTGAAAACGATCGGTGTGGCTGTTTCAAGATGCACAATAAGGAGGCACTTGAAGAAAAATGGGCTGCATGGTCGAGTTGCCAGAAGAAAGCCATTACTGCGCAAATGCCACAAAGAATCTTGCCTTCAATATGCCAAACAGCACAGAGACAAGCCTCACAACTTGGAGTAATGAGACAAAAATCAAAGTTTTTGGCCACAACCATAAATGTTACATTTGGAGAGGTGTCAACAAGGCCTATGATGAAAGGAACACCATTGCTACTGTAAAGCACAGAGGTGGATCACTGATGATGTGGGGATGTGTGAGCTTCAAAGGCACAGGAAACTTGGTCAAAATTGAAGGAAAGATGAATGCAGCACATTATCAGCAAATACTGGAGGCAAATTTGCACTCATCAGCCAGGAAGCTGCGCATGGGACGTACTTGGACGTTCCAAAATGACAACGATCCAAAATGACAACGATCCAAAACACAAGGCCAAGTCGACCTGTCATTGGCTACAGCAGAAGAAAGAGAAGGTTCTGGAGTGGCCATCTCAGTCTCTGACCTCAATGTCATTGAGCCACTCTGGGGAGATCTCAAGTGCGCAGTACATGCAAGACAGCCCAGGAATTTACAGGAACTGGATACTTTTTGCCAAGAAGAATGGGCAGTTTTACCATCTGAGAAAATAAAGAGCCTCATCCACAACTATCACTAAAGACTTCAAGCTGTCATTGATGTTAGAGGGGGCAATACACGGTATTAAAAACTGGGGTATGTGAACTTTTGAACAGGGTCATTTTGATGTTTTTGGTTGTAATTATGATTTAAAAAGAGAAAACAGAGAAGTTTGATAATAAATGGCTTCAACCAACCACTAACCATGAGTGGAGAAAAAGCTTTTGTGTTATCATTCATATTCTATGAAAGAAGGCCAAAAAAAACAAAAAATCTGCCGGGGTATGTAAACTTTTAGCACAACTGTAATTTCTCTGCTGTTCTATAGAGCAACTTTGCTAATTTTTTATGGACCCTGATCTCAGTCCCCTCCATCCCAGGAGCGGGAGCTGTCCTGTGTCTATGACAGCTGAGAGACCTGTGAATGCTCCCAGGCCTGTCTTCATTAGATCTCTATTGAGGCTTGCAAGCGTTAATAGAGAAGTATTGATTTCACCATAGACTGAATATAGTTTTAAGGCAGTCTATGGGACAGTCAAGCTAATGATCACGGGTTCAAGCCCACAGTGAAAGCCATAAAAACAAAACTAAGAAGAAAGTGGAGCAAACTCAGTTTTTGCATAATTCCACCCTGCTCTGAATTTTTTTCCAGCTTCCCAGTACATTGTATGGCATATTAAATGGTACCATTATCAAGTACAATTTGTCCTGCAAAAAATAAGCCCTAATACGGTTCTGTGAACGGAAAAATAAAGTTATGACTTTTGGAAGGCAGGGAGTAAAAAATTAAAATCGAAAAATGGCTCCAACAGGAAGGGATAATGCAGACTGAAGGTCCTAAAACCTAAATAACAAAAATTACTGAATTGTACTTTTCTTTACTCAGATTCCCCCAAAAAATTATTAAAAGCTAATGAAAACATTAATGAACTCCAAAATGGTGCCAAAAAAAAGTACAACTCTTTGTGCAAAGAACAAGCATCAAAACGGCTATGATGTCAGAAAAATAAAAAAGTTTTGAAAGTCGGAGATGAAAAATAGAGAAAATGTTGCTAAGCCTTAATGCCCAAACTAGGCGTCAGGTGTTAAAGCATTAAAAGAGAGAGCTACATGTATATTTTGATAGGATCACCCATCAACTACCATGAAGGTGGTGAATGAGACGCTCCCAAATAATTTTGCTGCCTTACAAAAATGGGTTCTCAGAATTGTTCAGTCTATGTCTCTTTCGTGTTCTCCTACTTCCCGCTCTAACAGTTTATCCTTGACTATCTTTGTGCCTGGTAAGTGTGAGTCACTTCAAACAGCTGTCTCGGCCTCTCCCATCTCTTTTATACGTAACTCTCTCATTGCTAGTGAAGGCTATTGTGCCAACAACATTTAAGGAGGCAGATAGATGGTAGTGCCCGATGCCTGTCTCATACCTCATGCCTCTTTTTTTTAAACCTTTTTTTTTTTTTAAGGTGACTTTAAATTAAGGGGTCCTCTTAGTGCTGTTCACTATTATTGTGCATCTGTGACTGGACGTGACTGAGTTAACTGACTGAAAATTACCAGCCATAGTGATATCATCTGAACATCATGGTAATGGCAAAATCCTGTGTTCGTTCTGGAGAACATCTGAAATTCCTATTTTCCCTTTAAACTTAAATAACAGGATGTTAACACTTTAAGGGTCAAGGAGGCTTCATCTGTCCAGTGATGAAGGAACAGCATCATCTTTCCTTTAGATTTTTTTCTCCAATTTTTTTTTATAAAAAGAAACCACGTATATAAACAGTACAATATAAGGTTTAAGTATTAAAAATGGCAACATGTACAGATGGTGCACCGCGACCTCTCCAATGTAGACATGATAGAACCACAGCAGTAAAAGATAACCAAATTATTTTATTTCTATAGCAGTACTAGGTGTTTCAACCCTGGAACGGGGTGCCCCTAAACAATGTGGGGCACCTTCATTAATATTCCTGAGAGGGATCAGCTATGAAGTTTCATGATATCTGCTGGGGCACCCGTTTTTGCCTCTGGTTGCTGCTGACATAGTAATCTTTATGTAAGGGCATGGCGCTGGGTGGGTGACTGTAGGCAAAAACCGATACTCGGTCAGGCACGTCCAAGTTCTAGGTGTGACAAACAGCTTATTTGCATATGGAAAAAGTTGATTTTCTCTGCAGCAAGACTGACACACAAAAATGGTATGCTCACTATGCCATTAACCATATATATACTGCAACAGCATATACGTGATTTTGGCAGCGGTAAGCTCTGTGGTTTCTTCATCTCTATATTGAAGTGCATGATGAGCAGCACCTGTTCGCGTTGCCTTTTTTTTTTTTTTTTTTTTTGCCTTTGGCCTCATTAAAAAAAAATGGACATTTGTATGACCATTGATTTCCATTGTTCTAAAAACAGACATGTGATGGACGTTAAAAAATATCTGTCACATGTCTGTTTTTTATTGTGTGCATGATGCCTTATGGTTGACATCTACTTTTGTGTCTAAATAAATGAATTAATACAGATGTAATCATCTTTTTATGGATATGCAAATTAGCCTGTAAGTGCACTGGGGGCAGGGCCTGATTTGCCAAATCTGTCTACAAAGTGCACTGAATGTCCTTTAAAATTGTTACCCAATGTCATTCCTTTAGCAGTAAATGACATTTTTCTGCCTCTGTCCTCGCAACAGCTCTATAGGAAAATGTATCAAATTAAACCCCACCCCCAATGCACTTGAGGTTGATTTGCATACCCATAAAAAAATAGTTATCTCTGCATTGCTTCATCATTGTGTAGCCGAAAAAGTTATGTTTCTACTCCTAGTAAAGGCACCTGCAATGCACTATTATTGTGTTGTATTGCATAGCGTAATTATTGTATTATTGTTAGAGGTATGTTGGACATGACAGTCTCCTTTTATTCTTCTTTTCTCTGTAACTTTAGATATGTCTCCCAGCTCTTCCAGGTCCCTTATTGCAGATCTGACTCTGTATACTTGTCTCGTATGACTACTTACTGCCCCCTAGGAGCTGTTGAGATGGTCATTTTGGAGCCACGCATTCATCCAGACACATAAAGAAATGTAAAATCAGAAAGGGTTAAATGGTAGTTTTTAACATTTTGGTGATGATTTAGGAGTTCTTTTTGTGTTATTTAAGGTGGACTTAATTTATGTCTTAACACAGGAAGTCTGGACTCAGAACAGACGTCTTGGGGATCATGGGAATCTTTTAAGTAAGCTCTCAATTAATGTAATGGAGTTTATTGGCCAAGGACTGTGGATCAGGTATTCTCATCAGTGTTGTCCAGAGCGGCAGACAACGGATGGCCCCTGTAACGTGTGTATTACTGTGGATGAAGTACAAAACTGTTACCTTATTTATATACACGAACATCATGTTTTCATGCTTTGGCGCAAATGGGCGAGTGGTCGAGTAGTGGGCATCAACCTGACTAAAGCTTATCAACCACACAGATTTCTGGTTTAGATGATTAAGATTTTGAGGTACGTAAAAATTCTTTTTTTGTTCAGGAGATACATTTTTACATATTTTGTAGTAGTTTAGTATGAGTTTGGAAAATTTGTCCACAGTGATGAAACATTCAGTAAGGGTGGGTTTACATTGTGCTTTTTCCACAAAAACACATGTAAAAATGAATAGTTTTATATATTAAAATAGTGGAGAGTTTTTAAATGTGTTTTGTAAACGCAACCTAACAAGTTCCTCACAGGACCCATTTAACCCCTGCTTTATCCCATCTGGTAATACGCGGCTTTGTCATAGTGATATTGTTGATCTAGGGACAGGTGGCATTTGTTACATTGCACACACATTCTATCCTGTTTGATTTCCCCCCAAGAATACAGGGGTCCAGGAGCCGAGAAGTGACCTTGAACAGAGAAGAGTCTGTAATGGGCACAGCTGCAGACCCCATTCCCCCCCTGTACAAACACACAGCATACACCCCCGGCACCCCAGTGAATCCCCCTCCCACCCCACTGAGTGGAGTAAAGTTACAACTCACAACACTTGTGCTGTCAGTCACACCAGGGAAAGGGAATCGGTGACACAGCCAGGCACACACAGACCCTCGTCCTTTTCCCACAGAGACAACTTCATTCCAGACAGGATGGAAAGAGGGATACTCCTGGCCATGTGCTGCCTGATGTCTGCCTGCTGGCAGGTAAGAGACCTTTTACAGCTATTTCCCAATGTAGACAATATCCCTGTGCATGCCTTTCTGGCTCAGAACTTTTAGGAAGTCTTTACAGAAGGAAATTTCTTTCCATGTTCACAGAGATTTGAGGAAAGCCATAAATAATATTTAAGTACTGTTGTTCTGACCTAAGCTTGTCATGGCCACTCTAAAGTTCATGCTCATACCCTACTGCAGCAATGTTGAGCATTATCATGGCCACTGGCTGAAAAGTACAAGCTCTGCTGAAGAGATTTGGGTGCTCTACAGAGGACGGGGTCGGAGGGCATAGACTCCCATCAGTGTTTGATGTCCTATTACATAGAAAACAAATGGCAGGGACGATTCCACAAGGATTTACAAATATATAAATAGGGGTTAAATTCTCACAGTATAAATCAAGGTGTACGCTATGGACAGTAGTTTTTTTTGTCATTTTGGAAAGTGACATGTTTATGAATGGGTAAAGCAATTCTGGCATCCATGAGGTGCAGTATGTATATCAGTGCCATGCCTACTTATTTATACTTACAAGATTTAGAGATATTATTCCCTTTCTGTAATAAGACGCACAAACCAACTCCTTGTAACAGGATTGTAAAAGAGAGATTGTATGATAATACTGATGTGCCTCATTGGTTTATAACACAAGCATTAGATAGATATTATTATTTTATGCCCCCTGTTCTATTCTCGGAGTGTAACTTTGACTTTTTAATATAAATTATTTAGTATAACTTTATATTTTGCTACAAAACAGATTACATTGTGATCTATCTATATGAATAGGACTGGAGGTTCCTATTGTACGCTGTTCTGACCTAGCAGTAACTTTTAGGTGAACCCCCCCATATATAATATGCTGTGCCTATTTTACTTCTCTGGTTTCAGAGTTAAAAAAAAATAGTTTAGGATGTTCTATCCAAAATGATAGACATACTTATGGCCGAATGATGGCTATAACTAAAAGAGAACTGCCCCTCATATGTGATGACATTACATAGAGACAGCATATGCAAAGGACCTGCACACTCCCTGTTGTAATAAATGGGAGATGGCAATATGCGGTATTCATTGCTCTAACTAGAACAAGATACAATATGCTCAGTGATAAGTAATGGGGCAGCTAGATGGGCAGGAGAAATGTTTCAACAGGTCCCAGCAGAGTAAGGCTTCATGCACATGAAGGTGTGCATGTGCCAGGTGCATGGTAAAATTGCACATTTATGATATAGAACTTGTCCTGAAAATCCTGGGCACTTGGTCCCATACACAGACCCATAATACCTGGCCATGTGTATGAGGCCATAGAAAATAATGGGTCAGCGTATTAGCCGTGAAAAACACAGCTAGCACACTGACAAAGCACGTGTTTGTATGCAAGGAGCCTTAGGGCTGTTTCATATGGGACAAGATGGGGCTGAGAAATACAGTATGTGTGTTGGCCATATTGGCCAGATCAACCTTGTATGAACACAACTCACAGCATCTTACTATGGAGGCGCTCCATTGTCTCTGTACGGCTCTGTATTACCAAGGTATTTCCCTCTACAATTACTGATTTATTTCCATTAAATAAGTGCATAATATTCTACTCACTGGAACATAGCAGAGTTTTGATTTTGTTGGATTCATATTAAATGCACTAAAAAAGCCTTGGCATAGGATTGAAAGTATATGGAAGTATATAAGGGCCCCATAAACTTTTATGTGTGCTGCATTATGGCTCTGTGCAGTTCAGTACAGTTCAGTAGCAGTATGCAAGAACTGTACATTTGGATAGGCAGGCACATTCTCCTGTACATGTGCACTACAGCACTGCATTCATTGTAATGTCCCAGGATAAGAACTGATGTTAAAGGGGAAATCTGCCATCTCATTATCTGGATTATCAGAAGGTAAAGGATACGGGAGTCGTCACCTGTACCAGTATCCCCTTGCTCTTTAGATTTCTTGAAATCCTTTGACACTGCTGAATTCTTATAATTGTCAATCTATTATGGTGCTTTTCATAAATCATGTCAGTGATGGTCTTAGATCACAGACCACTCCTAATATCATATAGACATTTCAGAATGAGACTTTAAGTGGAATTCCCCTTTTACTAGCTGGAAATTTTGTGCAGAGGAGTGATGCCTATTAAAGGGGGCAAAGAACTGGAGTTGGCAAAGGTGGTGAAAGGTTCTCTTTAGGCTAAGGCCCCACGTAGCAAGCCGCAGCCAAAAAGCACCGTGGGAAAAACCATGGCGGAAATGCATTGCGTTTTTTTCCCTCATTGCTTTTTACAGAAA
This sequence comes from Leptodactylus fallax, assembly GCA_947044405.1. Taxonomy (NCBI): domain Eukaryota; kingdom Metazoa; phylum Chordata; class Amphibia; order Anura; family Leptodactylidae; genus Leptodactylus; species Leptodactylus fallax. Next base: position 2,415,860 of record CAMRHE010000021.1, read on the forward strand.
GCCCGCAGTGTTTTCCTCTGCGGTCTTTCTGCTTCAATTATACCTTTACGGAAATGCCAGTGTATAATTGACATGCTGCGACTTACAAAAACGCAAGTTTTTGACATGTTCTGCAATGTTCTAATATGCCATTTATTTCAGTTTTTTATGATTTTCATGATCTCTGTTTGCTGTCAGTGAGCGGGAACATCTTTTTTCACACTCTGGGGTGGTGCATGGCTCTTCACAGTGTATTAGAGATCTCACTTCTGAGGGGACATGCACTTGTTCCGTCTGCATATGATCAGGGCAGGATATCTACACAATAATATTTCCATTCCAGTCTATTGGACTTTAAGACCTGATAACAGGGTGCATGTTAATGGTCCATGATGAATGAATATATAATGTGTACTAGTGACAGCTATAGCATTACAATAAATATATCCAGATGTCCACCATAATAATTCTTCAGCACATATCAGACTGTGCTATTATAATTCTCCATTAAAGAGACAGCGCAGGTGTAAATGACACCTCAGTGATGTATCTCTTCACCCCTTGTGGTACCGGTTTCATTGATAGGAATCTTTATGATAATTTTGGTGTCTCTCTCAGCAGCCTGTGAACTGAAACATATGTAACCATGCTTTTATCTGCCTGGGGAGATTAATGATACCTCCATATTATTACACAATCAGCAGACAAGGATCCAGCACGTGCTCAGAGCCCACTTACAGTGGAAATGACACAGTTAAAATCAATGTAATGATTAAATGATGGCACAGCTTTTTATTCTAATGATTAAAGGCCCATTATAGAAGAGGGAAGTCTATATACAGGACACAGAGATACTGGACTGGACATGGTGGGAATTGGCTTATGAACAACAGATGGGATTTTAAATAGTCCCAGGTTCTCCCTTACAAATGATGGGTAGAGGCAGCAGAGGGATAAGCACTTGAGCAATGGTGAAGAGATTACTGGGCTAACTGGTTAGACAATGCCCAAGACAATTCCATGCTTTAATAATAATAATAATAATAATAATAATAGTCCTTTAATAGTCCCACAGTGGGGAAATTCAGTGTGTTACAGCAGCAAAGATAAGATAAGATAAGCAGATACAAATACAAATACAACATGTACAGGAATGTTCCAAGGTAAGAGGCATTACATTAATAGCAGACAGACAGATAGGACGTAGCAGAGGGGGGGGGGGGGGGATTTAACAGGCAGAGAGATTTCAGTTCTCTGTGTGTATTGATCTCTGCTTAGGTCGGTGTTGGTTGTACAGCCTAACCGCGGTGGGTAGGAAAGACTTCCGATAGCGCTCCTTCTCACACCTAACGTGGAGCAGTCGGTCACTGACAGTACTGCCCAGTGCAATCACAGTCTCATGCATGGGATGGGACTTCTTCTCCTGCATGGAGCTCACCACGGACAGTATCCTTCTGTCACCCACCACCTGCACTGGGTCCAGTGGGCTCCCCAGGACAGAGCTGGCCCTTCTAATCAGCTTGTCAAGTTTATTTCTGTCCCTGGTTGATATACTGCTCCCCCAGCAGGCCACTCCAAAGAAGATGGCTGATGCCACTACCGAGTTGAAGAAAGTCCTAAGAAGTGCCCCCCGGATTCCAAAGGCTCTCAGCTTCCTAGGCTAAGAAAGTGCAGCTAAAAAACACTACAAAAAATGCAACTGCAGAAATCACAGCTTTTCCATTGCATTTTTGCCTCTCTATGGGAAAACACCACATTTTTGTAAGAAAAATTAACATGCTGTGTTGTGGATGCGGGAAAATAAAATCTCATTCACATTAATATGCAGATTTTTTTTCCTGCTGTGTTTTCACAACGGCCAAAAACACTGTGGGGCATATTTATCAACAGAAGTCCCACAGTTCTGTCTACATTTGAGCCAAAATTTATGGTGCACAGCAAATTACCACTGGCTTGACACTTTTGAAAAATGGAGTGGGCGTGGTTTAAAAAAGTCTAACTTTACGACACATTTATGAAACCGAAAAGAATGAATGCAAATTTTCTTCAGCAAAGTAAACCAAGTTTAAAGTGAATTTATGAATTTACAACAATTTACTTTGTGCACCATAAATTCCCATCATGCGCCACATATTTATCGCCTCAATAAGCGAGAGATGATTTGTGTCTGCATATTTTATTCCAAAAACTGTAGGGTTTTTAATGTGTGCGCCAAATATTTGTTCCTTACAGCCTGCATGTTTTTTGTCTACAGAATTTGTTTACATGTTTTGCGCCAAATATCTGTCTCATGGTGAAGCTCGACACTTTTAGTCAGATGGCATTTGAGTAAGAATTTTGGAGCTTCTAGAAACACTCCATATTTATGAAGGTCCATACGACAGATTCATAAATATGTCTAATACTATGAACGGGATTCGTAGTACAAATTTGACAGTATTGTTAAATGTGCCCCTGTGTTTCGACCACATGACGTCTTAGCTTTAAAGGGCCAATGAATACATTATGATGCTACATTTGTGAAAAATAGTGTATCCCTGAGTATCATAACAAATCAGGCTGGTGTGGAAGTTGAGGTTTCAGGCATGTAGGCCATCTCTGTTGTTTTCCGTTGTCTGTCAGTAAACTGATCATCAATCTTGGTGGATTTATCCAATCCATACACAGAGGTAATTTCCCATAGTATTCTATGATAGACATTTGGTATTTCCCAGCATTGTCTGACAATTTAGAGTATGTGACAATTTAGAGATCAAAACCCCTTAGCATCATCTTTACGTCTCTGATACAATGATGGACGGCATACAGATGTGTCAGGAATGGGAGTATTTTAGGACAATATAATAGTCTTTGCTCTGTCGATTAGCCATAGTATGTAAAGAAAATGTGATACTGATTTTGTGGATACAGTGCTGACTCTTGGCACATTCATCATGTTGCACCATATGCAGGACACTATGCATTACCTCTACCTCATTCTGAGCAGTGTGCAATCTGTATCTGTATCTATATGAACAACTCAGTTCCGTAATATGTGACTATATCTGTGCAGGTATAAGTGGCCACGTGCATAAAGCTGGTGTTACTGTTATTAATAGGTGCTCACAATGTATGTAGAATGTCCATACTATTAAAGGGGTTGTGCAGGGCTTCGAAAACATGGCTGTTTTCTTCTTCTCAGGAAGTGACATCATGTCTGTCCTTTTTTTTTTTTTTTTTTTTTTTTTATTCTTTTTAATGGGACAGAGCTATAGCATTTCTATGAGACCAACGGACGTGAGGTCATTTACTGAGAAGAAGAAAGCAGCCATGTTTTCAAAGGTCTGCACTCAATGCTGATTCAACAGGCGGCTATCACCACAACCATGCTTGTTAACTTCTGTGGTGGATAGAGGAAGGAGTAGCTGCCTCATACCTGGTACCATGAATCTCAGGAACATAAGAGGAATAGCCAAGAAAATGCAACACAACTTATGCATTTTGGCAGCTCCCCATTCTTATTGAGCCCTGTTTGTTCCCTTCATGGATAAACGTCATCAAAGGTGTCTGGCAGCAACTTATCTGCTGGTCCATTATAATAACCTGTTTGGTAGAGCCCATGTGCATGTGAATAGGTGACATCAGGGTTCATATTGAGTAAATAGTACTGCTGTCATATCTTAATTTCCCCCATCAAAAATAGTAAAATCTGTAATGGAGGTTTCTGTTGGATCCTCCAATGCAGATGTGAACATATCCTAAAGCAGCCCATTCACATTAGATGTATATTAGCTGAAATCACTGATGGTGGATGGAGATAAGGATCAGGAGGTTGGACCTCAACTGCCTGAACCTTTTGTCTACAAAGACATGTCTGGCATTGACTTTCGCCCTTCTGTTATTCAGTACACATGTACTTCTTGGCTGAGTCTAGCATGCATGTGTATCGGGGAGTCGGGTTAGATAGCTGATGACCAAATGTTTGTTTGGCTGGAAGCTATCTTGTATATGGCCGCTCTTTAAGGTCTCCATTTGAATAACTGAGGCTTGTGGATATGTTTAGCTTGTACATTGAAGGCTTTCATGACATACATGCTAATTGTAAACAAAAAAATGTGATGTGAACAAGACCTTATTTGTATAAAAACCCCAGATAACATATTGTCAGCAGATCTCTCCAAAGATTTTAGCTGAATGGTCAGAAGATCACTATCTCAAGTCTGTGACCCATGTTAGGCTTGCTTTACTTGTACTGCAGTATATATGATAATGTGAATGAAACATGGACCAAAAATACCGACCTGTGACCACACCCTAAGGGCACTGTTTTTCTAATCTACCCTGATCCTCACCAACCACACAGCAGAAGAATCTGTGACAGCCATGAAATGCCAGGAATGTTTTGTATTTGTGACTCAGCGAGGACCAAATGGTTCTCCATTTAGCCATGGTATGGATGCCTCATATATCTAGGTCACAGGGGGAGGATGGGTTAAACATATGGTCTCATGGGAATTTATGGGAAAGGAACACAAATGACCCAGCTCTTCATTATATTCATACATAGTTAAAGGTTATATTATATATACCAATCAGCCATAACATTAAAACCACAGATAAGTCAGTTGTTAATCTTTTGACACAAGTAAAGGGGTGCGATACAAGTGACCAGTCAGTTCTAGAGGTAGATGTCGGAAAAATGGACTAGCACAAGGATATGAGCTACATTGACAAGTGCAAAATATCTAATGACTAGACAACTGGCTAAGAGCATTTCCAAAACGACAGAACTTATAGGCTATTCCCGGTATGCAGGAGATAGCTGAGTTATAGCTCATATAGAGAGTTTACATTGATTCAGGTATGATGATGCATATTCTGCTGCTGGCCTGAGAGGGTCAAGGGCCATATCCTATATGTGTGTCAGTGTCCCTGGGACATAATGAATATAGTGCTTCTGGCTAGTTAGCTACGTAAATATATCCAAAGGGTTTATGATGGGGTAGGCTGACATCATAAGACTAAACTTATCGACACTGATAATATTAAGCCTACTCCGAGGTAGTTTTTTACTTTTTCACTTGTTCAGTACAATTGATATTAATACATCACTATACATAGATTTAACATAAAAATGATATCACAAGTGACACAGTGATCTGCTATTCTATAAAAGGGGCAGTGATTGGACTCTATATCAGGCCCTAAATAAAGTCACCACATACCCTATCCCCACATTGTTCCATTCATTGCTGTAACCCTTTGCCTTCCTTCATTGCACTGTAAATATCATGGTCAGACAGCTGGACATATTTGCAATACTCTATGGAAGCGGATCTGATAATCACATACCCCCACTTACTCTACATACAATATGCGTTGCATGTTTGTACTTAGTACCATAGTCTTTCATTGCCCTTTCAATTGTGTAATTTATTTCAGTAGCATAATATTGCATGTTTTGTGTCTAGTTAGGAATATTTCTAAATATCCCTGTAAGTCGAAGACCTCACATTGCGGAAACGCAGCGTTTTTTTTTTTTTTTTTTGCAGATTTTGTTGTGGTTTTTTGAGCCAAAGTCAGGAGTGGATTTAGCAGAAGGGAAACTTCTAGGTACTTCTTCTATATTGTCCATTCTTTTTCAAGCCACTCCTGACTTTGGCTCAAAAAAATGCAGCAAAATCTGCAACAAAAAACGCTATTTTTCCGCAATGTCGGGCCTCAGCCTAAAGAAGTTTAAGCCGCCTGTTTTGCACATTTGGACTTCCACCAGTGTCATGGGATCGTACTAATAATCTAATATATATGAAGCTGTCCTTTTTTACTGGTAAAAAATTCTATATGCCCTACTAGAACATATACAGTCATATGAAAAAGTTTGGGCACCCCTATTAATCTTAATCATTTTTAGTTCTAAATATTTGGGTGTTTGCAACAGCCATTTCAATTTGATATATCTAATAACTTATGGACACAGTAATATTTCAGGATTGAAATGAGGTTTATTGTACTAACAGAAAATGTGCAATATGCATTAAACCAAAATTTGACCGGTGCAAAAGTATGGGCACCTCAACAGAAAAGTGACATTAATATTTAGTAGATCCTCCTTTTGCAAAAATAACAGCCTCTAGTCGCTTCCTGTAGCTTTTAATCAGTTCCTGGATCCTGGATGAAGGTATTTTTGACCATTCCACTTTAAAAAACAATTCCAGTTCAGTTAAGTTTGATGGTCGCCGAGCATGGACAGCCCGCTTCAAATTATCCCACAGATGTTCAATGATATTCAGGTCTGGGGACTGGGATGGCCATTCCAGAACATTGTATTTGTTCCTCTGCATGAATGCCTGAGTAGATTTAGAGCTGTGTTTTGGATCATTGTCTTGCTGAAATATCCATCCCCGGCGTAACTTCAAATTCGTCACTGATTCTTGTACATTATTCTCAAGAATCTGCTGATACTGAGTTGAATCCATGCGACCCTTAACTTTAACAAGATTCCCGGTGCCGGCATTGGCCACACAGCCCCAAAGCATGGGAACCTCCACCAAATTTTACAGTGGAGTGTAAGTGTTTTTCTTGGAATGCTGTGTTTTTTTGACGCCATGCATAACGCCTTTTTGTATGACCAAACAACTCAATCTTTGTTTCATCAGTCCACAGGACCTTCTTCCAAAATGAAGCTGGCTTGTCCAAATGTGCTTTTGCATACCTCAGGCGACTCTGTTTGTGGCGTGCTTTCAGAAACGGCTTCTTTCGCATCACTCTCCCATACAGCTTCTCCTTGTGCAATGTGTGCTGTATTGTTGACCGATGCACAGTGACACCATCTGCAGCAAGATGATGCTGCAGCTCTTTGGAGGTGGTCTGTGGATTGTCCTTGACTGTTCTCACCATTCTTCTTCTCTGCCTTTCTGATATTTTTCTTGGCCTGCCACTTCTGGGCTTAACAAGAACTGTCCCTGTGGTCTTCCATTTCCTTACTATGTTCCTCACAGTGGAAACTGACAGGTTAAATCTCTGAGACAACTTTTTGTATCCTTCCCCTGAACAACTATGTTGAACAATCTTTGTTTTCAGATCATTTGAGAGTTGTTTTGAGGAGCCCATGATGCCACTCTTCAGAGGAGATTCAAATAGGAGAACAACTTGCAATTGGCCACCTTAAATACCTTTTCTCATGATTGGATACACCTGGCTATGAAGTTCAAAGCTCAGTGAGGTTACAAAACCAATTTTGTGCTTCAGTAAGTCAGTAAAAAGTAGTTAGGAGTATTCAAATCAATAAAATGATAAGGGTACCCAAATTTTTGCATCGGTCAAATTTTGGTTTAATGCATATTGCACATTTTCTGTTAGTACAATAAACCTCATTTCAATCCTGAAATATTACTGTGTCCATCAGTTATTAGATATATCAAATTGAAATGGCTGTTGCAAACACCCAAATATTTAGAACTAAAAATGATTAAGATTAATAGGGGTGCCCAAACTTTTTCATATGACTGTAAAGTTATAAAGTGGAGGGTATGACACAGAGGTGTAACATGAAGCTCCTGGGCCCCAATGCAAAATCTGTAGCAGACAAAATGGCCTTCATTTTTTTTACCTGAGGGGTGCCCCTTTTTCACAGATACCTCATAAATTTGAGTGTATTGAGGGATCTGTGAAAACGGACAACAATAGGACATGACCTATTTTTTTTGTATGTCTGTTAAAACGGTAAGTTCTAAAAAACACCAGTGTTGGTAAATTTATTATTTATTTATTATGCTTACTTATATATCGCCATCATATTCCACAGCGCTTTACAGATATTGTCAGTCACTGTCCCATATAGGGCTCATAATCTACATTCCCTATCAGTATGTCTTTGGAGTGTGGGAGGAAACCGGAGGAAACCCATGCAAACACGGGGAGAACATACAAACTCCTTGCAGATGTTGTCCTTGGCAGGATTTGAACCCAGGACTCCAGCGCTGCAAGGCTGCAGTACTAACCACTGAGCCACCGTGTTGTGTTTTATGCTGTGTTTTATGCTGTGTTTTATGCTGTGTTTTATGCTGTGTTTTGAAAAACAAAGCCATGAAATGTAAAAAAAAAAAAAAAAAAAAAAAAAAAAAGACAAAAAAAGACAGCTATATATGCAGTATATATACAGTAGCTCTATGTATATGTGGCCAAAGTGTTTTTAAAAGCATTAAAAACACAGTAAAAAATAATGTTATAACACTGAGATGTAACCACAATAATTGTGGTTACTAGCAATGTAGGAAAGATGTTGGTTGTCACTTTGGACCAATTGTTGTGCTCATCTCCTGGGATGGTAACCCTTACCAACATTCACTTGTAAATACAAAAATTCTTCATTTATTTACTACATAGGTGAAAGGATTACATGTGACTTGTTTCGCTATAACAATAGCTTTTCTCAAAAAGTCATAGTACATGCTGATGTAGGCAAACCATTTTGTCAGGATGATGTCATCAACCATGTCCTGGTGGGTAACACTCAAAACCATTGGTAATTACCAATCATGTCATCTCAGCATATGAAACAAAGTATACAGTAAGTATACAGAATATGCCAGCTATAAGACAACGTCATGTGTGTCATGATGTCAGCGACATTCAGCATCCTGTACCCATAATAACCCACCTATTGCCAAAATGAGAGTGAAATCCAACAATACAATGAAGTACTGAAGAATCCTTGTGTTTACAAGCTTGTGTTGATCTGTCTTTTTTTATTGGTTACCAGCAGTATCAGTGATTGTAAGCTTCGCAGTCTAGAACTTTCCACCAACGTCTGGTCCATTTAACAAGCTACACACATTCCCAGACAAGGCACATAACCTCTTGAGCGGTGCATATCAGAAGTGAGACTTTGCTGGACGCCTTGGCACCAGCCCTGGGAAAAATGCATCTAGCAGCTAATCATATTGCTAGTTCTTGCCTCCCTGTCGCTCTATGTGTGCCAAGCCAGGGACAGTGGAAGGGAGGAGGGATGTAATAATATTACAAGACAATGTAATCTGTAACATGTAATATATAATGTGTCCTGTCTATGTGTGGGGGGTCTGCCCTCGTTCAGTTGAATCTTTGTACTAAAGTCTATTTTCTACTCACCAACACACCAAAACAAGGATAAAGGCATGCATAAAAGGGAGGACTTCTTAAAAAAAAGAAAGCAAAAACACTCTGTTCATGGTTCACAGTTCTTGACGTTGCAATCTTTTTCTTTAAGAAAAGGGAAGAACCTGGCAAAAAATGCCAGAATATGCTGATGTAAACAGAGTCTAACTGTATGTCCTTCATTCATCTTATGTAGATGCAATACTGACGTTATCAGCAATCCATTAGTCGTGACTCTTTTCAATTTTTCTGTTTTCCAAAAGACACAACCACTGAGAGTCACCTTTAGGCGCTAAGAGGCGGATCATTGCATGACGCTGTGTGACCACACTTGTAGGAGCTGTAATTGTGTCAAGTGGTTGTCAACTTTTCAAAAAAAAAAAAAATATATATCCTGTGAAAAAGTCTGTACAGCTTAATGAATTTTGGTCTAATATCAGTGTATGCACCTCTACAGTAGTTATAGTAAAGATCCCTCAGGCCCCACACACATGGGCAACTCCAGAAAATCCAGACCATTATCTGCCCACATTTCCAGGACTGAATGTGGTCCAGAGACCTGGATTTCATGCGTCATAGTGATTTTTGAAGATAGAGATCTCTGCATCTCTGTGGCTCTATGGTGCCACACTGGAGCTGCTAGGAGGCAGGGATTCTTAGCATTATGGTACAAGGAGTCCTGGCCTACGGACCACATTAATTTCCGACCCCAAGTCTGGGGCCTCAGGCTTTCAGACTTGACAAGCTTTCCTGTTTTTGAAAGCAAGCAGCCATGTTTTTCTAATCCCGTACAACCCCTTCTAGTCTAGGCTATCTGTCACCGGGGCCTAACCTAGTGGTTGCTATACTACCCTACTTCAAGTTGTGCTCAAGTTACAATGTGGTGATCGAAAAAGAAGCTATGCAAGGCAGTGGATTCCACTTGGCCAATTGGCCAAGAAGCTTTACCTGTTAGGTGTCATAAGCCTTCACACATGGTTCATGACTCCTGAAGGACTTTTTACACGGCCCTATTGTAGGATCAAGTTTTTTGAACAACCATCTGTAGGAACAGTCGCCCCAATAATTGGCCAATGTAAATGTGAAGAATATTGTATTTTCTATGCAGAGTTTGGGGATGGTGCTCATTCAGTGCATTACATTTAGGAACATGTTGTCCATGTCATCCACATCAAGTTAGATCAAAACAGAAATCTGATTGGTTGCCATGTGTGACCCTTGTATGTTCACAAGTCTCTGCCGCTGTCTGGATCGCAGCAGTTTAGATAAGTTGTGTCTATCGGTGATCTGTCTTATATTAAAACTCTACAACAGATTCCATTTTTGGAAATGACTTTATTATTTTTTCTGGAATGTGTTATTTGTCTGTGTTGTGTCTAGAAATGTCAGACTGTAGTAGAAGCTTGTACAGCCGCTCTTGCTGGAAATCTACCATTTCATTATAACTTTTTACACCGTCTGCCTTCCTTCTTTACCTTCAGTTACATTTTATGCAGAAATAATTTTGATGTCTTTTGGACAGAGAATTTTGTTCATATCAACTATTCAGATCAATTCTTTGGAGTCATCGCACAATGAGGGAGATTTATTAAACAAAATGCTCCAGAATTCTGGAGTAATTTGCACCAAAAACCTGTCTTGCATGTGTGCGCCACATTTATCCAGTGTCTTGAACACTTTTTAGACACTTTTCAGACTTTAAAAGTGGGCCTGGTCCTACATTGGGAAAGGGGCGTGTCCTACATTGCACCAAGAACTTTTAGGCTAAGGCCAGTTTTATCAAACAGCATCAAACACTTTGATAAATCTGATGCAGTTAAGACTGTCTAGTCTACGTTTGCACTGTCTAGTTCTTAATCAGTATTAGTAAATCTGCCCCCATGTCTGTTTTGGGGAAATCTGCCTGATAGCCATTGTGGTTGATATTGCCTTTTTTTATCCAGCTTTTCTTGATCCCTGAACAGCAATCCTGCCTGACTGAGCGTATGTAGTGATCTACAATCAGATCGGTTCAGGTCTCCTGGAAAGTCAGGCAATAACCTCCCTGGGGACTGTAATGGTGGCCATGTTGGTTTTTACCTAACTTAGGGTGGGTTCATACTACCGTTAGATATCTGGTAAGATAGTGTCCGTTAAAAAGAAGAAAAAAAAAAACCGACACCTTCCATAACAGACATTAATGGACACTAACTGATGTCCATTTAATGGATCAGTTAAAAAAACGGACACATTAGCATCAGTTAGTGTCCGTTTTTATATTGTCCGTTTTGTTTTTTTTTGTTTTTGCTTTCTGAGCATGCACAGAAAAAAATGGACAGTAATAACGGACTGTATAACGAACACCTGTCCGTTACCCATAGACTTTAATGTTAAAAAATAACGGACGCTTGACGTCCATCATGAAACCGTTGGATGTTGGATTTTGTGTCCGCGAAAAATAACGGACTTGTGACAGATTGGATGTATAACGGTCACAAATGGTCACAAGATAAAATTCCATTGAAATGAATGGAAATTTTAACGGATTTGTGACGGTTCTGCTAGTGTCCGTTGCTAATAGCAACTGACGGTCACCAGCGGTAGTGTGAACGACCCCTTAGATGTTTGGCTGCTCTCAGACTGAAGTTTGCCTGTACTGTAGTAACCTATCACACTGTCGCTTTTATTTTCTAATCTGCCTTGGAGAAATATAACCTGGAAAGTGATTGGTTGCACTAATTTCTATTCCTCCGCTTCTTTGGATACATTGCCATATAAATGCAGAGTCATAGATACAAGGTTTCACCACGTTAGGGCAGTGGACATCAATCAGTACTGGCCTCACACCACCCAATTTTGTGTAGGAATGAGGTAAATTCCTTGGACGTCTGTAATGTGATCCTGCCCTTGAAATACAGATGGGGGTGCAGGGGCAGCAGCTGGTACTTTCTGGGACACAGGGGACTGCTAAACACAAGTTGATCCCACATTTGTCTCCCCTCCCCCGCTAGGCAGCTGGATAATCACTTACTGCACTCAGCAGGGATATATTAATGCTTTCACACCTGCCCAACACGGTAGGCCACCGGTCCACAAAGAGTTAAACACTGCCATAAAGCAGGGAAACAAATGGTGTAAGCTGTAGTTTCTCCTCTGCACGTTTTATGTGAAGAAGCTAATCTTACATAGTTAATGCCTGAAAAGTCCAATTTATGCACAGACGTGGGAACAGGTGTTCAATGAGTTAAAAGCTGTGGGGAAAATATAATAAAATTAAAAATATATATGTAAAAAATCTACTATGAAATCTATTTATTATGTAACAAGAGGAGTCCGGTGTGTTCCTCCGTACATAACACTGTGGACGTGTCATGTGGCAGGGAATTACTTGTATTATTTGTTAACTGTAATAGGTTTCGATAAGCTGGGTAGATTTTACTTGGTTAGAGCTGTATATAGGATTTTACTATGTTTTCTTTCTGTTGTCATATACAGGGTTGTTACAAAGTCACTTATATTTTATATTGGTCACTAGGATCCCTCTGCATTACTTACCTGTTGACATGGTTGTAGTTATAAGAGGTTCAGAGGTCGTGGTCACACATGGACCCTAAGGCTGTGTTTACACGGAGTTTTTTGCAGGTGGATTTTGACGTGGAATCCGCCTCAAAATCCGCCTGAAAAAATGCCTCCCATTCTTTTCAATGGGAGTCAGTAGCAGTTTTTTCCTCTAGTGGAAAAAAAAAGTGACATGACCTATCTTCAGGGTGGATTCTGCCCGGAAAAACCCATTGAAGTCAACAGGAGGCGGAAAAAATGCAACACGTTTTTGACATGGTTTTTAAAGAGAAGCTTCCAGGTCCATACAGAGTGCTTGTCGCAAAAAAACTGCGACAAAAACCGTGACGAAAACTGCGACAAAAAATGCATCATGTAAAAAAAAAGCGTCAAAAAAACATTTCCTAATTCCTGAAGCAGATTTTTTCAGCTTGCAAAAAACTCCGTGTGAACATACCCTAATACCTGAGAGACTGCAGAGGCCAAGCAGACACCAGTATAATAAATGGCGCATGGTAGGTGAGGCCCATAGGAATTTAGGTTTTATGCATACAAACGTCTGTAGGGAAAACTGGATCCCTCCAGAACTCCAGTAAAATTTTGGCAGTGGTCATTTTGTTGCCACATTGGCTAGCACATATTGTGGGACTATATGGCTGCATCTGTGTGCTACCTAACAATGAGATGTCTGGTTTCCATATAGTATTACATTATAGTGGCCTATAAAACATAGCTTGCTATTCTCTTTCTTGCATTGTATATGGGTCACTACAACATGCAAAATCTCCCAATTGGCAACAGCTTTATATATTGACAGTAATACTAATGTTTAGTCTATTTGATTGGAAATGTTAATATAGACCCCAAACCCCCATTTAGGAAAGGGGATAGTCTATCATTTTGACCCTGTACTGATGCAGCCATTGCTGTCCAATGCCTTTAAACTTCACACTAGCATTTTACATTGTATGCATAACATAAGTGAATGGTGTTTGGCGACAGTAATAAGCGTCTGGTGCCGAGGAGACTGAATAACCCGACAGATGGCTTTTCATTAATTGTTGACCCCTCTGTGACAGGCACCATTTGGCTTTTCTGGCAGCAGCTTAGATATTCTTAAATCAGAGACAAATCACTCAATGCGTTATTATGGGAGGCGCTGAGACAGAACCATATGGACGGATACTGTATTCAGTACTGGCAGTGCAAGAGTTTAAAAAAAAGTATGCATGTATGTATGTATATCGCACTGTTCTAGAAGAATCATTCAGAACAAGAGACTTCAACAAAGATAGATATTGGTATGAATTGAGGAATATAGGTAACCAAGAACGCAAAGAAGTTGTAGAACTAGTAGTCCCAGCATGACCTCACCATTTGTCTCACTGGCCATGACCACCATAGTGACATGGTCAGGGAATGTGAATGATGTAAGCGCAGGGACATGACCAGTCTTGTGAAAGTTTAGTTTGCTATGGCAGAGTTGGTAACATACAATCCCTGCCTGTATGGAATGGCAGACATGCTGATATGATGACTTGTAAGCTTTCTCCTTGGCCTGTGTCCTGTCAGTCTGCACCTGTTCCTTCACAGTTGTCTTGTGGGATTATGGGGGATCAGCCCTACTCTGTGCATTCCCAGGATCCTGTACGTGAGCTGTCTAGAATGAGACCGACCAGGTGTTCTCAGACAGACTTCTTGGTACCAGTGTTGTGACACCTGCAGCTTCAGGCAGCTGGTCTTAGACGCAGGGTAAAATGATTGGCATTGCCCATATGTTCACATATGCAGCCCTCGTGTTATTGATGTTCAGGTAACCAAAGTAACCCAGACTCTACAGGGATCAGAGATAAGGATCAGACATAGTGGGAGATGTGAAGAGGAGGGGTGATTGTCCTGTGTATTCAGAGTGCAGACATGTATCATTCTCATCATTTATATTCATGTTCTCTTTGTCCTTCCACATCATGTACTGTAGCCGCTCCACATCTCGGTGGAACCTACTGCAATGTTCATCCTGGTTTATGAATCTAATGCTAGAACTAGACTGACACACAAGATGATGTTTAAGGAAAGAGGAACATGGAGAAAGTAACTTACCATATTGGTACCGATTCATATACCATTACATATAGCATTATACAGAAGCCTGGGTGACAACCATCTATTTATATACAACAATATATGTACTACAGACTCTAACCATGTATGGGCCTGGCATTGGTTGTTGGAACTGTAATAAGGGGCCCACTTAATCTTTTCTATCTCCTACTCCACTCTATTCTAGATGTTTCACTGTATATATACATATGTAAGGTGTTCGGGGGGAGAAAGCACCTTATTTAGTTTCCCTTTGTATGACCGCTGCAGGTTATCCCTAAGAATTTATTCAGACCCTTTATGGAATGATGCCCAGTATTAGGCTAGGTTCACATGGTAGATTTTGCATCAGGATCCGCCATGCAAAATCCACCACGGAAATCTTCCTGATGGTGGTAGATGAATTTCCTATTCCCATTTTCTTTCTTTAGGCGGAATCTGTCCAAAGATAGGGCAGGAGACTTACTTTTTCCTGCTAGCTGATTTTTTTTTTTTTCCAGGTTCTTCAGATTCTTTACTTTCATCTGGGTATTGGGCTGATGCTACATTGTGACTTGTGCCAGCCATTTCTTTCCTGAGACACTAGGTAGAAATCAATGTAAATGTTGGCCAACATTGTCTTCCATGGGAGTGAATACTCACACAGACATGACACATTTTGGTCACGTTCTATATCTCCATGTCCTCCTGTGGGTGCGATGTGTCTAGAATCGCCATGTAGCCTGAGGCTGTTTTATGCTGCAGATTCATTAAAGTTCACCTTTTGACTGACAGCAGTTGCAGTTGTGGATAAAGTTTCAGAAACTTTCAGGAACCCATAGGCATGTTAAATGAACCATACATCCTGCCATATTAACCGTGATCCTGGTAATTGTCCTGGACATGAACCGTGTGCTCAGTAATAATGTAATATAAGCCAGTATGACAGGTGTGGTTCAATAGCTCTCCTATCATATTGCAAAAATCCCCAGTTCATAAAATCACTTGCCATGCCCTCTTCTGACAAGATAGTAAATGTTCAATTTGGCAAGTTATATCTGTTTCTAGGAAAGCTGGGGGACCAGTAGTATGACTTCCTATAACCAATCCCTGCCCTTGATCTCAATACCCTGGCACTGCTGAGTGTGCTTGTTGGCCACTTCCCTGCACCCAGTACCTGGGGCACATGCCCTGCCACGCAACATGTGACAATAAAATTGCATTAATTAGGGATTTTATAATAAACTAATATCCGTCTTTTCCTGCAGGTCATCAGTGTGACACAACACGATGAAGACATCCGTGTCCTGCGCCCATGGCGGGAGCAGGAGAAGATGGTTGGCGGGATGCAAAGGTTTAAAAGAGCCTGGGTGATTCCCACGATTTCAGTCTCTGAGAATATGAAAAGCATCCCCTTCCAAGTAGTGCAGGTAAGGAAGGCAGCAAGTGTTTAAGTGGAGAACCATGTATGCAATGGGTGTAGAAATATATATTTTTAGCTAAGCCAATAGCAGTTGCAATAACTACCATCTATTCCCCAAAACATAGTTCCTGAATTCAGCATCAACTTCTCAAATAAGAAATAGAAATCCAATTTTCTGATCTAGTCTTACTGGATACAAAGTTAATGCTGCCTTCTAATGTACATAACTGGAATTACATATTGCAGAAGTGTGTAAAAGCAAAATCTACCATACAGTTTATTGTAATATATCCTAATACAACAACATGGATATGCCACTTCCATAATCACATAGCCATGAATGGTCTTAAAGGGAATCTGTCAACAGAACCCCACATATCAACCTGGCCCCATAGATAGGTTAGGGTCACCTGAATCAAATGGGGTTTTCCTCCTTGTAAATCAATCCCTTTGTTGCTGTGTTGTCGCTATGTATATCAATATGCAAAGGAGCTCTTTGGAGCAAAGAGGGCCTTGTCATTGCTCTACATAGGTAAGCGGCATCACCCTCAATGCTTCAAAAAGCTAATTTGCATATTGACAAAAACAGTGATATCTCAACAACAGGGGCACCAATTCACGAGGAGAACGTACCATTTGATTCAGGAGACACTAACCTGTCTATGTACAGGGCTGGGTTCTGGTGACTGACTCCCTCTAAAGACGTTATAGATGGCAAAATGTCCACATACTGTAAATTATAACTATGTTAAGACACCAAGGTGTTCTCTGATGATACATAATATAAGACATCCCTCAACTGCTGCTATATTTACTTGTATAGGACATTTATTTGTACACTTAGTATTGTATATGTTCTTCTTTTAGATTAAGTCAGATAAGCAATACCAGAGCAGTGTTATCTACAGCATCAAGGGGCCAGGGGTTGATGAGGAGCCCAAAGGATTCTTCACTATTAATAAGACAACTGGAATTGTGTATCTGAACGCAATGCTGGATCGTGAGAAGATTGACCGCTTCAAGGTATATCATACACCGTGTACCTCATGGCTGATGTGTCACTGCTGTTTGGGAACTGTTCTCCTTGTGTTGGTATCTTACACCTGTAAAGACCCAGTATTCTTGCTAGTCATCTAGGATTTCACTATAATAGCAGATATGTGTTGTCATTACTGAGGCTTCATTATTCTCTTTACGCTCTCTCAGCTTCGTGCTTTTGCATTGGACAGTGATGGAGCTCCCCTTGAAGATCCCACTGATTTAGAGATTGTTGTTCTGGATCAAAATGACAACCGTCCAGTGTTTTCACAGCCACTGTTCAGAGGATATGTGCTGGAGAATGCCATTCCTGGTAATATGGCTTTACTTATTACAACAGTATCTGTAGTGCACTTGTATATTCTTCAGGAGCTTCAGTCATGAAAGTGATAGGGTCAGCTTTATGTAGTTATTACTCCTGAAGCCCTGGTTATAAGTGACCATCTTGTGTACTCCACTTGTAGGAACCCTGGTAATGAGGGTGATCGCCACTGATGCAGATGATGCCAACACGGACAATGCTCAGCTGAAATATTCTATTATCCAGCAGGATAGTCCAGATATGTTCAGCATTAACCAGGACACAGGAGAAATCAGGACCGTCCAAGTGGGGTTGGACAGAGAGGTAACATAGCAGGCAGGATAGATATATAGAGAAGATTGATGAGATTTTAATGGAGTATTTATTCTTGTTTCTGTCCATACAGATGGTGGGATCATACAACCTCACTGTACAGGTTGCCGATATGATGGGAGACGGATTATCCAGTACAGCCAGTGCAGTCATTTCCATAGGTGATCTCAATGATAATGCACCTTTATTTACCCAGGAAGAGGTACAGTAACACATTTAAGTAGTCTGTGATTTGTCCTAGTCCTCTGCCTTATGCCATGATATAAAAGATATCCCCCAGGTGGAATTTATTTACATCTTTTTACCCAACATTTGCATTGTGGCTGTGAATGTCATGGGAATAGGAGCATACAGCAGGGCCACAATGCACTAAGGGGCTCCATTATTCATTCGGAAAGGAATTGCTTAAATATACTTCATGTGCAGCCTTATTTTCCTACTTTGAATTAAAACCCATACATTATACACAATATATTGTATCATTTATGTTCTCGCCTTTCATTGTTGTAGTTTGTCATGGATGTCCCGGAGCAGAGCAGTGGTGTAGATGTTGGAAGAGTGAGTGTGACGGACAGGGATCTCCGTGGCTCCCCAAACTGGATGGTCAAGTATGCAATCATCAGTGGAGACCCCCAAGGTGCTTTCTCTATTCGCACAGACTCACAGACCAATGAGGGCATTCTGTCTCTTGTCAAGGTAACAACAGTACCTGCACACAGAAAATATTCTGTAACTTGGGAAAGTATTGAACTTGGGTTTTTGTTTTTTTTTTGGGGGGGGGGGGTGTTCTAATGATTGATAATACAATAAATATCATAGGTGGATCAGAATGTAATTATTATACACTGTATCTATAACTTGCAGTGCCCTCTTTTAGCCTCCAGGCAGAGCTATGTGCCTTATACTTACTCAGAAGAGGGAGATTCAAGCATCTTATGATACTGTGAGGAAATAATAATAATAATAATAATAATAGTCCTTTAATAGTCCCACAATGGGGAAATTCAGTGTGTTACAGCAGCAAAGATAAGCAGATACAAATACAAATACAACATGTACAGGAATGTTCCAAGGTAAGAGGCATTACTTTGATAGCCGACAGACAGGAAGTAGCGGGGGGGGGGGGATTTAACAGGCAGAGAGATATTTCAGTTCTCTGTGTGTAATGATCTCCGCTTAGGTCGGTGTTGGTTGTACAGCCTAACCGCGGTGGGGAGGAAAGACTTCCGATAGCGCTCCTTCTCACACCTAGGGTGGAGCAGTCGGTCACTGACAGTACTGCTCAGCGCGATCACAGTCTCATGCATGGGATGGGACTTCTTCTTCTGCATGGAGCTCACCACAGACAGTATCCTTCTGTCACCCACCACCTGCACTGGGTCCAGTGGGCTCCCCAGGACAGAGCACTGGGCATAGTTTGTGAGATATTCACCACTACGACATTAAGTTCTCATGCAGATGTTTCGAGGCAAAATTATTTGACACCTATAATGATTTATGAGAGTCCTCGCCTGCATTAATAAAGGCCTTGAATTCTTTAACCCCTTCAGGTCTGAGCCCAAAAGTGCGTTAAAGACCAGGTCTCATTTTTCAAAACTGACATACGTCACTTTATATGGCAATAACTTTAAGACGCTTTAACTTGCACAAGTGATTTTGAGACTGTTTTTTCGTGAGACATTGTACTTCATGTTAGTGGTAAACATTGATAAATATTTTTGTATTTATTTATAAAAAAAAATAGGAAATTTGATGGAAATTTGGAAAAAAAATCGCAATTTTCTAAATGTGAAATGCTCTGCTTTTCAAACAGATAGTCATACCACCCAAATAAGTTAATAAATATTATCTTTTTTTATATGTCCCACTAGGACACCTGAACCAAAGATAGTCTAATCGCTGATTCAGCACTATAGACTGCAATACACGTGTATTGCAGTCTATACAGGAATTCAACCTATGTAGACATAGGCTGATTTCCAGAGGTCCCGGCAGGATCAACCAGGTAGTGGGGGCTTCAGGCAGCCTGGGGTCACTGGCCAGACCCCGGGCTGCATATTATAGATATCGGTACCCCCCGATCTCGCCGCGGGCGGCAACATGGCAGAACCCCTTGGATGCCGCGGTCATGTTTGACCGCGGCATCCAAGGGGTTAAAAACCCCTATTGGTGCTCAGCGCCGATTGGAGGTTAAGGAGCAGTGTTTTAGCTGTCACTTACAGCTAACACCCTCTCCCGATGCCGCCCGCGGCACTCAGTGCCGTTAGCAAACACTTAAAATGCCGCGGTCGCTATTGACCGAGGCATCTTAAGGGTTAAACAGTGGGGATCGGTGTTATCACTGGTCCCCGCTGTTGCAGCGGGAGCCTGGCTGTCAAATACATCTGGGCTCCCGCGGTGATCGCACGGGCTCTGCTTCTGAACCCGCTCGATCACCGTCACGCACCTGTACGTGGGGATGCGGTAACTAACCACATTCTCCCACGTACATGTACGTGAGAACGCGTGAAGGGGTTAAATTTCAGATGTGGAATGTCAGATTTTATGAAATAGGTTTTGAAATTACTTCATATGTTGTTCATTTTGAAAGGTATTCTAGAATACATTTCTTTATTTTGTTGAGTAACTTGTAAACTTCCTTAAAGGGGTAATACACCTTTTGAAAGTTCATGGCCTATTTTTAGACCAGCATGGGGGTGTGACTGTTGGGCACTCCACTGCTCTTGCGGGTATAGCACTGGTGTGTCACCTAGTGCAGCCACTGCAGTACTTATAACCACCAATCTAAAACTGATGGTCTATTTTAATATCCTTTTTCACAGGCTGAATGATCATATTCTGTACACCATACACAAAATTGTGAGCGCAGCTTTGGGTGTGAGTAAAGTAAAGCCGGCTAATCTGCTGAATGCTCATTTGGCTAAAAGTGCTCACGTACAACTTTACCGTATACATGCATGTTCAGCCGAGCAGTACATATACAAAGGGAGAAAGCTGATGCCAGACTCCTTAGGTGCTGCCTTATCATCCCCAACATCTGTAGTCAGGAGGATCAAAAGGGCCCCATACACATTAGACATTCAGCTGACATACATGTAATGTGTATGGGCTGCTTAAGTGTGCCTTATTTATCTGACCTTGAGTTATGTAACAAAGTTACTTGTAAAAATCTTATAATAAGATGCTCCAACCTTGATGATATGCTCAACATGGCAGAATACATTCTACTCCGGTGTTTCCTTGTCTCCTCCAGCCTCTAGATCATGAAACAAACGCCATTCATAACCTGACAGTGTTTGCGGAGAATGAAGTTCCACTTCTTCCTTCAGTCCCCCCGCACATCACGGTCTCAAGCTCGGATCCAGGTCATTGTAAAGAATGTAAATGAACCTCCAGTCTTTTCAGAGAACCCCATGATGGTGAGAGTGAAGGAGAGGATTGACCCAGGAAGTGTCATTGCAGTCTTCCCTGCAAAGGACCCAGATATCAGTCTGTCTCAGGAAATCAGGTGAGACATCTGTAGTGTATCATGGTATAACATTTGTAACTTGACTTCTAAATATTGAAGTATTTCCAGCTGTGACTGACCATACTATCCAGCTATCACACTCTAGACGCAGTAGGATATTGACGTTCAGAGCAGATATGTATGTTCAGCCTTGAGTGGTTAGCACTACTGGAACTAACATGTATTGTGTTACACTTGTTTCAGGCTAATGTCAGGTGGTCCGTTAGAGGACCAGAAGAACGGACAAATGGACCAATAAAACAGCAGACACTAACGGAGCTTGAGGAGTCCCATTGGACACTGTGATGGAGTCTCTAAACAGAAACTCCAATGCAGATGTAAACCTAGACTTAAATAAACTTTAACACCTTGGCACACATATAACTAATAAATGGTTAAAAATATTTCTGGAAATTTGGATGACAACCAGTATGCACCACCATACAGCATTTAACACCCACACCTAGGCATATCTGCCTAGACATGAAGCAAATATTACTTCTAAATCTTTAATTTAAAAAAATCTGTTTTTGTTTTTTTTTAAAACTAAGAATGCCTTTATTTTTCCAGATATTCTTTGGTTTCTGACCCTGCAAACTGGCTGCTTGTAGATGCTCAGTCTGGACAAATAGGAACCAGATACAGCATGGAAAGAAAGTCCCCATTTCTAGAAAGAGGGTGGTACACAGCGCTGATCACTGCCTCCGATAATGGTGAGAGCACAGGTGGACATGTACCTCACAGCATCATTGTGTAACGTTAGACCTCCACTGCCATACAAAAAAAAAAGCCCTTACTGAGGCATGATGGGATCTGTAGATCAATACCAGCTAGACTATTTAAGTATATCTCAAATTATAGCTTACTGTATATATCCATGTTATTTCTGTATTTCAGCTGTGCCCCCTCTGAGCTCCACAGGGACACTATCCGTGGAGGTTATAGAACTTAATGACCACGCTCCAGTGCTGTGGCAGCATACAGGGGAGCTCTGCAGCAGTCCACATCATGGTCACGGGATACTACTGAGCGCTACAGATGAGGACATGCCACCTCAGTCACACCCTTTCCACTTCCAGTTGGACCAATCCTCCATAGCCCTGACCATTAATTGGAGTATCAGTGAGGTTAACAGTAAGTAAAAAGAGACCCGGTCATCAGACAAGTTACATGTGAATGGCTGAGGAAAGAATACAATAGTTGCTCTATTCACATCTGCCTTAATGGAGCCTCCATTACAGGTTTCTACCAAAAACGACAGACACCATGAAGGGAACCCCAATATAGTATATGTGGTCCTTTGGGCATGTTTAGTATCAGTTGTGTCATGGATCTATTGCTGCCTTCATTTTCGATGTTCTAGTCTTATGACAAAGCACAACAGAAATTAACAGTGCAGATGTGAACCGAGCCTATGTTATACACAAAACATCTGTATGTGGGGCGATACATCACTAACATAAGGCAGAGCATTAAAGTGGATGTTTTGTTGTGTGTTTCTCAAAGGAATAGATAAGTGCATTGCAAAAGTATTCACAGCTCTACATTGTAGAAGACACACTTACAAGGTAAACATAACAATAAAAATCAATGACCTAACTTAGACAGACAATAGTACAGCAGACTTATCACAGTGGCTGATGCTGGATGGTAATCTTGCCTTAGCTTTAGACTGTCTGGTCTATGTTTATACCACCTTTTATTTTGCTTAGGGTGGGTTCACACCTGCGCTTCAGTCCGTCCGTTGCCAATCTGAGTGAAAATCTCGGCGAACGGGATTGGCATCGGATACAGACAGATTAGCGACGCATTGGTTAAAAACCCATTCATTTGAATGGGTTTTTAAAGCAATGCGCGGGTGTGCGCTTACACCCTCTGCGCTGCAAATCCTTTTTTTTTTGTCGGAAACAAAGTCGGACATGCAGGACTTCGTGCCCGACGAAAAAAAATGGTTTAGCAGCGCAGAGGGTGCAATCAGACACCCGCGCATTGCTTTAAAAACCCATTCAAATGAATGGGTTTTTAACCAATGCGTCGCTAACCTGTCTGTATCCGATGCCAATCCCGTTCGCCAAGATTTTCACTCGGATTGGCAACGAACGGACTGAAGCGCAGGTGTGAACCCACCCTTACTTCGAGGCAGAATTTTACAATACTCTTTTGGTGCATTTAAGTCCCACACCTTTCCTGAGAATTCAAACCCATATGTTTAGAATGTAGAAAAATTTTAGTCCAAACAAGGTGTGCCAAGATACCCCATGTTTCTGCCAGCACCTAGTCATAACCAACAAATATATTTGCAAATTGTGACACTAGATCAGGTGCTGCACCCCCTGCTTAATGTTTGGGTAATAGACACCATTCTTCCTTTCAGTGGAAATATGAGATTATCTTGGAGTTTACTAAGTGAATATTTGTATAGTGATTTATCACAGAGTTGGCAGTCATTTTGCCACTTCAAAGGTCAGTGCTCTAGAACAGAGTGTTGTGAAAAATACTTTTGCTTCACCAAGCAAATCTTGTTTCCTACTCCCCAGGTACCCATGCAATGCTGGAACTGCTCAGTGAGGTGGATGAAGGAGTTTACACTCTGCCATTGCTGGTATCAGACTCTGGTGACCCACCATTGGCACAGCTGCACATGCTGAATGTGTCTGTATGTCGCTGTGATGTGGCTGGCATCTGTAGTGGCAGTGCAGCTGCCCTCTTCAACTCTGGAGCGGGTATCAGCCTGAGTGCACTCATCATTATCCTAAGCAGTGTGGCCTTACTATTGGGTGAGTCTGAATAAACATGCCCTGGACACTGAGGTGAACCTGTACTTTGTTTCTGTATTATAATAATAATGCAAATACTTTCTGCCCCTTACACATTTCACTGCATGATGGTCAAGTTGTGAACAAGCTGTGGGACCATGCTGCTTTGTGTTCGGCCATTTTAATTCCCTTACTTAGGGAAAGAGTAGAGGGAAAAACACCATGCAGCTTTAAAAAAAAAAAAAAAAAAGTTACGCTTTCCAAGTAGTGAAAGCCCTCATGATCCCACAGCTAACATGCTGCTTTTTACAAAGACCTGCAGCCCTTTTTGAAAATGGAGCTTCACACCCTCCCCAATGTGTGGATGAGCAAAAAAGAGCAGTTTACACACATTGTAAATTATTTGGAAAAGGACAGACACACGTGAACCAAGTGCAAGATTATTAATGTGATTTAATAATTTAAAGTGGAACATCCTGGCTACATCTACATACACAGGATAGTAAAGTATTTTCTTTCTTTCTGCTTGCTAGGGAGCAGGCCTTTTGAGTGTAAAATATTGATCTGACAAAATAATCTGTGTCATACCAGCAGCAGTCAGTTATAATTGGCAGTATCATGTAAAAAGGGTGTCCGCTGCGCCATACTGGTGACTAACCAATAATACACAGGATATAAACGCTGAGGGTATCCGAAATACAAAGCTTCAGTCTGTTCAGAGCTATGAACTCTGTCACCCACCATCCCTAATCCCCCTACCCCATTACGAAACAGCTTTAGCATGACAATAGATAAGCAGCTACCAGGCATTTGTGGTGCTGCTAATCTAAAGGGAAGCAAAGGTTCAGACATGTTTACACCCAAAGGTGGGGTTATCATCAATGTTATTGGCCTATTGACCTTAATTTAACACCTTAAGGACGCAGGTTAGTTTGGTAATTGGGGTTCAACAACTTTTTTCATATTTTCCATCTACGCTTTACAAAATTTTTAACTTCTTTATTTTTCTGTTGACATAGCCATATGAAAGTTTTTTCTATGTGCAATAAGATGTATTTTTAGTTGGCACCATTTTGGGGTGCTGGTCTCGGGTTTCAGATGCCTACTGATCTTGACCCTATTCTGAGCATAGGTCAGCAATATAAAAAAAAACAAAAAATCCTTTAAAGGGGTACCCTGGTTTCAGCAAATAAAATCTTTGTACAGTACAGACAAAGTTTGGATACACCTTCTCATTCCAAGAGTTTTCTGTATTTTCATGACTATATAAATTGTAGATTCACACTGAAGGCATCAAAACTATGAATTAACACATGTGGAATTATATACTTAACAAAAAAGTGTGAAACAACTGAAAATATGTCTTATATTCTAGGTTCTTCAAAGTAGCCACCTTTTGCTTTTATTACTGCTTTTGCACACTCTTGGCATTCTCTTGATGAGCTTCAAGAGGTAGTCACCTGAAATGGTTTTCACTTCACAGGTGTGCCCTGTCAGGTTTAATAAGTGGGATTTCTTGCCTTAGAAATGGGGTTGGGACCATCAGTTGTGTTGTTCAGAAGTCAGGTGGATACACAGCTGATAGTCCTACTGAATGGAGTGTTAGAATTTGTATTAATGGCAAGAAAAAAGCAGCTAAGTAAAGAAAAACGAGTGGCCATCATTACTTTAAGAAATGAAGGTCAGTCAGTCCGAAAAATTGGGAAAACTTTGAAAGTGTCCCCAAGTGCAGTGGCCAAAACCATCAAGCGCTACAAAGAAACTGGCTCACATGAGGACCGCCCCAGGAAAGGAAGACCAAGAGTCACCTCTGCTGCAGAGGATAAGTTCATCCGAGTCACCAGCCTCAGAAATCGCAGGTTAACAGCAGCTCAGATTAGAGACCAGGTCAATGCCACACTGGGTTCTAGCAGCAGACACATCTCTACAACAACTGTTAAGAGGAGACTGTGTGCAGCAGGCCTTCATGGTAAAATAGCTGCTAGGAAACCACTGCTAAGTACAGGCAACAAGCAGAAGAGACTTGTTTGGGCTAAAGAACACAAGGAATGGACATTAGACCTGTGGAAATCTGTGCTTTGGTCTGATGAGTCCAAATTTGAGCTCTTTGGTTCCAACCACCGTGTCTTTGTGCGACGCAGAAAAGGTGAACGAATGGACTCTACATGCCTGGTTCCCACCCTGAAGCATGGAGGAGTAGGTGTGATGGTGTGGGGGTGCTTTGCTGGTGACACTGTTGGGGATTTATTCAAAATTGAAGGAATACTGAACCAGCATGGTTACCACAGCATCTTGCAGCGGCATGCTATTCCATCCAGTTTGTGTTTAGTTGGACCATCATTTATTTTTCAACAGGACAGTGACCCCAAACACACGTCCAGACTGTGTAAGGGCTATTTGACCAAGGAGGAGAGTGATGGGGTGCTACGCCAGATGACCTGGCCTCCACAGTCACCAGACTTGAACCTAATCGAGATGGTTTGGGGTGAGCTGGACCGCAGAGTGAAGGCAAAAGGGCCAACAAGTGCTAAGCATCTCTGGGAACTCCTTCAAGACTGTTGGAAGACCATTTCAGGTGACTACCTCTTGAAGCTCATCAAGAGAATGCCAAGAGTGTGCAAAGCAGTAATCAAAGCAAAAGGTGGCTACTTTGAAGAACCTAAAATATAAGACATATTTTCAGTTGTTTCACACTTTTTTGTTAAGTATATAATTCCATAGTTTTGATGCCTTCAGTGTGAATCTACAATTTTTATAGTCATGAAAATACAGAAAACTCTTGGAATGAGAAGGTGTGTCCAAACTTTTGGTCTGTACTGTATATGGAAAGTTATACAATTTTACTTCATTATACAGAAAAAAAAATTCTAAAACTGAAATATCCTTTTAAAAGGCAACCAGCAACACAGCATGTAATAAAGCAGGAGGAGCTAAGCAGATTGATATATAGCTTAGTAGGAAAACTGAGTATTTCTGCTCAGCTCTTCCTGCACTATAACCTAGTCTGTGACACAGTGACAGGGACCTGGGTATGGCTATATTGTCCCTTCTTAGGACAATATCAGCTGTAATAGACATTTAGTGGAATCATTTCTCCTGCATTGGAGCTCAAAGACTGTAAACAGTAGAAGGAGTTGTAATGTCACAGTGACACAATGTGGTTATGGCCGACTGGCCTTCAAACCCAGGGGCAGGAAACAACTGCAACCTACTCAGTAAAACAAAGTTCCCAAATGCCACATGTACATAGGATCTGTGAAAAAAAAAATTAGAGCATTACACAGATATATAGATTATTTACATGCTGTTATTTGTTGCAGTTCTCTCTTTGTTGCTTCTTCTGTTTCGCTGCACAACCAGTAACACGGCACAGAAAGGGTTACTGTCCGAGTCAGAGGATGATGTGCGAGACAATATATTCAACTACAATGAGCAAGGAGGAGGAGAAGAAGACCAGGTACCAGACTGCATTTTAGAAATAACACCTTAAGGCCAAGGCCCCACGTAGCGGGAAAAACCTTGATGCGTTGCCACCACGGTTTTTCCCGCAGTGCTTTTCACAGGCAGTTCCCTGTACAGGTAGATTGGGTTTCAGCCTTTGCCGAACAAGCTGCAATAATTGACATGCTGCCTGTCCAAAACCTGGTGCATAACACGTTTTGCACTGGAGGGGTTTTCTCTGTAGTATGTGGATGGGATTTGTTTACATCCCATCAACTACACTTGTACTGCACTTCACAGCAGGTTAACTGCTGGCAATTCCACTGCAGCGAATTTGAAGAGTATGGCCTTAGCCCTAAAGAGTTTACATCCCCGCTCCCCAGGATGAGTACTACTTTTATCTATGCGTGGAGGTGGAGTACCAGAAATAGTCCAGGGACAAGCGTGGTGGTGTTTGCAGAGAAATGAAATCACATCCATCACCATCAGTTTCAGTCCGTCATCAGAGAGAGCTGATGTGCAAGGTAGTGATAGCTAATCATACTGTGTCCTCAATGTTATATAGGACGCCTATGACATGAACCGCCTCAGGAACCCAGCAATGGCAGTGCCACCTTCACCTCGTTTCAAGCCTCCAATCCGGAGAGATGCTCCCTACAGTCAAACACTTCCTCGCTATCCCAGGAGACCCTCTGACCGTCCTTCTGATATTGCAGACTTCATACAAGATGTGAGTTCTTGACTTTTATCATTTCCATCATCAAGGTGGCTTGTGACTGAGATGTAACTAGTATTCCTTTGTCTCTTTTGTAGGGATTGCAAGCAGCAGATTCAGACCCCAGTGTACCCCCATATGACACTGCACTGATTTATGACTATGAAGGAGAGGGGTCAGTTGCTGGAACCCTAAGTTCCATCTTATCAAGTGAAGATGACATTGACCAGGATTATGACTATCTTGAGGAGTGGGGTCCACGCTTTCGCCGACTGGCAGACATGTATGGCAACCAGTGACCATGATTGCTATTCTCCATGAAGAGACTATAAATCTGTCTTATACTTCAGCTGGAAGTGCTACACCAGTCTGTCTACTGGGGATCAGTAATTGCTAAAAGCTTTGGTGATGATTTTGCATAGCAATCCCAGTGTATATATTGATGGTTTTGTAATGTTCCATTTTTGTATAGATGATCAGACAGATGGACACAGTAGGTCTCCATGGTCCACAGGAAGATGACCAATCCACATGTTTATACAATTGTTTACGGTAGATATAAGGCAGAATGATTTTCTTATTTATGTAACAGTAAGAGTGGGACCAGCATCTGAGAACAGCGGGTGTAGGGTGATGTAGATAACACTGGATGTATTAATAGCAGAGAGAAGCAGTGGGCAGTCACTGTGTCCCTGGGCTTCATCCTGCAGCAGAAGGTTCGGTAAAGTGAGATGATCAAGGGGCTTGAATGCAGGTAAACAAAGGAATTTAGTATCAATGCACTGGGATCAAGTCTGAGGACAAATAAATAATGGAAAGTCAATGGCAGGAGGAGCAGGTGATGCTTGGACTGATGTCTTTACACCTTGAGGATTAATGAAAAACGGTTGGCAGTTCCATATATTGGAAAACTTCCTCACAATTCCACATTTTATACATGTAATAAAATTCATCTTTGTGGCAAACAGACGTCCTGCCCAGTGATCTGCCCCCTATGAGAAGGAATGGTTCCCGTGTTTTTACTAGGTGTAGTTTACACACTGCTTGCTGTGGCTCATTTAATCGTTGGTCAGAGCTTTATTATCCCGCCCATTTGTAGAGTTTGTTCTAATCATTTTCTTTGTGGAGCTTGCTAGCCGGGCATAACTATCTGGGTTGTAGTCAGCACGGGGCTTGCCATGGGAAAGCAGTGGCACTGCATCCTGTGTAGCTTGTAAGAGAAGTGGTGGACGGCGCAGGCTTTCTCCTTGTCTTAGAGTGTCTGGAAGAGGTTTCTTTTTAGATTCTGGCAGTAGGAGAAGACTTAAGACTGATAAAATACAGAAGGATGAGAAGACAACATGGTGGAGGAAGAAACCAGATCTCTGCTGAAGAATGATGATTGGAAAAGAAGCACGGCCCAACATACTGAGTCCCAGAATAATGCCCAGGCCAGAACCCCTAGATGCAAGATGGAAACAAAAAAAAAAAAATCATACCACATTCTGAAAACCCATAATAAGAGTCATGAAATGAATTATATACACCCAATAAAAGAAGGCTAAGTTCACATAAGCATCGGAGGTTCCATTATGAATCCCCATTACAAATCCAGTCAAATTTGCACAATTCCTAATTTTTTTTTTCTCCCAGTGACACAACAGAAACCAATACAAGTCATTGGGGTTTTCTGTCATGTGAGAGATCTGTCGCTGCATTAAATTTCATTTTTCTGCTTTTATGACAACACATAACATAGTGCAGATATAAAACAGAGCCTAAGCCAGTAGTAATGAGAATTAAAGGGGTTAATCCAGCTTTTTAAATTGATGCTCTACCCGTTTTAGGCTGAGGACCCACATTGCAGAAACGCAGCTTTTTTTTGTTGCGGTTTTTTGAGCCAAAGCCAGGAATGTATACAAAAGGAATGGGAACTATATAGGAAGTTCTTACACTTCTCCCTTCTTCTCTATCCACTACAGGCTTTGGCTCAAAAAACCTCAACAAAATCTGCAACAACAAAAAAAAAAAGCTGCATTTCCGCAACGTGGGGCCTTAGCCTTAGGGAGGCACTTACATCCGTTCAACAGATGCAAAAATTAATGCAAACAAATAGACAAATGTTTAGATCGAGATCAATGGTTAAGCTAATTTTTTTTCAGTGTTTTTTTTTTTGGATGGACACAAAAAGTATGGTTAAAAAAAAATTATATATATATATTTTTTTACATTGATGTTATTGATTGTTTGATATTACAGTCATGGCCAAAAGTTTTGAGAATGACACAAATATTATATTTTCACATGATCTGCTGCCCTCTGGTTTTTATGTGTGTTTGTCAGATGTTTTTATCACATACAGAAATATAATTGCATTCATATTATGAGTAACAGAAGCTTATATTGACAGTTAGAATGAGTTAATGCAGCAAGTCAATATTTGCAGTGTTGACCCTTCTTCTTCAGGACCTCTGCAATTCTCCCTGGCATGCTCTCAATCAACTTCTGGACCAAATCCTGACTGATAGCAGTCCATTCTTGCAGAATCAATGCTTTAATTTTGTCTGAATTTGTTGGTTTTTGTTTGTCCACCCGTCTCTTGATGATTGACCACAAGTTCTCAATGGGATTAAGATCTGGGGAGTTTCCAGGCCATGGACCCAAAATCTCTATGTTTTGTTCCCTGAGCCATTTAGTTATCACCTTTGCTTTATGGCAAGGTGCTCCATCATGCTGGAAAAGGCATTGTTGAGCGCCAAACTGCTCTTGGACGGTTGGGAGAAGTTGCTCTTGGAGGACATTCTGGTACCATTCTTTATTCATGGCTGTGTTTTTAGGCAAGACTGTGAGAGAGCCGATTCCCTTGGCTGAGAAGCAACCCCACACATGAATGGTTTCAGGATGCTTTACAGTTGGCATGAGACAAGACTGGTGGTAGCGCTCACCTCTTCTTCTCCGAATAAGCTGTTTTCCAGATGTTCCAAACAATCGAAAAGGGGATTCATCAGAGAAAATGACTTTACCCCAGTCCTCAGCAGTCCACTCCCTGTACCTTTTGCAGAATATCAGTCTGTCCCTGATGTTTTTTCTGGAGAGAAGTGGCTTCTTTGCTGCCCTCCTTGAGACCAGGCCTTGCTCCAAGAGTCTCCGCCTCACAGTGCGTGCAGATGCACTCACACCTGCCTGCTGCCATTCCTCAGCAAGCTCTGCACTGCTGGTAGCCCGATCCCGCAGCTGAAACACTTTTAAGAGACGGTCCTGCCGCTTGCTGGTCTTTCTTGGGCGCCCTGGAGCCTTTTTGGCACCAATGGAACCTCTCTCCTTGAAGTTCTTGATGATGCGATAGATTGTTGACTGAGGTGCAATCTTTCTTACTGCAATACTCTTCCCAGTTAGGCCATTTTTGTGCAGTGCAATGATGACTGCACGTGTTTCTTTAGAGATAACCATGGTTAACAGAAGAGAAACAATGATGGCAAGCACCAGCCTCCTTTTAAAGTGTCCAGTGGTGTCATTCTTACTTAATCATGACAGATTGATCTCCAGCCCTGTCCTCATCAACACCCACACCTGTGTTAATGGAGCAATCACTGAAACGATGTTAGGTGGTCCTTTTAAGGCAGGGCTGCAATGATGTTGAAATGTGTTTTGGGGGATAAAGTTCATTTTCTAGGCAAATATTGACTTTGAAAGTAATTGCTGTTAAGCTGATCACTCTTTATAACATTCTGGAGTATATGCAAATTGCCATTAGAAAAACTGAAGCAGTAGACTTTGTAAAAATTTATATTTGTATCATTCTCAAAACTTTTGGCCATGACTGTACAATGTGACAAAAAAATTAATGTAAACAATAATAATGTAAAATTAATTGTAAACAATAAGAGCGAGGACCCTGCTTGCGAGAGCTTACAATCTATGAGGAACCTGTATCTGCTAGCTAAGAAGAGACAGACATCACTAGTGTGAACCTAGCGTCTTTCTGTTGTTCTGGTCTGAAGGAGAACAATGGAGAGGTTGACCGCTAAAATAAAGGTTACACACGGAGTCCAGCGGACCCCATTGATTATAATGTCCATCGTTATAAAAATTGAAACCAGTGGATGAAAAAGTCCTCCGTGCTGGACTCTTTTCTTTGCTTATTTTCAGCACAGACTCCAGCGCAGATGTAAACGTAACCTGACAACTTTTCTGATTACATTTGTCACTTTTGCACCCAGAGTGTAATCTCTAACTTCCATAATATTGTCGCTATGGACAGGAACTTGGAGAGGTTATGAAGTTTTTTAAATTGATGTCCTGTATATAGGATGGTACTTCAATTTTAGAATGGCAGGAATCTGACTGTGACCCGTGTAGATCAACTGTTTCCCTGTGATAGCACAAACTGCAGGGCTCACTCAAAATGCTTTTAATAGCGACCAAAGTAAATACTGCAGCGGTTGTGTTTGGTCATCCACTGCAATACTCACTTGTCAGTCTCTTTGCTGTGGATCATAAAAAAAAAAAAAAAAAAAAAAAAGCATTCACACATTTTTGAGCCATGTCACATTATATACTCACCGGATTACTGTTGGCAAAACCTCACTGGCAAAGAAGACACTGAGCATCACTACAGCATGAGAAGAAAGGGACCCCAGCACTGATATGGCTATGGATACTGGGGTAAGGAGATCTGCATGGGACACAGATGTCAGTGATTAGTGGAGGTATTAGGTACAGTATATAATAGGACATGAAAAGTGTGTAGGAGTCTTACACTGTGTGAGGGCCAGGAGCAACAGAGAGCAGAACCCAGTCAGGATGGTGCACAGGAGTAGAACTGTACGACGACCCCAGTGGTTCACGGTGATGCAGAGGAAAATACAAGCAAGGATTTCACTTCCAGCCTGGAGAAAATAAGCAATAGAGCCCCCTATAGCCATGAGGTTCCGAGCAAAGCATGGCCTGATGCCACAGCCAATGAATCTGTTTATGGGAAATGACATACGTTACTGCAATATTATTGGCGTGAAAACCACTCCTTGTACAGCAATTGTGCAAATGATTAAAGAGCAAATTTGTGATCACAAAGAAGGTATTCTTATTTATAGATATCATTTGTCTTACCCATAAGGTGGGCAAGTCTTTTCAGCCACTGGCCTCATAAGCAAGCAACTAAATTATACAGACATCTCTGAACAGTCTCAAATGGAATTTCACACCTGCCGCTTTGGAGTTGTAAAAATCTAATTGGTTTTGAACAAGAGTCTTGGAAAAATGAGGCAGGCTATGATAGGGTGGAAGGGACATCAGCTCCATATATGCTTTGTATTAGTTGAGATTACTCTTCCTAGTCAGGCAAGTGTAGAGATAGTTCCAAGGTGCAAAATAACCCAACCGGCAAACCTCTGATTTAATATTAAAAGGAGTCTGACACCTCACCAAAAGCTTATTCAGATATCACCTTCATCTTACAGAGCACATTACAGCGATACACATCATAGATTTGTTATATAGATCACCTTTGGAGAAAAACATGAAATGTTGTGCAAATGAGGTAGATTGTGCACTAGAGACAGGCCTTTAGCTCCCTGGAGTGCTGCTCAGACTACTACAATTTCCTGCCTGCACTATCCTGTGTAGTAGGAGCTGATCCTCCCACTGCTATGCCATCACCTATTCTACTTGAGCGGCTAAAGCAGTGCTCTAGGAACTGAAGGCCCACCCCCAGTGCACCAGCTGCCTCATTTGCATATCACTTCAAAGTTGTTTTTCTACAAAAGTGACATACATAAAGATTTGTTTATCGCTGTAATGTGCTCTGTAACATGGTGGTAGCAATTGAATATGCTTGACTCATTTAAAAGATATGAAACTTTGGGTAAGACTTACGTAGTGAATCCAAGAATTAACGCGTTCCGCCAAATAAGACGAGTCCCAAACAGACTGCAGAAACTGTAATATCTAGGGTGAGGAAAACGCTCCCAAAGTGAGTCTATTTCTGTAAGGGAGAGAAACAGATTGTGAGTAGTGACAAAAATAGACTGTAGAATAGCATTAATATTTGTTCTTCATGTTTCCAGGTATATGTAGAGAAATCTTTCTTTGGTTTCTTAGAGATATTAATCAGTGGGGGTTCAACACCTGGACTCTGCACAAATCAATTGATCTTCGGGTGTTGAAGGACAGCAGAACTGCACTAGCTCAGCGCCAACACTATACAATGGACAGTGGCGGCATAGTGCTGGCGCCAGGCTGATTAGCTATAGGAGCAAAAACACATACCAAAAAGGGGGTCAATTACTACATGAAAAACCAAAAGAAAGATGGCCAAAATACAAAGATGAAAAAAATAAACATATAAAACTCAACTTTTATTAGGAAAATTCAAAACACAGACATACAGTAATATAGATGTCACCCATAAATAACGTAGATGATCTTCTCAATAAACCTATCCTGATTTAGGGGAAAAGTATAGGTCATCTAATCTCCTTTAGCCCCTCATTATTATTATCCAGAAATGTAGGTAAATAAACCGCAGAGCAATACTATGAAACTGTGGTAAATAATTGGAAACACCGCAGGACAATACTTTAGAGCTGCAGTATGTTTCACTAGAGCGCTAAATATATCCTTGTACTATAAATATTAGAGATGGTATAAACAATATACTACTAAAGTGGAGTTTCAGATCGCCAATATAAAGTTCAAAACACCACACCCAAACTCTATATGTAATGCCTCTCACCTTGGTACATTCCTGTACATTTTGTATTTGTATCTGCTTATCTTATCTTATCTTTGCTGCTGTAACACACTGAATTTCCCCACTGTGGGACTATTAAAGGACTATTATTATTATTATTATTATTATATAAACTGAACTCAGAAGGTAGATGATCATTAGCCCCACAAAGAGCATGATAAACCAAATGCTTGATCAAGTCCTCCTTTTCAATAAAAAATCTCCTCTCTCCCTCATCTCCCTACGCGTTTCCCCTAGCGGATAATCATAACACCAGGTTCATCGGGGGAGTTATTTAGCTACATGGAGAAAAAATGCAAAGATAGCGAAGAAAATGCGGTAAAAAGCACAGTTCCCGACGCCCAGATGGTAGGTGCCGGTACTTGGATATTAAGCCTCGGATGCAGCGCTTCTCAATGATCTATATACAGTCATATGAAAAAGTTTGGGCACCCCTATTAATCTTAATAATTTTTAGTTCTAAATATTTGGGTGTTTGCAACAGCCATTTCAATTTGATATATCTAATAACTGATGGACACAGTAATATTTCAGGATTGAAATGAGGTTTATTGTACTAACAGAAAATGTGCAATATGCATTAAACCAAAATTTGACCAGTGCAAAAGTATGGGCACCTCAACAGAAAAGTGACATTAATATTTAGTAGATCCTCCTTTTGCAAAAATAACAGCCTCTAGTCGCTTCCTGTAGCTTTTAATCAGTTCCTGGATCCTGGATGAAGGTATTTTTGACCATTCCTCTTTACAAAACAATTCCAGTTCAGTTAAGTTTGATGGTCGCCGAGCATGGACAGCCCGCTTCAAATTATCCCACAGATGTTCAATGATATTCAGGTCTGGGGACTGGGATGGCCATTCCAGAACATTGTAATTGTTCCTCTGCATGAATGCCTGAGTAGATTTGGAGCTGTGTTTTGGATCATTGTCTTGCTGAAATATCCATCCCCGGCGTAACTTCAAATTCGTCACTGATTCTTGTACATTATTCTCAAGAATCTGCTGATACTGAGTTGAATCCATGCGACCCTCAACTTTAACAAGATTCCCGGTGCCGGCATTGGCCACACAGCCCCAAAGCATGATGGAACCTCCACCAAATTTTACAGTGGGTAGCAAGTGTTTTTCTTGGAATGCTGTGTTTTTTTGATGCCATGCATAACGCCTTTTTGTGTGACCAAACAACTCAATCTTTGTTTCATCAGTCCACAGGACCTTCTTCCAAAATGAAGCTGGCTTGTCCAAATGTGCTTTTGCATACCTCAGGCAACTCTGTTTGTGGCGTGCTTTCAGAAACGGCTTCTTTCGCATCACTCTCCCATACAGCTTCTCCTTGTGCAAAGTGTGCTGTATTGTTGACCGATGCACAGTGACACCATCTGCAGCAAGATGATGCTACAGCTCTTTGGAGGTGGTCTGTGGATTGTCCTTGACTGTTCTCACCATTCTTCTTCTCTGCCTTTCTGATATTTTTCTTGGCCTGCTACTTCTGGGCTTAACAAGAACTGTCCCTGTGGTCTTCCATTTCCTTACTATGTTCCTCACAGTGGAAACTGACAGGTTAAATCTCTGAGACAACTTTTTGTATCCTTCCCCTGAACAACTATGTTGAACAGTCTTTGTTTTCAGATCATTTGAGAGTTGTTTTGAGGAGCCCATGATGCCACTCTTCAGAGGAGATTCAAATAGGAGAACAACTTGCAATTGGCCACCTTAAATACCTTTTCTCATGATTGGATACACCTGGCTATGAAGTTCAAAGCTCAGTGAGGTTACAAAACCAATTTTGTGCTTCAGTAAGTCAGTAAAAAGTAGTTAGGAGTATTCAAATCAATAAAATGATAAGGGTACCCAAATTTTTGCATTGGTCAAATTTTCGTTTAATGCATATTGCACATTTTCTGTTAGTACAATAAACCTCATTTCAATCCTGAAATATTACTGTGTCCATCAGTTATTAGATATATCAAATTGAAATGGCTGTTGCAAACACCCAAATATTTAGAACTAAAAATGATTAAGATTAATAGGGGTGCCCAAACTTTTTCATATGACTGTATATGAAATGCCTGCGTGCCACTGACCAGTCCCGCTCGTTAGTTCGGTGGGTGTGTCAGAAGCCTCACACCCACCTCCTCTCATTGGTAGCTGGAATCGAGGCTGTAACCATAGAGACACCGACGCTAAGGACATAGAGTCGGTGAAACTACTGCGGATAATCATCTGTTTCAGGATTAAATCGTCAGATATTGCTCAAGTAGCATAGTTTAAGGATAAAGACAAAACGGATCATACCAGTCATCCTATTCCATACAGATGTACTTGTTCTACAGTACAGGAGGTAAGAGATAACAAAACATGGACCCATAATAGTAAAAGATAGGAGATATTGCTATATAAATAATTTAAGTGAGATGATAAACAGTAAATAGCTATCCAAGATAAATATACAGGTAAATAATTGGATAAGCTATTTGATATACAACGCCCATCTCTTATACCCCACCTTATTGATAAAATATCAACAAATATCTCTATAACTCAGATGTCAAAAACCTAAAAAAGGATATAGCCATGCTTCAAACCTCATCCTACACAATAATAATAACTATATAAAAAGGAAACAGTCAAAAAATATATATAGGGCTGATAAACAAAACTAAGATTGTTGCTAGAGGGAAAAAAAATATTTTTTTTCTTTTTTTCATTTCAGAAAAAATGAGAATAACTGATTTAGAGTGAGGGAAATCAGAGTGACCCACAGAATTCAGATGAAGGACGTAAAGGAAATCACTTCATTAAGGCCCAAAGGTTTAACCAACTTCAGTCGGTATGTCCATTGGGCTTCTTTTTGTAAAATCCTGCGGTCCAAATCACCCCCACGTATATTGGGTTTAATAAGTTCAATGCCCTGGAAGGAGATTTGATTCGGATCCCCCCCATGGGCTTCCCAAACATGTCTACTAATGGGTTGATCTTCACACCTATTAATATTCCCAATATGATCCAATATCATCCTCCTTAGTTCTCTAATAGTCTTCCCAACATAATTTTTTGGACAAGTACAGGTAGCCAAGTAGATAACGCCCTTGAATCTACAACTGATGAATTCCCGATTTTCATAAGAGCGGCCAGTTGACACGCTCACAAAGGACGTGCTTTTATTGATAAAGGGGCAAGCTTTACAATGCCCACATTTAAACGTACCATTTGGTATTGATCTATTTAGCCAAGTGTCTTCCTTAGTGTCAGATTTCAAATGACTATGAGTCAAGAAATCCTTTAAGTTCCTGCCCCTTCTATACGTAATTGATGGAACAGGGGCAATGGAATCTTGAATATCCTGATCCATCCATAAAATCTTCCATAGGGGAGTCAAAATATGCTTAATCTCTCTGTGTTTGTTATCAAAGGTCCCAATCAAGCGGATCTGTGTCTCTATCTCCCTAGATGTCTTGGGGGTGAGGAGATCCCTTCTATTTAGCGCCAAAGCATGGCTGTGTGCTTTTTTCACAATTGTTGGTGGATAGCCCCTATTATTGAACCTATGTTCAAGATCATCCGCTTTATTTAGAAAGTCGTCAAGCTTTGAGCAATTCCTCCATATTCTAAGGAACTACCCTTTAGGTTTTCCCTTCTTAAGGGGCTCAGGGTGGAAACTATCCCAACGGAGTAAACTATTTGTTGCCGTTTTTTTCTAAAGACAGTGGTATTAATTGTTCCATTCTCCTCAATTTTAATAGATAGATCCAAGAAAGAAATCTCTCTATTATTAATTTCTGCCATAAAATGCAAATTAATATGATTGTGATTAAGTGCCTCCACAAATAACGAAAAATCCTCATCAGTACCACTCCAAAAAAGTAAAATGCCATCGATATAACGTAACCAGATCAAAATTGATGACGTCCACCTCTCCATGTGCTCTGAGAAGACCAGGCGCTCCTCCCACCAGCCCAGGTATACAGTCATATGAAAAAGTTTGGGCACTCCTATTAATCTTAATCATTTTTAGTTCTAAATATTTGGGTGTTTGCAACAGCCATTTCAATTTGATATATCTAATAACTGATGGAGACAGTAATATTTCAGGATTGAAATGAGGTTTATTGTACTAACAGAAAATGTGCAATATGCATTAAACCAAAATTTGACCGATGCAAAAATTTGGGTACCCTTATCATTTTATTGATTTAATTACTCCTAACTACTTTTTACTGACTTACTGAAGCACAAAATTGGTTTTGTAACCTCACTGAGTTTTGAACTTCATAGCCAGGTGTATCCAATCATGAGAAAAGGTATTTAAGGTGTCCAATTGCAAGTTGTTCTCCTATTTGAATCTCCTCTGAAGAGTGGCATCATGGGCTCCTCAAAACAACTCTCAAATGATCTGAAAACAAAGATTGTTCAACATAGTTGTTCAGGGGAAGGATACAAAAAGTTGTCTCAGAGATTTAACCTGTCAGTTTCCACTGTGAGGAACATAGTAAGGAAATGGAAGACCACAGGGACAGTTCTTGTTAAGCCCAGAAGTGGCAGGCCAAGAAAAATATCAGAAAGGCAGAGAAGAAGAATGGTGAGAACAGTCAAGGACAATCCACAGACCACCTCCAAAGAGCTGCAGCATCATCTTGCTGCAGATGGTGTCACTGTGCATCGGTCAACAATACAGCACACTTTGCACAAGGAGAAGCTTTATGGGAGAGTGATGCGAAAGAAGCCGTTTCTGAAAGCACGCCACAGAGTCGCCTGAGGTATGCAAAAGCACATTTGGACAAGACAGCTTCATTTTGGAAGAAGGTCCTGTGGACTGATGAAACAAAGATTGAGTTGTTTGGTCATACAAAAAGGCGTTATGCATGGCGTCAAAAAAACACAGCATTCCAAGAAAAACACTTGCTACCCACTGTAAAATTTGGTGGAGGTTCCATCATGCTTTGGGGCTGTGTGGCCAATGCCGGCACCGGGAATCTTGTTAAAGTTAAGGGTCGCATGGATTCAACTCAGCATCAGCAGATTCTTGAGAATAATGTACAAGAATCAGTGACGAATTTGAAGTTACACCGGGGATGGATATTTCAGCAAGACAATGATCCAAAACACAGCTCCAAATCTACTCAGGCATTCATGCAGAGGAACAATTACAATGTTCTGGAATGGCCATCCCAGTCCCCAGACCTGAATATCATTGAACATCTGTGGGATAATTTGAAGCGGGCTGTCCATGCTCGGCGACCATCAAACTTAACTGAACTGGAATTGTTTTGTAAAGAGGAATGGTCAAAAATACCTTCATCCAGGATCCAGGAACTGATTAAAAGCTACAGGAAGCGACTAGAGGCTGTTATTTTTGCAAAAGGAGGATCTACTAAATATTAATGTCACTTTTCTGTTGAGGTGCCCATACTTTTGCACCGGTCAAATTTTGGTTTAATGCATATTGCACATTTTCTGTTAGTACAATAAACCTCATTTCAATCCTGAAATATTACTGTGTCCATCAGTTATTAGATATATCAAATTGAAATGGCTGTTGCAAACACCCAAATATTTAGAACTAAAAATGATTAAGATTAATAGGGGTGCCCAAACTTTTTCATATGACTGTAAGGTGGGGTATAAGAGATGGGCGTTGTATATCAAATAGCTTATCCAATTATTTACCTGTATATTTATCTTGGATAGCTATTTACTGTTTATCATCTCACTTAAATTATTTATATAGCAATATATAAATAATGCCTGCATGCCACAGGTCAGTGGCACACAGGCATTTCATATATATAGATCATTGAGAAGCGCTGCATCTGAGGCTTAATATCCAAGTACAGTCGCCTACCATCTACCGCAGTTTCATAGTATTGCTCTGCGGTTTTTTTACCTACATTCCTGGATAATAATAATGAGGGGCTAAAGGAGATTAGATGACCTATACTCATTCCCCTAAATCAGGATAGGTTTATTGAGAAGATCACCTACGTTATTTATGGGTGACATCTATATTACTGTATGTCTGTGTTTTTAATTTTCCTAATAAAAGTTGAGTTTTATATGTTTATTTTTCATCTTTGTATTTTGGCCATCTTTCTTTTGGTTTTTCTATAGGAGCAAAGCTCCATCCAGCCCTATAGCTTCAAGTTCAGCTGTAAGTTTTCCACCGATCTGATATGGATATCTGGCATATGGGAGCGATAAAAATCTTTTAAAAGGATCACGATGTAGCTGCAATACCCTGCTCTTTCGCTACTACATGAACAACGTCCAGGTAGATGGACTAAAGTGAATAGTAAGTAAATCCTAACTAGCATATTGCATTCGGGGTTTGCCGCCACTTTGCCACTCACCGGTAAACAGGCTCTCCCGACCATTAAAATCCTCTCCTGTGTCTATTCCATTTGCCCTGGAGAAGAGGCAGAGTTCTGTCTTGCACCAGTTCAACTGCTGTGTAGCCAGAAGCCAGCGGGGGGATTCAGGGAACAGCAAGTGGCAGCTGCATATATGGAGAGATGTGATTAACACAGGATGTAATGATCCTTACAATCACCTTTAAGTGTATGATCATTTATCTATAGGGCATTGTGGAATACATGACTTTCATAAACCACTTACCACCAATAACCAGAAAGTAACAATAATGCTCCAGTTATTGCCCCTTGTAGAACTTTCCAGTCAGAGCACAGCACGGCCATCCCTGGAAGCAGCAGCTCACCTCCTAACCAGAAAAATCCTCCAATCATTGTTATCATGAGCCGAAGACCTGGAGGGCAAAGCTCTAACCCTGAGAAAAAGAAAAACAACATTGTTTTAGGAAAACTACACAGTTTACTGTCAGAGCAGGTAAAAGAAGGATGTGACAGGTAAAGGGCACTAGTGGTGCCTACCTGAGAGATACTGTGACATCCAGGTAAGCATAATATGGAAAGTAAGACATGAAAGGAAAGTTAAAGCAGAAGTTAAATGTCAATGCATATTTATGGGGTGACAAATAGTGATACAGTCAAGTCATATAAGCTTATATTAATACAATGGATTTGCTTAAAAAGACTTTTCGTAAACAAATGGTACAGGTGAATATAAGAAACTTTGTAATATTAAAGAAATAACTTTCCTTCTCCACTTCGGCCATCAGGCTGAGTTACTTTTTACATTAAAGTCTATGGAAATGGGAGGAAGAGGAGTAGGCGGCTGGAAAAGACACAACAATTACTCTATCTGCTAAACTCTGCTACACTGTGAGAGAGGAAGAGCTCTTCTGAATCTGCTGTATCCTCAAGGTAGGACTCTACCACTGCACACAATGAGGTAATAAATCATTTAACAACCTCCTTCTCCCCCTTCATAGACTTCTGTGTGTGAGACTAGTATGGAGATAAACAGTCTGTGTAAATTAAGGAGAAGGAAAGCAGTCTAATAAGTGGAGAAGGAGATTTCTTAAATAAGATATATTCTGTTTCCTATATTCACTTATACTATTCATTTATTAAAGAGGACCTTTCACGTGCTCATGTATATGCGGTTTTACATACCGCTAGAAAGCTGACAGCGCGCTGAATTCAGCGCTCTGTCAGTTTTTCCATTATATGCCCCGGGACCGGAGATATCGGGGGTCTAAATTTCACCATTCACTGTCAGAAGGGCGTTCCTGACAGTCTAGTTTGGCTGTGAGGAACGCCCTCCCTGACAGTACTAGTCCATAGACTTGTACTGGGGGGGGGGGCGTTCCTTACAGCTCAGCGTCATCACTGGGCGGTAAGGAACGCCCCCTCTGACAGTACTCGGTTCAGAGAGAGGGGGAGTTCCTTACCGCCCAGTTATGACGCTGTGCTGTGAGGAACGCCCCCTCAGTACAGAGCTATGGACGAGCACAGTCAGGGAGGGCGTTCCTCACAGCGCAGCTAGACTGTCAGGAACGCCCCTTCTGACAGTGAACGGTGAAATTTAGACCCCCGATATCTCCAGCCCCAGGACATATATCCAGGGAAAGCCAGCAGTGCGCTGAATTCAGCGTGCTGTTGGCTTTCTAGCGATATGTAAAACTGCATATAGATGAGGATGTGAAAGGTCCTCTTTAAAAGTTTTTTTACAATTGAAGGTATGCTATAAAAGGGAGTCTGTCACCAGAACAGAACCTAAAGACAGCCATGGTTCACATGAATAAAACACTTATCTACTTCCAGTTTGGTGCCTAGGTTTGTGAGACATTAGTTTTCCTGATATGCTAATGAATTGTTTGGTGCGATGTGGTCATAACCATTATTCTCATAACACCAAAGACATACCTCCCCTGCAATGAACGTTAGGGCCAAGCAGTGTACATGTCAATCATAGAAAGGAGGGAATGGGCTCTTTGGTACGATGAGAGTAATGGTAATGGTGATGCCCTCGTTGCACCAAACCGCTCATTAGCATATCAGGGAAAAGCCAATATCCCAGCAACGGTGGCACCCATTGGGAAGCAGAGAAAAAAAAGTGTTTTACTCACTTGAGCCCCAGATATCTGATTGTGCTTATAGTTCAGTAGGGACTGTTCTGGAGACAGACTGCCTTTAATAAAAAATGAACAAAAAAGATCATTATACAAGTAATAAAAAATATGACAATGTTGGGTTATTCTGTACGGCTCACTGCATGGTGTATAATGTGATAGAACTCTTATTCTCCACCTGTCACGAGACTACAATTCTAAGCATGTCCTCATAAATGCCCACAAATGTATAGTAGCCCCTGATATTGGTGTGCTCGTGTGGCACACCACATGATAGGATTCATGCAGATATCGTTTCCCTCAGACTGGTTTAACCCGACTTGAGTTCTGCTCTTTACACTTACAGTATTTACCCACAAACATCTGAGCAGAAACAAACCATAGATTTAGTGACTCAGGTAATTGTTGTTTATATGCACAATTTCAGTCACAGCAGGGTCCCAATGGAAGATTTTCTAAGTGTGTCAGAAACTTTAACTGGCTGTTTAAATGAATAGTGAATTGCTTACAAACAATCTCTGAGATGGAGTCAGACATTGAGTGATATGGGGAGCGGTATCTTTTGGTCCTCACACTGTGTAGCAGCTTTTGCTGTCCTTGCGACATGTATAAAACAGTAAGGTTATCATTCTCTCCTTCTCTACAGGGTCAATTGGGGAAGTTATATACTGTGTAGGTGGCTTTTTACTTCTTATTCTGCGCCTAATTTAATGTGTTACACTGAGTAAGCAGGAAAGTGGGCATGGATTATCTGAAATAACATCTTCCAATGTATTTATATTGTGAGACTTTATTAAAAAGGTGTAAAAATGGTACAAGTGCAATCTCATACAGACAGCATAGAAAAAAAACAAAACTTCTGTCTTAAGGTGAATGCAAGTAACGCAAGATTCATTACTCATTGGGGCAGATTTACTAATACAGTCTTAAGTTTCAGACAGTGCAAGAGTGTCTTATATCTCAGCTTCCTGCATGAGTAAGATATGGGAGAAGATGGAGGCTTACTGGAATCAGGATAAAATATAACATGTGCACATAATATGTGCACAACCAACTGTTTGACCAGGAGTTCCTTGAGAAAGCTCTCAAATATACTGACAAAGTGTTAACTAGGTGAGTAAATAATTATTTATGCAAATGAGATCCAATGAAGATATTTTTTTTTTAACAAACCCATACCTATTCACAACAGAAA
Source organism: Leptodactylus fallax (assembly GCA_947044405.1). NCBI lineage: Eukaryota > Metazoa > Chordata > Amphibia > Anura > Leptodactylidae > Leptodactylus > Leptodactylus fallax. The sequence continues at coordinate 2,460,496 of CAMRHE010000021.1, forward strand.
TATTTGCCTTTGTGCTGCCCAGAAATGAAGATACAAGTCTCCCCATGAATATAAACTGAGTTTATTTTAGCTTCAGTAAGTTGTCCTCTTGAGCAGAAATGTGCTAAGTGTATTTGGTGTAGACTCTCTCCCCACCTTCCTTCCTTCACATTTCGGTCACAAAGTTCCAGCAAACATAGAAACCACCCAAAGCAAATAACAGGAGACAACGTGAGGAGGGGCAAGGACAGTGAGCCAGGCAGTGCTGGACGTCTAGTAGAGAACTTAGTAATATCCCTTGTAGCATTATACATATTACACTCACTTGCTATGTAGAAAGACAGGAAGATTCCAGCCAGAGCTGCACCATGGACGATTCTGATGGCTAGGAAACTGAGGTACCCTGGAGAGAAGCATAGGGCCACGCCAAGGGGCAATGCCACTACCAAAGCACTGATAAATGCATTACGTCGCCCAAACCTGCAATAAACAGTCAAATGTAAAGAACAAAGTGAAACGACTCCCATAAAATAAATGATATATTTATCATTACAATAGTACAAGCATAATTTTTCATTGAATCGCTGCTGCCATTATCCATTATGTAGTTGTGATTCCCTTACTTAGTGTCTAGGAGTGTATGAAACTTCATGTATGTATAAACCATGGCCTGGGAGGTCATTTTCATGCTGCATAGGCATTTTTGGCTGGATTATGGGCTTTTGCCATAGTTACTGGACAAGCTCATCCACCAGTGGTTGTATGAGTACAATCTAAAAAAAACAAATGCGCTTTTCATGGGCTGCCATTACATGTGATTCTTTCATTCTGAATGTCAAAAACCCCACAATGCAGCGGTTTGTGGTGAAGATGCTAGAGCTCTTTACTACGAGGACAAAGGCCTAAGTGAGGGGCAGAGATATGCTAGAAGTTGCTGAAAATTTGTCTCAGGGGCTCATAACATAAGCCACTTATTATTAAACTTAAGAGCAATTGAGCATCCAGAATCAATATAGTTAGTTTTGAGGCGCTAAACTCAAGCCGCATAAGACCTGAGGCCGCCTGCTCGGTCGTGTTCGGAATTCCCATAGATCCCTGATGTGGGTCCTGCATCTACTGGGCATTTATGGCATATCCTGTGAATATAGCCATAAATACCAAGATGGGAACAGCTGGCACATTGTATACTTCCATACAGTATGTAACTTCTCCACTGATGTTACTTTTTTTCTGTTATAAAAATCTTAAATTCTAGAAAATGAAAAATAAACTAAGTAACTAAACTTGGTCTCATTTACCTGTCACATACACATCCAAATATGATGTAGCCCCACAACCAGCCCATCAGGTAACAGATCTGCTCCAGTGGCACTTTCCACCCTTTTTCACAGACAAGGTCCCACTAAGAAAAGAATGACACAATATCAGAATAGCTGCCACCATTAGATAACAATAGTTCACATACAGTAAAGCTAACTGTAAGCTCTGTGGGTTCAGAAGAGTGGGCCTGTCAGTCGTGACACCAATACAGAAGACTATGACGATATAGAAAATGTTGCATATTATAACTATTTGCATATATAAACCTGTATATGAAGAAGATTTACCAAGGCTGGAATTTTCTCTGCAGGTCTTAATATCCCTTGTGCCATTGAAAGAGGTACCAAATTTATGACAAGGCGCACCAGCAGCCACATGCTACAGCAGTGTCTAGAATTAAACCTTCGTCTGCTTGAAGCTGGCATAGATATAAAGAGAGTCTATCACCTCCCCCAGGCATATGCAACTACCTCCACCATGTTATAGAGCACATTGCAGTGACAAACATCACAGCCCTGTTACTTATGTCATTTTTGTAGATTTGGAAAAAATTAACTTTGAAGTGTTAAGCAAATGAGGCAGTTAGTGCACTAGTGGCGGGCCTTTTGCCCTGGGGGCAATGCTCTTGCCACTAAGACCCCTACCTAAGGCTGGGCAATTAATCGAAAAATAACCAAAACTGAAGATCAATCAGAATAACCAATGTGATTTTGTTTACTTCGGTCCAAACGAAACTGCAGGTGGAACCTCGCAAATATTGTAATCACCGAATATGTCCAAACTGAAACTGCTAGTGTTATACTCTGGGGTCTTCAGAAACCAGGGAGTCGCACCAGAGTCCAGGTGAGTAACACTGTTTATGTAGGATCATCTCCCCAGGCCTCTGCTTATTGAGAGAGATTGTGATTTTGATTTAGGTCATAATCGCCCAGCCCTACCCATACTATTTGCGGTCTGTGCCACTCCATGAAGTAAGAGTTGATCCTCCCCATCACCCATCCTACTCGAGCAGCAAGGGAAGTGCTTCCAGGGTTGAAGACCCGCCCCTAGTGCACCAACTGCCTCATTTGCATAACACTATAAAGTTCTTTATCTTCAAAACTACAAACTAAAAATGAGTCTGCTCTAAACAAGTAAAAGAAAGCATACAGCCTCACAATACACAAACTGCACGCAGAGATATCTGGATTTTCTTTTACAGCTGGAATGTTCCATTAATAGCAGCAGAATGTTTTCAGCTGTAGAGCAGTGGTTTGTGGGTGGATGGTAAGGCGCAGCGCCAAGCTGGGTGTGCCAGTACGCTGTAGCTGTTTTCTCTCTTTTCCCCCTCACAATTCTGGGACCACTGATGCTGACCGGCCATTCATACTCAAATAGTCATCAGCTTTGTTACAATTTCTGTGCTATGCCCTTAAAATCATCTCAAAGGACCCTGCTTCTACCAGCAGTGCCCATATTATACAGGAAGGTGTAACTGTACCAGTTGCGCATATATATTACAATGTTGTGCATAAACCATGTCCAGACATTTCTACCATGACATGGTTATCACAGCAGTTGGTCAGAACAGTGGGTTGCTATGCTCAGGTTCCTGTAATTTGACTGCTTAGAACATGCATCATTTTGGACCTTTAGATAAAATCCATATTTTCACCATCCAGTTTAATTGTCAGAATCTTGTTGTTCACCAGTTTCATGTCAAATATCATGGCTCCCTGCAGTGTCCTTCCACTGATTTTCTGACAGGAATTGTGCTTTGCTTAAAAGACGCCCCGCCAAGATCTGACGTTCATCTCAGCTATTCCTGGCATTAACCAGCATTCCTGAAATGTTCCATATTTAGTGGACATACATACTGACTACTTAAGACAATTCGCACTGTAACCTAGTGAGCCAGTGTAACCAAGCCTGACGAGCTGTAGCGTCACAAAGAACCAGAGCAGTATATCCCCCAACATGAAGTGTTACAGAACCTAACAGTGGTTGTTGTCCCATTAGGACAATTCCACTCTAATTTGTCTATTAGAGCGTATGGATATCATAATGGGGTAGCGATTAGACACTTATTCCTTATGCACAGAAAAAGTTTTGTTTGTAGAAAAAATGATTTTAAATGGTTAGCCTCATTTCGTAGAGTATGTGATTCTGGACCAAAATGTAATGCACTTTAATTGAAAATGTATGTGCTTTCTGCCTGAAAAACCTCTCTAAGGTTCTTGCCACTAGGTGTCTCCCTTCTTGCTAATTTGCAGTTCACTACTTATTGCTAGGGAGGGTCCACCTACAGATACCCTCCAAAAGCAAGATCATTTCACAGTGACTGGAGGGAGGAGTTTCTGTTCTGACTTCACACAGTGAAGGTAGAGGGGTTAATTGTCCTTAAAGTATTCACACAGGTCTGCAAACTGCTTTGTTTGAACATTCTGCAAATCTCACGGCTTACGCTATTGTAGGTTCACACTAGCGTTGGGGTTTCCGTCCTTTGGGTCCGCGTGGGAACCCGAAAATCAGAAACCCTATCCGCCTAAAAATTGGTTACACGTGGAAACCCGCAGACCCCACAGACTATAATAGGGTCCACCGGATTTCAGACGAAAATGGCGGAGAGAAAAGTCCTTCTTCCAGGACTTTTCTCTCCGCCGATTTTAAGCGGAATGGGGGACGTGGTCTTGAATCAAGACTTAAACACTAGTGTGAACCTAGCGTTACAATGTAAGGAAAGTGTTCTATATAATTCTGTCTGCTTGTGTGATTACAGATGCGATATTATTCACAGACAGCAAGCAGCTTTACAGACTCTTGTCATAGATTTTTCCTGTGTTTTAGCTGCATGCCTGCATGTATTTACAGTTCAGTGTTCCTGGATATCCTATAGTTTGGTCACTTGGGCTTTTCTCAGCTATTAGTTTGCTATTGCACAGTTACTCCTGGCAGTATTACATATAAAGAAACCACTAGTATCAGTAATGGATAGAGGTGGGGGCAGACAGCTCCTTATTGTACACGCCCACAGCTTCAGGGACAAATGCAAAATGTGCTGCCATAACAGGGATATTAGCAGCAAAAACAAAAAAAAACATAGGACATTATGTATGAAGGCTTATACAGACATAGAACAGACTGCCTAGCAAGACAACTTTTCATGAAAACTCTGGTGCCCAGAGTTACTCAGATGCCCTTTAAGTGAAGTCCACTATACAATTAGAAGACAGACTTCCCTCCAGGCATAATAGCATGAATGTAGAGAATGAAGTGCCAAACAACACATGGCTGGTAGAATATACTTCATCACCCTGAGGCTCTATGTTCTCAGGAGAGCAAAAAAGTAAACAATGAAACTGAAGCAAAAACTAAACCCTACCTGAATAAAAGTGCTGCAAAGAAGCAAACTAATGCTAGGTTCACTCTTGCGTTCGGGACTATAATGGTGTCCGCTGGGTTTCCACCCGAAAAGGGCGAAAAATGCAGAGAAAACAGCGCTGCTTGCAGGACTTTTCTCTCTGCATTTTTAAAGCGGAGCCACCAACACAATAAGTATTTATAGGACATGACCTAATTAAGGCGATTCCTAATTTTATGCACACCATTCTTTGAGGCCCTTGCTGCATCTGATGCTAGGTTCACACCTGCGTTCGGGTTTCCGTTTGGGGGGGGCGCTTGGGGACCCCCTGAACGCAAACCTAATCCACTTAAAAAAGCGATTACCCGTGGACCCTATAGACTATAAATGGGTCCGTTGTGTTTCCGCCCGGTTTCCTCTTGAAAAGGATGCATGCAGCGCTTTTCTCTCTGCATTTTTTAAACGGCTTCGGGAACGGAAACCCTGAATGGAGACCGGGCGCAGGTGTACATAGCCCCTTATTATTACACCTTATATACAGCCTGGAAGTACAATGCCCCAATTTTTACACTTTATATGCAGTCTAAAATTACAAAGCCATCTATTATTACACCTTATATAAAGCTTAGAAGTGCAGCACCCTCTACTACATCTTATATATAGTCTGAGAGGACATAGCCCTCTATTACTACAATTTAAAATGGAGCCTGGAAGTACAGTGCCCTGAAGTAGAAAGTAAAACGCCACCAATTATTATAATTTATATACAGCATGGAAGTACAGAGTCCTCTAATATTATACCTTATATACAACCTGAAAGCACACAGCCACCTAAAATACAGCACAGAAGGTCAGGGCTGCCTATAGTTACACCTTATATAAAACCTAGAAGTACAGAGCCACCTACTACATCTATATGCAGTCAAAAGTAAAGAGCCAGCTATTATTACACCTCATATACAGTCTGGAAGTACAGACACACATATTAATACATTTTGTATAGAGCCTGGAAGTACAGAGCCCCCTGTTTTTACACCCTATACCAGGGGTCGGCAACCCCTGGCATGCAAGTCCTCACCCAGCAGTTTCGATCGGACCAAACACGGCCGAAACGAAACTGCTATTATTATACTGTGGGGTCTCTTCAGAACCCAGAGTATAATAAGCGGAGCCCCCGGGGAGATTATCAAACATAAAAAAACAATGTTAACTCACCTTCCCTGGATCCGCAGCCGCTGTGTACTCTTCGGGCGCTTCTGCCTGACGTAAGAGACTGCTGACAGGGCCTCAGGGGTCACGTCAGATGTCATTACGCATAATGACGCGACGTGACCCCTGAGACCGAATCAGTGGTTGCTGACATCAGGGAGAAGTGCCCACACAGCGGCTGCGGAGCGCAGGAGAAAGTGAGTGAGAGTGCGTTCACATATGTCCGGCGCAGCTATCTGTCTCCCTCCGGCGCGGTGCACACAAGCTGGAGGGAAACTGATGCCAGGACAGATCCCATAGTTTTCTATGGGATCGGTTCTGGCACAAGAGGCATCAGTTCTGGGACTGGATCTGTGCCTCAGCCGGATGGAAAAACGTTACCTGCAGCGTTTTTTCCATCCGGCTTCCTTAAAATTTCATTAGAGCCGGGTGAAGATGGACGCGGCAGCACCCCACTTCTACACAGTCTATTTACAGTGGTGAAGCCGGTAACTGCCGGCTTCACTACTGTACCTGAGTGAATTGCTCAGGATTCGTTAAAGCTATAAAGAAATACTTGGATTCATTTTAAAGGAGGAGGAGGAGAGGAGCTGCAGACTGCAGAGACAATGATAACTCATCATTGTCTGTGCATAAGCTGCAGATGACGAGGGGGATAGCAGGGACTTCTGTCCATGTTATCCCCTCTCCTATCAATCAGAGAGCATACTATACTTTTGCTCTCTGATAGTCACATTGAGGGATAATGTAATATCCCTCTGAGCCTAATCACATAACCAGGAAGTTTATTGGCGCTGTGACCCAGACATTTGCCATCCTCCAGGTCGCAGCACCAGAAGTGTCGCACCAAACACTTACACAACACATGCACAAAGTCACCAATAAAGTTTACATTTTTTCACTGTCCCTGTCCTGTCCATACCTGATCTTTATAGAGTAAAATATGCCGCCCGCCTCTCTAGTTATATCCGTTACACACGAAAATAATAGCAATAGCAGGATAATACTGTGTGCAGGGGCCACTATAGAGGATAATACTGTGTGCAGGGGCCACTATGGAGGATAATACTGTGTGCAGGGGCCACTATGGAGGATAATACTGTGTGCAGGAGGCCGCTATGGGACATAATACCGTGTGCAAGGGCCGCTATGGGACATAATACCGTGTGCAGGGGCCGCTATGGGACATAATACCGTGTGCAGGGGCCGCTATGGGACATAATACCGTGTGCAGGGGCCGCTATGGGACATAATACCGTGTGCAGGGGCCGCTATGGGACATAATACCGTGTGCAGGGGCCGCTATGGGACATAATACCGTGTGCAGGGGCCGCTATGGGACATAATACCGTGTGCAGGGGCCGCTATGGGACATAATACCGTGTGCAGGGGCCGCTATGGGACATAATACCGTGTGCAGGGGCCGCTATGGGACATAATACCGTGTGCAGGGGCCGCTATGGGACATAATACCATGTGCAGGGGCCGCTATGTGACATAATACCGTGTACAGGGGTCGTCAGACTTACAATTATTGAGCGGCACTCCGAGTACCTCAACTTTGATTTTTTTAATCGAAATTGGCACGCCGAACAAAAAAGGTTGCCTACCCCTGCCCTATACATACAGTCTAGAAGTACACAGCCCTCTATTACACCTTGTATACAGGATTGTGGAGTCAGAGTCAAGAGCAATTTTGGGTGAAGTCAGAAAAAAGTTACCAACTCTAAAATAAAATGCCTATTTATTTTTACTTATATTATACAATTTTTGCTATTGTAATATTAATTAGAAGCATAGTTTACATATGTACTTTCATGGGATTTCAATCACCAGATTTTTAAAGGAACTAGGGGATCTTCACAGTATCTGCCTGACTATGGCTGTCAGCCATTTATGAATGAGTGAGTCGGAAAAAATAGATAAGTCGGAGTTGGAGGTTTGGCCTACCCACTCCATAACCCTGCTTACATTGCAGTCGGGAAGCACAGAGCACCCTATTTTTCCACACCTTATACACAGCCTCGAAGTAGATGGTCAGACTAGAAGTACACAGTCCCCTATCGTTATATCTTGTGTACAACCTGGAGAGTTCCAGGAATCCTAGCCTTTGTAGTGTTAGATATGGAAACAATGGCTCAGTGCACAATGATTCCTTCTCTAGGATACCATGTCCCCCAGCATCTCTGTACTAGATCTTTCTTATTTTAACTGCTATTTTCTATTGTTTAGAGGTGGCTATTTTTAGCTAAGGAGAAGTATGAAACTTGTAGTAATGCAAATGAATACTATACAGACATAAATAATGCTAAAAAGTCACTATTTATGCAGGAAACTATTACTGTAACTAGAGACATAAATCACAAATAGCTCTGAGACGGAGGCTGTGGTAGCTGTATGTGGCTGAAACCCTGCACATATATACAGAATAATCATACAGATGAAGTTTTGGCCACTTACAACTATCACTATGTGACCATGCACCCTTAGTTATACTGGTTGGCACAGCTACTGTGACCATGAGCCCTAAGTGATAAAATACAGCGTCAGACTGACACAGTCCAATATAGTGTCTATGACTCTGTACTTCATCACTTGATTCACATACATTGACCAAGTCAGAGATGGGGAAATATCAATTATTAGTACATGGAACTTAAGAAGATCATTTATTATAAAAACGCACCAGACTAAAGGACTTATAATGTGGCCAACTTAGCAATGCTGCCACAGCTGCATGCGGTTATTCTCAGTGGGGCATACATATGAAAACTGGTCTACTGTACGCCAGTCTTCATAATCTTGGCACTGACGGAAAAGCTACTGGATTTATGAGGAGACGCTTCATAAAAGTGCTGACTACTCTGCTGGGCTGTGTGTCCATACTGGAATTTACACCAGCTTGTAGCTGGCATACATTTCACTCATCATTTGTACCAGTCAAATGGCATAAATTATATTAAATCTACCAAACCTGGTGTGGGGGGCACAAAAACGCCAGTTGCGACAAATATCACAAATTGTGTTTAAAAGTTGCAAACCCGAGGTTTAAAACTTTATCATTAATAATTCTGAGACCAGAGGCAGAGAACAGGTTAACAGATGCAGTAGTCAAGTAAAGTCATATAGCAGCGGCGTGCTGCAGCTCTGGTCCCTGCTCAGACACTCACAATCCCGGTCAGGGACAAAGCTGCTACATGCCAGTGTTAAAGGACTTCAACTGATAACAGAATCTTTTAGGCTGAGGCCCCAGACTGAGGAAAAGCTGGCTCAAAAACCGCAGCAAAATCTACAACAAAAAAAGCAGAGTCAAGAGTGCTTTGAAAAGGAATGGGAAATAGAGAGGAAAGCTCTTATAAGTCTGCCTTCTGTTAAATCCACTCCTGAATTTGGCTCAAAAAAACGCAGCAAAATTTGGAAAAAAAAAAAAACAGATTTTCCACAACGTGGGTCCTTAGCCTTAACCTTTTTTCTGCCGTTGGCAAGGAACAGGTTAACAGATGCTGTAATCCATTAAAGTCCCTGAAAACAACGGCATGAGGCTGCTATAGCATCCCAAGGCCTGCTCTCTTAACATCAGACCCTCAGCTGCAATGTACCTCTGGCTCCAGATCTGGCCATGCGCTAAATAGAAGAAGAAGGGTTGTCTTTCAGACACAGGGACACTAGCAACTTGGGCGGTCTCCATGTCAGCAAGACACCAGGACAGTGCACAGAGCGAGTGTAAGCTCCGGCAGGGGGGGGGGGGGGGGTGAAAGCATATAATATATATAATGATTAACTATATTATACAATTATTGATATTGTACAATGAATTAGATACTACCTGTACAAACCAGTGCGAAGAGCCACTAACACCATGCAGCTACCATACTGGCTGACAATCTCATCAAGGTGTTGAATGGCCGGCCATTCATTTATGGCAGTGTCTACTGCCAATAACCAGCTGATATATGGGTTAGGAGGACAGTTGAGCTAAGATCTGACAATCTGTTGTCTTCGCAAAGCCACTCACAGCACAACACCACAATACCTTCCAAGTACCAGAGAATTAAAGCAGATCCACCAACAGCAACTTGCTGATGGTTTCTAGGCAGTGATTCATTTTTACACTACACAGATCAAAAAAAGGAACCAAAAATTGGTAAAACAACAAATAAGGTGACGTTACATTATAGAGTTACATTACTGAAAATAGATCATAGATCATATATCACTTCAATCTATGCCATTTTCTCAGCTTACACACTGATGACATGCTGCGGGATAATTATTGTACCCAATATGAAGGGTCCAAGAAGTCGTAACCACAGTGATCAGGAAATGATGGCATATCTTAAAGTTCATTAACATGGATTCCTCCATGTATACCCATACTAAGCATATGGTGCCCATATGCTCCTAGGTAAAAATACTTAAGCCATGGACTATACAGGGTTTTGCAGGGTGCCTTGGTATTTTGCACTACTGCCTGACATATGTGCCAGGTGATCTCCTGGCATAGGGCAAGTGGTGTGAATGGAGCCTAATAAGTGTAGCTGTGCTTATGTGGACATATCTGACAAGTCACCTAGGATAGAAGCCAAACAGGCAACAAAACACACCTGGCTACTGAGTCAGATATATTCATGTAAACCAGTGCCCATAGTGTGCTAGGAGGGGAAGGGTTCTGGTCATTGCCAACTTACCTGTGTAACGATAGTGTTCTCCAGCCAGCTCTGAACCTGCAGCCCCCATCTCCCGGGGCAGCCGCCGTTGCTGTTGTTGAGTGTGGCCCCTGAGCTTCCGCTGCTGTTGTCCACCCCGCAGGGGCCCCAGCTCACCCCCCGGCATTGGTGATCTGGGGCGCTTGTGTACAAGACGTCTGAGAAGAAGCCCAAAGACACAAACACATTTGGCAACCAGGAGGCGGCGGCCACCAGACGGGTGTAGCGTCCAAAGCCGCCCGCTAAGGGCCACACTTTCCCGTCAAACTCCATGCGAGTCCGGTGAGCGAAGAACGGCAAGAGAGCCGAGAGAGGTGAACAGGAGGAGGGAGGCGAAGGAAGGAGGACGGGGAGGAGCGCACAGGGGCAGCTCTAATGCATGTCTATGGGATGGTCCAGGTATTTGCTGCAGGACATCCCTCCCGGCCGCTGTCAGCTCTGTGGGTGACGAGGAGCGGGATGGCTGACAGGGCACAGGCGGCGCCACGTTCTCTAGTGATACACGTCACCTTATAGAAGCAACCAATCACAAGCCAGCTTTATCATTAAACCTGCGCTCTACATATGAAAGCGGCAATCTGATTGGTTGTTATAGACAACCGCTCCAGTGTCCACTCTGGACTTTCCTACTGTCCCAGAACTGTGGTTTACACAGCAAGCTATGTGCCAGTCTCTCACACTAGTGGAACTAGTCATACTTAACTTTTGCACCATTGTATGGTAACCACTGTTTAGCGGGCGGACTCTCAGTCATTCTGGTACGACTGAGAGTATGGCACAAGTGTGAACCTAGCTTAAGGGGCATTATAAACCCGTTAAAAATCCAATTGATTTTAATGTGATTTGAGCTGTTGTCCTTTAGTGTCCGTTTTCACCAAATCCATCACAGGCCTGTTATTTTAGTGGACATAATAATGCGGGGTGCAGAACTTTTGGATCATTTCAACATAACAGACTTATGTCGGATGTAAAATGTCCGTTATGTTTTAACTTTAATGTCTATGGCTAACAGAGTGGCATCCATTATACTGACGGTATAAAAACGCACATTATCGGACATTAACTGATGTTAACGTGTCAATAAATAAACAGATCATTTTAAAAAAAACAGACACATTAACATCAGTTAGTGTCCGGTTTTTTTTTTTAAACAGACCCTATCAAAACGGACAACCAACAGTATTGTGAACCCCCCCTTTAAACTGCAACAGATTTTCCAAAATGTCTAATGCTGTTTGAAAATCTGGCGTATCTTTAGACACTCTACTATAACGTTACACTACTTATTAGTTGGCTTAGTTTTCAATAAAATTTTGGTGCAATAAAATTGGGGCAATGGTCAAAATTTTGGAGCCTAATACATGTGACTATACATCTCACCTGTATGCTAACAGCCATTAAATTGACTTACTTGCATAGCAGAAATGTGCTACTGCCATTAAAAACTGTATGCAGTTCTTAAAGCGCCATGTAAACACAGCCTAACCCTATATTCACACAAACATCTGCATTTTTTTTTAATAGCTGCCATGCGACTGTATTAATATTCATTCATGTGAATGGGGGCTATTCACATGACCGGTATTTTGACCGTCCATTGTAAGGGACCATCTAAACAAAAAAATGGGTTATGCTCTATTATTGTCCGTTTTCACAGATCCCTCCATACACTGCAATGTATGAGGGATCCATGAAAATGGGCATCCTCAGGAAATACAACCCCTTTCAAATTTATCAACTTATTCTGTGGACCCCCACTAATCGGACTCTTAGGCTTGGTTCACATCTGCGCTTGTACTCCATACAGTGATTCTGTTCTCCTCTCCGCATTTTTCGCCGGAAACCGAATGGAAACCACCCCATTATAGTCTATGGGGTCTGCGGGTTTCCTAAGATAACTGCTTTTTTATGCGGATTAGGTTTCTGTTACTACTAAAATACTGTAGTAGCAATTGTGATTTGAAACTATTTTGCTGAATATGGTAAATCTTTGGTCTTCAAGATTATAGCAACATTTCCCCCCCCCAGAAACCACATCACTTTTGCCCATGACTTTTGAGCATGACGTCAGCCAAAGGCTTGAAGAGGACATTGGAGACAGCCTAGTGCCGCAAGGATGCCCAGGAGAGATGAGGGGAGTATAATTTATTTTTCTGCATCTTCCCTGGGCCTCCAGTTTTTATACTGTGGGGTCTGGAGAGACCCCAGAGTACAATAATAGCAACGACATAAACTGGAGGGCCAAACCTCACAAATATTCATTGAAACAAATTTTGACGGGTTCACCTGAAGCAGCTCAAGGTTTCCAGAGCATATTATACTAAAGGGGGGCTTTTTGGAGCATTTCATACTGTTGGGGGCCTCTAGGGACCATATTATACTGTGTAGGGCCAGTGTGGAACATTATATATATATTGTGGGGGGCCACAGGACAGGAAACTGTAAAATACATCGGAGAGAAGGGGGTATAACAAATTTTGCAAGTATATGCCTCCAAAATTCCTGATGGCAGCCCTGCGTGCTATGCTGCTTCACAGCTCCCTCACTATAATCTTGCGAATGCGTGGAGTGCTCTATAGCCATGTCATTCCCCATACAGTACAGCGCATGAACTGGCCATGAAGTTATTGGGGCGTGCACAGTACTAGAGGGAATGACATTGGGAAAATAGTCAGTTTGCGCAGCACTGGTAGCTGGGTATTCAGCACATTAGCAATTCAGTGAAGGAGCCATGGTGTAGGCCAGGGGTAGGCAACCTTTTTTGTTCGGCGTGCCGATTTTAATTAAAAAATCAAAGATGAGGTACTCGGAGTGCCGGTCAATAATTGTAAGTCTGACGACCCCTAAACTAAAGTCATATACCACAAACCATAACACAGAAGTGCTGCCACCAGATGCTTTAGGACACATGCGTTTACTGCTATTTCCTGGGACGCTCCTGTACTTTCCGATTACAAACAATGAAAGTACATATGCAGCCCCCAATTAGTGGTAAATGTATGTGTCCAGGAATACTGTATGGCGGCATCCTTATGGTGGAAACACACTATGTATCTGGATGCAGATAGAGTCTTAGGCCACTGGAACTTTTACTTCAATGTAAAACTGCGTTCACATGGTACATTCTTGCACAAAAAAAATGCCTGTGTTTTCTGTGCAAAAACACATCCTTAATGCAGCAAACACACCGTTATACAGAATAATGTCCTATAGCGGCCCCTACACACGGTATTATGTCCCATAGCGGCCCCTGCACAAGGTATTATATCCCATAACAGCCTCTGCACACCGTATTATGTCACATAGTGGCCCCAACAAACAGTATTATGTCATATAGTGGCCCCAGCACACGGTATTATGTCACATAGTGACCCCTGCAAACCGTATTATGCCACATAGTGGCCTCTGAACACCGTATTATGTCACATAGCGGTCCCTGCACACGGTATTAGGTCCCATAGCGGCCCCTGCACATGGTATTAGGTCCCATAGTGGCCCCTGCACACGGTATTAGGTCCCATAGCGGCCCCTGCACACGGTATTAGGTCTCATAGCGGCCCCTGCAAACGGTATTAGGTCCCATAGCGGTCCCTGCACACGGTATTATGTTCCATAGCTCTCTTCAGACTCCCGAATATAATAAGTGCAGGACCAAGAGAGGTGACAAACATAAAAAAACAATGTACTCACCATTCCATGCTCCGCAACCGCTCTGTTCTCTTCGGCGCTTCTGCCTGTAGTCAGCGATCGCTGATTGGGTCTCTGGGGTCACATCGCGTCATTATGCGTAATGACGCCAGACGTGACCTCTGAGGCCCTGTCAGCTGTCAGAAGTGTTGGCAAATCGCACAGCTGCCGCGTAGCGCAGGGAACAAGGTGAGTATCATTGTTTTTTATGTTTCATCACTTCTCCTAAGTCTCCGCTTATTATACTCGGGGGTCTGAAGAGACCCCCACAGTATAATAATGGCAGTTTCGTTTCGGCCATGTTTGGTCCAATCGAAGCTGCTGGGTGAGGAATCCGCTGCTATGCCAGGGAAATAAGCCTTGCGTGCCTATTACCAAGAAACTGTTGGATGGGCCCCTAGAACAAGTATGGGGCAGATTTATTGATATGGTCTAAAAGTTAGACAGTGATAAGTTAGACCAGACAGTCTTAAAATGCACCAGATTTACCATAGTATCTGGTGCTGGTTGATAAATTTGTTGCATTGTTATACTCTATTCTTATTAGCTGCCCTAGTTTAACCTAGAAAAATACACAAAAGGTTTGGTGCATGGTGTTATATCCTAAATCACTCCCACTTTCTGTTAAGCCATGCCCCCCCCCCCCCCCCCCAAGTAACTCTCCTTTTTCATACAAGTTGTGTATCTAAAATACTTGATAAATGTGGTGCAAGACATAGTAGACAGTTTTATGGTACATATTATACCAAAATTCGTCTGCATTTTGCTTAGTATTCTCCACTAGCATACTGTCTCAGTTGGAGAATCAGCGTCCCAGTCACAGGACACAGCTGAGGACCAGAAGGAACTGGATAACTCACAAATACAGCCACCGGTAAGAAGATTACCTTCACTACAATTTACATCATGTACCTTTTTAACTGGCCAGAGAATAAAAATGTTGTGGGAGTGCTTCCTTAAGTGCTGTGCTTGGTAAAACCAGTTATGCAGTCCCAGCCTGAAGTGTCTATGATCTCCTAGAATTAGCTGGCAATAAATGTATGTACATGCCTGGAGCAATGCAGATGATGCAGTAATGTGTTTGCAGGGGTTTAAGCACGTGAAATCATTTCAATCATTTATCTCACTAGAAATAATAGTGAATGCATGTTAGATTCTGACAATGAGCACACTGCAAGTGCAAAAATCTGTAGCATGCTCATCAGTGGTGTAACTAGGAATGGCTGGGCCCCAAGGCGAACATTTGAAATGGGGGACCCCACGTGAAGGTGCCCCCTTCAAAACCCCCGCACAAACAACATTCCTGCGCACACTATTATGCGCCATAGTGGCCCCTACACACACTATTGTGCCCCTTAGTGGCCCCTGCACACACTATTGTGCCCCATAGTGGCCCCTGCACACACTATTGTGCCCCATAGTGGACCCGGCACACAGTATTATGCCCCAAAGTAGCCCCTGCACACAGTATTATGCCCCAAAGTAGCCCCTGCACACAGTATTATGCCCCATAGTGGCCCCTGCACACAGTATTATGCCCCATAGTGGCCCCTGCACACATTATTATGCCCCATAGTGGCCCCTGCACACAGTATTATGCTCCATTGTGGACCAGCCATGAACAATTATTATACTTTGGGGTCTTTTCAGACCCCAGAGTATAATGATCGGAGACCCAGGGGAGGGTACAAACAAAAAAAATAATGTTAACTACCTCTTCCTGGCTCCGGCGCACTCCCCGCTGCTTCGGCCATCTTCAATGTTGGACCAGACCTCGTGTGAGCCAGGACGGCGTCGCAAAGCATAACGACGCTGGGACGTCACCAAACAGGCCCGAAGCCTGTCAGAGTGCAGGAGAGGTAAGTAATAGTGTTTTTTATGTTCCCTCACCTCCCCTGGGCCTCCTATCATTATACTCTGGGGTCTTTTCAGGCCCCAGAGTATAATGATAATGGGGTTTGCGGCCCGCAGCCTCATTTCCGATCTCAGCTCTTGCTCACAGTCACCTCCGATTCCGCAGAATGGGAAGCGCAGGCGGCCGTGAGCAGGAGTGGGGATTGGTAAGTAAATAGGGCCCGTTACCTGCTGGAGTAAATTATTTAAAAAACAAAAAGCATTGGGGCCCTGAATGTCCCGGTCCCTGTGGCAGCCCCTACCTCTGCTACCCGGTAGTTACGCCCCTGATGCTCATGTTTCCGTTGCTTGTAGATGGGATTTGATAACCTCATCCAAATATATTGTATTGTATAAAGCTGTGGATTTGCAGTGCAAATTCTGCCACTTTTTAACATGCCCTTACAGGCTGTGTGGTATAACATACTCAAGACTTTTCATATGTACACTGGATCTTTAAGCTAAAAGCTACTCTTGTATGTAATAAGATGAAGGGGTTCCATAAAAGTAAAAAAATATTAGAGTATTGCTGTGACATGTAACATTTATATAAGGTCCTGCACTAAATGGACCACAGAAATGGACAGGACATGGAGTTCACAAGTGGATTGTAAAGTTACAACACTGTTCAAATATTTTATTTCCAACCATATACAATTTCTAGAGCAAAGTTCAATCATTGCAATAGAGGGTTTAGAGATCCCTATTTAAAGGGTTTCTAAGACTTAGATATTGATAGCTTACCCTTTAGCATAGGCCACCAATATCTGATCGGTGGGAGTCTGACACCCCCACAGATCAGCTGCCCAATCTGCACAGTGTACAGAGCTAGAAGCAGACATCTCCTTACAATGTGCAGTGGCCATGTTACACTATTGTAGCTCAGCTACCATTCATTCTACACTACACAGTGTACGGAGCTGTCTGCTTCTAGCTCTGGGCACTGTGCAGATTGGGCAGCTGATCAGTGGGATGCCAGGTGCCAATCCCCCACCAATCTGATATTGATGACCTAAGGGTAGACTATATGAAAAAGGAAAGCATGCTGCATTATTTTGTCTGGTAAATTGCCCAATGACCCTACAAACCCTACAGTTATAGTCAATGGGGTCCATCAGCTACCATCTATGTCCATTATCAACCATATCTAGTACTTCTGACATATGTTTTTTGTTCTGTTGCTATAATAGACTAGACTAACAGAAATATCACAGTTTTTAATAAAGCCTAAAGCCAAAATGTATATTCCTGCTCACAGGTGCTCAATGGATCCAATGACTTTAAAGTTCTCAGTACATTTTTCAGTTGTCATGGCAACATTTGATTTGAGCGATACACAGTAGGAACTTCCCCCCAAGAAAAAAAAAAAAAAAAGTTCCATTACTTGACTTTCACCTGCGTCACAGCAATGCAGTCTTTTAAGCAAGAGCTTGTTTGCCCAGTGCAGGTAATAGTGGATTTCAGCAGCAAGAAGTAACTTTTTAAGTGTTAGTATAAAGCTCTACGACTGTTCACAAGTGTCACAATGCTGACCTTAAAAGCAGAGCACAGAGTTGTGCAGCAAGTTTTTCAACTCAGATTATTTTTCTGTCCCAGAAGCCATTCTTAAGCACTCCAATCAATACCAGAGGCCTAGTGTGTTTTGCTGACCCCATTACGACTGACTACGTTCAGAACAGAAAGAACTATTTAGTTTTATTGTGTGTCAATCTCTTTTGATCTTAAGGGATAGTACAGTGGGGTTTTCTACTTCATAAAAAAAAAAACCTATGTACTGTAATATACACCACTAACAATGGTATTATACTTCCCAAGTGTCCAAATCCCTACACAAGCATATAGATAAGCAAACAAATTTTAAACCTTCGTGCAGTTAACTGTAAGTGTCCTTCCTTGACAGTCCAAAAAGTTGGTATGGTAACAAGATAATTGAAAACCCTGGCCACTGAATGTGCAGAAGCCTCTGTCAGGGCCAGTGTTATGAATGCCAGTGCTACTTACCTCTCCTGGGCTCTGCCACAACCCCCTACTGTCTTCAGGCCTTTTCAATGACATCACAGACATCATGTGAGTCAGACTGGCATAACCCACATCTGTGACGTCATGTGAAGAGGACCGAAGACAGCAGGGAGTCGCGGCAGAGCCCGGAAGAGGTAAATAACACTGGTATTTTTGTTTGTCACCTCCCCTGGGTCTCCAATCATTATACTCGGGGGTCTGAAAAGACCCTCCTTCCCGAGTATAATAGTTTGTGGGTGGTGAACCCCAAAACTAATGTGCAATATGTACTGTCCAATGTTCTCCAATGTGCTCTTTGACAGACTACAGTCAGGTTTCAGACCCCATCACTCCACAGAAACTGCCCTAACCAAAGTCACTAACGACCTAACTGCCAAAGCCAAACGTCACTATTCTGTCTTCCTCCTCTCCTCTGCCTTTGACAGTGTCGACCATTCCCTCCTGTTAGAAACGCTTTCATCCCTTGTGTGAAGAATATCGCCTCGCCCAGCTGCCTGGCACGCCTGCGATCAAACTTCTTTCTTAACCTCCCACTCACACACCGTGAGTAGACCGGGTCATAGGATAAAAACGAAATGAGCGATATAAATTTTATATGTTTAATAACCCAAGTGGGTCGGTATGAATTAATAGCATATACAGAAATATACAATATTAATATGATCAAGCATAAACATACAAGCAAAAGGGCAATGATACAATACACCAAAATAAAAGGAAATAAAGATTAGAAAAAATACCTGAGCACACAGCCCTGTCCTAGCTGTCTCTCTTCCATGCTCAGCACAATAGACTCGTAGTCCGTTTCTCTAGGCCACAGCAGAGTTTTGGGCCTAGGGCGCAAGCTTAAGCAAGTTGCATAAAACAATCCTTCTACATGCTGTCCAGAACTAGGCCCTCAAAGCATTCCTCAGTAGGGCAGGCCCTCTCATCTTCTCCCAGATCAGAGCTCCTTACTGCCTTTGCGCTGAATGACCCCAGAATCCAGGTCTGCCCACAGCATATGGCTAGTGCTCCACCCACCCCTTGCACCCAGGCAGCCCCCCTTCTCCCTCCTTTGCAGAACCCTCGGAGAGATGGGTGAATTTAAGGTCACTGGCTTGCTATCCCCCCATCGCCATCTGGCCAGGGATAATAAAAGTGCCTGGCTATAGCAAGCCATCTCCAATGAACACACATAAAACCAGTGAAGTGTATCGTCCAGCAATGTAAAACCAAAGTTAAACACAACATTCCAATAGGTAGGGGGAGGACGGACATGAGCAAGTAAAAATACATTTCTAAGAAAGATGTACAACTGAGGGTCGGTTCATCACACCTTGGCATCTCTGAACTGGCCCTTTCCTGGATCTCCTCATACCTCACCAACCGCACATTCAGCGTCTCCCACTCACACACCACCTCCCCGCCACGCCCTCTTTCTGTAGGTGTCCCCCAAGGCTCTGTCCTAGGACCCCTCCTGTTCTCCATCTACACCCTAGGCCTTGGCCAACTCATAGAATCTCTTGGTTTCCAATACCATTGCTATGCTGACGACACCCAAATATATCTCTCTGGATCAGATATTACCTCCCTGTTGTCCAGAGTCCCAGAATGTCTAGCAGCCATAGCCTCCTTTCTCTCCTCCCGCTTTCTCAAACTCAACATGGAGAAAACGGAGTTCATAATCTTCACCCCTCCACGCACGAACCCCCTACCTGACCCATCTATCAAAATTAATGGAATCACTCTCACCCCAGTCCCACAGGCCCGCTGCCTTGGGATAACCTTAGACTCTGACCTATCCTTCAAGCCTCATATTCAAACCCTCAACACCTCCTGCCACCTCCAACTCAAGAACATCCATCGAATCCGCTCCTTCCTCACCCCTGAAACTACAAAGATGCTAGTCCACGGCCTCATAATCTCCCGCCTAGACTACTGTAACACCCTTCTCCATGGCCTCCCAGCAAATACTCTAGCCCCCCTCCAGTCCACCTTAAACTTTGCTACTCGCTTAATACACCCCTCCCCCCGTTCTTCATCAGCCGCTCCCCTCTGCCAATCCCTTCACTGGCTACCCATCGCCCAGCGAATAGAGTTCAAACTACTAACGCTGACATACAAAGCCATCCGCAACCTCTCCCCTCCATAGATCTCTGACCAAATCTCCCGCTACCTGCCCACACGTAACCTCCGATCCTCCAAAGACCTCCTACTCTGTTCTGCTCTCATCTGCTCTTCACACAAACGTCTCCAAGACTTCTCCCGTGCATCCCCCATACTCTGGAACTCATTATCAAGACACATAAGACTGACCCCCATAATCACAAGCTTCAAGAAGGCCCTGAAGACTCACCTATTCAGGAAGGCCTACAACCTCCAATAACGCTACTGTCACCACACCACCACCTGTACATTCTCTCCCGTCACCTTCTGTATCTATCCCTCTTCCCTCATGGATTGTAAGCCCTTGCGGGCAGGGCCCTCCATCCCACTGTGCCAGTTGGTCACTGTTTGTATTATCTGTTTTGTATATCTTGTGTACCGTATGTAAATCCGCAAATGTAAAGCACCATGGAATTAATGGTGCTATATAAATAAACAATAATAATAATAATAATACTGTGTGGAGGGGCTGCTATTGTACATTATGCTGTGTGGAGGGCCGCTATAGAACATTATACCGTGTGAAGGGGCCGTTATGGGACATTAATCTGTGCGGAGGGGCCACTATGGAACATTATTCTGATACAAGGATCTTTGGCATGAATGAGCCTATTTGTGTGTATGTTGTATATATATATATATATATATATATATATATATATATATATACACAGTATATATACACACACACACATACACACACACACAGTGGGGAAAAAAAGTATTTAGTCATCCACCAATTGTGCAAGTTCTCCCACTTAAAAAGATGAGAGAGGCCTGTAATTGACATAATAGGTAGACCTCAACTATGAGAGACAAAATGAGAAAACAAATCCAGAAAATCACATTGTCTGATTTTTAAAGAATTTATTTGCAAATTATGGTTGAAAATAAGTATTTGGTCACCTACAAACAAGCAAGATTTCTGGCTCTCCCAGACCTGTAACAACTTTTTTAAGAGGCTCCCCTGTCCTCCACTCATTACCTGTAGTAATGGCTCCTGTTTGACATTGTTATCAGTATAAAAGACACCGGTCCACAACCTCAAACAGTCACACTCCAAACTCCACTATGGTGAAGACCAAAGAGCTGTGGAAGGACACCAGAAACAAAATTGTAGACCTGCACCAGGCTGGGAAGACTGAATCTGCAATAGGCAAGCAGCTTGGTGTGAAGAAATCAACTGTAGGAGCAATAGTTAGAAAGTGGAAGACATACAAGACCACTGATAATCTCCCTCGATCAAGGGCTCCTCGGAAGATCTCACCCCGTGGGGTCAAAATGATCACAAGAACGGTGAGCAAAAATCCCAGAACCACACGGGGGGGGGGGGGACCTAGTGAATGACCTGCAGAAAGCTGGGACGAACGTAACACACAGTAACACACTACGCCGCCAGGGACTCAGATCCTGCAGTGCCAGACGTTTCCCCCTTCTTAAGTCAGTACATATCCAGGCCCGTCTGAAGTTTGCTAGAGCGCATCTGGATGTTCCAGAAGAGTATTGGGAGAATGTCATATGGTCATATGAAACCAAAGTAGAACTGTTTGGTAGAAACACAACTCGTCGTGTTTGGAGGAGAGTGAATGCTGAGTTGCATCCAAAGAACACCAAACCTACTGTGAAGCATGGGGGTGGAAACATTATGCTTTGGGGCTGTTTCTATGCAAAGAGACCAGGACGACTGATTACACGAAAGAATGAATGGGGCCATGTATCGTGAGATTTTGAGTGCAAACCTCCGTCCATCAGCAAGGGCATTGAAGATGAAATGTGGCTGGGTCTTTCAGCATGACGATGATCCCAAGCACACCGCCAGGGCAACGAAGGAGTGGCTTCGTAAGAAGCATTTCAAGGTCCTGGAGTGGCCTAGCCAGTCTTCAGATCTCAACCCCATAGAAAACCTTTGGAGGGAGTTGAAAGTCCGTGTTGCCCAGCAACAGCCCCCAAACATCACTGCTCTAGAGGAGATCTGCATGGAGGAATGGGCCAACATACCAGCAACAGTGTGTGCCAACCTTGTGAAGACTTACAGAAAATGTTTGACCTCTGTCATTGCCAACAAAGGATATATAACAAAGTATTCAGATGAACTTTTGTTATTGACCAAATACTTATTTTCCACCATAATTTGCAAATAAATTCTTTAAAAATCAGACAATGTGATTTTTTTAGATATGTTTTCTCATTTTGTGTCTCATAGTTGAGGTCTACCTATGATATCAATTACATCTTTTTAAGTGGGAGAACTTGCACAATTGGTGGCTGACTAAATACTTTTTTTTCCACTATGTATGTATGTGTATATATGTGTATATATATATATATATGTGTATATATATATATATATATATATATATATATATATATATATATATATATATATAGATATATATATATGTATATATATATATATAGTATAGTTTATGCATGTGTTATTAGTATACTACATTGGTATGTGTGTATACAAGTAATGTGAAGGGGGAGGTCAGAGGTGCGAGTGATTCTTCCTTCCATTAAGACCATTCATTTCCTGCAGCCCAAAAACAGACGTACAACTAAGATGATTTTATTGTTTTATGAATAGGTGTCTTTAACCAACCCATTTGGGCATACAGAGGGGGTGTCATGACTGGAGTAAACTTCAGAAGCCAGCAGAGACACAACTTTACAAGGCAGTGATAGAACAATTCATGTTCCAACTTTCCCACCTCAGGTAGTAGGAATAGGGGGGCACCCTGGCTAGAAGTGTAGCTAAGCACAAGTAACAAGAGACTGTGTTTACCATACAACTTTGTCATATCTGTTGGAGTCAGCAAGGAAGCTGGGTGTGCCCATTTTTCCATCAGAAGTTATCCTCCAAGCTCCATGGACCAAAAGGACTCTGAGTATTAATTTCATTCTGTTTTCTCCCATTATTTTTAGAACAGTTTGCTTGTTTTGTCATTTAGTTCCCTTGTCTTTTTTCATAAATCGCACTGACTGCTTTGGGTATTAAATAGTTAAATTTAATGGTATTTTGTGCTTGCTCTATGAACCCATTAACAGTTTAAATCTGTGCTTGCGTCTGATTGTAGGAGAGACACGTGTATATGTTAGTGAGATTTCCACTGAGCCTGGCAATTCAGTGGTGGTAGCAGCGTGTATTCGGGGTGCATGGACTGTGTTGGGGTATCGATTTACACCCAGTTTGCAGCCTGAATGCAAACCTGATAGCCATTGTATCCTTATTCTGGCCTGGTGGAAAGTAAAGAATGCAGCTTACCACTTGCTCCTTTACATCACAGAGGGTAGGGGGACATTATATTAAACGTGGAGGCCATTATTTTACATGTGGAGGCAGTGTGCGGGTGATTATATTACATGTGGAGCACTGAAGGGGACATTCTACTTAATGTGAGGGCACTTACCAGGCCATTATACTAGACATGGGGGCACTGAAGGGGCTATTACTTAACAAAGGCTCCAAACAAAGTCCTATTTTATTATCATTCATAAGTGATAGCTACTTTGGGGGTACTCGGTTGGGATGTTTTTTCACTAGGGGGTACTTCGCTTGAAGAGTTTGAGAAACACTAATCTAAAGAACATTGAAGTAGTATGCTACCACCTAGTGTTGAAATGATGTAATTGCAGATTGAAGTTTCTCAGTTTTACAATGACAATATTCTAATATAAATTTAGATATTGTCTTAATAAAGGCCCCAAACAGGTGCAGGGCATGGCTGATTTATGAAAAGGCTCCATGCTCTTCAAAAATCAGGCTCACGTCTGTATGGCAGATTGGTGATCTATACCAGTTAGGAACTAGCATAGATTTCCATTATAACTCATGCTAGAAAACTGGTCTTAATTATAATAAATATGTCGGGCCAAGGCGTTCCTGCCCTGTTTTCCCCAGAATATACTATATAACGTGATTAACGATATAATGTATCCACATGGCCTATGGCATATATGCTGCATCACTGAAACACCTCTCTCCCCCCATAATTGGAGGTTTGCATAGAATGGCGCACTTGCCATCCCCATAGCAGTGCCTCGCCTTTGTGCAAACAAAAAAAACAAAAACAAAAACATACTTTAGTATGTCTGCCGTCACGAGGTACATAGGTTCAATTTGAATCCCATCAATCCTTCTCAGGACATCCACTGGGTCTATGACAAATAAATATTTCACCTTGGGTATTAAATAGTAATGAATACATACATACTGGGTCACACAGCCCTCCAATTCCTGACAGGAACAGACATCCTGGGGGATTAATGGAATTCTTGTGTACTTTGGGCAAAAAGTGCAAGGTATTTTATGATCTTTAGATTATCTAATAATAATAATAAAAAATTTTATATAGCGCCAACATATTCCTTAGCACTGTATAATTTGTAGGGTTCAAGTACTGACAAAAAAGATACATTACAAAGAAATAGTCAATTCACACACTGGGACTGAGGGCCCTGCTCGCAAGAGTTTACAATCTATGAGGTAGAGGGGGTGACACAGGAGGTAGCAGGGGTGGCAACAGACGTAGCATTGTTTGTACAGTGGTCAGACAATTCTGTAATAGAGGTTACTGTCATTACACATATATAAAGCTGTATGAGCCATCATCAGTCGTGTCCTTTAACGTGCATATGGTGCCTGGACATATAAAGTTAGTCTGATACGGCATCATATCCTGTGAGGTAATGCGGGAGCGTGAACAGAGGAGGGTAAGTTTTAGGGATTCTAACTACGGAAGGGTTTACATTAGGAGTTGTGATAGGCCTGTCTGAAAAGATATGCCTTTAGTTTACGCTTGAAGCTGTGGAAATTGGGGATTAATCTAATAGTCCGGGATAGAGCATTCCAGTGAAGTGGTGCAACTTGGGAGAAGTCTTGTATACGAGCGTGGGAGGTTCTGATAATAGAGGATGTTAGTCTTAGGTCATTGAGTGAACGCAGAGTACGGGTTGGGCGATAGACAACTAATCACCAGGTCCCACCAGCGATCAGGAGAAAAGGGGACCAATAGTCCCCCTAAAGCTTCCTTGTGAATGGAGCTCCAATGTGGTTGTGTGATCGGCACTCCATTTACTTCTGCTGGGACTATAACCTCTGGTAGTACCCATAGCCCCATAGAAGTGAATATAGTGCCGATCATACAAGCGTCCTGGCGCTCCATTCACAAGGAAGGGGGGACTTTAGAGCGTGATGGATGCCATTGCCTCAGATAGAAAGTACATTGATGAGCAGGCTGCAAGGATGGAAGGCCTTATAACTAAACTGTGGACCAGGAGAACCGTTTCAGGAGAGCCAATCTCTGGATAAGTAGTGTCCTTGAAACTACAGACCTCACTACTATGGATACCTTCCTCTTTGTAGGCTAACTGCCCCAGTTGGCCACACAACCCATACCTTCCTTGAGACATCATTCTGAATCTCCAATATTTGGAGATCAGAGAGCAAATTCTGCATGCCACATGCAACCTCCAAGCACTACTTGAAGTTCCAACAGTACAAATCTTTTCTGATCTGGCACCTTCCATTCTGGGCAGGAGGAGAAGTATGCGCCCAGTCACACTGGTATTACAACAGGCCCAGGTGTGATAACCAGTGGGGCTTCCCCTTCTCACTTTCTTTCCAGATTAACACCCAAACTTACCTAAGGGTGCAACTTGGAAGAGTGGAAGGAGGCTCTACACAAAGCTGGTATCCGATTAGGATCGACATCCCTCTCTCCCAGGACAATCCCCATGAAGTATGAAGGGTAAGAGGTGCATAGCTCCAGATACATTGTGTCATGCCACGGACGCATCCTTTCCTCCTTGCACCCTCACTTGGTAACTAAACTGATTTATTGGTTTGGCCATCCACCACAAGCTTATTTCACAGTGTTAATGTATGTAATGTCTTCTCCCAAAATGTAAGGGGATGTAAGATTCAATTCCCTTTTTAAGCGCAGAAGAGCCTTTAATGGTTACAAGAAACATGCCCCTGATATCCTATGGCTGCAGAAATCTCATTTCACCCATACTTCTACACTCAAGTTTCTCTGTAGACAATACCTTCTAATTCACTCAGCTCAATACTACGCTAAATCTCTAGGTGTGGTTACTTTGATCAGACATTCATTCCTCCCTGCAAACTACTTCCACTGTAGCAGACCCAGGGTTCTTACCCGATTATCTTAGGCAACTTGGTATATAATACAATCTGCATAGCCATAGATTATTGAACCCCTCACATTTCAACATCTGGTATGGTGCGGGGTATTCAATTTTGTTATTAACCTCACACTTCACATAATATTAGCTCCAAACGCTTTGCCACTCAAAAGAAACTACACTGTGTGCAGAATTATTAGGCAAATGAGTATTTTGATCACATCATACTTTTTATACATGTTGTCCTACTCCAAGCTGTATAGGCTTGAAAGCCAACTACCAATTAAGTAAATCTGGTGATGTGCATCTCTGTAATGAGGAGGGGTGTGGTCTAATGACATCAACACCCTATATAAGGTGCGCTTAATTATTAGGCAACTTCCTTTCCTTTGGCAAAATGGGTCAGAAGAGAGATTTGACGGACTCTGAAAAGTCAAAAATTGTGAGATGTCTTGCAGAGGGATGCAGCAGTCTTGAAATTGCCAAACTTTTGAAGCATGATCACCGAACAATCAAGCGTTTCATGGCAAATAGCCAACAGGGTCGCAAGAAGCGTGTTGAAAAAAAAAAAAGGTGCAAAATAACTGCTAATGAATTGAGGAAAATCAAGATGCCATTAGCCACCAGTTTAGCCATATTTCAGAGCTGCAACGTTACTGGAGTATCAGAAAGCACAAGGTGTGCGATACTCAGGGACATGGCCAAGGTAAGGAAGGCTGAAAAACGACCACCTTTGAACAAGAAACATAAGATAAAACATCAAGACTGGGGCAAGAAATATCTTAAGACTGATTTTTCAAAGGTTTTACGAACTAATGAAATGAGAGTGACTCTTGATGGCCCAGATGGATGGGCCCGAGGCTGGATCAGTAAAGGGCAGAGAGCTCCACTCCGACTCAGACGCCAGCAAGGTGGAGGTGGGGTACTGGTATGGTCTGGTATCATCAAAGATGAACTTGTGGGACCTTTTCGGGCGGAGGATGGAGTGAAGCTAAACTCCCAGACCTACTGCCAGTTTCTGGAAGACACCTTCTTCAAGCAGTGGTACAGGAAGAAGTTGGTATCGTTCAATAAAAACATGATTTTCATGCAGGACAATGCTCCATCACATGCATCCAAATACTCCACAGCGTGGCTGGCCAGTAAAGGTGTAAAAGAAGAAAAAATAATGACATGGCCCCCTTGTTCACCTGATCTGAACCCCATAGAGAACCTGTGGTCCCTCATAAAATGTGAGATGTACAGGGAGGGAAAACAGTACACCTCTCTGAACAGTGTCTGGGAGGCTGTGGTGGCTGCTGCACGCAATGTTGATCGTAAACAGATCAAGCAACTGACAGAATCTATGGATGGAAGGCTTTTGAGTGTCATCGTAAAGAAAGGTGGTTATAGCGATCACTGATTTGTTTTTGGTTTTGTTTTTGAATGTCAGAAATGTTTATTTCTAAATTTTCTGTTATATTGGTTTACCTGGTGAAAATAAACAAGTGAGATGGGTATATATTTGGTTTTTATTAAGTTGCCTAATAATTCTGCACAGTAATAGTTACCTGCACAAACAGATATCCTCCTAAGATAGCCAAATCTAAAAAAACCCCACTCCAACTTCCAAAAATATTAAGCTTTGATATTTATGAGTCTTTTGGGTTGATTGAGAACATAGTTGTTGTTCAATAATAAAAATAATCATCTCAAATACAACTTGCCTAATAATTCTGCACACAGTGTACAATCTGATACCCTTAGCCTGCTTCCCCTTGCAGACACATAGAAGCAACACAGCTCCAACAAAGGATATACATTTCTCTCCACTGCTCACCACTCTACAGTAGATAGGATATTGACTTTTACCAGTACATTACCTAACTTACTATACTCTAGACATGTGGTATGTGCCTGGTCTGACCATGATATTGTCTGTTTCTAATTTAATTTCACAAGAAAGGGGGAGGGGAGTCACTCCATTCATTTAGAGATTAACTGAAGCCCTACTAACCGATTCGATGGTTGAGACTACTTTTTGCTATGGATAATTCCTTGGAGGTCACCCCTCAATGGCTATGGATATCGCATAAGGCCTTTCATTTGAGGCAAGTTCATTGCTATCGCCTCCAAGAGGAAAAAGAAGAGGGACAAAGCTAGGGTAGCGCTGGAAGACAGGTGACTAGATTATTTATAGCCCACCATCGTAGATCCTCTTTATATCTATATAAGGCAATCCAAAATACTAGATTTCAACTAGATGCGGTCCCGTCATATGCCACTGAAAAGGCATTGCGCTCGACCCAAATGAAATACAATAAATGGGCCAATAAACCAGTCAAACTACTGGTCATAAAGCTGAGAAATAGAAAAACACTAAACCAAATTTTCCAGATTCTTTTTAAAGAGGGTCATACCACTGCTAATCCAGATTGCATTTACAAAACCATTAAGCAGTATTATCTGGCATTTTACCCAAACCATTCAAATGCAACAAACACGAATATTGCATTCTTTTTGCCCCAATTCCACCTGCCTCATTTAACCCCGGAGGCCCAGGACCACCTTAATGCCATAGTAATGGATAAGGTGAGTGAACTTACAATTAAACACCTTAAACTGGGGAAAGCCCAAGGTCCTGATGGACTATCTGCAGCTGATCATAAAAAGTTTAAATGTTAAATTTAGACAAAATATTTACTTTCATCCTAGCGTGACACCTGAACTCTTTCCTACCTGCATTGATTCACAGCGACTAAGTGGGATTTGTCCCATATAGAAAAGCCCCTGATAATATTCACAAAATCCTCAATATCATAGCTTGGACTCTAGGCTTCGTACCCTTTAAAGCAGGCCTTTGATAGCCTCTCTTGGGACACTTTGCAGTACTCCATAAGACTGGTATTGTTGGTCCCTTCCTGAATGCCCTTAAATCCCTCTACCCCACCCTGAAAGGCCACCTAAAACTCCTGTCTTCTGCCTCATAACCAATTGCCATAGGTAGAGACACTCGTCAAAGTTTCCCCCTCTCACCAGCTTTATTTGCTTTAGCCATGGAGCCCCTGGCATATTCCATCCAGATCTAACTCTAACACTACGGGTGTCCGTGTGGGGTCGCAGGAATACAACAAGAGTTCATTCGCCGATGACCTCCCTCCTCAACTTAAAACTTCTAGATGGGCTCTTTTTGGCTTCGGGGCTACATGTAAACACAACGTCAGAAGTAATGTTCTGCAGTGTCTACAGCTCTACTAAGCTAATACAGCTAAACTTCATCTTCCGTTGGATTCCGTTATGAAGGTGTTCGTTAAAAAAAACAAAAACGGACACCTATCATAACAGACATTAACGGACACTAACTGATTTTAATGTGTCCATTTTTTTAACTGATCCAAATAATGGATCAGTTAAAAAAAAAATAAACACATTAGCATCAGTTAGTGTCCGCTTTTTAACACTGTCCATTTTTTTTTTTTTTGTTTCTGCTTTCTGAGCATGCGCAGAAAAAAAACGGACATAAAATAACGGACAGTAACTGATGGCTATCAGTTACTGTCCGTTACCCATAGACTTCAATGTTAAAAAAATAACGGACACTTGCTGTCCGTCAAGAGTCCATTTTTCCAAACGGACAAAAAAGTCCTGCATGTAGGATTTTTTTTCCCCGAGGAAAAAAAACGAACTTCTGACGGATTGGGTGTAAACGGACACAATATAAAAAAATCCCATTGAAATGAATGGAAATTTTAATGGATTTCTGACGGTTCAGCTAGTGTCCGATGCTAAAATCTTGTAACGGCCAATAGCAAGGGACACTACTGACGGTCACCAACGGTAGTGTGAACGCCCCTTTAGGCATTACCCTCAATCCCTGTATAGAAAATCTATAGGCCGTCAACTACCCACTACCACTCCCTTTGCTACGTACTATTCGCTTGAGGCTTCAGGCTTGGGGCAAGCCGTTATCAGGTTTAGGGACAGTCGGTGCCATTAAGATGGTAACTTTACTACGCCTACTTTATTTTACGACTCTCTCCATAGCATTCTCTGAACTCTGTAAATTACAGAATGATGTGCTCAGGTATATTTTAGCCAACAAACACCCCAGAATAAAAGCCTCTGTCTTGCATCTCATAAGAGAGGAGGAGGACTTTCGGTCCCCAACTTTAATATTTTCGCTTAGCCCAGTTGTCATAGCTATACCCAGCGAGCAACCTCCCTAAATGCCCCTCAGTGACTACAGTCATGGCCAAAAGTTTTGAGAATGACACAAATATTATATTTTCACATGATCTGCTGCCCTCTGGTTTTTATGTGTGTTTGTCAGATTTTTTTTATCACATACAGAAATATAATTGCATTCATATTATGAGTAACAGAAGCTTATATTGACAGTTAGAATGAGTTAATGCAGCAAGTCAATATTTGCAGTGTTGACCCTTCTTCTTCAGGACCTCTGCAATTCTCCCTGGCATGCTCTCAATCAACTTCTGGACCAAATCCTGACTGACAGCAGTCCATTCTTGCAGAATCAATGCTTTAATTTTGTCTGAATTTGTTGGTTTTTGTTTGTCCACCCGTCTCTTGATGATTGACCACAAGTTCTCAATGGGATTAAGATCTGGGGAGTTTCCAGGCCATGGACCCAAAATCTCTATGTTTTGTTCCCTGAGCCATTTAGTTATCACCTTTGCTTTATGGCAAGGTGCTCCATCATGCTGGAAAAGGCATTGTTGAGCGCCAAACTGCTCTTGGACGGTTGGGAGAAGTTGCTCTTGGAGGACATTCTGGTATCATTCTTTATTCACGGCTGTGTTTTTAGGCAAGACTGTGAGAGAGCAGATTCCCTTGGCTGAGAAGCAACCCCACACATGAATGGTTTCAGGATGCTTTACAGTTGGCATGAGACAAGACTGGTGGTAGCGCTCACCTCTTCTCCGAATAAGCTGTTTTCCAGATGTTCCAAACAATCGAAAAGGGGATTCATCAGAGAAAATGACTTTACCCCAGTCCTCAGCAGTCCACTCCCTGTACCTTTTGCAGAATATCAGTCTGTCCCTGATGTTTTTTCTGGAGAGAAGTGGCTTCTTTGCTGCTCTCCTTGAGACCAGGCCTTGCTCCAAGAGTCTCCGCCTCACAGTGCGTGCAGATGCACTCACACCTGCCTGCTACCATTCCTCAGCAAGCTCTGCACTGCTGGTAGCCCGATCCCGCAGCTGAAACACTTTTAAGAGACGGTCCTGCCGCTTGCTGGTCTTTCTTGGGCGCCCTGGAGCCTTTTTGGCACCAATGGAACCTCTCTCCTTGAAGTTCTTGATGATGCGATAGATTGTTGACTGAGGTGCAATCTTTCTAGCTGCAATACTCTTCCCAGTTAGGCCATTTTTGTGCAGTGCAATGATGACTGCACGTGTTTCTTTAGAGATAACCATGGTTAACAGAAGAGAAACAATGATGGCAAGCACTAGCCTCCTTTTAAAGTGTCCAGTGGTGTCATTCTTACTTAATCATGACAGATTGATCTCCAGCCCTGTCCTCATCAACACCCACACCTGTGTTAATGGAGCACTCACTGAAACGATGTTAGGTGGTCCTTTTAATAAGGCAGGGCTGCAATGATGTTGAAATGTGTTTTGGGGGATAAAGTTCATTTTCTAGGCAAATATTGACTTTGCAAGTAATTGCTGTTAAGCTGATCACTCTTTATAACATTCTGGAGTATATGCAAATTGCCATTAGAAAAACTGAAGCAGTAGACTTTGTAAAAATTAATATTTGTATCATTCTCAAAACTTTTGGCCATGACTGTACAATTGGAGGCTCATTTGTTAGCCCCTACATCGTGGCCTTTCCTATTCTGGGGTACAACCCCCACCTCCTGAGTGGCTTGAGATGTGACCAATTTTATTCTAATATGCCCTACACCTGTGGAGAGATTTACTTCACATGTACTTTACAAATCGATAATTTTCCCCAATGACTCCTCCTCTTGTCAACCTTGCCTTTCCTCCAGGGCTATTAGAACCTGTGTATGCATAGTGGACAAATCAAAAACACTAGGTTATACGTTTTCCTCCTTACCTAGAAGCTGACATTGCTCTCATACCAGAGAACCATTACTCTCTACCTATGCAAGAGGAGTTTAGTCTCATGCAAATCTTCCCTGTCCACCATTCAATAGTTCACTTATCCTACACTCCCTCTAGAGCGATATGTGATCTACTCCTTCACGAGATTAGGCTTTATTTCATATATTTATAGTATGTTAAATGCCCGACCTCCAGATGTCAAGCTTCCCTTTATGTTAAACTGTGAGACTCTCAGCAAAGTGACTTTGGTTAAAACTTCCCTGAAGGGTCTACATAGGATCTACAGTGGGGAAAAAAAAAGTAGTCAGCCACCAATTGTGCAAGTTCTCCCACTTAAAAAGATGAGGCCGGCCTGTAATTGACATCATAGGTAGACCTCAACTATGAGAGACAAAATGAGAAAACAAATCCAGAAAATCACAGTGATTTTTTAAGAATTTATTTGCAAATTATGGTGGAAAATAAGTATTTGGTCAATAACAAAAGTTCATCTCAATACTTTGTTATATATCCTTTGTTGGCAATGACAGAGGTCAAACGTTTTCTGTAAGTCTTCACAAGGTTGGCACACACTGTTGCTGGTATGTTGGCCCATTCCTCCATGCAGAGCTCCTCTACAGCAGTGATGTTTTGGGGCTGTTGCTGGGCATCACAGACTTTCAACTCCCTCCAAAGGTTTTCTATGGGGTTGAGATCTGGAGACTAGCTAGGCCACTCCAGGACCTTGAAATGCTTCTTACGAAGCCATTCCTTCGTTGCCCTGGCGGTGTGCTTGGGATCATTGTCATGCTGAAAGACCCAGCCACGTTTCATCTTCAATGCCCTTGCTGATGGAAGGAGGTTTGCACTCAAAATCTCACGATACATGGCCTCATTCATTCTTTCATGTACACAGATCAGTCGTCCTGGTCCCTTTACAGAGAAACAGCCCCAAAGCATGATGTTGCCACCCCCATGCTTCACAGTAGGTATGGTGCATTCACTCTCCTCCAAACACGATGAGTTGTGTTTCTACCAAACAGTTCTACTTTGGTTTCATCTGACCATATGACATTCTCCCAATACTCTTCTGGAACATCCAAATGCTCTCTAGCAAACTTCAGACAGGCCCGGATATGTACTGGCTTAAGCAGGGGGACACGTCTGGCACTGCAGAATCTGAATCCCTTGCGGCGTAGTGTGTTACTGAGGGTAGCCTTTGTTACGTTAGTCCCACGTTTTTGCAGGTCATTCACTAGGTCCCCCCGTGTGGTTCTGGGATTTTTGCTCACCGTTCTTGTGATCATTTTGACCCCACGGGGTGAGATCTTGCGTGGAGCCCCTGATCGAGGAAGATATCAGTGGTCTTGTATGTCTTCCATTTTCTAATTATTGCTCCCACAGTTGATTTCTTCACACCAAGCTGCTTGCCTATTGCAGATTCAGTCTTCCTAGTCTGGTGTAGGTCTACAATTTTGTTTCTGGTGTCCTTCCACAGCTCTTTGGTCTTCACCATAATGGAGTTTGGAGTGTGACTGTTTGAGGTTGTGGACAGGTGTCTTTTATACTGATGATAATGTCAAACAGGAGCCATTACTACAGGTAATGAGTGGAAGACAGAGGAGCCTCTTAAAGAAGAAGTTACAGGTTTGTGAGAGCCAGGAATCTTGCTTGTTTGTAGGTGACCAAATACTTATTTTCCACCATAATTTGCAAATAAATTCTTTAAAAATCAGACAATGTGATTTTCTGGATTTGTTTTCTCATTTTGTCTCTCATAGTTGAGGTCTTCCTATGATGATAATTACAGGCCGGCCTCATCTTTTTAAGTGTGAGAACTTGCACAATTGGTGGCTGACTAAATACTTTTTTTCCCCACTGTATATGGTGCCAGCTTAACTTTATTCCATATTCCCGTCCGTCTCTCCCCCTATGCATCCACAATTGTAGAGCAACAGGAACAAATGTATCATACCTGGTAGGCATGTCCCGTTGTCAGATGATTTTGGACCTCTATCTGCTCGCTTCTCACTGAAGTGTTGGGCTACTCTTTTCATAAAAATCCCAGTTTGTCTATTAAGACACAGAGCTCTGAAACTTTGTTTCGGCCTTTTTAAATTGGCCTAGTTTGTCCTTCTGGCAGCCCACATCCACATAGCTTCCAAATGGAAAACAGATACGCTCTCTATAGTAATGGTGATCAATCGAGCAAATTGCATTGCTGTTTGTAAACAGACCAAATGGATCTTTATCTTAAAGTCTGATCGCCATGGATATCTTCCTTTCACTATCCCCACAATATGTTATATTATGTATCCCTGTAATTGTGATACTGTAATTTCTTTCTGCTTTTTGATGTTTAAGTCATAGGCTGAGGCCTCCATGGATTATAAACCTCTATACGAGTTGTGGACTATTTAATGGTTCATTTACCCTAGTCAAACCAACTTGTTCCTTTTTTCATTGCCAGTATTGATCACCCACTGCATGGAGCCTATATGCATGTCTATACTTGTATGGATGTGAATTGTATCCTCTTATCCTCTCTTGTTAAACACACAAAATTTTTGATCCAAATTGAAAAATCACCCATAAATTTAAATAAAATCAAGATGAGTTTGGCAAAATTCTCCAGTCCTACAACACTGTATACTTTTTAGTTGGTATTTGACTTCAGGTTTTCTTTGGAGTTGATAGAACACAATACTTATTGTTTAAAATGTAACCTTCAAGTCAAAGATGCAGAAATAATCACTAAGGAAATTTAGTAATTTCCTCTGGCAGAGGACCTCTTCTTACCCCTCCAATCATAGCAGCTATCAAACCATCAAGTTTTTTTTTTCTAAAAACCAACATAAACATCCCTTAACCCTTTTTTTTTTTTTTTTTTTTTTTTTTTTAACTCCATGCCTTCCAAATGCCATAATTTATTTAATTCAAAGGACTGAATGGAGGGCTTAATTTTTTGCAGGACAAATGGACTCAGTAATGGTACCATTTAATATTCCATATAAGATATTGTGAAGCTGGGAAAAAAAAAAAATCAGTATGGGGAGGAATTAGAAAAAACTGCGTTTGCACCACTTTATGGATTCTGTTTTTACGGGGTTCACTGCAGCCAAAATGACCTAAGTTACCTATGTACTATTGGTCAGCACGATGACAAATAGTAAATTTATATAGTTTTGGTTATGTTCTAAGGGCGCATTCACGTATGTACAGCCCTCTTATCAGTTTTCCTCTGGCATGAAGCACACGAGACAGCGGGAAACTGATACCAGAACGAATCTCATAGTTGTGTATAAGATCGGTTCTGATCTGCCTCGTCAGATGGAAAAATGCTATCTGCAGCATTTTTCCATCCTACTCCCTTAGTATCCCGCCCGAAGTCCCTTCCCAAGTCCTGATCTCTTGCGTGTGGGCTATTGTATAGGCAGCAGAGACTATTGCCGATCACTGCTCCTGCTTGGTGTAAGGGATCAGGGCTTGGGGATGGCGGGCGGGAGATGAATGCTCCTCCCAGCCGCTGTTAATGTAAATTATGTAAGGGGGCACCAATGGGGAATTATACTGTGGGTGGGTGTACTAAGGCGCATACTCCTTGGAGACACAATAATGGGGCATTATACTATGTGAGGGCACTAACTTACCATGTTTTGATCGCTGCTTGTTTAAATTTTTTTGGAGGGTGAAATAGCAAATACACATCAGTTTGGCCATCTTGATTTTCTTTCTATGGTGTTCACCGTATGGAGAAGAAAAAAACCCTTTTATAATTTTGTACTTCGGGCATTTATGGATGCAGGGATTTCTAACTTGATTTCTAACATGACTGATGATCGCAAAGGGGTTAAAAGGGGACCCACAACTATCTCTAGCAAATAGGAGCCATTGAAACCATGGAAGGTCAGAGTTATGATGTTTCTGTACATCTGTCCATTGCTGAAAGGGGCTTGTTTTGTATACAGGTGGGGATATGCCGTAAATGTGTTTTGTGGTGTTGTGCAGGTAGAGTGAGATTTGTTTAAAATGAGTCTGTCAGGTCCAAAATGCCTCCTAAACCAATAATTGTACCATGCAGCAGAAACCTTTGGGGCTACAAATCAATGCAGCAATAATTTTTGGATATGCAAATTAACCTACAAGTGTTCCAGGAGTGTTGCCTGGTTTGCCTACAGTGATTATTATACACCCCTATGTCCCCCATCAGTGACTGCCATTTTTAGCCTCTGTCTCAATCATAGTTGCCTGTATGCAAACCTGGTAAATCAGAACCGTCCCAGAGTTGTATATCCATGAAAAGATGATATTCTCTGTATTGCTTCATCAATTTGCAGCTGCAAGATATGTTTCTGCTTGTACTAAAGCATTGTCATGCGTTTAGAAGGTATTTTGGACTTAGACTCCCTTTAACAGTCATCCACTTTGCAGGTACTGTACAGCCCCGTTCACCCATTGCAAGTACACTCCTTGTGGACAAAGCCTTAAAGCGGCCATAGACATTTGTTTTTTGTTGGCAAATTTTAAAAGGACACACCAACTTCCTACCTGCTGGGGCTTCTTCCACTGGAATGGCCACTATACAGAGGCTCCTGTGCACTATATGGTTCTGGAAGCTGCTAATAAATGATTTGTGGGATGCCAGGTGTTGGACCCCTACCGACTTGACACTAAGGATGCATTATCAATTTCTTTGATGTTCACTGAGGTCAATAAAGTTTTCTAGACATGGTCTGTCACCTGTACAGAGGTCATTCTGAAGTGAAAAGGGACTATATAAGCTGTGACCATCACCTATGGTGGTCCTTGTTTTATTTATACATAAATGATACCAGTTTTTGTCATCTTGCCTGTGCTGATAATTACGTGACTGCAAAAGATCTACCACAGAACAGGCAGTGTCCACATATTAGGCTTAGTGGCCAGAGTGAAAACTGCAGGATTTTGTTTAAACCGATATTGATATGGAACATTTAAGGGAATCCTGAGTTTTCATAAAAGGTTGACCTATCTACAGTTCTTGCTGTGCATTATGTTTTCTGGCTGTATATGTTTTTCTTCTATTAAGAGCCCCATTATGGCTGCAGTATATTTTCATCTGCTTTGTTGTTCTTTTGATATTCAATAAATACTTTTGTTTACCAAAATTTAAAATCAAGTTTAAGTAAGGGTGGGTTCACACCTGCGCTTCAGTCCGTCCGTTGCCAATCCGAGTGAAAATCTCGGGGAACGGGATTGGCATCGGATACAGACAGGTCAGCGACACATTGGTTAAAAACCGATTCATTTGAATGGGCTTTTAAAGCAATGCGTGGGTGTGCGCTTACACCCTCTGCGCTGCGAAGCCGATTTTTTTTCGTCGGACACAAAGTCCTGCATGTCCTCCGAGTTTTTTTTTTTTTAACTCTACTATAGAGCTAGAATTATTTATTCTGTGAAAATTCAGGGCCTCTTTTTCACTTGAGTCATTTGATCTCATGGTAAGAAATTGGCAGTTCTCTCCAGGGGTCACCATCTGACTTGACTGTTCTACATACCCTCTACATGAGGAGGGTCAGAAATTCCTATCACTCTTCTGGTGACAGCTATAACCAGGAGGATCTCAGTTCAGCCTCTGACTGTGTACGCTGTTAGCCTATGTAAGAGAATATAAAGAATAAATTACACTGTCCTCCCAGCAAGCACACATGGCACCGACTGACTGTCCATGTGGTGCTGAGGTGTCATGTGATTCATCGCAGCATAAACAAAGGTTCAAAAAATTAAGATGTATCTGATCAAAGTAGATACAAGTGCAATATACAGAAAAGTAGTCAAGTGAGAGAGAGGGGAGCAGGAAT
The DNA here is from genome assembly GCA_947044405.1 of Leptodactylus fallax. Taxonomy (NCBI): domain Eukaryota; kingdom Metazoa; phylum Chordata; class Amphibia; order Anura; family Leptodactylidae; genus Leptodactylus; species Leptodactylus fallax. The sequence continues at coordinate 2,498,834 of CAMRHE010000021.1, forward strand.
CCATTAACCTCTTAACATCCACTGTAATAGTATGGGATATTATCCACCTCCAAATCTGCTGATATGAGACCTAATGTAGTACATGGGAGAAAACTGTACTGTATTAAACCTTCTGCTGTAGATGAACCACATTTACTGGTTTCTTAACCCTCTTCTCTTGCCCTAAAGGGGTGTATATGAAAACCAAACCAACCTTTCAGGACGTGTTGTCACTATATGTAGGTAAATATTTTATAACCAAATTCACTGCTGGGCTTAAAGGGCAAGGACAGAGAATTAAGGGTTTCAATAGGTCATCAAGCAAGTTTCACAACATCCCCCTTTCACTAAATCAAACAAAAATATTTATCCTATTTAGCGACTGAAAGAAATGTTTTTCAAAGATTTTGATTTTTGTTAAAGGTGTTAATCCAAAAACTATAGAAATTTGGTACTGCCTTTATCATACCGATCTACAACACGTCACTTGTCATTTTGGCTGCACAGTGAACACTGTAAAAAGAAAACCCAAAAGAAAATGGTGCAAATAGTTTTTTTTTGTAATTCTAAGTCTCCTAAGAAAAGGAGGTGAGGGATCAACAAAGGCTTGACTAGGATCTAAGTATGGAATCCTCGAGGGGCCTCCACCTCCACCTAAACTGGCTTCACTGCTGAAATATTGATCATTTAATGAACACAGAAAGGTCAGATTTTGGCAAGTCAAAAGTTGTCGCACACAAAGTAATGTGAAAATCAAACCAATAATTCTGTTCAAAAACAAAGATATGTTTCATAACATTGGTGAGTGAAGTTGTGGTGCTATTAGAGCCATATTTAATATTTTGATTATGAGATGGAGCACCATCCTGCTGCAAAATTTGACCCCTTTTATGATTGGGAATGTAAGAGGAAGCTAATACTTGATATTTTAGGCTATTGATATTGCCTTCCACCTTGCAAATGTTTCGCACCCCCAAAATGAATGTAACCCTAGACCATGATCTTTCCACCACCAAACCTAACTGTTTTCTGGGTGTGTCTTGGATCCATAGTGGCTCCAGTGGGTCTCCCTGCAGTATTTGCGGCGGCTGTGGTGTAATTCAACTGAAGATTCATCTGAGAAATCCACCTTCTGCCACTTTTCCAGTGTCCATCCGTTTAGCAGGCTGTGGGCCTTGGCAAATGCCACACGTTGTTTTAATTGCCTTTTGTTTAGTGCTGGCTTCTGGGCACTGATTCGGCCATGGAGGCCATTTCGAGACAGAATCCTACAAACTGTTCTAGTTGACACAGGGACTTGAGGTGACAAGGCCTGTTGGAGCTCTGCTGCAGTGGAAAAGGGGCTGGCTTTTGATTTTCTAACCAAACGTTCCTCCTGAGCAGTTTTCTTGCGGGATCTGCTGGACCTGGGCTTGTCAAAAACATCTCCATCTGTTCAAATATTTTTTTAATTCTTTGTACTTGACGCAGAGACACATTAAAGGTGCCAGCCACCTCTGCAGTGGATCTGGTCTTCAGCCTCTTGATAATCAAGGCTTTGGTCGCAGGGTTGATTTTTGGCATGTTGTCAGAGGTGAAGTTGCAGTTAAAGTGAAGGTCTGGGGTGCTGGAGTTCTTTTTATACACACCCACTAATTAACCGATCAATTAGTGAGCACAGGTGAGGCTTTAAACTAGGATTGAGTGCATTATATGACAAGGCGACAAAACTTTTGTCTTACCAAAATCTGACCTGTGTTCATTAAATGATCAATATTTCAGCAGTGAAGCCAATTTATTTTCTTAACCAAAAAATCATTTGGGAGGGTTTCAGCTTTCATATGAGTCATTTCTAAAACCAATGGATGAATTTAAAGTCAGGTTATAAGCTTTTGATTCCACAACATGGATAAGCGACAGAACTTCTGTCAGGGACTGTAGAAGGGAACACAGGGTTTCCCATAAGGGACAACAAAAGCAAATGGTGATTTTGGAGGGGGGGGGGGTAGATCAATTTTAGAATCCCAGACCCCAAGGCCAAGTTCAGATGGCAGAAAATGGAGGAATTTGAGGTAGACATCTGCCTCAGAGCCCCTTTAATTTTCCAGGTCTCCGCATCAGAAAGCTGAAGTGGAACTTCGTCTTTCTGCTGTCGATTACGCTTGACAAGCAAGAAATGTTGACTCACAGGACATCCCCACTGCATGGCATTATTAGTATTTAGCCAGATGGTGGCTAACAATAGAGGACAAATTTCTCAAGCTGTGACACCATCTGGGCCTGGAAAACTATAGCTTATTTAACCCCTTCACCCAAAATCATGTACATGTATGTGATTGGGTGTGAAGGGGTGTATGGAGAGAGCTCAGGAACTAAGCTCTCCATACACGGCGGGTGCCAGCTGTATAACAAAGCCAGCACCCGCTGCTAACAGTTGCTATCAGTGCTGACACAGATTGCAGCTGTTAACACTTTAGATGCCATGGTCAAATGTGACCGTGGCATCTAAAGTGCACAGGCCCCGCCATCTTTTACAGATCGCTGCCCTCCAGAACGTCATTGGAGTGAACGGATTTTGCCAAACACTGCAATACATTAGTATTGCAGTGAATAGTATGAGCGATCAGACCCTCTAGGGTTCAAGGCCCCTAGGGGGTCTGAAAATAAGAGAGTAAAAAAATAAAAAAGTAAAAAAAAATGTAAAAGTTCAAATCACACCCCTTTCCCTACGTGACATATAAAAATAAACACTTTAGGGATCCCCACGCTCCAAAATGCCCGAACTATTAAAATATTTATCCCATACAGTGAACAGCGTAGTGGGGAAAAAAATCAAAATGGCCAAATAGCTGTTTTTTCAACTTTTTGCCTCCTATAAAAAATGGAATAAAAAGTGATCAAACCATCAGACCTTCCCCAAAATGGTATAACTAAAAACGTCATCTTGTCCCGCATAAAAAGTCGCCATACCCAGCTCCATACACGTAAATATAAAAAAGTTACAGGTGTCACAATATGGCAACACTTTTTTCTATTTTTGCAAAGTTTTAAATTTTTTTTTTAAAAGGTATCAAAACATTACAAATGCTATATCAATTTGGTATCGCCATGATCGTATTGACCTGCAGTATAAAGGTAACACGTAATTTTTACCACATAGTGAATGCCATAAAAATTAAACCCATAAGAAATTGGCGTAAATGCGTTTTTTTTTTCCAATTCCATCTCATTCTGAATTTTTTTCCAGCTTCCCAGTACATTGTACAGGATATTGAATGGTGCCATTACAAAGTACAATTTGTTTCACAAACAATAAGCCATTATGTGACTGTGAACTGAAAAATGAAAAAGTTATGGCTCTTGGAATGGGGGAGGGAAAAATGGAAATGCAAACAAAAATTGACTGGTGTGAAGGGGGTTAAAGACAATCTGACTTTTTTCATTCAAAAGGTTTTCTTTATTTTAATGTAACAGAACAAGCAAATTACAAGACACACTTAACATGTTACTGAGACAAGTAAAAAGTACATGTTGAGCAATTGAAATAGCAACAGAACATACCATAAAATAATGGTAATTAGAAGGTAGATCACACTCTTAGAGTCCTAAGGATAACTCTAGCTGAAATACCAGAATATTTATTGAGAGCGAGAAACCCAAGGAAATTCAGATCAGTTATATATATATGACTTACCAAAGCGAAAAGAAATAGAGGCATAGATAGAAGAGGAGAGAAGGAGAAGGAGGATAGGTAGTGTATTAGTTGTGGTAGTAGAGACGGTGGGTGTGTGTGTGTGTGTGTGTGTGTGTTTGTGTGGGGGGAGGGGTTAATTGTCAGAATGTCAGACTAAAGTAGAACTCAGTTGGAAAGTAGTTGTAACCATTTGGACCAGAGCTGCATATAGCGTGAGTGGGTTCTGTTTTTCCAGCTCATAAGTTCTTCAAAGCGTGCAATCTGGTGTACTTTTCTTTCCACAGGGGGAGTAGAAGACTGTAGCCAGTATAGCGGGATGATCGCTTTCGCAGCTGCAAGCATGAGAGGATTGAGATGCGGGTTGGAGTGAGTGGAAGGAAGAGAAGATAATTTCAGGTGAAAGCTAAAATTTGGTAAATACAGGTGCATCTCAAATTAGAATATCTTTGAAATACTTATTTTAGTAATTAAATTAAAAAAGTGACCTCCTATATTTTCTAGATTATTTACACACAGTGTTCCATTTCAAGTGTTTTATTTCTGTAAATAATTATGGATTACAGGTAATGAAAACCCAAATCTAAGAAAATTTGAATATTGTAAAAAAGTTCAATATTGTAAATTCAGTGTGTCACCTGCCAAGGTATCCTAAGCCTTTAAATGGTCCCTCAGTCTGGTTCAGTAGGAGACACAATCATGGAAGACGCTGATTATGAATTGAATTACTGAAATGAATGAATGTTTTAAAAATATTCTAATTTATTGAGAGGCACGTGTTCTTGTCTTATATGGTCCCGGACATGGGACCAAAAAGGAAAGATAAGAGGGCAAAACCACCATATATGTAGATAAGTTCCCAGTCGGGAGTTCTATACCATCTAGATAAAAGCTTGTAGTGTTTTTCCTGGAGTCGGATGCATGGTGAGAAACCATGGGAGTGCTGTAAGATTTTTTGGGTATCGTCTGAGGATAAAGAGATCTCCAAATCTTTCTCCCAAGAAATAAGGAAAGCAGGTTTAATAATTTTGGGCTTGTCAATATGATGGTTGAGGAGGTGGGAAGTTTTCGGTCAACTCGTTTTGGAAATCAGAAGTTTTTCAAAGGGTGTCAGCTGGGTGTGAAATAACACTTTCTTCCAAAGTTTCCTGAGACAGAACTGAAGGTGTTGCTTATGCAGAAAGGTCAGTTTAGAATGCGGAAATAGAGATAAGAGGTCAATTAGGGGTAGTGGGGTACCACTGGGGCAGGTTTCTCTAATGGTAAAGTGTTTGAAGTTATTCCAAAGAGATTAGTAGGTGTTTGACTGTAGTTCCAGTAGATCAGGGATCAAACTTATCGGCGTTAGAGGTGACGGGCAATGTCAGGGCAACCATGCACAATTGGATCCGATGTACAACCCCTATTCCAATGAAGTTGGGACTGTGTAAAACACAAAAAAACAGAATACGATGATTTGCAAATCCTTTTCAACCTATATTCCATTGAACACACTACAAAGACAAGATATTTAATGTTTAAAAGGATAAACTTTTTTTTGCAAATATTCACTCATTTTGAATTTGATACCTGCAACACATTCCAAAAAAGCTGGGACAGGGGCAACAAAAGACTCGGAAAGTTGAGGAATGCTCAAAAAACACCTGTTTGGAGCTTCCACAGGAGAGCAGGTTAATTGGAAACTGATTAGTGTCATGATTGGGTATAAAGGGAGCATCCCCGAAAAAGGCTCATTCGTTCACAAGCAAGGATGGGGCGAGGTTCATCATTTTGTGAATAACTGCATGAGCAAATAGTCCAACAGTTTAAGAACAACGTTTCTCAACGTACAATTGCAAGGAATTTAGGGATTTCATCATCTACAGTACATAATATTATCAAGATTCTGAGAAACTGGAGAAATCTCTAAGTAAGCACCAAGGCCGAAAACCAACCTTCGATCTCTCAGGGGGAACTACATTAAAAAAAACTGACAATTCTGTAACTGATATTACCACATGGGCTCAGGAACATTTCGGAAAACCATTGTCAGTGAACACAGTTTGTCGCTACATCTTCAAGTTAAAACTCTACCATGCAAAGCGAAAGCCATATATTTAACACCATCCAGAAAGACCACCGGCTTCTCTGGGCCCGAGGTCATCTCCGATGGACTGACGCAAAATGGAAAAGTGTCCTGTGGTCTGACGAATCCACATTTCAAATTGTTTTTGGAAATCATGGACGTTGTCTCCTCCAGGCCAAAGAGGAAAAGAACTGTCCAGATTGTTATCAGCGCAAAGTTCAAAAGTCAGCATCTCTGATGGTATGAGAGTGTGTTAGTGCCCATAGCATGGGTAACTTGCATAACTGAAAAGGCACCATTAAATCTGAAAGGTACATACAGGTTTTGGAGCAACATATGCTGCCATCCAAGCAACGTCTGTTACAGGAACGTTCCTGTTTATTTCAGCAAGACAATGACAAGCCACATTCCGCTCGTGTTACAACAACGTGACTTCGTAGTAAGAGTGTGTGGGTACTAGACTGGCCTGCCTGCAGTCCAGACCTGTCTCCCATTGAAAATTTGTGGCGTATTTTGAAGTGCAAAATATGACAGCGGAGATCCTGGACTGTTGAGCAACTTAAGTTGCACATCAAGCAAGAATGGAAAAGAATTGCACCTACAAAGCTTCAACAATTAGTGTCCTCAGTTCCCAAAACGCTTATTGAGTGTTGTAAAAGGAAAGGTGATGTAACACAGTGGTAAACATGCCCCTGGCCCAGTCTTTTGTTGCCCCTGTTCCAGCTTTTTTGGAACGTGTTGCAGGCAAATTCAAAATGAGTGAATATTTTCAGAAAAACCAACAGTTTATCCTTTTGAACATTAAATATCTTGTCTTTGTAGTGTATTCGATTGAATATAGGTTGAAAAGGATTTACAAATCATCGTATTTTGTTTTTATGTTTTACACAACGTCCTAACTTCATTGGAATTGGGGTTGTAGATGTTTTGAGGGGTCATGGGCGAGGGATCCATAAGATGGAATGAAGAGAGTATGGAAGTAGGGATTTTATCAACTGTAGTGGCAAGCTGGATCCTATGGAGGAGACTAGGCTTGACCATTATGACAATTGCACAGCTTGATAATACTTGAAAATGTCCGGAAGTCCTATGCCACCATTGCTGCGACGTTTTATAAGCTGGGACCATGCAAAGCGGGAAGTCTTTCCTCTCAATATGAATCTAGTGAAGATACCTCAGACAGTTTTAAAAGAATAGGGGAGATAAGTGGATAGGTAGCATATACAGGCGATATAGAATTTTGGGGATAATATAGGTTTGTAAAAGATTCTTGTGCCAAAACCATGACAATGACAGTTTGTCGTATAAAAAAAGGAAACATTTGATTTCTTGGATAAGAGAAAATTAGACTGGTAAAAAGTCAGTCGGGTCTGCTGTCAGGGAGATTCCTAGGTATTTGATGGACTTACGAGCCCAGGCAAAGGTAGTGAATTGCTGAATTTTTAACCAGTCGGTTTAGGAGAGAGTCGCATTAAGCAATTCAGAGTTTGTGAAATCAACTTTGTAGTTGGAGATTTTACCGTAGTCCTCAAGAATGTTTACAAGAGCAGGTAGACCTTCTGTTGGGTTAGTCACAACAAAAAGGCCATAGTCAGCAAATGCTCTTGTGTGAAGGGAAGACTGGCATGCCTTTGATATGAGGATGCTGACAGACTGCTTGTAGTAGAATCTCCAATACTAAAATGAACAAGGACAGAAAAAGTGGGCAGCAGCCCTGTCTAGTTCCATTGGTAATGTCAAAGCTTGAGGAGTAGGTTCCATTCATTTTCAATCTGGCGTATGGTTGGGAGTATAGGGAAAACACAGCAGCTATGAAGGTTGAGGAAAACCAAACTTCTCCAGTGTAGATTTCATGAAGTCCCAGTCTACTCCGTCGAATGCCTTTTCAGCGTCGACTCCCAAAAGAAATAAGGGTTGATTGAGACGTCGTGCTAGGCTGAGCAATGGAAGTAACTTAGCTGTATTATCCTTCCCTGCCATGAATGAAACCGGATTGTTCCTCAGGAATCAAGGAGGGTAGGAGCAGTTTCAATTTCAGAGCAAGAATTTTCGCCAAATCTTGACATCAAGGTTTAATAGCAAAATAGGTCTGTAGCTTCCACAAGAAAAAGGGTCCTTACACTCTTTGGCAATGAGGGTGATGTGAGCCTCCTGTGCTTGCTTGCACCTTTCAGTAGAGCATTGGACGACAAGGACAGTTGTGGTGCAAGAATGGTTTAAAATGTTTTGCAGTACAGGAGAGGTTGACCATCTGGTCGAGGGCTTTTCCCCTTTTGGGAAGCTGTTATGGGCATCTGTAAATTCTTTCAAGGTGATCGGGGGGGGGGGGGACATATTAGTTATGGATTCCTGTGACAGAGATGGCAATGAGAGTTTGAAAATTCTCTAGTCAAGGATCCAAGCGAAGGTTGTATAATTTCTTATAGAAGGATACAGATGCATTTGCGATGTCAGGGGTGAGCATTATGGGAGATTCCGGAAGCATCTTTGATGGATGTGATTAAGGTCCTAGCCTTAGTTTTGTGTAATAGGCTCGTCACGAAACAACCTCCCTTAACACCATGGGCATATATCATTCGTTGGAATCTAAGGTGATACTTGGCTTTGGCGTTTGTGAACATGTTCTATGGAAGCAGTGCGAAGAAGGATATCATCTAGTAATTTCTTTGCTTCTCTTTTGTAACAAGAGTGATAATGCCTCTAATATAGGATTCCCATATAATAGTAGAGCACATCCCAGGAGTGGTGTTGACAGGGAAGAACTCAGTCAAGTGTTTATTCAGCGATTGGACAATCTCCCCTTTATCCAGAAGTGACTAATTTACTCTCCAGTTCCATTCTCTTGCTGGTAATTGGCACAATTAAAATGCTACAGGAGTGTGGTCGGAGACTGAGATGGAGCCTATTTGAGAAGTAACAACCAGGTCCAAAAGAGAAGTAGGGAGAAATACTGAATCTAATCTGTGATGAAATAGAAATAGAAGTATTTGGTGGTCAGGTGCTGTGATTGCCAAACATCTGTTCAGCCTAGATCTTGAAGAGCACTCAGTTTCCCTAGAGGTTTCTGAGAATGAAAGGAAGTCGCAGAGGTGCAGTCAAAGAGTGGATTAAGAGCCAAGGTTGAAGTCACCTCCAAGAATGATCAAGCCTTCAGCAATGAGTTTCAAGGTCTCCAGGTGAGAAATTAACCAAGAGATTTGACCTTTGTTCAGAGCATAAATCTTCGCGAAGGTATATTACAAATATGCTATAGAGCCTTTTAAAAATAGAAGTCTACCTTCCGGATCTGTATATTGTTGTTGGCACTGAAAGGGAACAGTTATGATAGAGGGTCGATACTCCCTTCGAGGCAGAGGAAGGATGAGAGTTGTGAAACCATTGGTTGAAGTGTTTCTTGGGCAGGTAGGGAATTCTGGTGCCTTTGAAATGTGTTTCCTGCAAAAAGACTATGCCAGATTGTAGCTTGCGAAGAATAAGGAGGATGTGATGTCTTCTATAAGGTGAATTGAAACCTTTCACATTTTAAGAAGTACAAATCAACTTAGACATAGTGTACAGGCTGTGTTGTCCAATGCAATAGACTGGCAGACGTTAAAGTGGAAGATGTAAGGTAGCCAAAAGTCAAAGCGTTCCGGGATGCAAGGTGAAGTGGAAATTGGAAATAGGACGGGAGGGTCAAGGCTAGAATATAGAAGTGAGAAAAGGTGGAAAGACTAGAAATTTAGTAGTGTTAGTACAGGAAAGGAGAAAAGATAGATACGCAGAGAGAACACCAAAAACAGAAGAAAAACTTGGTGAAACGGATCTGATCGTTCACCAAGAACAGTAAAGACTGCAATTTATAAAGAGACTCAAGTGATGAGAATCACAATGAAGCAGTGAGGTGTAATTTCTGATTGGAAAAGACCATATATTACACTCCAATATATGAGAGAAAGAGAAATTGATATTTCCAAATATGAGATGAAAACACTAAACAAAAACACATCTAATCATATATAATAGTCAAGAACAGAGTATCCAAGGAGTTCAATTAGGGTTATAGGTAGAGTGCATGAGCTCAAGGTGGATAAATATACATCAAATTATAAATGACATTCGAACTGAAGAAATCATTCATGTTATGCACAACTATCAAAGACAGAAGAGATATAAAAGAAGTAGGGAGAAAAGTTCATGTGGGAGGAGTATGACAGCCTGCTAGAGAGATATGATTAGCCAGGGGTGTGAATTGGGTATGCTTCTGCTATTGCTTTATCTAGTCCAGTGAGAGGTCTAAGGGAGATGTGAGATAATGGGGTTGTGAAATCAAGGCTAATGTTAAGCCTTTAACCCAGATCATATAGAGGGGTTGCTAAGCAGAAGGGGAAGGTAGCCCATCCGGAAGGGTGGGGGGTGAGTGAAGAGAGAAATCGATATGGATCCTGCACAACATTACAGCATTCAATGGAGACACTATAAATTCATGTTACACATGTGGAGGTGATCACAGTTAGATCGAGTGTGAAACAAAAGGAGGTGCTGATCCTCGTCCTGAAACACTGGACAGAAGAGCACAACAGTATCGTGAGGCAAACTCGTGTCAGAAGTTGTAGTAAATGGGGGTGTGTGTGTGTGGTGGGTGGGGGAGGGAGGTATGGCGGAAAAAGAGGAGGTGGAAGGGAAATGTTGAAGGGGAAGGGAAACGTATGTTGGCCGTCCCAATAGTATCATCATGTGACGTGGAGTAACGAAATACACAAATCATTAGGCAGTTCATCCTAGAGACAGGGCGATTACCCTAACAGATATAAAGTGTGCAACAAGTATGGGACAGAGGAGACAGTGTGTCATGCCTGAGAAATGCTCGGGAAGAGCAGAGTCTCACAATCCTAGCCATATATAAAGTTAGCGAGGATAGCGAAAACACATGTTGAGTAGAGTCCTCTATTGAAGGTGAATTAATATTACATAAGTGTCATGTCTATGGCTGGGCCAGTATGGAGCAGGTTAAACGGGAAAGGAAAAAATGGGGGGAGGGAGGGAGAAATCAAGGCAACAGAGAGCAATTGGAAATGGATGTTGACATCTTAATTGTGCCAAAATAAGTATGTAACGCAGGTAGTAGTTATGTAGACACGGTGATGCAGCTAGTACATGGGAAATAAACATTGAGCAATACCATAATTATGCAGTGGAACATGTGCTCATAAAGGAAGATGGAGTCATAGCAAGTAGTATGTGTACATAACCTATATGCAGAACAAGTAAAACATTCGAACAGTTCAGACAACTCTGGCAATATTGCCTAAAACCTAAAAGGATACATGTAGCACTAAGGACAGTTCCTCCACTGCAGGAGGTTCAGTCCTCTGGACAGAAGTAGAGTTCTAATGATCCCTCACTTTGTGGTCAGTCGGACGCATAGCTAATTTCTTGTGTTTTGAAAATTTAACTCGGGAATGTGTTTTAGGGGATTCCTGAAGAGGGAACACTGGAGGTAGTGGAGGGGCATCAGGTATGGGCAGCCACAATAGGACCAGTGCTGGCAGAATGCCTAAGATCAGCCACACTGCGTCTAATTCCTTAGAGAACAGATCGCAATTCGGCGGCCATTTTTGATGATTTAGATTCCGAAGGGATATAACCAAGCATAGAGGAGATTATGGGCCCGGAGTGTCTCGAGAAGTGGACAGAGGATACGTCTCCAATGAAAAATAGAAGAGTCTACGTCCTGAAATAGGTGTATTTCCACACCCTGATAAGAGACCGATCTTTTTTCCCTTGCTGCTAGTAGAAACGTGGTCGTGTCTGCCGAAGATAGGAGCCCACAAATGACATCAGCATTCAGCTTGGGTCTAACAGCTCTATGGACCCGCTCCACTGCAATGTGCCTGGCTTTTTAGTCTCCCACAAGGTCAGTGAAGATATCCAGTATCACCTTGCTGAGGGAATCGGTGGACCAAGTCTCAGGTAAGCCTTTGACGGCATTACGCCCTGTTTCAATCCTAAATCTTCTAGTTGGAAATACGATTTATTGAGGTGGTCAATGTGGCACAGGTGTTAGCTATCGCTTTTGCATGTAGAGAAACATCGGAGTAGGCAGTATCCAGCGCTTCAACTCTTCTATCCATAGAGTGGATATCAGTTTTAAGATCCACCAGATCTGAGAGTACCGAGGCTATGGCTTGTGAGAGTGCTTTCTTGAAAAAACTCTTGGTGATTACTCAAGGGTTGACATCAGAGTGTCGTTCGTCTATATCTATATATTCATCAGTTGCCATCTTGGCATGTATGCCGGGGAAGCAAGGAGTCCTACCCATTTTGACCATCATGGGTTAGGGAAATAGACCTATAGGTACTCCTTAGCACCACATTCAGTGGTTAGGCTCCTGCCTCCCCGACCTTTTTTTTTTTTTTTTTTTTAATATAAAGTAAAGTTACCCCTATGAACTTCCTCAGACGCTAGGTTTACACCTGTGCTTGGGTTTCCGTTCCTTGGGTCCGCTTGGAGACCCGAAAAACAAAACAATCGACTTAAAAAGTGGTTACCCGCAGACCTCAGAATATAAATGGGGTCTGCTGGATTTCCGCCTGAAAACTGCGGAGAAATCCTGCTTGCAGGACTTCACGCTGCATTTTTTAAGCGGAATGGGGACGGAATCCCCAAACAGTATCACAGTACAAGTGTGAACCCAGCCTTAGACGTACAAAGACCCTGCCATATTAGAAAATTGAAGTGCATATGAGTAATAGGCTCAAAATGTGCATAAAAAGCAGCTTAAACTATAATCTAGAGATACATTTTCACTAAAAGCCCTATAAGGGTGGGTTCACACTTGCGCCGGCACTCCGTCTGCCGCGAATCTGACCTAAATATCGGAAAACTGGATTGGGAAAGGTTTGTGACGCTTTGCTTAAAAACCCATTCACTTCTATGGGTTTTTAAAGCAATGCGTGGATGTGCGCTTACACCCTCTGCGCCGCAGAGGAAACAAAGTCGGACATGCAGGACTTTGGGTCTGACAAAAAACAAAACAAAAAAAACCGGCTTTGTGGTGCAGAGGGTGTAAGCGCACACCTGCGCATTGCTTTAAAAACCCATTCAAGTGAATGGGTTTTTAAAGCAAAGCGTCGCAAACCTTTCCCTATCCAGTTTTCCGACATTTAGGTCAGATTCGCGGCGGACGGAGTGCCGGTGCAAGTGTGAACCCACCCTTAGACAGGCCAATATCCTGGGCTATTATCAGCAACCAGCATGTTTTAGGAACAATCCCTGCCGATAACAGCCCTATCTAAATGTGCTGCTGACCAGCAAGCAAATACTGACTGCATCTTTTATACAGGTTAAGAGATTAATTGGAGGCACATTGCATTGTGTAGTCTGTGTATGGCGAATACGCCATACATCCGAATGGAAATTTAACACTTTTGCGATCGTTCCTTTCCCAGTTTGCGCTGACCTGTGCATCAGCACTTGAGGGGCTAAGTTCTGGCTGTGTATTACAGCCTTAAAGTGAGCACCTGCTCTGAAATGACTCCCAAACCAATAATAGTGCCTCGCAGTGTATTTTAAGAGGAGAAACATCTTTGTAGCCATAAAACAATGCAGAGATACTCATCTGCTCATGGATATACAAATCAGACTTCAAGTGCATCAGAGGTGGGGTCTGATTTACCAGATTTGTCTACAGTCAGCCATGATGCAAGCAGACTGAAAATATCTACAGCTATAGGGGACGTGATTCCTGAGGAGTAGGCTGATTTTGCATATCCTTAAAAAAGGTTGACTTTCGCTGCTTTGCCTCTATTCGTGGCCATAAAAGGTTATGTTTCTGCTCCAATTAAAGGCCCCTACAAAATCTACAAGACATTTTGGACATGACAGATTCCCTTTAAGGCACATTTACAGATGCCATGCTTTGCTTGCTCATATACAAACCACATGTAAACTATGGTAGATTTACCACTTATAATGAAAACACAGAGACGTTGCTATTTTTTTTTGTTTAATTTATTTATGAACATTATCTCTGAGGGACAAGAGCATTTCTGGCCTTCGTTCTGTACATGCAATTGTAGAAAATAACATTTTTTACTGTGTTGTATTCTGCAGGAAGTTGTATACAGCTGAATGATTGAACCGCAAAAGGGCAGCGCAGTGCAAAGGCAGCACCAGCACTGCCAAAACAATATGTACACAAACAAGTGGAAAATAAAAAGAATTAAAAAATTACATTGTTACATTTACCAAGAACGCAATCTGGCTGCTGTATCAATCCACACACTGTACGGAAGTGAATTGTAACAAAGGGTGTGGAGCGACCTGCTAGCTCGATATTTACACATATGTACAATGTCTCGTAGAACCATTACATGAGGGAAATTTACAATCTGCTGAGACATGAATTAACATACCACAGGTGAGAATAAATAATAGTTGCTACTTTACGTTTTGATTGTGAAAAAATTGTGGAATTGGAAAGGGTTAATCTGACAAGGGAAGGACAAAAAATAAAAAAATATCCAACAGACATTCAATATAAAAACCCCCAAACAGCAAACATTTAAAAATGTTAAAATTTGGTAAATATAAAAAAGCATAATCCGTGAAGGCAAGACTGGAAATGTGTGGGCAGCAGAGATATTCCCAGCTCAAACATCAGCACATTAAAGCGGGTCTGCCACCTACATACACAAGAGGAAGATACTTAGCTTGTGGACTAGAATTCATTTTAGCAACTCCTTATAAGCTTGAAATATTGGTGCATTCTGTTTTTTTTTTTTTTGTTTTAAAGAACCTTAGAGATGTTATACAAGTCAATTCAAATATATATATATATATATATCTAGGCTAGGTTCACACCTGTGTCCTGTCTCTGCTCAGGGATGCCGTTTCCCATTCCGCATTAAAAATGCAGAGAAAAGTCCTACAAGCAGCGCTTTTCTTGCCGCATTTTTCCACCCTTTTAAGGTGGAAAACCAGCGAACCCCATTATAGTCTAAGGGTCTACGAGTGTCCGAGGGTAACTGCTTTTTTTAAGCGATTAGGTTTCCATTTGGGTTGGTCACCAAGCGGACCCCACAAACGGAAACCCGAATGCAGGTGCGAACCGAGCGCAAGAGACAAACCATGCCCAGCCTCTGTTTACTAGCAGTACGTTTTAGCTGAGGACCTGCGTGATCTGAGAAACTAGTTGCTAGGGATGTACTGCGTAACAAGAGAACTGGTTAGTGTTATCCTTAGCAACAAGACTGTCTTAATATGCAGCTGTTCAGACCAAAGCTGTGCTGACAATACAGATAAGCCAGTGTCACCACACCATTCCCTATCAAAATAAAGTGGCTAGTTATAAAATGACGCAAAGTAATAATGGTTGTAGAGTTCTTCCTATTAGCATGCATGGAGCACATAACAGATTCCCACATACTGGACTCCCAAATGTGCCTGACAGATCCCCCAAAAAATAAAATGCTACAGAAATGGAAGGTATTTCCCAAAACAATCTGAACATACTCTGACTAAATTCTGTATTTTAAAAAGGTGATTCACAAGACAGACATTTACGGCATAGCTGCAGATTCTCTAAAACACCTATTTTTAAAACAAACCCCCTCTCTCCAGCCTGCATGCCCTGCTGCTTACCTGACCGCTACCTCACTGAAAGCAGTCAGCTATGGCTGGGCATTATGGAAACTGTAAAGATCTGAGCTAAGCCATTTCTGTAACTCCCACGCAAGTTAATGTAACTTACGAAAACATATCTCACTGTTCTATTCCATAACTCCCATTCACTTTCAGGGAAGTTACAGAAACAGCGTCTCAGGGCTATGTGGTTTCCATAAAGCCCTACCATAACCAGTCTTTACAGTAAAGTCACAGTCAGGTAGGTAAGGGACAGAGCAGGGGTTGGGAATCGGCAGGGTGTGAATATGCCATAAAATGTTTTCCCTTTGCAAAACCCTTTATTGTAGGCTACATTTTAGATTTTTCTGCTTAGAATTGGAAAAAAAAAAAAAAACACAACTTTTCTTGGAACGGTTTAAACTATAAAAGCCAAGAGACTTGAAACCGGCTTTGTAGTTGTCTGCAGTGAATTCATCTTTCAGTATGCAAATGCTCCCCTTACTGGAATACAGGGAAATTTGTGCAATTAACTCCCTCAGTCTAAACTATATCTTGTACCCCCCCCCCAAAAAAAAAACCCACCCACAGACACACACACTAGGGCCTACATACTACCGACTACAGGAGAAGGAAGGAGTAAACACATATCCCAAAGCTTTAGCATGCCTACTGATACCAGCTCAGACAGCAAGCAAAGTAGTGTTTAGTCCATCTTTCAAGTGGTAGGTAAAAGGTACTTTTATTCTGTTATTCCTTGACCTCATTGGAAGGGGCCTCCTAGTAGGCCAGTAGGGGTCTCCAAGGCAAGTAGTAATTTACAAAACCCCTAAGACAAGAATTAAAGAATAGGGGAGTCTTGTCAGGGAAAAGGAACAGCTGACCGAACCAGAATCCCTTCACCACCGTTTGCACAAATAGCCCGGATATACAGTAAACATGGCTGTTGACTAGGAAGGAATAGATGAAAACATTTCAACACCCAGTGTGGAATGCAACAATGACACTGCCTACATTTTCAATGAGTCTTCACAACAAGCAGCAGACAAGGTGAACTAGCAATGAGGTTAGGCACACAAATGACATGGCAACTAGGGTCTGAATTCTTACAGTGATAATCTGGAGTAAATGATACTCTCTCATGAATAAAGAGAAAGACAGGGGTGCAGCAGTATCATTAACCCCACAATGACTGTGCAGAAAGTATATGAGAAGGATAAAGTGGTTACCATGGCTGACTACATATCACAAAAGCATAGGTGAAAAGCTATATGCTGGTCTAAATGGATTTTCTAAACCTGGAGAATATCATGTGTGGCTCTTATGGTCTCTACCCAGATAAAGATCAAATCACTTCCCTGCTTGTATGTAGTAAAGTACATTAAGGAGAGCCAGTGATAACTTTCCTGGGTCCTAAAAAACTGCACTACGTCAGTCACACAACATCTGGGTAAAGCTGATGACAGACCTCTGGAACTTATAGAAAGCTCCATTTAGACTACACGTATTTCACAACAGATCACTAAAATGTGCTAAAGCAAACCTCACATCATACTAACCAGCTGCAGCTTAGCAGATACAACAGCTATGAGTACCAAGAGAATATAAAAATAAAACCAAAGTGTATCCACAAGATCTTTAACAGAACAGTAGATCAAAGATTTACATCCGAGCACTGAACTATTCATTGCTTGATGGAATTCAGTGTGTACTGAAGTCTTTTTGAAGAATAAGGTTTATACCACTGCCAGGTGTGCAAGGACTAAATCTGCCAGACAAGAACAAAATCTAGAATTGATACATGGAGACAAAAAAAAAAACAAAACAAAAACAAAAAAAAAAACCTTATAGCAAAATACTGAACAGAACATTTTTTTTGGCCCATTTGTCGCCCACACTCCCAGAATCTGTCTCTTCAGAGAAGTGCTGCCTACGGTGAACTATATTACAAAGTTTTTTTTAAAGTCATTTATTTCTTTACACAAAACTGAAAGTGATGTTACAGTACATAAGTTATTTACAACTGTGCAGTAATGTGTTTGCAAAATAATTTATCTAGAAGGCAGCAAAGTACATAGGGTAATGTGTATAAAAACTGTACATAATTTACCAGATACTTTTTTTTTGTCTTTTCATACATATAGGAGTATTGGCTCTGTAGTGTTTCAAGTTAAGTTCTCCAACAAGAGAAACAAAATGCCCAAGGTTAAAAAGATGTTAAGAAGGGGGGGGGGGGGGGAGTGACAAACTAAGCGTTGTCTCGAAATAAAAAAAAAAAACTTTGGATGGCCAATGCTTGGCAAGGTTGAACTCAAGCATGGGAAGGGGGGGGGGGGGGGGGTTTAAACTGTTGGAATCCTAAACCAGTACGAACCACATGCAGAATCTGCAAGAAGTATACAGGGCAGGAGGAAAAAAAAAATATATTAAAAAAGGAACTGACCGACCCTGCTTAGAATCAGAGACCCGGCAATTTAAAGGCTGACATGAGGTAGTCAGCGGCTGAAGGCGATTTTTAGTTCCCGTCACGTTGACAAGATGAAACAAAGGTATAGGGAGCGGACAGGGTAGTTAAATAAAAGTCTGTCCTTTAAAGTTTACGAACAACCGAATCTGCACCTGAAAAAAACCCATGGTGAACAGGTGCACCTTTCTCCACCAGCTCTCTGTGATGTCTCTAAAGCACAGTGGAGCAGATTGCAGCTGTGTATATAACAGCACCACATGGCATCCTTGATCCCGTGGTCCCCCTCTGTCACTCCGCCTGTGCATGCTCCTTCCCACAGTAGCTCACGCCGCCTGCTACCAAGTGGAGTGGTGGATTTAAGCTGTGAAGAAAGTGCAATTCCTCTAAACGGGGTTCCATGATAGTTATATCAAAATGCTTCCTCCTCTTGTAAGCAGCGGATTCATTAGCAAGCGAAAAGATGCAATTGAAGTCTGAGCTCTTCTAAGCCAAGGGGGCCGGCCCTTGCCAGTTTTGAGTGTTAAAAAAAAAAAAAAAAAAAGGAAAAAAAAAAAAACCTCAGGAGTCCGCCTTGTCATGCTGGCAAGAGCACAAAGTCATCATTAACGTCCACCATTGGCACATAGAAAGAGGGAACTTCGTTGACGCACAGGGACTTGTGGCTAGTTGGGTCCAACTCCTGCATCTTTAACTGCCATTCCATCCTCTGCACTGCATTCAAGGCTGCTGCTTCATGCTGCTGTCTCATTAATACACATGTCTTCAATAAACAAGGGAACAAAAAAGATTAATATTTAAAGTGAGCAAAATATTCAAATTGTTAGAGGAATTGTCAGAGACTGGACAAAATTCTTAAGAGGAACACAAAACAAAGATGTCTTCCTCAACCTAGTAAATGCCGGTGATTCCATCCAGTTCTCCCAGGCAGTCTGTTTTCTTGGCTGCAGAAATGACATCACGTCTTGATCACAGCAGCCGATCACTGGCTGCTAGCCACTGAGGCCATTTATTGACTGCAGTAGTTGTGTGTTGCCTGCAGTGATGTTGTCACATCTGCAAGTGAATAAAGACCTGCAGGGAATACTGAAGAGTTTTCTTTTTGCTTACCATTGCATGGACTCTGTCCAATCTCAGACAACCCCTTTAAAATGCATTTTGATTTTTCAAAGGCTTTATAATTGAAGGGCTATGCTAAAGATAGGTCATCATTTAGCTGGTCTTGTAGTAGCCATGGTACTGCGCTAGCCCTTTCCTGTGTTAGGTGGGAGGGCTCCAAACCACTTATACAGCCAATAGAAAATCATAGAACACACTTTCGATTCTGGAGTGAGTCAGGATTTAATCACGTGAATCACAGCATATACAAGATCTAAATTGACAAAGGTCTATACACAGGCAAACACATTTAATGAACTGTTAAAACTTATATAAAATATTGATTTAAATGCAATGGATTGACTGGTTCATCAACCTGTGTGTGACTCTGGCTCAGGCTATGTTCATTCACATCTGCGGTGTCCACCAAGAATCGACAGGGGAGAAACCCTGCACGGAGGACTTTTCCTCCTCTGGTTTCTGTTTTAAAACAACGGACACCCTGGACAGTCAATTGTGTCTGCTGGGCTCCATGTGTAACAGCTATTTTAGTAGGATGGATAGGCCATCAATACTAGAAACAGAATAACCCCTTTAACCAAGACAGTTCAGGAGTGGAGACATGTCTTTTTCAAAGAAACTGCAAAACAGACAGTGAAAGGAAGATACACCCCATTAAATTCCAGCTCCTGCAATGGTATCCCAACTCACCTTCATCCTGTCGTACTTATCATCAACATCTTGTAGCCAGGACAGGAACTGGCGAGCATTGAATCGATCTCTGACAGACTTGTTTTCATCTCCCTACAAAGCAAATTTTATATAAATTTATAATCCTACAAATCTCTCTGGACTAGAAAAATTATTGCGTAAAAAGACCTTTACTAACACGAAAGGATTCCCTATCTGGTATATACGCTCAATATAAGTAGTATAATATACCACACCATTCTATACATATGAAAAAATATATTTTTATTGATACAAAAAGGAAAAAAAAAGTTTTCAGTTTTTCCTTTTTGTATTCATAAAAATATATTTTTTTCATATGTATAGAATGATGTGTGGTATACTATATTTTATATTGTGCGTATATACCAGATAGGGAAAAGTTTATCTAAATACTGTGGGTGATTTGACATTCAAAAAACTTCTGTGAGGCCTTTCACAATGCACATATTTACTTGTATTAGAGCTGAAAAAACAAAAAAATACTGACCTGATTTTCTAGAGGCATATTATACACCTCCGAGTCCAGTAACATGGTGCAAGCGCTGAAAGGCACAGCCTGATTGGCAATTGTCCTGGCTGCTCTACAATGAACTCTGAGGTTCTCCTGTTCACAAGACACTATGAGTTTCTCCTATGGAGCCAAGAAATGGGAAAATATTTAAAACCCATTTACTAGAAAGTTAATCCTTGTTTTTAAAAGGTTATAATGAAATAGAATTCTGTAGCATTGGTAAAAAGCGAATACACCTACTCTTTCAATGCTGTGTTGCAGACGAAGCTTCCCTCTAACGCCTTCCTGTTGCCTGAATAGTTCTTTAAGCGGCTCTGACAATGATGGAGGTGGTGCAATCTGTAAATATAAGACATGGGTAGAATTTAAAGAAATACTCCAATAATATTTTTTATCATTATGTACCTATTCCCTCAAAACATAATGCAGCTAGTTATTTGTATCTGAATTCTCTTCATAAAGGTCATGGCACTCTCACCCTGCTCGAAATCCTGTACAATATCTAATCAAAGATGTCTGACTTCCTGTGAATGCACACAGGCTTTTCACAAGGGGAGACAGAAACCACCACCAGCTACTGATGAGCAGCTAACTACAGTGGGGAAGAAAAGTATTTAGTCAGCCACCAACTGTGCAAGTTCTCCCACTTAAAAAGATGAGAGAGGCCTGTAATTGACATCATAGGTAGACCTCAACTATGAGAGACAAAATGAGCAAACAAATCCAGAAAATCACATTGTATGATTTTTTAAGAATTTGCAAATTATGGTGGAAAATAAGTATTTGGGCACCTACAAACAAGCAAGATTTCTGGCTCTCACAGACCTGTAACTACTTCTTTAAAAGGCTCTTTTGTCCTCCACTCATTACCTGTAGTAATGGCTCCTGTTTGACATTGTTATCAGTATAAAAGACACCTGTCCACAACCTCAAACAGTCACACTCCAAACTCCACTATGGTGAAGACCAAAGAGCTGTGGAAGGACACCAGAAACAAAACTGTAGACCTGCACCAGGCTGGGAAGATTGAATCTGCAATAGGCAAGCAGCTTGGTGTGAAGAAATCAACTGTGGGAGCAATAATTAGAAAATGGAAGACATACAAGCAGGGCTGTGGAGTCGGTACACCAAAGCCCCGACTCCGACTCCTCAATTTCCCCTGACTCCGACTCCACGACTCCGACTCCACAGCCCTGGCACTGCTAAACCTTATTGGTTCACTCAGAACTCAGTCCCATCATTATATGAGGAATAGAACAGACCTTTACAGGACATTTCATCATTTTCAACATTTCATCATTTTCCCAAATTCTTATGAAAATATATTCAGCACATACTGCATTGTACTACTAACTGTACCAATTTATATATTTTGGGAGTCTGAGTCGGTCCATTTTATACCGACTCCACCAAAATAGGCACCGACTCCGACTCCACAGCCCTGCATACAAGACCACTGATACTCTCCCTCCATCAGGGGCTCCACGCAAAATATCACCCCATGGGGTCAAAATGATCACAAGAACGGTGAGCAAAAGTCCCAGAACCACACGGGGGGACCTAGTGAATTACCTGCAGAAAACTGGGACTAACGTAACAAAGGCTACCGTCAGTAACACACTATACCGCCAGGGGCTCAGATCCTGCAGTGCCAGACGTGTCCCCCTGCTTAAGCCAGTACATATCTGGGCCTATCTGAAGTTTGTTAGAGAGCATTTAGATGTTCCAGAAGAGTATTGGGAGAATGTCATATGGTCAGATGAAACCAAAGTAGAACTGTTTGGTAGAAACACAACTCGTTGTGTTTGGAGGAGAGTGAATGCTGAGTTGCATCCAAAGAACACCATACCTACTGTGAAGCATGGGGGTGGCAACATCATGCTTTGGGGCTGTTTCTCTGCAAAGGGACCAGGACGACTGATCCGTGTACATGAAAGAATGAATGAGGCCATGTATCGTGAGATTTTGAGTGCAAACCTCCTTCCATCAGCAAGGGCATTGAAGATGAAACGTGGCTGGGTCTTTCAGCATGACAATGATCCCAAGCACACCGCCAGGACAACGAAGGAGTGGCTTCGTAAGAAGCATTTCAAGGTCCTGGAGTGGCCTAGCCCGTCTCCAGATCTCAACCCCATAGAAAACCTTTGGAGGGAGTTGAAAGTCCGTGTTGCTCAGCAACAGCCCCAAAACACCACTGCTGTAGAGGAGATCTGCATGGATGAATGGGCCAACATACCAGCAACAGTGTGTGCCAACCTTATGAAGACTTACAGAAAACGTTTGACCTCTGTCATTGCCAACAAAGGATATATAACAAAGTATTGAGATGAACTTTTATTGACCAAATACTTATTTTTCCACCATAATTTGCAAATAAATTCTTTAAAAATCAGACAGACAATGTGATTTTCTGGATTTGTTTTCTCATTTTGTCTCTCATAGTTGAGGTCTACCTATGGTGTCAATTACAGGCCGGCCTCATCTTTTTAAGTGGGAGAACTTGCACAATTAGTGGCTGACTATTTTTTTTTCCCCACTGTATATACTCTGTCTTTGGTTATTTAGGATAATACAGGGAGAAGAATAATTGCACTGGCACAGGCAGGTAGAAATAGTAATGTGATCGTTGTCTATGTGATGTTGTGCTGATGCTACATGGGACTGATAGAGCACTGAATAAGAGATCTGAAAGCAAAAACGCCTGATCACAATCTGGACTACCGCTATTCCAAGACTGGTTGTAAAGCTCCTTTTGGTCTTAGACACTGTGCTTTCAGTGAGATACCACACGTGTGCTAGATGCCCTGGATACAAACTATTGGAGAGCGCACTACCAGTTGGGGCTTCTTTCATAGGACTAGAGAGGACTCCGCATTTCTGCTCTTATAGCTGGAGCACCACCACTAACACAAATGTCCAGCTTTGAAAAAAATAGAAGCCGCAGTAGAGGAAGTAAAAAGCATAGCAGCAACTGAAAGGTAAAACACCTGGGAGATTTACTAAGTAAAAAGAGCTAGAATTCTGACGTAACTTGCACCATAAGATCTGTCTTGCACCACATCAAGCATGTTAACCCTTTAAGAACACAGGGTAGATTTCTGCTAATGCTCGGCAACTTTTTCCATATTTCCCTTCTCAGATTTCCAAAATTCATAACTTTATTTTTCTGCCGACATAGCTAAATGAGTTCTTATTCTTTGCAATGGCAAATTGTACATTAATTCGCCACCATTTTGGGGAACAAGTGTTTTATTTAATTGATCTTATTGATTAAATTGAATTAATGTTTGGGGGGGGGATTTCTATGCGAAAAACCCCACAATTCTATAATTTTCTGCATTTTCTCCTATAGCATTTACTCTGAATTAAAAATGACATGGCACCATTGTCCAAGCATGTTCTTACGATTACAGTGATACTATATTTAGATTGGTGTTCTACTTTGCAGTGTTTACCAAAACTACGTAATTTCTTCAAAAATTAACGATTTTAGTTTAATGGGTCACTGTATTTCTGATGCCTATAACTTTTTTTTTTTTTTTAACTGAATTTAAGTCGCCAGAGTGAGTATTTTCTGACTAGCAGCTAGTTCCAGTTTTCAGTTTTGTAATACCACAGCAGAGGCACAGCTCCTGTGTATTACGTATATGCTCAGTATGACGTAATAGTATGGCGCTGTGAAAGAAGGGATTAAACATTTTAAAGACTAAAAAGGGTGTGACTATGAAAAGTTGGCCGTGGATTAACTTGTAACAGACAAAAATGTGCCAAATTTTGTTCCATTTTTCTGGCGTAAACCAAGCCAAAGTTTGATAAATATGTTGCACTATTAGACTGTGCAGTCTAAGTTCACAGTATCTTTTACAGATACATTGTATAGTGGATCAATAGTGGTAGATTTATGGTAATCTTTTATTAGAGTACTAGAATAGTGAACAGATTTAGATATTGGTTTTATCACACACTGGTTATTTTAATGGCACACCACCATAAACACTCAGGCAAGCAGCCAGTGATGCATTTCTAAGCATATTAATTTTAAGATAGCTGGGCAGGCACCATGCCATACTTGCAGCTTAAAATAATGCCATTTGCATTTAGAGTGATGGTAATTGCACTGGGGTGCATGCATATTAAATGTAACAGTCATGTACCCTTATTTAGTGAGTAACTGTTACATGACAATAGGATTATTGAATGATTTCTTGTATTAAATGAACAGAGGTCACTTAATGTTTGACAAGTCTGTGTAGTCAGCCTACACCATGCATGCCTATGGACTAATCAATTACACTCTCTCTAGACAGACCTACTGCATATAAAAACTATGATTGCAATAGTTTAAACAAAATCTATGGTGTTCTAGATCTGTTTTGCTGTCACTTCAGAGATGGATTTATGGTGGGGGGGGGGGGGGGGAGGAGGGGGAAAAAAAAAAAAAAAAAAATTGTCAATGGTCGTGTGATGGACAATCCAAGCCCATGTGATTCACACACAGGCAGTGAAATCTGTAAGTCCATGTCCATCAAATGACCATGGACTAAGTAAGCAGGATGAATGACAAGCAGAGATCTAGAAAACTGTGGAATTTATACAGAAAAAGTCTATTGGAAAATTGTGTAACTCCTTTAACATTGCAAAATAAGATTGCAAAGTTGTCAATATTCTTTACTTTGGTAGAAACTCCTCACCACTGGAATGTGAAGCTTGCTGAGTGGTTTGCCATCCAATAGATACGAGCCAGTATACGTGACATATTCAGCATAGCACTGTGGTGCTTGAGGAGTGATATAACATAAGATTTTCCTCTTTTCTTCAATCTTCTTTCTAATTTGCAAATATTCAAAGTATGGGTTAGACCTGTCACTGTGATATGGCTCAATTTCATCCAACTTGATCGCATTCACTATGGCAGCCAGAGTTTGTTGTATCATCTCTCGAGTTTGTTGACTAGTGTTGCTAATTATTTGCTGCTGAAGTTGGTTAGGTTTCTGCAGCTTTCTCTTTCGTGGGTGTTGTGTTTGTGGCTCTTCTTCTTCACCAGATTTACTCTTGCCACGTGTAGTTGGTGTGGCGACTACTGACTGCTCTTTTTCCGCAGGGGTGGAGTTTTGTTTATTCTGGTTGGCAAGCATCTGAGCCCTGTTACGTGTCATACGCAGAGGTATCTCCTCCACTTTAGGTGGTTTTGGATCAATAGTTTTTGGTGCCTGTTCTGTAACATCTACAGTGGGGTTGATCTGAGAGGCCTCTGCTTGTACAATTGTATCACCATCAACATTTTCTACAGGTGTACTTTCCTTGCCTTGGGCATCAACAGCCTCAAGGTTCTTTGGCAAGATCTGAACACATGTTTCTGCAGAGTTTAAGTTTGCCTGTACTTTAGCCTCAATTTGTTCCAGCTGCACAAACGGAAGTGGAAAGGATGATGGGTCAAAGATTGGCTTTGAAGGCTGGGATACTTTAGGAGCTTCCAAAGCAGATTCCTCAATAGGATCAGTCTTCTCCTCTGGTATTTCAGGTGGGTCAACTATTTCTATTGTACATGGTGGTTCTTTTGGAGATGCTGGCTTTGGAAGATCTATTTCACTGGGATGTATTTCACTTGTTTCACCCTCAATAGGGTCATTAGGAGGAGTGGCTGGGGCTTCTGCAGTGACTGACTGCTCACAAGCTTCACTGTCATTCTCATCTTTGACTGGAAGAGGGAGTTCTGGTAGAGAAAAAGGACCGAATTCCAAGTCATCAACTACTGAGGAGAATGGATTAGGCCAAGGCTCTGTCTCCTCTTGAGTATTTTGGTGGATTTCACCAGATTGTGCCAAATTTTCTTTAACAGATGCTAAAGTTTCACCAATGGGGTCAGTGCTAACCGGGGGTTCTGACATAATTTCTGGTTCCTCTGGAGGAGTTTTGCAGTTATCAAAAAATGCAGGGAGGGGAGTAGGAGACATATATGGGCTCTGTTCTTCGGGCTGAGGCATAACCTCTCCTGCTTCCTCCTCAACCTCTTTCAATTCCTCAGGAGGAGCTTCAGACATAGGATACAAAACAGGAGAAACTGGGTAAGGAGCATCAGACGACAAGAAAGGAACTGAAGTTGGAAGAGTTTTGTCTGATGGGCAAAAATGCTTAGGTGATTCTGAGAATCTTTGGGGTGACTTTACAAGATCAGATCTCATGGGCCAGCTTCCTTGTTCCTCTGAATTACTACCCAATAGACTCTGAGGCATAACAGACTCTGAATTACTGTTTGCTGGACTCACCCAACCAAGATTTGGCTCTGAAATAGGGGAATCAAATGTATTTTCTTCAATTGGAGGCAGAAAGCCAGAGTCTGGAGGTGGTGGAATAAAAGCAGGTTCAGGCGGTAGAAAAGAGGATTCCGAATGTGAGGCATGAAAGCCGGATTCACGAGGCAAATAAGCACTCTCAGGAGGAGCGAAAGTGGATGTTGAATGGATCACATAATTTTGCTCTGATGGTATAAAGGGTGGCTCTGGGGGCATAAAATCTGGCTCCTGGGGTAGAAAGGGTGTCTGTTGAGGAATATAAGTAGAGTCTTGGTGTAAATAATCGGATTCCTGTGGTATAAAGTCAGGTTCAGAAGTATAACTATTACTGTCTGGAATAAAATTATTTTCAGTTTCTAAAAAGGCAGACTCCGGCTGAAGAAAGTTAGACTCTGGAGGTGAAAAGCTTTGTTCTTGAAGAATGGATTCTGTAGCTTGTTGTGCTTCTGCAGAATCACATTGTAAGCCAAGGTCTGGAGGAACAGCACTTTCAGTCGAAGGCTCTAGCAAATCATCTCTTTCTGAAGGAGAGGATTTTGCTTGTACACCCGAGTAGACACGGTCAGGAGAAGGAGCAATGCTTGCAATATCTCCAGGTGCAAAAGTAACATCATCAGGTGGGTAGCCTGGTGAATAATAACCAGGAGACAAACATGGAAATTTCTCTGCAGGCACAAGAGGTTGAACCTTATCCTCCATCATCATCTGCAAGGGAGAACTGAAGCTAGAAGATGCTGGTACACTCTGCTGTCTGAAAAATTTCAGCTCAGAAGCTGGAAACTCCTCTTCGGGAACTCTTCTTACATCAACAGAGACTGAACGACTTCGGTTAATGGAGGAAGATAATTTAGTTGGTGTTTGATTTGGAGTATCTGACATTCCAGATGTTGAATACCGGTCAAAAAAGGTTGGAGAGCAAGCATTCATTGACATTGCAGACACAGGTAGAGTATGCTGGCTATCTGAACAGTCAAACATCAGCTCTGGATAGTCCTCAGTGCTACATGATGGTGTTCTAGGAGTCTGCATGACCTCTTCATAGCTTGGGCAAGAGATAACAGATGTAGGTGTTGGTACACCAGTTGGCCTATTCTGATCTGGTCTAGGGGAAGCTGTGAGCACTTCCTTAATTTGGGGGCCATTCAGCCAGTCTTTAGAATCATTCCCAATCACAGCTTGTGTTTTATTTTCAGAGGCAGATATATTCAAAGGGGGCAAATCTTTTGCTTTCTTTTCTTTTTGAAGAGGGTCCGTCACAGAGGTCTTCTTGTTGCTCAAATCCAAGCCGCGCTTTCGCAATTCTTCGGCTTTTTTCTCTTTCAACTTAGGATCCCCAGATCGGTGCCTCATCTTTTCCATTTGTTTCATTCTTTCCTTATGCTTTTTGTGCCTCTCTTCTATTTCAAGATCTTTCTGGCTAAGCATTCTTTCAAAGCTGGTCATCATAAGGTCTCCATCGCCCAACAGTTTTTCTCTTGGTCTAGTGTCTTTTTTGTTGGCCTCTTTCATCAGTGTAATTTTTTCACTTCCGTTACTGATTTTGAGATTGTCAGTTTTGTCTTTCTCTACGTTTTCTTTCAATCTGTCTTTCACTCTGTTTTCACTAAACTTTCCCAAGTCATCTTTAGATTTATCTTTCGAATTTACTTGGGGAGGTTCTTTATCTCTAGAATTTTTTAACTCATCCCTATGATGCTTAAAATATGCCTCCAAATGTTTGTCTCTGTGCTTTTCTTCTTTACTTTTCTCACGATGTTTATCTTTCTTTTTCTTCTCTTTTAAAGCTGGTGTATTTACACTGTAAACTTTGTCCTTTTCAGACTTCTTTAAAACATCTCTCTCAGAATCATGCTTCTCTTTTTCTGATGTAAACATGTAATCCATACTACGGTCCAATTCCTCTTCAGTCTCTGTCTTAACACTGAACACTGGAAAAGAGTCTGCATCTCCTGCAGGGGCCTCTTTTTCATACTGCACAGACTCACGCCTGCTGTAAGTATCCTTAGCATCGTCCGTTTTTTCAGATTTTTTATCAGATTTTTCTTTCCGTACTTTATCCTTCTCATGGCTTTTCTTTGAGGATGAAGAAGAGTGTCTATTTCTTTCTTTCTCTTTTAGCTTCTCTGCTAAGCAAGGCACAGGCGTTGAATCCTTGTATTTTTCCTCTACAGCTTCAATGTTTGTTATTCCAGGAGGCTCAAAAATGCTACTTGGATCTTGGCCCCTATCTGTAAAACTGTCTGAAGAAATTTCACTAATTTTATCATTTGAATCATCTTTATAGTCATTGAGAGCTTCTTCCTCCAGCTTCTCCAGCAGACTTTTTTCAGATTCACCTTTCGTGAATTTCTTTTCCTTAAAATGATCAGACTTCTCTTTGTGTTTAGTTTTGATTTTCTCTTCCAATGGATGCTTCTTGTCCTTTTTGTCAGTCAGCACTTTTATCTTACAATTCTTGTCTTGGCTGGAATCTAGGGACAACCTATCCTTGCGATATTTGTCAAGAGAATCCTTGTCCTTTTTGTCTTTGTGTTTTTCTGTGTTCTTCTCTTTTTTCTCCTTTCCAGGCTCTCCTTGACCCTTTTCCTTTTTTCGCTCCTTCTGTTCTCTGTCTTTTTGTTTTTCCCCAGAATGCTGTTTGTCACTGCAATATTTTCTGTGTTTGTCTGACTGAGATGTATCTTTGTCTTGTATGGTGGTCTCCCTTTCATGGTAACTGTCCACTCTGTGCAAGTCATTGTAGGATTCAGTAATTTTAAACCCAGTTACAAATCTTTGCTCTTCCTCTTCACTTTCGTCAGTAAAAATGTCAGAGATGCTATACCAGTTTTTTCCCCTTGCTTTCTTTTCCTCTTTCTTGTCAAAGTCTCTCTCTAAACTTGAGGTTTTATCTTTTTTTTTCAATTTTCTGATCAGAGAAAGCTTTTCTGTCTTTGTGCAAATCTTTGTGTTTGTCTTTTGACTCTTTCTTCTCTCTAGACCCTTTATCAGTTTCCTTTTGACTTCTCTCTACAGATTTCTCAGCCTTCTCTCGCTCAGCTTCTTTAGATTTTTCTCTGTGTTTTTCAGATTTTGGTTTCTCCTTTTTTTCTGAAGCATCTCTCTTCTCCTTTCCAGAATGATGTCGTTCTCGTGTCTCAGAATTTTTTGGAAAAGAATCTTGTTCAGACTTCTCTTTAAAAAAAGGCTCCGAACCATAGTCATTCAGTTCTTCTTTATAAGACTCTTCCGGTTTTACCTTGGAATCTCTTCGATCCTTAGTTATTGAAGAATCTTTTCTTATAGAATCTACATCTTTATCTTTGCGGATTTTTGTACACTCTAGAGAGTCCCTTCGTTTCTTTTCCTTCTCTGCTGTATACATTGGTGTGCCTTTGTGAGAGTCCATTTGGTCTTTCTTTTTGTCCGAAACTTTGTCTGAAGAGTCCCGATCCTTCCTTTTAATGGCTGCCTCCTTCTCTGGTTTCTCTCCATAGTCCCTCTTCTCTTTGATTTTGGAATCTTTTTCCTTGACTTCCTCCTTAACAGATTCCACCACTAGCTTTGGGATTGTATCATTTTTGCTCTCCCGAAAATCTGTGAAGGAAGAGTCCCAGCTATCTTCTGCCTTAAAATCAAAAGAAGAATCTGATGACATTTCAGATATCCATAAACCTTGGTCATCTGATGTACTATACTTTGCTTCCTCATCTAAAAAGTTACTTTTGTTGTTAAACTCTTCAAAAGCAGCTTCTTCCTTGTGAGACTTTTCCTTCTTTACTTTCTCTTCTTTAAAGATTTTCTCTCTCTCATTTTTAGAAGATTTCTCCTCTTTTAGTTCAGCTTTCTTTTCAGATTTTGAAGATTTATCTTTAACTTTCTTCTTCTTTTCATCTTTGTGT
Source organism: Leptodactylus fallax (assembly GCA_947044405.1). Classification (NCBI taxonomy): domain Eukaryota; kingdom Metazoa; phylum Chordata; class Amphibia; order Anura; family Leptodactylidae; genus Leptodactylus; species Leptodactylus fallax. The sequence continues at coordinate 2,529,131 of CAMRHE010000021.1, forward strand.
GTTTTAGGTTTGTCTTCTTTGGGAGATTTCTCCTTAACAGCTTTTTCTCGATCTGTTTTGCTAGGCCGGTCTCTGTCCTCTTTCAAGTTTTTACTGTCTTTAACATCTTTCGCCTTCTTTGACGACTTCTCCTCTTTGGCAACCTTGCCTCCCTCGTCTCTGAAAGACCAGTCCTTTTCCTCTGACTTAACCTTGGAGAGGGATTTGTCTTCTTTCCTGAGGAGATCATGATCATGCTTTAATACTTTTATTTTTTCTGGAACGTCAACTTCTAAAGACTTTTCTGATTTTTGCTTTGAGTCTTCATAGTCAAATGAAAAGCTTTTAAGAATCTTTACATCCTGGCTAGTCTGATTTTGAACCTTTTCTTTATTTTTGTGTTTATGTTTTGTTTTATGTTTTTTCACTACTTTACCTTCTTTGTCTAATTTGGGAATGGCACCTTCAACATGAAGATGGAAAGAGTTCTTTTCATATATGCTATTATGTGTGTTAGTTTTCTTTTTGTGCTCGTGTTTCTTTTTAACCTGTTTCAAAGACTCCAAACTAGAATCTTCAGATGAGTAATCATAATCACTAGTTAACCGAGTCCTTGTGGAATCTGACAATGAGCTAACATCTGACCAGGCAGGAGATGATACAGTTTTCCAATTGTCTGTCCTCCAATGCTTCGAGTGCTGGTCTGGGATATTAGCATTGTGCTTCTGTGATGCTAAACTCCCTTGAGAAGATGCAGAAGATGCTGATAAAGAGCTAAATAAAGAAGTATCCTTCAAAGCTAAGGCAGAGTCTTTCACACAGTTGGAACTGTCTAAGGAAAGCATATCATTCTCCACATCGCTTTCCAAGTTTTCACTTTCACTCTCAGAACAAAAAATGTTATTTTTCTTTCCAAACTTTACTTCTTTATTTTTTGTATCTTTCTTCCGCTTCTTTTTTACTTTATTCTTTTCTTTATGCTTGGCCACAGGTTGCTCCCTGGTTTTATTGCTCGGTAGAACAGTGTGAGCTGACAACCGGAGCTTATCAGCAGCCCCTAATGAGACAGAATTTTCCTCCTCATCTGATGTATCAGACAAGATACGGCGAGCAGCTTTCTTTGGTGCAGTCGTATTTTTAGAGTAAGTTTTTACTTCCATTTTAGGAATAGAAATATAACTGTTTGCCTTAGTCTCTTTACGGAAATCTTTTTTCAGCAAATGTTTGTCATCAACAGGAGGTACACGGTCTTCCTCGTCATCTTCATCAAACTCATACTCATCCTTAACTGGCGTGCTTTTGGGGGGTTCCTGATGTTTGCCCTTGTGTTTAGAGCCCTTTTCAAACTCTGAGTCCGTGTTATTGCCATCAACCGAGCTGGAAGGTGCAAAAGAAGGAGCATCCTCTTCCTCTGAGCTTTCTATTTCAATATAATAAAAAAAAAAAAAGTTAGTATCATGTAAACAGACTGCACACACACAGACATACATTATATATATATATATATATATATATATATATATATATATATGTATATGTCTGTGTGTGTGTGTGTAAAATTTGCCAACAAATTCCCATCTTTTTTCATCCCTACCATGATGATTTGGGTTACATTATTATTCACAGAGTTAAAAAGGGACATGCTAAAGTTATTCTGTTGGCTGGTATAATTATAGCAAAATAATTTGGTCACATTTTAAATTTTACAATAGGTGTACCAGGACGGCAGAACTGAGGCCTTTACTAGGCACCAAGCTGCCACGACCCACTTTCCTCCCACATTGGTATGAGGTCCGCAGAGTCATCAGGGAGATTACTGGGGTGATCCTAGAAAATGACCCAGCCCCCCTCCTCCTCTCAATTTTGTTTCTCAAGATTCAGAAACATTCGCAAACTGGTCAGTTTTATGCTGATAGCGATATCCCCCGCCGATGGAAGACCAGTACTCCCCCATCCATGTCGGACTGGCTGCAGGAGAACCTGCACATCGGGGGATGGAAGGCCTGGTTGCGGTTCTTATACCAGATGATAGAAGACATTCCAGAGTTGCCATACTTTCTGATGGCCATTATTACTCTCCCTCTTTTCAGACCTCCTTTTATACTCCTAGGACAGGAGCAGGGCAGGTAACCTTCAGCACTCCAGCTGTTGTAAAACTACAACTCCCAGAATGCATACTTGCTCTGCTGTTCTTGGAACTCACATAGAAGTGAATGGAGCATGTTGGGAATTGTAGTTTCACAGCAGCTGTAGTGCCGAAGGTTGCTGACCCCTGTCCTAGGACCTCTTCCCCCCCTTAATGTTCTTTCTCTTAAATGCTCTGTAATAGTTATACTGTTCTATTGTTAGTACAGTCATGGCCAAAAGTTTTGAGAATGACACAAATATTATATTTTCACATGATCTGCTGCCCTCTGGTTTTTATGTGTGTTTGTCAGATGTTTTTATCACATACAGAAATATAATTGCATTCATATTATGAGTAACAGAAGCTTATATTGACAGTTAGAATGAGTTAATGCAGCAAGTCAATATTTGCAGTGTTGACCCTTCTTCTTCAGGACCTCTGCAATTCTCCCTGGCATGCTCTCAATCAACTTCTGGACCAAATCCTGACTGATAGCAGTCCATTCTTGCAGAATCAATGCTTTAATTTTGTCTGAATTTGTTGGTTTTTGTTTGTCCACCCGTCTCTTGATGATTGACCACAAGTTCTCAATGGGATTAAGATCTGGGGAGTTTCCAGGCCATGGACCCAAAATCTCTATGTTTTGTTCCCTGAGCCATTTAGTTATCACCTTTGCTTTATGGCAAGGTGCACCATCATGCTGGAAAAGGCATTGTTGAGCGCCAAACTGCTCTTGGACGGTTGGGAGAAGTTGCTCTTGGAGGACATTCTGGTACCATTCTTTATTCATGGCTGTGTTTTTAGGCAAGACTGTGAGAGAGCCGATTCCCTTGGCTGAGAAGCAACCCCACACATGAATGGTTTCAGGATGCTTTACAGTTGGCATGAGACAAGACTGGTGGTAGCGCTCACCTCTTCTTCTCCGAATAAGCTGTTTTCCAGATGTTCCAAACAATCGAAAAGGGGATTCATCAGAGAAAATGACTTTACCCCAGTCCTCAGCAGTCCACTCCCTGTACCTTTTGCAGAGTATCAGTCTGTCCCTGATGTTTTTTCTGGAGAGAAGTGGCTTCTTTGCTGCCCTCCTTGAGACCAGGCCTTGCTCCAAGAGTCTCCGCCTCACAGTGCGTGCAGATGCACTCACACCTGCCTGCTGCCATTCCTCAGCAAGCTCTGCACTGTTGGTAGCCCGATCCCACAGCTGAAACACTTTTAAGAGACGGTCCTGCCGCTTGCTGGTCTTTCTTGGGCGCCCTGGAGCCTTTTTGGCACCAATGGAACCTCTCTCCTTCAAGTTCTTGATGATGCGATAGATTGTTGACTGAGGTGCAATCTTTCTAGCTGCAATACTCTTCCCAGTTAGGCCATTTTTGTGCAGTGCAATGATGACTGCACGTGTTTCTTTAGAGATAACCATGGTTAACAGAAGAGAAACAATGATGGCAAGCACCAGCCTCCTTTTAAAGTGTCCAGTGGTGTCATTCTTACTTAATCATGACAGATTGATCTCCAGCCCTGTCCTCATCAACAGCCACACCTGTGTTAATGGAGCACTCACTGAAACGATGTTAGGTGGTCCTTTTAATAAGGCAGGGCTGCAATGATGTTGAAATGTGTTTTGGGGGGATAAAGTTCATTTTCTAGGCAAATATTGACTTTGCAAGTAATTGCTGTTAAGCTGATCACTTTTTATAACATTCTGGAGTATATGCAAATTGCCATTAGAAAAACTGAAGTAGTAGACTTTGTAAAAATTAATATTTGTATCATTCTCAAAACTTTTGGCCATGACTGTATATATGTTAGGCTTTACATCCTGCTGCGTCAGGAGAGCTTCTACACTCCCTCCTCATTGGTTTTTACCCTCATCTTCCCTGGACTCTCCTGCTTCCCCCCAGCCACTCCTAAATTTATCCCTTCCCCTCTTATTTGACCGGATCTTCCAGCAACCTTTTTTATGATGTTCAGCCTTTTCTTTGTAAAACTTAATAAAAACATTTCTAATGAAAATAAATGAGCAGTAAAAGTATAAAAAAAAAAAAAGTTCCTACAAATATCACTGCCATGTAGGGCTGTTAACCATTCCACACAACATAAGATGTAGTCTTCTTGCGTACAACGTTAATTATTTGTAATGAAGATGGAAGTGCAGTGGGGGAATCTTCAGCTCCTCAGCACTGATCCTGTCCCACTTTGAACTGGTCGTCTAGTCTGGGTTCGGACTTTCCCTCACCTGGAAGGTGCCTCACATATGGCAGAGGAGTGACACAGTGATAAGGGAGAAGGTCCGAAGCTGGGCTAGATTAGTTCTGGGGAGACAGCTTGTGATGCTCCAGAGATTCCCTCCATTGCACTTCCACCTCCACCTCCATCTGCAAAAAACTAAAACATTGTTCACAAAGAGCAGGAATTTGTGGGACACTAAGGTATGTTTGGAAAGATTGCTAACAGCCTTACAAGACAAATGTGATTTTTGTGGAGGCTACATTCTGGAGAACAGTTTAACTTAACTAGTCTGTGTGTGTATTTCCACTTACCAGTTAAACTTTCCTCGCTGGAGGTGTAGGTACCCTTTCCCAGAAGTAGATTTACCATTGTTGGAGAATTTGCGACTTTTAAAGGGGTCTCTCCCTTTCGGTTACTTTGATGAGGATTGCCGCCATACCGCAACAGCAGTTTCACAACCTGAAGATTTAATTATAGTAAAGCATATTAGTAAAATAAGGGGATTAATGTCACAGTTGAGAATTATAAATACAGCAGAAACTTTTCCAGATGCCAATGAACAAACAGAAAAAAAAACAGTGTAAGCAGATATTGCTACCAGACAGGTCAAGTGTGTATGAAGCAGAGATGAATAAGTGCATGTAAGAAATGCCATACTTACAAAACAGTTAAGCGGTGTTAGGAGACTTGAAGATTCAGTGGCTACACTATAACTCTTACAAGCGTTGTGTGAGTCTATGTGCATTAGTCAATATCGTACAGCTTTATTGTGAAATGATGTGCCCTGACCTCCTGCACCTCTGATGAACACTGTTTTCTGAATGAACAGGAGGTTGGCCTAACAATGCAAGTCTATTAGGGACTCAATGCAACTTCCACAGACATGATTTGATAGCTTAACATCCTGTTCATACAGGAAACTCTGTGCAACAGAAAGATGTAATCAGTGCTCACACAGGTGGAAAAGCCTTTTTTTTTTTTAACTTCAGTATAAGTCTAATAATGAATAAAAGTACACTTGCCTTGAAGTGACCATTATTAGATGCATCATGCAGGGGAGTGTCATCATCCAATCCTTTGGTGTTAACTTCTGCTCCAGCAGCCAGAAGCTGTTTTGCAACATCATAGTAACCTCTGTTACAAGCCTCATGTAACGCTGTCCATCCTACAGAAGATACAAGTTTCATTATTCCAGCCACAATTGAGTCATGGAGAGTTTATATATCGAAATACAGACAGACATTAGGAAAGTGTTAATAACTTCATACGTCAGGACATGCAATGGAACGTCAGCACAAAAAAAATGTAACGTTCAGCTTAACCAGTATTTAAAGGGGATGGCTGCTTTCAGACCAAAATTTAGATACAAATCTTGTTTGTATAATAAAGTTCTACATATTCCAATATACTTTCTGTATCGGTTTCTGTTTCCTAAATCTCTGCTTGCTTTTGCCTTTCATTCTACTTATACAATATAGTTTCAGTATACTTCCTTTTCTAGATCTCTGCTTGCAGTCATTTATTCTGCTTAACCCCTTCACGCAAAATCAAGTACATGCATGTGATGGTGTGTGTGAAGGAGAGTATAGAGAGAGCTCAGGAGACACCGATCGCAGCTGTTAATGCTTTAGATGCCGCGGTCAAACGTGACTGCAACATCTTAAGTTCCCTCGAGAACGTCATTGGAGGGCGGCGATCGGTAGTCAAGACAGCCGGGAGCCTATTGAAGGCAGCCAGGCTTGTTATTCGGACGGCTACATTAGTACGGCAGTGTATAGTGTGAGCGATCAGACCACCTAGGGTTCAAAAATAAAAGTTTTTTAAAGTATTAAAAAAAAAAACCATAAGTTTAAATCCCACCTCCCCGTTCCCTGGGTAACATAAAAATAAACAAAAGAAAACACTTTAGGTTTACCCACGATTCAAAATGCCCAAACTGTTAAAATATTATCCCGTACAGTGAACAGTGTAGCAGAGAAAAATCAAAAATGGCCAAATAGCTGTTTTTTTCAACTATTTACCTCCTATAAAAAAAAAATTGAATAAAAAGTGATCAAACCATCAGACCTTCCACAAAATGGTATCAATAAAAACGCCATCTTGTCCAGCTCCATACACAAATATAAAAAAAAAGCTACAGGTGTCACAATATGGCAACACAAAAGGTATCAAAACATTACAAATACTATATAAATTTGGTATTGCCGTGATCGTACTGACCCACAAAATACAGGTAACGTCATTTTTACCACATAGTGAATGCCGTAAAAATTAAACCTATAAGAAGTTGGCGCTAGTGCGTTTTTTTTTTTTTCCAATTCCATCTCATTCTGAATGTTTTTCCAGCTTCCCAGTATATTGTACAAGATATTGAAGGGTGTCATTACAAAGTGCAATCTGTCCTGCAAACAATAAGCCATCATGAGACTGCACTGAAAAATGAAAAAAATGATGGCTCTTGGAATGGGAAGGAAGGAAAAAACAAATGCAAAAACGAAAATTGGCTGTAGAATGAAGGGGTTAAAGTGGATAAAAATCAGCCCATGGTCATGTGATGACGTGCACAGCTTGTTATCGTCACAGCACAGTAATCAGACATCTGCCTGGTAATGAGCTGCTCACCTATCTGTCCATCACATGACCATAAACCATAAATCACATGACCATGAACGGACATCCACTTTAAGCAAAATAAGTGACAGCAAGCAGAATTAGGAAAGGTAGGATACAGAAAGTACAGTGCCTTGCGAAAGTATGCGGCCCCCTTGAACTTTTCAACCTTTCGCCACATTTCAGGCTTCAAACATAAGGATATAAAATTTTTTTTTTTTTTGGTGAAGAATCAACAAGGGGGACACAATTGTGAAGTGGAACGAAATTGTTTATTTCAAACTTTTGTAAAAAATAAAAAACTGAAAAGAGTGGTGTGCAATATTATTCGGCCCCTTTACTTTCAGTGCAGTAAACTCACTCCAGAAGTTCAGTGAGGGTCTCTGAATGATCCAATGTTGTCCTAAATGACTGATGATGATAAATATAATCCACCTGTGTGTAATCAAGTCTCCGTATAAATGCACCTGCTCTGTGGTAGTCTCAGGGTTCTGTTTAAAGCGCAGAGAGCATCATGAAGACCAAGGAACACGCCAGGCAGGTCCGTGATACTGTTGTGGAGAAGTTTAAAACCGGATTTGGATACAAAAAGATTTCCCAAACTTTAAACATCCCAAGGAGCACTGTGCAAGCGATCATATTGAAATGGAAGGAGTATCAGACCACTGTAAATCTACCAAGACTCGGCCGTCCCTCTAAACTTTCATCTCAAACAAGGAGAAGACTGATCAGAGATGCAGCCAATGAGGCCCATGATCACTCTGGATGAACTGCAGAGATCTACAGCTGAGGTGGGAGAGTCTGTCCATAGGACAACAATCAGTCGTACACTGCACACATCTGGCCTTTATGGAAGAGTGGCAAGAAGAAAGCCATTTCTCAAAGATATCCATAAAAAGTCTCGTTTGAAGTTTGCCACAAGCCACCTGGGAGACACACCAAACATGTGGAAGAAGGTGCTCTGGTCAGATGAAACCAAAACCGAACTTTTTGGCCACAATGCAAAACGATATGTTTGGCGTAAAAGCAACACAGCTCATCACCCTGAACACACCATCCCCACTGTCAAACATGGTGGTGGCAGCATCATGGTTTGGGCCTGCTTTTCTTCAGCAGGGACAGGGAAGATGGTTAAAATTGATGTGAAGATGGATGGAGCCAAATACAGGACCATTCTGGAAGAAAACCTGAATCCAAATCGAGAATCTGTGGAAAGAGCTGAAAACTGCTGTTCACAAACGCTCTCCATCCAACCTCACTGAGTTCGAGCTGTTTTCCAAGGAAGAATGGGCAAGAATTTCAGTCTCTCGATGTGCAAAACTGATAGAGACATACCCCAAGCGACTTGCAGCTGTAATCGCAGCAAAAGGTGGCGCTACAAAGTATTAACTTAAGGGGGCCGAATAATTTGGCACGCCCCACTTTTCAGTTTTTTTTTTGTTTTTTTTTTTTACAAAAGTTTAAAATATCCAATAAATTTCGTTCCACTTCACGATTGTGTCCCACTTGTTGTTGATTCTTCAAACATAAGGATATAAAATTAAAATTTTTTGGTGAAGCCTTAAATGTGGCAAAAGGTTGAAAAGTTCAAGGGGGCCGAATACTTTCACAAGGCACTGTATATTGTTTGTATACTAAAAAGTTACAGTTTTTAATTTGTCTCTGATAATTGGTCTTAAAGTGGACAATCCTTTAATGGAGATTATTAAAAGGATACCAAGGCAGCAAATACAAGTTTAAGATCTCAACACTAAACAGACACACTTATTGCAAGATTAATTTACTACACTACATAAGCTCAGGTATATAACTTTTTAGAGGCTGTAAGGGCCCAACACATCAGCTCTACAATATTCCAAGTTGTCTCTTGTGTAATCTTTATGGGTTACCTGCAAAGTCTTTAACATTGACATCTGCTCCTTCATTTATGAGCTCTTTGATACGTCGTGCATCACCTCTTATAGCCGCCCGGTGTAAACGAGTCTCCCCCCCGCTCATTTCGCTTATTCACTTTGTCTTTGGTTTTGGAGGCGGAGTTGGGGGTCCCCTTTTGACCGACTGTAGACTGAGAAGGATGCTTTGGTGTTGTGTCAACTAAGAGGAAGAAAAAAAAATGGTTAAATGTTATTTAAGTACATGATGTAATTTATAAAATCTGTCAAATAAAAGGTTTCATATTAAAGTCCAAACTGCAGCGCTTATTCCACTTCAGTATGTAACAATTTACGGAAAAGTTAGAGGTCTGACCACAGGAACCTCTATAAATCGCCAGAATGAAGGGGAAGTAGTGTTAAGCAGATTCAGATTTTTTATTTTTTTTTTTTTGCACTGCCTTAGCTTCAACTTGCAATGTGCAAATATATTGAAATGTCACTTCAAGTCCTTGCTTAATACCATTCTTCTGCAGGTGTGCAAGCGCTCAGCATTTATTGCTGCAAGAGGAAGACATTTTTCATGTAATGTGACATTTCCAATATCTTCTTGAGAAAAAAAAAAACTGCAGATAGCTCATGAAGCAAATAAAATTTTTTGAATGAACTCAGCAACTGGAAAGGGTTAAAAAAAAGTGTAACTGAGCAGATCAGAATCAGTTTTGCCCATCTGTACAGTAGCAATAACTGAATTCTTACTACAGCAAACTCAGCTTTACAGTCTTATTTAGAAATTAAATCAACTCAACATTTCAATAGCAGCACAATTCTGATTTTTCACCAAAATAGTGAAATCTATGTTAGCCTGTATCAGATATACAAGACTCCCTTCTTGTACCAGCAAACTAATAGTTTTTATATAATTCTAAAATTCAAAGTCAATATCAAAATTTAGAATTTGCCAAAAGTTTAACTCGTTCCAGGCCGCCCATTGACCATATTATATACGTCCCAGTAGTCCACTCTTAACTCTACAAGGATGTACCTGTATGTCCTAGCAGTGTTAAGAAGCTGCACAAAATCATGCAGCTGCAGAACCGGAGAGCTGGTTGTTTCTACAGCCAGAGATCTTAGAGAGAAGGCAAGAACGGTTTGTTACCATTCAAGCTTTGTCAATTGCTGTGTACACAAGCTATGGGAGATGCCTGAAGCTGCTGAGTCCTAGAGGTTTAGTTCTGCAGCTCAGGTTTAACCCAGTTACAGGAGTTAATGCATTGCTCCTGTAACTGGGGTAAACATATCAGCTCCAGCACCTTAGGGAGGGCTCAATGGCAAAAAAAATAAAATAATAAAAAATAAAAAATATATAAAAAATTCAAAAATGCCGATTGCATGTTCTAGTTCTAGCCCCACCCACAGCATAACAACATTGTCAGCCAGCTACATAATTACTGAAAGGGGGAGAGAGAAAACCAATTTTAAGTTTGTTTTTTTATTTATAAAATGGCGCTTTGCCATTAAAAAAAGAACCTACCAAAAAAAAAAAAAAAAAAAAACACAACACAACACAAAGCCCAAAATGTGCAAAACAGATACACACAAGTAAAAAAAGACAGGACTTGTATCAAGCAGTGAGTGTATACAAGCTGAAATGTTGCTGTTATGAGGTAATAAAGTATCTTTTTCCAACATATTTTTGGTGCTGCCTGATTTTCTTTTGATATAAATAGACAAACTTGCAAAACTAAAGACAAAAATAAAGCCCTGTGTGTCACTGGAAAATTGTCTAACATTTGAAATCTTGAAAGTTTCCTTGCAATCTGAATAAAGGCCACAAGAGGGAGCGCTTGCTTCATCTCAAATTTTACATGGATCTTTCTAACTGATATATTAAAGACATGATATTCAGGATTTATTCCCTATATTTTTGCCAATGTGGAAACTGTCATTTGAACGGGGCACAAAATATATGAAACATGAGTCTAAAACGCCACATACTAAATTTCATAAAGACATTTCTTTTGCTCACATTCAGTAACAAAATCAAGGAGGAGAAATTGTAAAACAAGGTGCAACAAGAATACATGGTCATGCATGTCTGGACAGTAACACTAAAATCCAAGCTTAGTGGAAACTGGATATTAGAAAGCAGATAAAGTCAACTCTATTCTCTAGGAGAATACAGATTCCATTTACATACCCTGCTGATGGAGTCACACAGGGCAGAGTCTAGGGATTATTTTCATTCAGCTGCTCTATGCTACTGTCTGAACAGCTCACACTGAAGAGGAAGTAAAACAGATCATTTTGGAGGTATCCTTGCATGTGTAGTTCCCCCTACAGCAAACAGAACACCCCTGCCAAGCATCAACACTTGCCTCCTTGAGCATTGTAATGGTCTCAGAATGCAGAGCATTCACAGACATGTCATTCATTACCTGGACTGTTGGCAGATTCTTCTGCTGTCATCTGCATAAGCAAAGCAACCTGCTGCCGCTCTGATAATGGGTATCCAGCTCGAATTCCAGATATCCCAATACCAAAAGGTAAACTAGACTTCCGGTTGGCAGGTTCTTTCTTGATTCTTTTCTTCTCTGGACCCTGCTTTTCTGTAAAGGAGAAAAATCTCAATGATTAATAAAAAATGGGGAGAAGGAGAACTTAAAGGAGTTTTCCAATTGAACCATGCACATCAGCCATCTGCACTGTACTTCATGCACCTCAAAATGTGCCCTCTTTCAAGATGTGCACCCCAATAGCACCAAATCATTTGCAGCCTGCAATGGCAGTTGGATTGTGAAGGAGTATGGGTGCGTGCACCCAGAAGTTGCACAAACTGAGGATAATCGTTGCAATGACTGTCTGGCGCCTACTTCAGGAGCACATTGTTTAGTTCAGATTGCTTTCTCTTAGCTAGAATTACCACTGAATATTTGGGACCTCTTCAGTGAATCTCCCTATAGAAAGTACAATGTAAACTGAGGCTGGGTTTAGAAGGTGCCTTTTTACTAAAGAACTAGGTACAGTTTATAACTAATGTGCAGCAAATGTTACAACCACTAAACTGAAAATCTGGAGTGTATTGGCATAGCAACATTTGCTACTCATGACTGCAAATAAAGACAGCATGCAGATCTTAAATAAAAAAGCACCATGTGAACCCAGTGTCTGAAAAGTAGCTGCCCCAAGTTAAATGAGCAGATTTCATACCAGATCTTGCAGCGCCAGAATCTCTACTGGTCCCTCAATTTCTGGTCTGGTTCTGACACCAGGTAATGTGAAATAGTAACCCTTTCCTCCTATCTTTACAGCATCAATCCCATGATGAATGGGGGCTGGCTGTCAGAAACATGCAGCTTTGCTTATTCAGTCAGTCTGTGAATTAGCCACGACAGAAAAGGGTTTGCTTGGCTACTGAAATAAGCATAAACTGAACAGTTACGCTAGGTTCACACCTGCACCTGGTATCCGTCTGCTTGCAAACCATTTTAAGTGAAACACTTTGGTACGAAAAGGGTTACACAGCGTATACCTGAATAGGTTCTTTTTTTAAGACTGTTCATTTAATCGGTGTCCGTTCAAAAAAACTGAACGTTTATCAGTTTGTGCGCTTGTGATCCTTTTTTGTCCATTTTTGAACAATCCGTTTTTTTGCCCCCTTCATCATTCTGAGCATGCGCAGAGTTAAAAAGATTGCAAAACGGACGCAAAATGATTGCTGTTTGTTATCCGCTTTCCATAGACCTCAATGTTAAAAAAACAAAAAACAAAAAAAACACAACACACGTATTGGTTGCTGTCTATCTGGTATTTTTTGAACGGATAAAAAGTCCTGCAAGTCCAACTTTTTTATTTTCTGCTCAAAAGAGCAGGTACCAGATGGAAATGCTCCAAATGCGCACCTGCGGATGGTTTGGACATCCCATTGAAATCAACAGGTTTTAAACACAAACTGTTTGAAATCAGCTTTTGAGGATTTTGAGGTGGTTTCAAAAACTGACGTGCGGAGAGGCGAATGCAGATGTGAACCCAACCTTAGCCCCCCATGAATCAACCATTTTTATTCATACAGCAACTTAGCAAAGTACTAGAGCAGGGGTCGGCAACCCCCGGCACGCGTGCCAAGAGTGGCACGCGAGGCTTATTCCCCTGGCACGGCAGTGGATTCCTCACCCAGCAGCTTCGATCGGACCAAACATGGCCGAAACAAAATTGTTATTATACTGTGGGGTCTCTTCAAACCCCGAGTATAATAAGCGGAGACTTAGGAGAAGTGATGAAACATAAAAAAATAATTACTCGCCTTGCTCCCTGCGCTACACGCGGCTGTGCGATCTGCCAGCACTTCTGACAGCGCCTCAGGGGTCACTTCTGGCGTCATTACACATAATGACTTGACGTGACCCCAGAGACCCAATCAGCAGTCGCTGACTACAGGCAGAAGCGCCGAAGAGAACAGAGCAGCTGCGGAGCGTGGAATGGTGAGTACATTGTTTTTTTATGTTTGTCATCACTCTTGGTCCTGCACTTATTATATTCGGGGGTCTGAAGAGAATATGGAACATAATACCGTGCGCGGGGGGCTGCTACGGCACCTAATACCGTGCGCGGGGGGCCGCTACGGCACCTAATACCGTGCGCAGGGACGGCTATAGGACCTAATACCGTGCGCAGGGACCACTATGGGACATAATACGTTGTGCAGAGGCCGCTATGTGAAATAATACCATGTGCAGGGGCTACTATGTGACATAATACGGTGTGCAGAGGCTGTTATGGGATAGAATACCTTGTGCAGGGGCCGCTATGGGACATTATTCTGTATAACGGTGTGTTTTCTGCATTAAGGATGTGTTTTTGCACAGAAAACACAGGCATTTTTTTTGTGTGCAAAAATGCACCATGTGAACACAGTTTTACATTGAAATAAAAGTTCCAGTGGCCTAAGACTACAGTCATGGCCAAAAGTTTTGAGAATGACACAAATATTATATTTTCACATGATCTGCTGCCCTCTGGTTTTTATGTGTGTTTGTCAGATGTTTTTATCACATACAGAAATATAATTGCATTCATATTATGAGTAACAGAAGCTTATATTGACAGAATGAGTTAATGCAGCAAGTCAATATTTGCAGTGTTGACCCTTCTTCTTCAGGACCTCTGCAATTCTCCCTGGCATGCTCTCAATCAACTTCTGGACCAAATCCTGACTGATAGCAGTCCATTCTTGCAGAATCAATGCTTTAATTTTGTCTGAATTTGTTGGTTTTTGTTTGTCCACCCGTCTCTTGATGATTGACCACAAGTTCTCAATGGGATTAAGATCTGGGGAGTTTCCAGGCCATGGACCCAAAATCTCTATGTTTTGTTCCCTGAGCCATTTAGTTATCACCTTTGCTTTATGGCAAGGTGCACCATCATGCTGGAAAAGGCATTGTTGAGCGCCAAACTGCTCTTGGACGGTTGGGAGAAGTTGCTCTTGGAGGACATTCTGGTACCATTCTTTATTCATGGCTGTGTTTTTAGGCAAGACTGTGAGAGAGCCGATTCCCTTGGCTGAGAAGCAACCCCACACATGAATGGTTTCAGGATGCTTTACAGTTGGCATGAGACAAGACTGGTGGTAGCGCTCACCTCTTCTTCTCCGAATAAGCTGTTTTCCAGATGTTCCAAACAATCGAAAAGGGGATTCATCAGAGAAAATGACTTTACCCCAGTCCTCAGCAGTCCACTCCCTGTACCTTTTGCAGAATATCAGTCTTTCCCTGATGTTTTTTCTGGAGAGAAGTGGCTTCTTTGCTGCCCTCCTTGAGACCAGGCCTTGCTCCAAGAGTCTCCGCCTCACAGTGCGTGCAGATGCACTCACACCTGCCTGCTGCCATTCCTCAGCAAGCTCTGCACTGCTGGTAGCCCGATCCCGCAGCTGAAACACTTTTAAGAGACGGTCCTGCCGCTTGCTGGTCTTTCTTGGGCGCCCTGGAGCCTTTTTGGCACCAATGGAACCTCTCTCCTTGAAGTTCTTGATGATGCGATAGATTGATGACTGAGGTGCAATCTTTCTAGCTGCAATACTCTTCCCAGTTAGGCCATTTTTGTGCAGTGCAATGATGACTGCACGTGTTTCTTTAGAGATAACCATGGTTAACAGAAGAGAAACAATGATGGCAAGCACCAGCCTCCTTTTAAAGTGTCCAGTGGTGTCATTCTTACTTAATCATGACAGATTGATCTCCAGCCCTGTCCTCATCAACACCCACACCTGTGTTAATGGAGCAATCACTGAAACGATGTTAGGTGGTCCTTTTAAGGCAGGGCTGCAATGATGTTGAAATGTGTTTTGGGGGATAAAGTTCATTTTCTAGGCAAATATTGACTTTGCAAGTAATTGCTGTTAAGCTGATCACTCTTTATAACATTCTGGAGTATATGCAAATTGCCATTAGAAAAACTGAAGCAGTAGACTTTGTAAAAATTAATATTTGTATCATTCTCAAAACTTTTGGCCATGACTGTATATCTGCATCAAGATACATAGTGTGCATTCACCATAAGGATGCTGCCATACAGTGTTCCTGGACACATACATTTACCACTAATTGGGGGCTGCACATGGACTTTCATTGCTTCTAATCGGAAAATACAGGAGCGTCCCAGGAAATAGCAGTAAACTCATGCGTCCTAAAGCATCTTGTGGCAGCACTTCTGTGATATGGTTTGTGGTATATGACTTTAATTTAGGGGTCGTCAGACTTACAATGATTGACCGGCACTCCGAGTACCTCATCTTTGATTTAATTAAAATTGGCACACCGAACAAAAAAAGTTGCCTACCCCTGTACTAGAGTATATACACACACAGCCAAAACTAGACATTACAAAGTAATCAAAAACAGGAGAGAAGTCAGTGCTCGCAAGAGTTAATCACATCACCAAAAGAAGCTCCTTGGCACATGACCTGGTGGTGGAACCACACCAGAAATGGGAGGTGCATGGACCAGGACTGTGGAGTCAACATTGTGAAAAATTACCAACTCAGACTTCACATTTTATTGTGTTTATGACTTAAATACTATTGACCTATCTGCAGGATAAGTCAACAATATGTGATTGGTTTGGGTGCAACACCCATGACCATCACCGATCATCTGTTTAAAAGGGTGAGACACTTCCTGGTGCTGATGACATCATGTATCTTGATCACATGGTACAGCAGTAATTAGTCGGACTGAGCTGTAATACCAAGCACAATACCTACACAATATGTACTGGGCACTTGCATTCAGTGAAGAGTCTGCAGCGCTCCCCTGAACACTGTGTCCTCTTCGAACCAACTGATCAGAGGGGTACCAGGTGTTTTACTACACATATTGATGACCTATACCAACAATAATTTTTGTATCATTTAATAGCTGCTGCTCCATGGTTTCTGGCACAGTTGAAATGTTTTCTCTAGCCCCAGTGCAGTTAGTAGAATAACAGGCACCAAAACTAAGTGCAAAAACATTTGTGTTCAGTTAAAACCTGAACTCCAGTATTTAACAGGTGCAAACACTGTAAGGGTGCATTAATACTTTGGCTAAAAAAAGATCTGGCTGCAAAGTTTCCATGAACATTATGAAAGAAATTACAATAAAAAGTGGAACATATGAATACACAAAGCCCACAGGGAATCGCTCTGTATTAAAGCCCTCTAAAATCTCTAATATTCCTGTAGCTTTAAAACCATTTCATGTCAGTGGAGATGACTCACTGACGAATTAAAATACACTGAACATGAGAACCCTGAGAAGAAGACACCTTAACCCTTCAGTGACTCATGTCCTTCAGAGATATAGATAAACACATCAATGACATCAGCAAGTAAAACATCTCAGCGCACATAAATGAGCAACGCAATCACTGGATCTCCACAAATATCAATAGAATTTTCTAAAGTTACTTTGCTTTCTGCAGGCAGCAGAGTCAAACATTACTCAACTGCTTTAACAAACAAAAAAAAAAAAAAAAAGTCAAAACTAATGAGAAGCATAGCAATACCAACTGTACATACTGTGTTTCTCCGAAAATAAAACTAGAAGACCCTTGGCTTATTTTCTGGGTAGGTCTTATTTTTCAGGCAACAGAGCTCCAGATGAATCTTGTAAAATGGTTAGGGTTAGTAACCCTAAACCTAACTTACATTCACAATTGATGGTGTAGGGTCAGTGGGTCTTAAACTTACTGGCTCTCTCAACACTGACAGCAGCACTGTGCCCCCTCTCTCCTTTTTGCTAAGGGGGAGTTCTGTAGTGGAGTGGCTGCATCTGTGGGAGCAAGAAGGGGTGGCACCTGATGTCTGGTCACGTAGGTATCCAAGTCCACACCATAGTGGGCAGACTCAGTATCCAGAACCCTGGAGTGGGACTCTGGACCGGGTTTTCCCATGTAGTGGTGGGAGGTAGCAGGGCACTTGTCCAAGACGGTTGGGAGCTACGTTATGCCTATTCTCTGTCTCTCTGATGTCACATGACATCACCTAGTGCTGTCATGCTGGACGCACTGACTGTAACTAGGGCTTATTTTTGGGGTAGGGCTTATCTTTCAAGCCTACTTCAAAAACCCTGCAAAAAATCAAGCTAGGTTTTTTTTAGTAGGACTTATTTTTGGAGAAACAGGGTATGTAGCAAGGAATAGCAGAGCTACAAGTAAGGTTGGGTTCACACTATTCAATGGAACCCCCTCCATCTGCATTCACCCCAATGTAAACAAACATGAGGGAAGCTTTGATCAAGTCATGTTTTATTTTTATGCATGCAGGACTTTTTCTTCCTGTAGACAGCATCCGTCATGTGTTTACATTTGAGTCAATGGGAACTGAGGCAGAGAGGGGACTCTGCCACCGTTCACATCTGTTGATGTCTTTTGTCATAGGATGATGGCAACGGTCATAAACAGTACACAGTATATATATGTGTGTGTGTTATATATATATATATATATATATATATATATATATATATATATATATTTTAGATATCTTTGAAACCTCTATTCATTTTAGTAATTCAGTAATACAATTCATAATCTGCGTCTTCCATGATTGTGAGTCCTACTGAACCAGACTGAGGGACCATTTAAAGGCTTAGGAAACCTTGGCAGGTGACACACTGAATTTACTATACTGATTTTTTTTTTTTTACAATATTCTAATTTTCTTAGATTTGGGTTTTTATTACCTGTAATCCATAATCAACATTTACAGAAATAAAGCACTTGAAATAGAACACTGTGTATAGAAGTCACTTAAATTACTGAAAAAAAAAAAAAAGTTTCAAAAGGTATTCTTATTGAGATGATATAGATATATATATATATACACATACATACATACATACACACACATACACAGACAGACAGTACAGACCAAAAGTTTGGACACACCTTCTCATTCTAAGAGTTTTCTGTATTTTCATGACTATAAAAATTGTGGATTCACACTGAAGGCATCAAAACTATAAATTAACACATGTGGAATTATATACTTAACAAAAAAGTGTGAAACAACTAAAAATGTCTTATATTCTAGGTTCTTCAAAGTAGCCACCTTTTGCTTTGATTACTGCTTTGCACCCTCTTGGCATTCTCTTGATGAACTTCAAGAGGTAGTCAACTGAAATGGTCTTCCAACAGTCTTGAAGGAGTTCCCAGAGATGCTTAGCACTTGTTGGCCCTTTTACCTTCACTCTGCGGTCCAGCTCACCCCAAACCATCTCGATTGGGTTCAGGTCTGGTGACTGTGGAGGCCAGGTCATCTGGCGTAGCACCCCATCACTCTCCTTCTTGGTCAAATAGCCCTTACACAGTCTAGAGGTGTGTTTGGGGTCATTGTCCTGTTGAAAAATAAATGATGGTCCAACTAAACGCAAACCGGATGGAATAGCATGCCGCTGCAAGATGCTGTGGTAACCATGCTGGTTCAGTATTCCTTCAATTTTGAATAAATCCCCAACAGTGTCACCAGCAAAGCACACCCACACCATCACACCTCCTCCTCCATGCTTCACGGTGGGAACCAGGCATGTAGAGTCCATTCGTTCACCTTTTCTGCGTCGCACAAAGACACGGTGGTTGGAACCAAAGATCTCAAATTTGGACTCATCAGACCAAAGCACAGATTTCCACAGGTCTAATGTCCATTCCTTGTGTTCTTTAGCCCAAACAAGTCTCTTCTGCTTGTTGCCTGTCCTTAGCAGTGGTTTCCTAGCAGCTATTTTACCATGAAGGCCTGCTGCACACAGTCTCCTCTTAACAGTTGTTGTAGAGATGTGTCTGCTGCTAGAACTCTGTGTGGCATTAACCTGGTCTCTAATCTGAGCTGCTGTTAACCTGCGATTTCTGAGGCTGGTGACTCGGATGAACTTATCCTCCGCAGCAGAGGTGACTCTTGGTCTTCCTTTCCTGGGGCGGTCCTCATGTGAGACAGTTTCTTTGTAGCGCTTGATGGTTTTGGCCACTGCACTTGGGGACACTTTCAAAGTTTTCCCAATTTTTCGCACTGACCGACCTTCATTTTTTAAAGTAATGATGGCCACTCGTTTTTCTTTACTTAGCTGCTTTTTTTCTTGCCATAATACAAATTCTAACACTCCATTCAGTAGGACTATCAGCTGTGTATCCACCTGACTTCTGAACACCACAACTGATGGTTCCAACCCCATTTATAAGGCAAGAAATCCCATTTATTAAACCTGACAGGGCACACCTGTGAAGTGAAAACCATTTCAGGTGACTACCTCTTGAAGCTCATCAAGAGAATGCCAAGAGTGTGTAAAGCAGTAATCAAAGCAAAAGGTGGCTACTTTGAAGAACCTAGAATATAAGACATATTTTCAGTTGTTTCACACTTTTTTGTTAAGTATATAATTCCACATGTGTTAATTCATAGTTTTGATGCCTTCAGTGTGAATCTACAATTTTTATAGTCATGAAAATACAGAAAACTCTTGGAATGAGAAGGTGTGTCCAAACTTTTGGTCTGTACTGTATATATTACACATTACATACATACCCACCATTTCTTTACTTAAAAGTAGCAATCAGGTATCATGCAGTGTCTGAAATACAGTTTCTAGATGCTGCAGGATGTGGGTCATGGGTTTCAGCTTCCTGAGATAGTGCTTTTAATATGCAGTCTATATATTCTAGAAATGGGAGCCTTATATAGGAGTGAAAATATGCAAAATAACCTCAATTTCAACAGTAAATGCAGCCCAGTAATAGTCCAACCAAATGGTCTTTCATCTCTTCAACATTTGTGTACAGATGTACAGTACAGACCAAAAGTTTGGACACACCTTCTCATTCCAAGAGTTTTCTGTATTTTCATGACTATAAAAATTGTAGATTCACACTGAAGGCATCAAAACTATGAATTAACACATGTGGAATTATATACTTAACAAAAGTGTGAAACAACTGAAAATATGTCTTATATTCTAGGTTCTTCAAAGTAGCCACCTTTTGCTTTGATTACTGCTTTGCACACTCTTGGCATTCTCTTGATGAGCTTCAAGAGGTAGTCACCTGAAATGGTTTTCACTTCACAGGTGTGCCCTGTCAGGTTTAATAAGTGGGATTTCTTGCCTTATAAATGGGGTTGGGACCATCAGTTGTGTTGTTCAGAAGTCAGGTGGATACACAGCTGATAGTCCTACTGAATGGAGTGTTAGAATTTGTATTATGGCAAGAAAAAAGCAGCTAAGTAAAGAAAATCGAGTGGCCATCATTACTTTAAGAAATGAAGGTCGGTCAGTCCGAAAAATTGGGAAAACTTTGAAAGTGCCCCCAAGTGCAGTGGCCAAAACCTTCAAGCGCTACAAAGAAACTGGCTCACATGAGGACCGCCCCAGGAAAGGAAGACCAAGAGTCACCTCTGCTGCGGAGGATAAGTTCATCCGAGTCACCAGCCTCAGAAATCGCAGGTTAACAGCAGCTCAGATTAGAGATCAGGTCAATGCCACACAGAGTTCTAGCAGCAGACACATCTCTACAACAACTGTTAAGAGGAGACTGTGTGCAGCAGGCCTTCATGGTAAAATAGCTGCTAGGAAACCACTGCTAAGGACAGGCAACAAGCAGAAGAGACTTGTTTGGGATAAAGAACACAAGGAATGGACATTAGACCTGTGGAAATCTGTGCTTTGGTCTGATGAGTCCAAATTTGAGATCTTTGGTTCCAACCACCGTGTCTTTGTGCGACGCAGGAAAAGGTGAACGAATGGACTCTACATGCCTGGTTTCCACCGTGAAGCATGGAGGAGGTGGTGTGATGGTGTGGGGGTGCTTTGCTGGTGACACTGTTGGGGATTTATTCAAAATTGAAGGAATACTGAACCAGCATGGTTACCACAGCATCTTGCAGTAGCATGCTATTCTATCCGGTTTGCGTTTAGTTGGACCATCATTTATTTTTCAACAGGACAATGACCCCAAACACACCTCTAGACTGTGTAAGGGCTATTTGACCAAGAAGGAGAGTGATGGGGTGCAACGCCAGATGACCTAGCCTCCACAGTCACCAGACCTGAACCCAATCGAGATGGTTTGGGGTGAGCTGGACCGCAGAGTGAAGGCAAAAGGGCCAACAAGTGCTAAGCATCTCTGGGAACTCCTTCAAGACTGTTGGAAGACCATTTCAGGAGACTACCTCTTGAAGCTCATCAAGAGAATGCCAAGAGTGTGCAAAGCAGTAATCAAAGCAAAAGGTGGCTACTTTGAAGAACCTAGAATATAAGACATATTTTCAGTTGTTTCACACTTTTTTGTTAAGTATATAATTCCACATGTGTTAATTCATAGTTTTGATGCCTTCAGTGTGAATCTACAATTTTTATAGTCATGAAAATACAGAACACTCTTGGAATGAGAAGGTGTGTCCAAACTTTTGGTCTGTACTGTATATATGCTGTCCTTTTATAAAGCAGGTTTCAAATAGAGGCCTCACAAGCCCCATGTAAAGCTTTGTATGTGCACAAGTCTTTAAAAATGACCTGCTTAAAGGAACTCCTCTATAGTCTGCGTGTAACGCATCAGTAAATTTTTTATTTTTTTTTATAAACCTAATCCCAGTACCATAGAGAAGTGATTCTACAGCAGGGGTCAGCAATTTTTTTTTTTGGATGGTGTGCTGATTTTGGGGAAAAATATAAAAAAAAATAAAAAATAAAAATAAAAAAAGATGACGTAGTGTGTCATGTAATAACTGAAAGGATGTCGACCCCTACATGAAAGTCATATAAACACAAACTATAACAACTGATTTGGTAGTTGATTAAACTTACATTTCAGTTGGATCCCTGACCTTTTTTTTTCTGCAAAGATGATCCTTATCTGGTGGATATGACTGGGCTAAACATGGAGCTAAGTGTAGTCTGCAATAAGCCTGGTTTGTGGGGGGCAGAGGATGTCCCTCACACAGCCCAGTCTTTTTATTGAAGAAGTCCAAACCAATCTTTCCAGCCTTGTTGAAATGAACAAAGGCAATTTTAGTTGCCATATTATATTTTGCACATGCAGTTGCTGTCCTCTGACTAGGCTACCCCATGGCCCAAACACTAGTACATCATGCCTGATGCTCTCCAGTGCATACTCTCCTGACAGAGATTACAACCTGGAGCAGCACTGTCATGTGTTAAGACAGCAGAGAGCACTGTGCCACGTAGATAAGCCCGGGTGCCGAACCCGACACTAGTGCCAGGGGTTGCTGACCCTTGTTCTACACTTTCCAAACCTGCCTGTACAGATTTTAGAGACTCCCTTTAACTGTATTCCATGACTCATGTAATGTCTGCCGTGTATGAACAGGTTGTGTAGTGGCAGATAAGTAGTAATGGGAGGGAACCCGTTATGTTATACAACACTTATCAAAACACATCTAGGAACATTGTTTTCCTGGGATTACTAAAGGTTGTGCTGTCACAAGACAGGAAGCTGAAGAGGCCAAATGTTTCAATGCATCAGTTTTTACTCAAATCAGGCGGGGTTCACATTTGCGTTCGTTAATCCACTTGAAATCCGTATTTGAAATCTTCAAACATGATTTCGAACGGTCCAGATTAAAACCCATTGATTTCAATGGGTTTTAAAAGCAATCCGCATGTATCAGTTTGTGCCATTTCCATCTGGTTTCCACTTTTTTTGTGCGGAGAGAAAAGTAGAACCTGCAGGACTTTGATGAAGGGGGGAGAAAAAAACAGATCAGACAGACACACAGACACAGACACAGACACACACACACACACCAGTCTAAAAAAAACAAAAAAAAAAAAAAAACAAACACTGATTTGGGTATCCGCTGTGTAACCATTTGGAATCCTTTTGTACCAAACCATTTTTCTCTTAAAATGGTTTGCAATTGAACGGATACCAGACGCAGATGTGAACCCAGCCTCAGGGAGTTGATCTTATCCTGTGTAAAATACTCGCACAATACTCAAAAATATTTCCAATTTTTATATCAAGAAGTGTTCAAATTTCTCTGACAAATTATGTGAACAACCACAAGTCACCCACAAAGAATACATCATCATGGCCAGTAAAAACTAATTCAGTCTAAGGTTACATTTAAAGGGGTTGTCAAACCCCCTCCCCCCACCCCTAAAAACAAAACAAAAAAAACAAACAAAAAACAACTAGCCCTGGAACTGCAGGAAATTTAATAGCAAAGCATGGCTTCTTTTTAGAAGATGTCTAGCTACAGCCCCATTTTGTTTATCCAGGTCAACCTGTTTAAAACTATATTTTAGACACCGACTATGAAATGATTGTGTCCATTAATGCAGATCCAATCAATGATGAACAGGGAGATCCTGTATTCAGTGAATCAATGGGTATGGGATAGGTTTTTGTACTACTGGCAAGCAAAGAGGGGCTGGGGTGGGAAGAAACAGACTGAGCCATCAGTTATTGGTGATATTATGTAACCAAGGCAATATACTCTGTACCAAATTTAAAAGAAAAAGCATTTCTGTTCAGTCTCCCTGAGAATTTTCAGCTACATCTTCTGCAGTATTTATAGATCTGAAGGGCACATTATTGCTGGACGGCATCAGTCAGTGTCTTATCACTCAAGCAATGTGGTTCTAAAGGTAATCAAAGCAGCTCCGGTAAAAGCAGATGGGCTTCACTGGCGCACGCACAGAATGAGATAAACATTAAAGAGGACCTGTCACCAGGTCTCAAAAGCCCAAACCTCATCTGATGGGCAGTGTCACCAACCATTTTGGCATTGAGTATATCCCAATGAAAATAAAACTATGTATGATCTAATTCATCTTTAGCTGTAACTGTAGGAATAACTGCCAAGAAGTTGCTTTGAGTAGTTTAGCAATCTTGGAGACATACAGAAGACATTGCTTCCTCCACCACCACCGCAGGCTACAGAACTACAAGAAGGAGACCGACAACATAGGGAGCTCAGAAGGGGGCGAACAGTCCCTGTTACAGCATTACCACCTGGTAGGCTATCCAGTTTTCTGGGACCCTGAAAAGCCAATCTCAAATTGTATACCATACTATTTATACAGTGCCTTGCGAAAGTATTCGGCCCCCTTGAACTTTTCAACCTTTTGCCACATTTCAGGCTTCAAACATAAAGATATAAAATTTAAATTTTTTGGTGAATAATCAACAACAAGTGGGACACAAT
Organism: Leptodactylus fallax; assembly: GCA_947044405.1. NCBI lineage: Eukaryota > Metazoa > Chordata > Amphibia > Anura > Leptodactylidae > Leptodactylus > Leptodactylus fallax. Next base: position 2,553,633 of record CAMRHE010000021.1, read on the forward strand.
TGTGAAGTGGAACGAAATTTTTTTTTAAACTCGTTTTATTGAAAATTGCGTATCAGACAAAGGAAAAGAAATCAAAACAAATACATAACATGTTGCGCACCAAAAAACGAGAATTTCAATGTAAATTCACTCAACGCACCACATCCCACCTCGCCAGGTCCTCGTCCCATCCGGACCATATAACATAGACTCGGTACAGAAAGAATATAATCAGGACATGCGTAATACTGTATACATCAGTTATCATGTACAAAACATGCAGTCAATAAGTCAAGGGTAACAACAAGGATACACTCCAAAATGAGAGGTCGTGGATACTCCCGGTGTCTCGCGCCCCTCACGGCATGAGTAAATTAATGGCAGAGCGCAATGAGGGAGCCGTATATTGGGTTACCGGAGAATTGCACCATGTTCCCCACACCTTATGGAATTTCTGAGGGCACCCTCTCCCTTTATACACAATCTGGTTATAAGGAAGAACAGTATTAACAAGTTTCTTCCACTGAGATACTGATGGGGGTTTCGGAGCCATCCATCGCAGTGCGATAGCTTTCCTAGCATAAAATAAAGACTCCCTCAAAAGGATTCTAACATGGTGTTGCCATATTTCTTCATCTAATACGCCGAAAAGGCATATCTCTGGGGTTAATGGTATAGGTTTAGCCAGAACTTCCGCCAGGAGATCCACAACCCCTTTCCAAAAACATTGTATGATCGGACATTCCCAAATCATATGCCAAAAGTCTGCCTGTGGACAAAGACACCTAAGGCATCCGGGGTTGGGCAGACGTTCCATTTTGTATAGACGGGAAGGTGTCAAGTAACATTGGTGTAGAATATATGTTTGAATCAGTTTGTTGTTAGCTGAAGGTGACACATGTTGAGGAGATTCAAGGATATCTTGAAACATCTCATCTGTGAGAGTTGGGATATTTATGCTCCATCGCGTCAAGGCCGGGGCGTCCAAAGTGGACACCTTGGCCTGTATCAGATGTGCATATAAAGTAGATATCAAACCCCCAGGGCCCTGTGAGCGAAGTATGCCGATAAGCGGATACTCAGATATATTGTCCAATCGATCCGGGAACTGAGAAGAAAGTGCATGTCTAATCTGTAGATATCTAAAGAACTGCGTTCTAGGGATGCCATAGGAGGAGCTTAGCGAGTCAAACGTTTTAAAAACCCCTTGTATGTACAGGTCACTAAGAGAGGACACGCCATACTGCGACCAGGCCCGGGCGCCAGGCAGGGCAAATAACGTCGGCAGACCAGGGTTGTGCCAAAGCGGGGTCTCCGCAGGTATAGCAGAATAAGTGGACACCTTTTTCGCCTGACGCCAGACCTGTCCCGCCAGGGCATGGATGGGCAACAATTTCCCCCTAAACAAGGCCGGGTGTTCCAACACCGGCCACAGATTATGCAGACCCAGGTGGTGAGCCAGATGTGCCTCGGACCCCGGTAGGGAATCAGATGAGAGCCACTTCCTAATAAAACGGAGCTGTCCTGCTAGGTAGTAAAGAAACAGATCAGGGAGTGATGTGCCCCCGAGCTGCTTCGGTCGTTGTAGAGATGACAACCTAAGCTTAGATCTAGAGTTTCCCCATATAAAGGAGATAATGAGGGAGTCCATTTGTTTAAAAAATCTAAGGGGCACGGACACAGCAGAATGGCTTATAGCATATAGACATTTGGGTAGTACTATCATTTTAACTAGGTTGATTCTACCAGCCACCGACAAAGGCAGTGTAGCCCAAAGATTAAACTTAACCCTAAAGTGCGAGATGAGCGGAAAGATGTTCTGTTCCAAAAAACACCTATGGTCCCTAGATATAAAGATGCCCAGATATTTGCAGGTTGAGACTGTAGTCAATCCACATACCACATTCCCCTCAGCTACACTTGACGCACGGCCAATATGCATGTATGAGGACTTAGCCCAATTGGTCCGTAGGCCAGAATAATTACCAAATTCATCAATTATAGCCATGGCTCTGGGCAGAGACCGGGAGGGGTCGCTCATAAACAGGAGTAAGTCATCGGCATATAGTGCTGTTCTCTCCTCCCGGGTGCCTATCACTATGCCTTTATATATGGGGTCATTCCGAAGCAGTATTGCCAAGGGTTCCACCGCCAGAGCAAACAGTAGCGGTGACAATGGACATCCTTGTCTTGTACCCCTACCCAAAGGAAAGTAGGAAGACAACGCGCCATTAATGGACAGTGCCGCTCTAGGGGAACAGTATAGAAGGGAAATCCAGGTAACAAACCCCTCTCCAAATCCGTATCCTCGCAACACCTGCAATAGAAAAGGCCACTCGACAGAGTCGAACGCCTTTGTTGCATCTAAAGAAGCCATCGCCCAGTCATGTGAGGATGATGCCCCAATCTGAGTTATCACCTGAGCCCTTCTAAGATTATCCGATGTGGATTTTCCAGGCATAAAGCCTGTCTGATCCGGATGGACAAGGTCGAGAACAACAGAATTTAGCCTTTTCGCCAACATTTTAGTAAGGAGTTTATAATCTATATTAAGCAGTGATATAGGCCTATATGAGCCACAGTCCAGCGGATCCTTGTCGGGCTTAAGTAACAGGATAATGGTGGCGTCATAAAAGGACTCCGGGAGACTGGGACCCACAAAGGCAGCGTTATAACAGTCAAGCAACACCGGGAGAAGCAGGCCCCCATACTGGGCATAAACCTCCACCGGGATGCCGTCCGGACCCGGCGATTTGCCCCTTGCCATATCTGCCAGGGCACCCGATAGCTCCTCTAGCGTAAAAGGGGAATCTAAAAATTCACGTTGGTCTTCTGACAATGTAGGAAGGGGGATCAAGCCCAAATAGGTGGCAAGCTCTCCGTCAGTGACTCTAAGCTTGGAGAGGTATAACTCACTGTAATACCTATAAAATCTGTCACTAATGGCCAAGCTATTGGACAGTACCTCCCCCGTCTCTGAATGCACTCGTAGTATGGCAGGTGAGGCTGTGTTTTGATGTATTAGTTGAGCTAGAAAGCTGCTCGACTGGTTGCCGAGTTCGTAAAACTTCTGTTTGCTAAAAAACAGAGACCTACGTGCCTTGTCATGCAGTATATGCAGATATTGTCTACCCGTCTGCAACCATTGAGACCTAGCCTCATCAGTTGGATTAGCCACGTATGCGGCTTCGAGCGAGGCACACTGGGTCGCCAAGGTGGTCTCCAACAGCGAGGATTCCCTCTTTACAAAGGAAATGGAGGACTTAATACAACCCCTAAGATATGCCTTCATAGTTTCCCATAAGAGGAGCGGAGAAGTGTTTGGGGAATTAATGGTCAAAAACGTCTGAAGTTGATCAGGTATTCGATCATGTGGTACAAATAGTTTCAACCAAAATGGGTGGATTCGCCAACCCTGTCGTGGCTTAGCAGCCGTACTACTATTTAATTGGACCAACAACGGGGAATGATCAGACACTGCCCTGGGTAAATAGGATATGGTCTGCAACAAAGAATATGCTTTAGTATTTCCAAAAGCATGGTCAATCCTGGACAGAGTATGTCTGTTGGCAGAGTGACAGGAAAAGGTGCGGGCCTCCGGAAACCGGACCCGCCACAAATCCAACCACCCCAATTCACGGATCACTCCGGCCATTGTAGTAGGGCGAGGCAGAGAGGGGGAACCTGGCTCCGCGGAGAACCGATCCAATGCAATATCCATAACTTTGTTAAAGTCACCCAAACATAATGCAATAGCCCCAGGGAATCGGGTCGCAAACTGCGCAGCCTGCTGGAGCACAGCAAGATCAGACGCCGGTGGCAAGTACACACCCAGGATAACATACAGGACAGAGTCAACCCAGGCCTGGACAAAAACGTATCGTCCCTCGGGGTCCCTTACAATGAGGCCTGGCTCCCACCTGAGTCTACGATGCACCAAGATGGACACCCCCCTGGAATAGGAAGTGTGTGTAGAGTGAGCCGCCCACTGAACCCATGGCTTCTGAAGTCGCCTGGAATTATCTGGAACCAAATGAGTTTCCTGAAGGCATATGAGGTGTGGGTCAGCCCTCCTAATCTGAGAGAAAACCAACGACCTCTTTCGTGGGCTACCCAGGCCCCTCACATTCCAAGATAGTACACTAAAGGACGCCATGGTCGTCTAAGAGTGTAATGTAATCATGGCAATTCAGGACCCCAAAAGTGACCCGCCTATGAGTGTGTAGTGCGTGGCTGAGTGAGACACAAAGTGGTGTGCAGCAACCTAAGAACAATATACAAACGAAATGAACCATTACACCCCTAAAGGGTGTGAGACATACTACTGGCATAAACAAACAATATTTGTTAAATTAACCGTGGCTACAATTAACGGGGGAAGAAGTGCACCCAAAGTGGTTGGTATACGGGGCACTGTCTTAAAGGTATGGATAATCACTAGGCTAGGAGATATACTATTCAACAGAGCCAGGTTCACATGAGTAAATGAGATACACCGGCGCCCCGGGGGTCGCCAGCCCAGGTAACTATAAGACTACAGGATACTATAATAACAGAACCGCACTTTTCATAAAACTACTTATGCAATAAACAAGAGCATCCCGTAATACATAAGTCCTTATGTATGGTCCGATCGGACCTCTCACCACACGCCGTCAGGATCATCGTCTCGGAGATCGAGGAAGAAGAGATAGCCAGTCCTCCACATCCCTCGGTGAAGTAAAGAAAAGGGACCTGCCGTCATGGACGACCCGAAGACGTGCTGGGTAAATCATGGAGTATTGTATAGCCTTTTCTCTCAACCGCCTCTTAACGGCCACGAAGGATGCTCGGGTCTTCTGGAGAGCCGCCGAGAAATCTGGAAACATGGCCACTGCTGCTCCGTTGTACTTAAGCTCGCCGGCCTGGCGCGCAGCCCGCAACGCCGTATCCCGATCCGTGCTGTTAATCAGACGGGCCAACAAGGGTCGAGGAGGTGCGCCCTGAGGCGGCGGTTTAGCCGGAACCCTATGGGCCCGTTCCACTGCAAATATTGGTGAGAAGTGAGCCTCCGGCAGGACATTTTTCAGCCACCCCTCCACAAAGGCCCGAGGATCTTCACCCTCCGCCCGCTCCGGCAGGCCCAGGATACGGAGGTTGTTTCGTCGCAATCTATTCTCCAAGTCATCCGCACGCTGGGTCCACAAACTTGCAGCTCTCTCCAGCTCCTGGAGTTTGGCAGGAAGTGGGTTAACAGTGTCCTCTACCTGAGAGACCCGATCCTCCACCTCACACACCCTGCCTCGCAAGGTCTGAAAGTCCTGACGGAGCAGGCCCAGGTCGATTTTTACCTCCTCAATTTTCCCGGTCAGCGAGGAAGTGCCGGCATGGATCGCCTCCAGTAGCTGTCCAGTAACTTGCTTTAAAGTGGGCTCGGGGTCCTCCTCTGGAAGGGCAGGAGAGGCTGCCTCAAGCGATGGTGATGTAGAAGAGGATGCTGCCCTGGAGAACCCCCTCAGGCGATCAGAGACAGAGGTTGATTGCGGGCGACTCATTTTAGAGAGTCGGCGGCCGCTCTTCCTGCGTTCCGTACGGGTGGATATGTTGGCAGAGGAGGAGGTGTGATGGTAGCAAGACCGGGCCGGCCCCAGAGGATTATAGACAAGGTCTCTGGCTAATAGCAGTTGCACAGTAGGAGCCTCTATGTCAGGCCACAAGGGCCAATAAGCCAGCCGAGGACAGACAGTAACTCAACAGTCCAATAGTATCGATGGCAACAGACTCTGGATTATGAGCGATGTCTCCAAGAGAGAGCCGTCAGCAGAGTAATGAAATAAATAGATTGCCAGGAGGAACTAAGAGGGAACGGATGACAACTCAGCGATCCAATAGTGCCGATAGCAACAGTCACTGGATTATAAGTAAGGCCTCCAAGAAGGCCAGTAGCGAAGTGATGGAGTAGATAGATTGCCAGGAGGAACTAGAGGAGGACAGATGGTAACTCAACAGTCCAGTAGCACATACAGCAACCGTCATTGGATTATAAGTAAAGCCTTCCAGAGAAGCAGTCAGCAGGACGATAAATCGTACAGAGGCACACACCTTCAATGGGTCAGAGACAGTTGATGGCTGCCACAGATATTGCCTTGCACTACTGCCCAGAGGAGCCAGGGGATGGTCCTATCGTGCCCAGCAGCAAGCAGGAGAGAGGAATGCCGGCTCCCAAACTTCCAGGCAGGGATAGAAGGAACCGTCAGAGATAGGCTCAGCTCGCCAGGAACGCCAGACTCAGCGCCCCCTCATCAGCAGATGGCCAAACCGGTCAGGGTTAAAATGGCCGCCCGCCACGTGGAGAAAGGGGAGACCGCCGTCCGGGTGCCAGCAGGACCAGCGGCCCCAGCGGTGCCTGCACAGCCCAGGCCGGCCCACGAGCGCAGCCCCAGAACGGCAGCTCCACCCCAGCTCCAGGCCACAGCAGCGCGGGACAGAGCGGCTCCGGCAGCGGCGGTGGGAGTGTATGGCCGCCGGCCACGTGTAGCGATCACCGACTACTACCCAACGGAGAAGGACACCGGCAGAACGGGAGCTCTGGAACCAGGAGGAGGGCCTCAGAAGTGCGTTCCAGCGGACAGCGAACCCGGGCACCGGTAAGCAAGGATGGATTTCAGGATGGATGAGCGGCTCTAGCCGGAGCTCCGCTCACATGCGACCGTCCATGTCGCGCGCTAGCCACGCCCCCAAGGGGAACGAAATTTATTGGTAAATTTAAAAATTTTTTATAAAAAAAAAAAAAAATTGAAGGGGGGGGGGGTTATTTTTTTCCCCCTTTTTTTTTTTTTTTCACTAACCCTCTACTTTTTTTTTTTGTTTTTTTTTTTTTTTTTTTTTTTTTTTTATTTTTTTTTTATAAAAAAAAAAATAATCCACCTGTGTGCGATCAAGTCTCCGTATAAATGCACCTGCTCAGTGGTAGTCTCAGGGTTCTGTTTAAAGTGCATTGAGCATCATGAAGACCAAGGAACACACCAGGCAGGTCCGTGATACTGTTGTGGAGAAGTTTAAAGCTGGATTTGGATACAAAAAGTTTTCCCAAACTTTAAACATCCCAAGGAGCACTGTGCAAGCGATCATATTGAAATGGAAGGAGTATCAGACCACTGCAAATCTACCAAAACCCGGCCGTCCCTCTAAACTTTCATCTCAAACAATGAGAAGACTGATCAGAGATGCAGCCAAGAGGCCCATGATCACTCTGGATGAACTGCAGAGATCTACAGCTGAGGTGGGAGAGCCTGTCCATAGGACAACAATCAGTCGTACACTGCACAAATCTGGCCTAAACTAAAAACTCTCGTTTGAAGTTTGCCACAAGCCACCTGGGAGACACACGAAACATGTGGAAGAAGGTGCTCTGGTCAGATGAAACCAAAATCGAACTTTTTGGCCACAATGCAAAACGATATGTTTGGTGTAAAAGCAACACAGCTCATCACCCTGAACACACCATCCCCACTGTCAAACATGGTGGTGGCAGCATCATGGTTTGGGCCTGCTTTTCTTCAGCAGGGACAGGGAAGATGGTTAAAATTGATGGGAAGATGGATGGAGCCAAATACAGGACCATTCTGGAAGAAAACCTGTTGGAGTCTGCAAAAGACCTGAGACTGGGACGGAGATTTATCTTCCAACAAGACAATGATCCCAAACAAAGCAAAAATTAACAATGGAATGGTTCACAAATAAACGTATCCAGGTGTTAGAATGGCCAAGTCAAAGTCCAGACCAGAATCCAATCAAGAATCTGTGGAAAGAGCTGAAAACTGCTGTTCACAAACGCTCTCCATCCAACCTCACTGAGCTCCAGCTGTTTTCCAAGGAAGAATGGGCAAGTATTTCAGTCTCTCGATGTGCAAAACTGATAGAGACATACCCCAAGCGACTTTCCAAAGCTCCTTAAATAACAAATATGCATAATATTGCAGAGATATAGGAAAGAATTATCAAAACTAAAACTATTTGCCATTAAGCAGTCTGAAAACAATACAATGGAGTACAGCTCCACAGAGCTCCCAACTTTCCCAATGTTATTGAAGCACATTTGGCGAGAGTCTGTGTGTACACTAATGCTAGCACTATCACCACATCCATTTCATACTGTCAGCTATTTTTTGGGAAATCTTATGCAATTTCATGCAAGGAAGAAAGTGAGTGAGGTGTTGTGTATTCTTTTCTTCAGTGTTTGGATTGTGGATTTAGTTAGCACTTTTTTCCGCAGCGCTTTTCACAGAAAGGAAACCTCTATGCACTTTCTGCTTCAATAGCTATTGGAAAACCGCTGATGTTTCTGTAGGTATAATTGACATGCTGCGATTTCCAAAACCACAACGATTTTGGAAATCACAGCGCTTCTGCTGCAAGTTTTTACCCCGCAAGGTGGAGATGGGATTCTCTAGAATCCGAGCCATCTTACAGTGATTGTAAACCACCGCATTTTTTCCCACAACGTTTCCGCCACGTGGGACCCCGGCCTAAAAAAAAAAAAAAAAAAAAAAAAAAAAGCTACCATAAAAGGTTATGTTCACACAACACACACAGAGGAAAAACCTGCTTCAGAAATAAGTTTAGCCACAGGTTTCTACTGCGGGTCTGCATGAAGATTAGCACAATTTAATGGGCTATCCACTGCTGAAACTGGAAGGACAGGATGGTTTTATTATTTTATTTCCAAGACCGTTTTCTGGGATGTGTATGAAAAAAATTCCACATTACCATACCCTCACAGCTGGCTTCACAGTTTTTCCCCACTTCTAATGCACAAGACTTTTCATGGCTGTTTTGGTGCATTGTTTTCTGCAACCAGAAGTTTCTTAAGAAGACTGCAAACCTTGTAATGCATTTCAGATTAGATATCTTTGGATCAGCTACCTACCCCTTTCATTTTTTTTGAGAATTGCGTATTCTCCTACACTGACCATGCTTGTGAAGTCATGGGATTCCATTTGCCATAGCCAAACTACTACAAGTGACTTACAGTTCATAGTACAAATGAAACCCAACTCAGGAAGTCAGATCTAAAAGACAAATGCAAGGAAACAGCAGTTGAAATGCTATAAATCATATATATTTTATTTTTAAAGCTTGTGTGGGGAGGAAGGGGGTTATGGGTTTAATAGGTCCATCATAAGGCAATACACTGAAAAATATTGCCCATCTGTCAATTCACAAGAGCTATCAAGGGTAACTTTATCCCTCAAATATATGCCAGCTATCCACAACAGCCGAACTACCAGTGTTACAGTGTTAATCTGTGGTGGGTGTAGGAGGGCAGGATAAACTTCATCTTAATCTCTGAATAGAAAAATGTAGTGTAACCATATTCATAGTAAGGTTAAATTTAGGATGAAACTAGTGTATGACAATGGCAGTCACTCATCTTATTGGCAGACAACAGTGTACCGGGTCACAGTTGAATGGCACATGGATGTGTGCAGCCTGTGCTACCACAGACGCATTGATATCACTGTGAGCCCAATATGAAAAGTGGACTGGTACAGGACCAGTCCTGAGTTTTGTCACGGGTTCACAGCCACATGATAATACACAGGCATGTTTATGGGGCCACTAGAATATAATGAAACAATGTAGCTGTGTTTTCAGCACTACACTGACAATACGTATTGCTCAAGCGAATGGAGCCCAGTATATACCGTAGACAACTCGGCTGATTTTGGAGAAGTCACTTTGTTTCAACAAAAACCAAAGTAACATGCAGTAAAAATGCACATAGCAAACTATTACGGTAATACAGGTGAATGCACCCCACAAAGTGCAAAGCAGAGAATTGGCAAAAGCAGCACTCCCTAATTCTAATTCCCTATAACTTCAAAATAACATTTTTCATTACAGTTACTGATATTGTATAAATATAGTTTGTTTATACATATTTTCTTTCACAGGAATTCAATCACGACCTTTTTAATGATTAAGAGGTGTTTACTGCTTCTGTCTGGCCAGGGCTGTCAGCCATTTATGAAGGAGTATGAGCCAGAGTCAGTGTTGGATTCATAGATGTCTGTAAAATCAACTTGGCTTTGTATTTGAAGCCCTTTGGCTAACCAAAAGGGAGCACTGCAGTGAACAAGTAAGCACCACCTCCCTAGCACTTAACATTCATGCCACTTCCAGTCCTGGAGTCTCTGCTCACAGGGAGAACACCAGTCCCTCCACCACCTAGTGTCCGACTCTTCTTTGCAGGCTACTGCAGAGCAGAGAGTTAGAAGCAGAGTTGACATTCAGCTGAGCTCAACATCTATTTGGCACACGGCCAGGCCCAAAGCCATAGCAATACTGCAGCTTCAGGTCTAGATTCCAGCTGTGGCATGAGCGCCGGCCTTGGGATGCTGCTGCTGCAAAAACATTTTTAGGGACTAAATGATTACATTAAAGCATCTGCTATAACTTGTTCCTCGCCAATGGCAGATTAGTTAAAATCAGTGAAAATCATTCCCATAAATTGGCCATATTAAATGTACTTTAACATTTATGTAAATGCACCTGAATAACCTTCTATGTACTAAGAATTGATCTTTCGTCTCACTGACCTGTTTATTCACGCCCCAACCCTGTTCTGTTGGTTCCCATCTAGAGGACGGTACTCCAGTCCTTAACATGACGATGGGTGGAGGAGCAACCACCTGCCTGGTGGCCACAGAGGTTAATAAACCACCAGGGGGAGTCAGATCTGATATAGCTTCCTCATCTTAACATCGAGCTACTGACCACAGTGAAGAAACTCATCTCTGATGGTGGAGATCACTGTCTAAATTTCTGAACTATCGCTCTTAGGGTGTACGGTAGGACTTAAATGGGTATTCCCATCTTAAGGATCCCATCTATACTGCTAGCTTATGTAAATTGAAGACTTTTCCTAAACATATTGCTTTAGTAATGCGGATTTGTTTTCCTGCTATGTGAAATTATTCTTCCCATTGCTTACACAGCGTTTCCATAGAGCCGCACCTGTGTGATAAGACAGGACAGATGATGTCAGTCACTGCTCTGTTATCTACAGCTCTGCGTTCAACTAATTGCAGTTTGCTGATACAGCAGTGTCACTGAGTAGGTTCTCTAGAGGCATGTGCATATTATTTGATCTACATTTATATTAGATTTCTAGTAATCATAAGTATGATACTTCATAGTGTCCTGTTCAGCAAGCTGGGGTAAAGGTGACTTCGACTGTTTGATAAGGAATACAGAAAGTGAGAAGGAGAGCAAGCAAAGATGCTGAAACAGGGAGATGGGAAACCCTCTTTAAAAAGGGAGTGTTAGCAGGGGAACATCGGTATCAGACTAAAGATAGTATGTTGTAGGGCGGCTTCTACACTTTTCTGCATTTCAGCTCCATTTTCATGAAAGTCAGATTCATTCTTATGCAAATTAGCAGAAAAAGGCTTTAGGAAGTTTTTTTTACTAGGGCTTCACTCTTTGCACTAGATAGCCAGCCATAGCAGGAGGAGAAACGCTCCTAAAGCCCTTTTCAGCTAATTTGCATAAAAATAAAAACCTAATTTTCAGGGGGGCTTGATCCTGCAAGCATTAGATTGCTTGTTCTACAGACTGCAATACTACTGTATTGCAGTCTATGATACAGTCACAAGCAGGCCTCAAACAGTTATATATTATGGTAAGGAGCCGTGCAGTTGGAACGACAGACACAAAACGACAGTGAAAACCACAGACCGACACTGACCTCAGCAACTGAGGGGATTAAGTGCTTGCAATCTGATTGCAGGCACTGCCGCTGGGTTTCTGCTGTGTGAAACCCTAAAGGGCCTCACAGTTATGGCATATGCTCAGCTCCTGAGTGGGTGCCATATTCAAAGTCCAGGCATCTACCACATTTTTCAAGCGGCATGGGAGACCGAATCCGGGCACAGTTGTGAACCTAGTCTTATACGATTCTACTCACCCTGAGGTATTCAACTAATCACCCAGCTGTACTGAAAGTTTTATTGGTGATGCTAGCGGCTATAATGATGGTTCGACAATAGGAGAAATACTAAACTTTTTCGCTGGCATAAAGATCTATTACAAAGGACTATCTTGATTGTGCCGCCATACCTCAAACTTGTCTAATGGGATTTACTTATGCTGATTTATTGACTAGCCTAGGCACTTCCTGGTTTATATGAATGTCCCTGAATATTCAATTTATTGACAATCTAGTCTTCAGTAACAGCTCTAGTATGAGAAGGGAGATCATGTTTGTGCCACGTGTTATAAAAGGTGCAGAGCAATTTCTACAACTGCTAATCACATAGCTGAATGGGGAAGTAGAAGGAGGAAGGAGAGAGACCAGATGCAGCAGCGGTAAGCAGGGGTTACATGATGCAATATAAACAGGATGACCATACACTTTCAACTCACACTGCATGCTCCATTTCCATACCAGAGCTTTCACTTCAAAGGATTCTCAATTTCCAGGTAAACAATATAAAACATAAAAAAATAAAACCACAGCTGATGGCAAGGCTATACAATCAGAAGCTTAAAGCGAGTCTATCACCTCCCCCAAGCATATGCAATTGCTGCCACCTCATTACAGGGATATGCAACATGTCTGTTATGTAAGTCACTTTTGTAGATTTGGAGAAAAACAAAAAAACATAGTCTTGTGCAAATGAGGTAGATGCACTGAGGGCACTGCTCTTGCTGCTCAAGTAGGATGGGTGATGTCATGGCAATGGGAGGATCAAATTTCACTGCACAGGGTGGCATAGGCAGGAGCAATGGTAGCTGTCAGTGGCAAGTGCAATGTTCCAGAGAGCTCAAGATCCACCGCAGTGCACCAATGGCCTCATTTTTACATAAAACTTCAAGGTTTTTTTTTTCATAAAACTTCCATAAAGAATCCCCCTTTAGATTTTATAACTCCACAGTAAAACGGTTAGGGGGAAAGCTGGCAAGATGTGTACATTTCCCAACTGTACACAGTATCAATAGAAATCACATATACAGCAGGTACGGAAAGTATTCAGGCCCCTTTAAAATTTTTCACATTTTCATTGCAGCCATTTGCTAAAAGCAAAAAAAGTTCATTTTATTTCTCATTAATGTACTCACAGCACCCCACCTTGACAGAAAAAAAACAGAAATATAGGTATTTTTGCAAATTTATTAAAAATTAACAACTGAAATATCACATGGTCATAAGTATTCAGACCCTTTGCTCAGTATTGAGTAGAAGCATCCTTTTGAGCTACTACAGCCATGAGTCTTCTTGGGTATAATATAACAAGTTTTTCACATCTGGATTTGGGGATCCTCTGCCATTCTTCCTTGCAGATCCTCTCCAGTTCCATCAGGTTGGATGGTGAACGTTGGTGGACAGCCATTTTCAGGTATCTCCAGAGATGCTCAATTGGGTTGAGGTCAGGGCTCTGGCTGGGCCAGTCAAGAATGGTCACAGAGTTGTTCCGAAGCCACTCCTTTGTTATTTTAGCTGTGTGCTTAGGGTCATTGTCTTGTTGGAAGGTGAACCTTCGGCCCAGTCTGAGGTCCAGAGCACTCTGGAAGAGGTTTTCTTCCAGGATATCTCTGTACTTGGCCACATTCATCTATCCTTCAATTGCAACCAGTTGTCCTGTCCCTGCAGCTGAAAAACACCCCCATAGCATGATGCTGCCACCACCATGTTTCACTGTTGGGATTGTATTGGGCAGGTGATGAGCAGTGCCTGGTTTTCTCCACACATACCACTTAGAATTAACACCAAAAAGTTCTATCTTCGTCTCATCAGTCCAGAGAATCTTATTTCTCATAGTCTGGGAGTCCTTCATGTGTTTTTTGGCAAACTCTATGCGGGCTTTCATATGTCTTGCACTGAGGAGAGGCTTCCTTCAGGCCACTCTGCCATAAAGCCCCAACTGGTGGAGGGCTGCAGTGATAGTTGACTTTGTAGAACTTTCTCCCATCTCCCTACTGCATCTCTGGAGCTCAGCCACAGTGATCTTTGGCTTCTTCTTTACCTCTCACCCCAAGGCTCTTCTCCCACAATTGCTCAGTTTGGCTGGACGGCCAGGTCTAGGAAGAGTTCTGGTCGTCCCAAACGTCTTCCATTTAAGGATTATGGAGGCCACTGTGCTCTTAGGAACATTGAGTGCTGCAGAAATTCTTTTGTAACCTTGGCCAGATCTGTGCCTTGCCACAATTCTGTCTCTGAGCTCCTTGGGCAGTTCCTTTGACCTCATGATTCTCATTTGCTCTGACATGCACTGTGAGCTGTGAGGTCTTATATAGACAGGTGTGTGCCTTTCCTAATCAAGTCCAATCCATTTAATTAAACACAGCTGGACTCCAATGAAGGAGTAGAACCATCTCAAGGAGGATCAGAAGGAAATGGACAGCTTGCGAGTTAAATATGAGTGTCACAGCAAAGGGTCTGAATACTTATGACCATGTGATTTCAGTTTTTCTTTTTTAATAAGTTTGAAAAAATATCTACATTTGTTTTTTCTGTCAAAATGGGGGTGCTGAGTGTACATTAATGAGAAATAAAATGATCATTTTTGCTTTTAGCAAATGGCGGCAATGAAACCGTGAAAAATTTAAAGGTGTCTGAATACTTTAAGTACCCACTGTATGACCAAGCCTTGAGAACAGATCCTGCAAGACCAAACATTTGCAGATATAGGATGGTTGACACATTTATACATGACTGGCCTGGCAAATCCATGTCATATTAGCAAGAAAAACATGACAATTGAGGAACTGCATCCCTTTATGTTAATTTTTCACTTTCTTTGCTCAATGAAAGTTATATTGCAGAAAACTTGACAGGATTGGATTTTTCTTAAAGGGGTTGGCTACTTTCAGACCAATACTGACAGCCAAATACGGTTTGTATAATAAGAAGTTGTACAATTTCCCACATAGTTTCCGCATTAATTCCTTACAGTTTTCTAGATCTCTGCTTGTCATTCATTCTGTTACTTCTAGTGGATAAAAACCAGTTCATGGTCATGTGAACGACAGCAAGCAGAGATCTAGAAAACTGCCAGGAATTGATACAGAAAGTATATATAAGTTTTGAACTTCAAACGTCTGGATGTAGTTTAACACTTACAACCTGAGATGCTACTTCATTTTATACATCATCAGCTATGGAAATGACGATAATTTGAAACTTTTCAAATATGTCACATCTGCATTGCAACTTTTTGATTCCAGAATGCAGGGCTTCATAAATTATTCCCTACAATTTCCAGTTGCTCTTATACCACCAAGATACATATAGACTAGACTGTTCCAAGTAACCAAGCACATAAATATTGCTAAGAGCAGAGCGCAGTACACAGCATCAAACTAAACAGTCCAGATAAGACATCCACTATTAGGCCAAGTACTTCCCTTTGCAGCAATCTGATTAAAGAAACTGGTTTAAGCTTCGAGCTGACTGGGAACCTGATCAATAGCCTGCCCAGAAGACACTGCATCCCCCACACTGCTGCTGCTCTGGTCTGCACAGGTCCATTAGGCTGATTCAATTAGAATGCCTTCCTAAAGATAGAAACTGCTGTAATCGACTTGATAGAATATGGCAGTAAGCAGACTTTCTGTGGCGCAGGCTTTACAATGCCCTCATGGCAAGCTCTATTCAAGCACAGGCCATTATTCAAGGATATGGAATCACCTTTTAGACTGCGTCTGCATAGCCTCACTTCCTGTATAGACAGCAAGACACTTGTATGCTCGTGTCTTGCAGTCTACAGTGCTGAGCCAGCAATCAAAGCATTGCTGGCTCAGGTGTCCTAATGGGACACATGAAAAAATAAAAAAAAAAGTGAAAAAAATAAAGTGTTTGAAAAAAATTAAAAGAATAAAGCCCCAAAAATTCCCTTTTCCTATATAAAATGAATTATATAAAAAAAACAAACAAACCTAAAACTGTAATAAAAACAATGCATATTTGGTATCGCCACGTCCGTAACAACCTGTACAATAAAACTTAAATAATATTTAACGTACACGGTGAACGTCGGTAAAAAAAAAAAAAATGGAAAAAATTCGCCAAATGTAATGATTTTTCGCCATCTCACCTTACAAAATATGCCATAGAAAGTGATCAAAAAGTCATATGTACCCCAAAACAGTACCAATAAAAAGCACAGGTTGTCCCACAAAAAATAAGCCCTCAACCAACTCTGTAAACCGCAAAATAAAAATGCATCTCAGAAGATGGCGATGCAAAAACAATTTATGTCCCCAAATGGGTTTTTGTTCTGCAAAATTAGTATCGCATTAAAAAAACAAAACAAACAAACAAACAAACAGTATAAATGAGGTATCTCCGTAATCGTACCGACCCGTAGAATAAAGGTAACCTGTTACTTATGGTTTATGCTGCATGGTGAAAAGTTTAAAAGGTAAAATGCAGTGCCAGAATTTATGGTTTTTTTAATGTTTTTTTTTAAATCCAACAAGAAAGAGTTAATAAAATTTATTCAATAAGTTATAGGCGCCCAAAGATGATGTAATTACAAAATACATCTCACCCCGCAAACAACAAACCCTTATATTGCTACATCACCAGAGAAAAAGAAAATATAGCTCGTACAATGTGAAGACAAAAACCCCAAAAATCGACAAATCATTAGAACACAACTGGCTGCGTCAGGAAGGGAATGTATAAGCTGTGCGAGCGTATATCAGGGGACACACCAGATTTAGAGCTTATGAGGGAAAATAAACCAGAAGTGACCCCCAGAATGACCTCCCCAATAATAGGAACTACTGGGGAAATAGTAGGAAATTAGGTGTTCCCAATGTACTCCGCACAGCTTATGTATTCACTTTTCCCCATCCGCTGTGCAGTCACGTCTGGGATGCTAATGCTTACTACACCCCTTGCTAAATTCTTTGAGGGGTGCAGTTTTTAAAATGGGGTCACTCCTTTAGGGAATACACTGTTATGGTACCTTACAGGCTTTGCAAACATGACATGGCGTCCAAATACCAAACATCCGAATCTGCGCTCCAAAAGCCACATAGCGCATTCTCTTCTGTGCCCTGCTGTGCGCCCAAACTGCAGTTTATGCCCACATGTATGACACTGGTGTACCCAGGGTAATGTACTTAATGTCATATGTGGGTATAAACTGCTGTTTGGGCACAGCCGGGCACAGAAGGGAAGGAGCGCTATTTGGTTTTTGGAGCACAGACTTGGACGGTTTGGTTTTTGGACGCCATTGCACTTTTGCAGAGCTGAAACGCCAGTAAAGTGGAATCTCCTGACATGTGACCCCATTATGGAAACTACACCCCTGAAGGAATTTATCCAGGGGTACAGTGAGCATTTTTAACCCCCAAGTGTTGCTATAATTTATTATCCATAAATGAATACGCAGCTGATTGTGAAAGGTGAAAATTACAATTTTTCCAGGAATACATCATTTCAGTGCGTAATATGTTGTGCCCGGCTTGTATCAGAGATGAACGCTCCAAAAGCTGTTGTGCCCGGAATACCCGCTTAACAGTTTTTGGAGTGTGTGTCTCTGCAGACATAAGCTGGGCACAACATATCGGGCACTGAAATGGCATATCTCTGGGAAAATGTTATTTTTAACTTATCATTATCATCTGCGCCTTCATTTCTGGAAATTAAAAGAATGCAACACTTAATAAACTGCCATTTGGGCGCACAGCAGGGTGCAGATGTGAAGGAGCGCCATGTACTTTTGGAGCGCAGATTTAGATTGTTGGTTTTTGGACGCCATGTCACATTTGCAGAGACCCTATAATTGCCCCTACAAAATGGGGGTCACTTCTTGGGGAATTCCAGTTTACTGGCACCTCCAGGGCTCTGCAAAAACAACATGGCATCCAGAAAGTCCCGTTAAATCTGCACTCCAAAAGCTAAAAAACAAAACAAAACAAAAAAAAAACAAAACACAGTGCTCCTTCCCTTTTGAGCCCTGCTGTGTGCCCAAGCATCAGTTTACACCTACATATATAATCCCCCCCCCCCCCCCCGGGATAGCCCACTTAATAGTTTTAGGAATGCGTGTCTCTGATGCCACAAAGTGGCCGCAATATATTCTGAAATTGGATATTTCTTCAAAATCTTCAATTTTCACTTTGTACATTAATTTTTGGGAAGCATTTTTAGGCTCAAAATTATAATACCCTTGATACATTCCTTTTGAGGGGTTTCCATTGTATTGGAACTGTAGGGGCTCTGCAAATGCGACATGGCACCCGAAAACTATTCCAGCAAAATCTGCCCTCCAAAAGCTAAATAGCGCTCTTTCCATTCTGAGCTCCACCATGTACCCAAACAGCAGAATACAACCACATATGGGGCATTTCTGTGTTCAGGAGAAATTGTGTAACGAACTTTGGGGAGCCCCCCTGCCCTGGGGAAAGAAAATGGGGGAGGGGGGGAAAAAACCAAAAAGGGGGGGCCCCCCCCCCCCCGGGGGGGGGGGGGGGGGGGGCGGGGGGGCCCGGGGGGGGGGGCCCCCCCCCCCCCCCCCCCCCCCCGGGGCCGCGGGCCTTGGGGAGCTTTTTCTCCTCTGTCCTCTTGTGAAAATGAAAAATTTGGGGCTAAATTGACAGTATTGGAAAAAAAAGTAATTTTTCATTTTCATGTTCCAATGTTAATAAAATCTGTGAAACAGCTGTAGGGTCAAAATGCTCACTATACCCCCTTGACATGTTCTGTGAGGGGTGTTGTTTCCAAAATGGGGTCACTTTTAGCGGGTTTCCACTGATTTGGTAACTTTGGGGGCTCTGCAAATGCAACATGGCACCTGAAAACTATTCCAGCAAAATCTGCCCTACAAAAGCAAAATAGCGCTCTTTTCATTCCGAGCTCCGCCATGTACCCATTCGGCAGTTTACGACCACATATGGGGTATTGCTGTGTTCAGGAGAAATTGTTTAACAAACTATGTGGTCCTTTTTCTCCTTTAACCCCTTGTAAAAATGAAAACTTTGGGGATAAAGTGACGTTTTAGTAATTTTTCTTTTATACAGCCCAATGTTAGTAAAATCTGTGAAAAAGCTGTGGGGTCAAAATGCTCACTATACCCCTTGATGAATTCTGTGAGGGGTGTGGTTTCCAAAATAGGGTCATTTTTAGGGGGTTTCCATTGTTTTGGTACTTTGGGGACTCTGCAAATGAGACATGGCACCTGAAAACTATTCCAGCAAAATCTGCTTTTCAAACGTCCAGTGTTGCTCCTTCCCTTCTGTGCACTGCCAAATGCCCAAACATCAGTTTACACCCACATGTGGGATATTTCTGTGCTCTGGAGAAATTGTATAATAAACTGGGAGATGCATTTTCTCCTTTAACCCTTTGTGAAGGTGTTAAAAATGAAATGTCTAAATTTCACCTCGATGTCGTTTTAATTCTTGTGAAATGCTGAAAGGGTTAACAGACTTCCCAAATGCTGTTTTGAATTATTTCAGGGGTGCAGTTTTGAAAATGGGGTGATTTATAGGGGGGTTTCTAATATATAGGCCTTTATAATCCCCTTCAGAACTGAAGTGGTCCCTAAAAAATTAGTTTGGGAAATTGTGTTGTAAATCTGGAAAAATCGCTGTTACACTTGTAAGCCTTCTAACATCCAAAATAAATTAAAGGACGATTAAAAGATGATGTCAATATAAAGCAGAGATATGGTAATATAATATTTATTAATGTATTTGGGTGGTATGACTGTCTGAAAAGCAGAGCATTTCACATTTTGAAAATTGCGATTTTTTTTCCAGATTTCCATCAAATATCCTATTTTTTTTAAAAAAATAAATACAAAAATATTGATTAGTGTCTACCAGAAACATGAAGTACAATGTGTCACGAGAAAACAATCTCAAAATCACTTGTGTAAGTTAAAGCGTCTCAAAGTTCTTGCCACATAAAGTGACATGTCAGTTTTGAAAAACAAGGCTTGGTCCTTAACGCACTTTTGGGCTGTAATAATAATTAATAATAATAATAATAATAATAATAATAATAATAATAATAATAATAATAATCCTTTAATAGTCCCACAATGGGGAAATGAAGTGGCAGGTGGGACGTGTCCACATTCACTTCAAAAGGGAACCACTGGATTATTCCAGCCATAATACACAGATCAGAAGGGCCAACAGAGAGCTAATTGTGCACAGTATAGGAAGCACATACGCCAAATTTGCTAGAGGTCTGTAGATATCTATGTGCATAGAAAGCTTTATTTTTAGTTTGCCTCTTAGGTAGAACACCAGCAAAACATTAAACAAAATAAATAACCAAAAAGCAGCCGCTTTACACTCTATGCCAAACAATTCCCAACATTACAATTTTTTTTTTTTTTGATATGCCAACTACATTTAACCCCTTAAGGACACTGCCCAAAAGTGCGTTAAGGACCAGGCCTCATTTTTTAAAACTGGCATATGTCACTTTGTATGCCAAGAACTTCAAGACACTAACTTACACAAATTATTTTGAGATTGTTCTTTCCTGACACATTGCACTTCATGTTAATGGGAAACCATACTTTTGTATTTACAAAAAAAAAAAAAAAATTTGATGGAAATTTAGTAGAAAAAAAAACAAACACAATTTTCAAAATGTGAAATGCTCTACCACCCAAATACATGAATATTATCTCTGCTTTATAATAGCATCTTTTAAATTGGCCTTTATTTTATTTTGGACATTATAAAGCTTACAATTGTAACAGTGATTTTCCAGATTTACAAGAAAATTTTCAAAAATAAATTTTTTTAGGAACCACTTCAGTTCTGAAGGGGATTATAAGGCCTATTAGAAACACCCTATTTTCAAAACTGCACCCCTCAAAATTCAAAACAGCATTTGATAAGTTTGTTAACCATTTAAGCATTTCACAGGAAACAGAATAGACATTTGACTTTGACATTTCATTTTTTTTTCCCAATACATTCATATAGCCCTAAAATTAACACATTCACAAAGGGTTAAAGGAGAAAATGCATCTCAGTTTGTTATGCAATTTCTTCAGAGCACAGAAATACCCCCCATGTGGGTCTAAACTGATGTTTGGGCACAAGGTAGCGCACGGAAGGGAAAGAGCGACACGGGGTGTCTGAAAAGCAGATTTTGCTGGAATAGTTTTCAGGTGCCATGTCTCATTTGCAGTGCCCCTAGAGTACCAGTACAATGGAAATCCCCAAAAAGGGACTCAATTTTGGAAACTACACACCTCTCAGGATTTATCAAGAGGTATGGTGAGCATTTTGACCCCACAGCCGTTTCACCGATTTTATTAACATTGGGACGTAAAAATGAAAAATTACTTTTTTCCCAATAAACAGTCCAATTAGCGCCTTATTTTTAATTTTTAAAAGGGGTTAAAGAAGAAAACACACCAGTTTGTTACACAATTTCTTATGGACACAGAAATGCCCCAAATGTGGTCGTAAACTGCTGTATGGCTACATGAGGCGGCTCAGAATGGAAAGAGCTGGAAGTTTTGCTGGAATAGTTTTCAGGTGCCATGTCGCATTTGCAGAGTCCCTAAAGTACCAGCACAATGGAAACCACTCAAAAGTGACCCCATTTTAGAAACTACACCATTTAAGGAATGTATCAAGGGGTATTATCATTTTGTGCCTAAGAGTGATTCCCAGAGATTAATATACAAAGTGAAAATTGACTTTTTTTTTTTTTTTAAAGAAATGTGCCATTTTGGTGCCCAATACGTTATATCCACTTATATTTTGGTGTAAACTGCTGCTTGGCACACAGCAGGGCTCAGAAGGAAAGGAGCAGTGTGCTTTTTAGCTTTCAGAGTATAGATTTAGAGGGACTTTCTGGATGCCATGTTTTTGCAGAGCCCTGGAGGTGCCAGTAAATAGGAATTCCCCAAGAAGTGACCCCATTTTGTAGGGGCAATTTTAGGGTCTCTGCAAATGTGACATGGCGTAGTTAGTATTTTTAACCCTTGAGCGTTACATTAATTTAGTTTCCAGAAATTAAAGCACAGCTGAAAATGAAGAGTGAAAATTGTAATTTTTCCAGATATATGCCATTTCAGTGCCCGATATGTTGTACACAGCTTGTATCAGCAGAGACACACACTCCAAAAACTGTTAAGCGGGTATCCCGGGCACAACAGCATTTGGAGCATTCATCTCTGATACAAGCCAGGCACAACATATTACACACTGAAATGATGTATTGACTATCTACGTATTAATTTCTGGAAAATAAATTAATGCAACACTTGGGGGATAAAAATGATCACTGTACCCTGGATTAATACCTTCAGGGGTATAGTTTCCAAAACGGGGTCACGTGTCAGGGAATTCCACCTTAATGGCATTTGAGGGCTCTGCAAAAGTGTCATGATGTCCAAAAACCAAAAATAGCGCTCCTTCCCTGCTGTGCCTGGTTGTGTGCCCAAACAGCAGTTTATACCCACATATGACATTAAGACGTTACCCTGGGTACACCAGTGTCATATGTGGGCATAAACTACAGTTTGGGTACACAGCAGGGTGCAAATGTGAAGGAACGCTATGTGGCTTTTGGAGTGCAGATTTAGAGGTTTGGTATCTGGACGCCATGTCATGTTTGCAGAGTCTCTAAGGTGCCAGAAAAGTGGAATCCCCTAAGGAGTGACCCAATTGTGAAAACTGCACCCCTCAAAGAATTTATGAAGGGGTGCAGTAAGCATTAGTATTCCAGACGTGAATGCACAGCAGATGGGGAAAAGTGAATATGTAAGCTGTGCAGAGTGCATTGGGAACACCAAAATCCCTACTATATCCCCAGTATCTCCTATGATTGGGAGGGTCACTTCTGGTGTCTTTTCCCTTGTAAGCTCTAAATTTGGGGTGTGCCCTGATATACACTCGCACAGCTTACACATTCCCTTCCTGCCGCAGCCAGTTATTTTCTAATGATTTGGCGTTGAGGTTTTTTTTCTTCACTTTGTGCAAGCTATATTTTCTTTATTTTTCTGGTGTAGCTGCCATATGAAGGCTTGTTATTTGCGGGGTGAGATTTATTTTGTAATGGCAATATTTCTGGGTGCCTATAACTTGACTAAATTTTATTAACTTTCTTGGTGGATTAAAAAGTCCCCAATTTTACCTTTTCATTTTATTGCCGAACATAAGTAACACGTTACCTTTATTCCGCACGTCAGTATGATTATGGCGATACCCCCATTTATATTGTTTTATGTGTTACTAATTCTGCAGAACAAAAACCCATTTAGGTAAATCTATGAATGCATCGCCAACTTCTGAGAGGCGTAACATTTTTATTTTTCAGTTGACAGTTGGTTACTATTTTGAGTTACAGATTACTTTTTGATCACTTTATAGCATTTTTTTGTAAGGCGAAATGGGCAAAAATCATTATTTCTGTTTTTTTTTGTCCCCGATGTTCACCGTGCTGGCTAAATATAGTTTGAGTTTTATTGTACGGGTTGTTATGGACAAAGATACCAAACGTATTGTTTTTTAAATTTTTAGGGTTTTTTTATATAATTGATTTTATATAGGAAAAGGGAATTATTATTATTATTATTCCCTTTAGGACAACCTGAACCAGCGAGGAACTGATCACTGGTTCAGTACTATAGACTGCAATACACGTGCATACACATGTATTGCAGTCTATACAGGAAGTCAGCCTATGCGTCCTGAGGTCCCAACAGGATCAACCAAGTACTGGGGGCTCCAAGCAGCCTGGGGTCACTGGCCAGACCCCAGGCTGAAGATAATAGATATCAGCACCTCCCCGATCTTGCCACGGGGAGTGCCGAGGGGGGTCATTTACATGGCAGAACCCCTTAGATGCATCCAAGGAGTTAATTGAGCGGGTGTTTGCGGTCAGTTACTGCTAACACCCGCTCCAGATGCCGCCCGCTCAGTGTGGGCGGCATCGCCAGGGATGTACTAATACGTCCATTTGCACAAAGCACCAGGACGTCATAGTACATCCAATGTTGATAAAGGGTTAAAGTGTAACCACCATTTCATTGGCTTCATTTTTTGGTATTGTTTGTTGTGAATATTATTGTAATATATTTGAATATATCAAAACTTCCTTTTAATAGAAAATAGGCTGTAAAGTTCCCATTAGCAAAGTTCTAAGCAATGCCAGAACACTGTCCTTCCACCTAGAAAAATGGTTCTGGTATCAGAAAGCTAAGATTTAAGAACAAGCTATTGGGAATTCCAATTTAAAGAGGACCTTTCATGTCCTCTGGCTTATGCTGTATTATATACCGCTAGAAAGCAGTGCGCTGAATTCAGAACGCTGTTGGCTTTCCAGTTATATGCCCCGGGGCTGAAGATATCTGTAAGTTACCGATCTCAGCCCACTGTCAGAAGGGCGTTCCTGACAGCCTAGCTGGGCTGTGAGGTACGCCCTCCCTGACTGTACTTGTCCATAGCCTTGTACTGTCAGAGGGGGCATTCCTTACTGCCCAGAGATGACTCTAAACTATGAGGAACTCCCCCCTCTGTACTAGTCCATAGTGTTTAGCTGGGCTGTGAGGAACGCCCCCCAGTACGACTGTCAGAACACCCTTCTGACAGTGGGCTGAGATCGGTAACTCACCGATATCTTCAGCCCCGGGGCATATAACGGGAAAGCCAACAGCTTGCTGTTGGCTTTCTAGCGGTATATAAAACCACATACATGAGGACATGAAAGGTCCTCTTTAATATGCAGCAGTTCACGCTGAACACAAAACGATATTCAACTGTTTTTAATTCATTATCTCATGCTCTGTTATAGCTAGTTTTTAAATGTTGCTAGCATATGAAAGCTGAGAATCTTATGACACCTGAAACATTTTTCTAGGTGGCATAAAACCAAATCTACAGCCATTTGACATGACCGTCCTCCTTTGGTAAATGCTTCGTATATGCATATTTACAACATAACTGTGTACAGACTTTCCCTAGTAACAGTTTAGAGAGTTGCTAGGGAGAATGTTACAGCCTGTTTAATAATAAAAAGGAATTTAGGATAGGGTAATAAAGAAGATTACAAAAATGGTCACCAAACATCCCCCAACACAAAAAAAGAGGGGTTAATACGTAAAAGAACAGGTGAACTAAGTTCAGGAAGCAAGTGCTTCATCTCAAAATACATAATTGAAATAGTTGATAAACACAAAAAAAGGCTATAAACACTGACTAACCTGGTAAGGTCAGACTTTCCAATAAAAAAAAAAAAAAAAAAAAAAAAAAAAAGCCATAATGTCATTTACATGGTGATCTCTGCTCTATTGGGAGAGCAATGTGTATGTAGCTCAATAGTAGGGCTGGGCGATTAAGACCTCTATAAAAATCAGATTTAGGACATTTTACCTCAATTACGATTAATGGTGATTTTTTTTTTTTTTTGTGTGTGTAAAGGTTTTAGGCCTCAAGTGTTAATTACCTCTCCAGCGTGACTCCCTGCTGTCTCCGGCACTTCTGGAGCCAGGGATTGCTGTTTGGGCCTGTGCGTCACACAGACTCAAGAGTCACAGCACCATGTGACATCAGCCAGAAGCGCCGAAAACAGAATGGAGACACGCCGGAGAGGTAATAACCTTTTATGTTGGATCACCTCACTTGCCCATCTGCTTATTATACTTGAGGTCTAAAGAGACCCCACAGTATAATAGCAATTTCAGCTCAGCCCGAACGAAACTGCAAATATTGTAATAACATACGTGAACAAAATCACATCGATTATCCAGGTTGATGGTCAGTGTTGGCTATTTTTCCATTAAATCGCCAAGCCCTACTTAATAGTTATTTTGGAAAACTTTTATAAAAGGTCAGATAACCATATCACCATCACTTACAGTAGAACTTCTGCAATTTTTTTTTACCCTTCTAAACAGTAGTGACTGCTAATAGAACACAGTCTGTATACCTTTCAATCTTTTTACTGGTTGCTGTTCTCAGTTATTCATTTCCCTCTGGTCCATAGCCATGTTATATGGCTGACAGTCTGCCTCTCCAAGTGCTACAGCATCCAATTTGGACAGGAAGTCAGTTTATTCATTCCTATAAGACTCACATCAAAGCACGCTGTCATGAATGAATAGAAAAACTGAGTTTCTGTCCACATACGACACTGTCAGTTGGAGTGTCTTATGGCTGGTCAAGACAACCGAGGGTCAGAAAGGAGTGGACAACTCACAAATATAGCCAATGTTAAAAAAAATTACCTTTACTACCATTTACATCATATACCTTTGCTCATAGGCCAGAGAATATAATTTTTTGGAGAATTGATACTTTAACCCCTTAAGGACCCAGCCCAAAAGTGCGTTAAGGACCAGGCCTCGTTTTTCAAAACGGACGTGTCACTTTATATGGCAATAACTTTGAGACGTCTTAACTTACACTAGTGATTTAGAGATTGTTTTTTCGTTACACATGGTACTTCATATTAGTGGTAAACACTAATGAATATTTTTGTATTTATTTATAAAAAAAAAAAAAAAAAAAAAGGAAATTTTTTTTTTTTTTGGGGGGGGGGGGATAAATAAATTAATAATAATAATAATAATAAAAAAAAAAAAAAAAAAAAAAAAAAATCGCAATTTTCAAAATGTGAAATGCTCTGCTTTTCAGACAGATAATCATACCACCCAAATACATTAATACATATCTACCATAAATCTACCAGATTTACAAGAAAATTTCCAAAACTAATTTTTTAGGGACCACTTCAGTTCTGAAGATTATATATTAGAAGCCTATATATTAGAAACCCCCATAAATCACCCCATTTTAAAAACTGCACCCCTCAAATAATTCAAAATTGCATTAGGGAAGTTTGTTAACCCTTTAAGCATTTCACTGGAATTAAAACAATATGGAGGTGAAATTTAGACATTTAATTTTCTTCCACTAATTCCTTAATTTAGCCCTAAAATTAACACATTCACAAAGGGTTAAAGGAGAAAATGCATCTCAGTTTGTTATGCAATTTCTCCCAAGCACGGAAATACCCAACATGTGGGTGTAAACTGATGTTTGGATGAATGGCAGCGCACGGAAGGGAAGGCGCGACACTTGGCATCTGAAAAGCAGATTTTGCTGGAATAGTTTTCAAGTGCCATGTCTCATTTGCAGAGCCCCTAGAGTACCAATACAAAGGAAACCCCCAAAAAGTTACCCCATTTTGGAAACTACACCCCTCATAGAACATATCAAGGGGTATAGTGAGCATTTTGACGCTACAACTGTTTCACAGATTTTATTAACATTGGGACATTAAAAATTTACTTTTTTTTTCCAATAAACTGTCAATTTAGCCCCAAATTTTTTATTTTCACAAGAGGACAAAGGAGAAAAAGCTCCCCAAAGTTCATTACAGAATTTCTCCTGAACACAGAAATGCCCCATATGTGGTTGTAATCTGCTGCATGGGTACATGGCAGGGCTCAAAATGGAAAGAGCGCTATTTAGCTTTTGTATGGCAGATTTTGCTGGAATAGATTTCGGGTGCCATGTTGCATTTGCAGAGCCCAATACAATGCAAACCCCCAAAAAGTGACCCCATCATTTTGGAAACTACACCCCTCATAGAATTTATCTAGGTGTATAGTGAGCATTTTGACCTCTCAGCTGTTTCACAGATTTTATTGCCTTTGGGATGTAAAAATGAAAAATTACTTTTTTTTTCCAATAAACCGTCCATTTAGCAACATATTTTTAATTTTTGCAAGTGGTTAAATAAGAAAAAAACACCCCACAGTTTGTTACACAATTTCTTCTGAACACAGAAATGCCCCATATGTGATTATAATCTGCTGTATGGGAACATGGTGGGGCTCAGAATGGAAAGAGCGCTATTTGGCTTTTGGAGGGCAGATTTTGCTGGAATAGTTTTTGAGTGCCATGTCGCATTAGCAGAGCCCCTAAAGTACCAATACAATGGAAACCTCTGAAAAGTGACCCCATTTTAGAAACTACACCCCTCAAGGAATGTATCAAGGGGTATTATTTTGAGCCTAAAAATGCTTCCCAAAAATTTATGTACAAAGTGAAAATTAAAGTTTTTAAAGAAATATCCAATTTCAGTGCCTAATACATTGCGGCCACTTTGTGAGACATGAACTCCTATAACTATTAAGTGGGCTATCCCGGGGACAAAAAAATTAAATGTGGGTATAAACTGATGCTTGGGCACACAGCAGGGCTCAGAAGGGAAGGAGCACTGTTTTTTTAGCTTTTGGAGTACACATTTAGAGGGACTTTCTGGTCGCCATGTTATTTTTGCAGAGCCCTGGAGGTGCCAGTAAATTGGAATTCCCCAAGAAGTGACCCATTTTGTAGGGGCAATTTTAGGGTCTCTGCAAATGTGACATGGCGTCCAAAAAACCTACAATCTAAATATGCGCTCCAAAAGCACATAGCGCTCCTTCACATCTGCGCCCTGCTGTGCGCCCAAATGGCAGTTTATGCCAACATGTATGACACTGGTATACCCAGGACAACATACTTTACGCCATATGTGGGTATTAACTACTGTTTGGGCACAGCTGGGTACAGAAAGGAAGGAGCGCTATTTTGTTTTTTGGAGCACAGTTTGTTTTTTTGGACACCATGCCACTTTTGCAGAGCCCATGAATTGCCAGTAAAGTGGAATCCGCAGACATGTCACCCCATTTTGGAAACTATACCCTTCAAGTGATTTATCAAGTGGGGTAGCGAGCATTATTAACCCTTAAGTGTTGCATTCTTTTAATTTCCAGAAATGAATGTGCAGCTGATAATGAAAAGTTAAAAATGAAATTTTTCCATAGATACAACATTTCAGTGCCCAATATGTTGTGCCCAGTTTATCTCTGCACAGACACACACTCCAAAAACTGTTGAGCGGGGATCCCGGGCACAACAGCTTTTGGAGTGTTCATCTCTGATACAAGCTGGGCACAACATATTACGCACTGAAATGACGTATTCCTGGAAAAATTGTAATTTTCACCTTTCACAATCAGCTGCGTATTCATTTATGGATAATAAATTATAGCAACACTTGGGGGTTAAAAATGCTCATTGTACCCCTGGATAAATTCCTTCAGGGGTGTAGCTTCCAAAATGGGGGTCACATCTCAGGGGATTCCACTTTTTTGCAGAGCTGAAATGCCAGTAATGTCATGGCGTCTAAAAACCAAACCATCCAAATAGCGCTCCTTCCTTCTGTGCCCGGCTGTGTCCATTCAGCAGTTTATACCCACATATGACATTAAGTACGTTATACTGGGTACACTAATGTCATACATGTGGGTATAAACTGCAGTTTGGGCACACAGCAGGGCGCAGAAGGGAAGGAGTGCTATGTGGCTTTCGGAGCGCAGATTCAGACGTTTGGGATCTGGATGCCATGTCATGTTTGCAGAGCCTCTACAGTACCAGTAAAGTGGAATCCCCTAGGAAATTAACCCATTTTGAAAAGTGCACCCCTCAAAATTTATCAAGGGGTGTAGTGAGTATTAGTATCCCAGATGTGATTGCACAGCGGTGGGGAAAAGTGAATATGTAAGCTGTGCGTAGTATATTGGGTACACTAAATTCCCTACTATTTCCCCAGTAGCTCCTATTATTGGAGGGGTCACTTCTGGTTTATTGTCCCTCATAAGGTCTAAATCTGGTTTGTCCCCTGATATACGCTCGCACATCTTATACATTCCCTTCCTGACTCAGCCAGTTGTGTTCTAATGATTTGGCGATTTTTGTCTTCACATTGTACGAGCTATATTTTCTTTATTTTTCTGGTGATGTAGCCATATGAGGGCTTGTTGCTTGCAGTATGAGATGTATTTTGTAATGACGTTTTTGGGTGCCTACAACTTAAATTTTATTACCTTTTAAATTTTACACCATGAAGCATAAAGCATTAGTAACATGTTACCTTTATTCTGCTGGTCGGCACGATTACAGCGATACCTAATTTATACAGTTTTTTTATGCGATACTAATTTTGCAGAACAAAAA
This sequence comes from Leptodactylus fallax, assembly GCA_947044405.1. NCBI lineage: Eukaryota > Metazoa > Chordata > Amphibia > Anura > Leptodactylidae > Leptodactylus > Leptodactylus fallax. Next base: position 2,583,597 of record CAMRHE010000021.1, read on the forward strand.
CCCATTTGGGGACATAAATCAATTTTTTTTTTTGCATCGCCATCTTCTGAGATGCATAGAATTTTTATTTTTCAGTTTACAGAGTTGGTTTAGGGCTTTTTTTTTTGCGGGTCAATCTGTGCTTTTTATTGGTACAGTTTTGGGGCACATATGACTATTTGATCACTTTTTATGGCATATTTTGTAAGGTGAAATGGTGAAAAATTACTTCCGGCTTTTTTCAGTTTTTTTTTCCCCCCGACATTCATTGTGTACGTATGTGGTTTCAGTTTTATTGGACAGGTTGTTATGGACGCAGCGATACCAAATATTTATTTTAATTTTTATTATAATTAATTTTATATAGGAAAAGGGAATTTTTGGGGATTTATTATTTTATTAATTTTTTTCACATACTTTTTTTTCACACTTTTTCATGTGTTCCATTAGGACACCTGAGCCAGAGAGGCTTTGATCTCTGGCTCAGTACTATAGACTGCAAGACACTAGCATACATGTGTCTTGCAGTCTATACAGGAAGTCATCGCTATGGAGACACACAGCGCTGACTTCCGGAGGTCTCGGCAGGATCAACCAGGCAGTGGGGTCTCCAGGCAGCCTGGGGTCACTGCGCAGACCCCGGACTGCAGATTATAGATATCGGCATCCCCTGATCTCGCCGCGGAGGGGGGCAGCAAGATGGTGGAACCCCTTGGATGCCGCGGTCATGTTTGACCGCGGCATCCAAGGGGTTAAAACCTCCGATCCGAACTCAGTTCCGACAGGAGGTTATGGAGCACGGTGTTAGCAGTCAGTTACAGCTAACACCCGGTTCCGACGCCACCCGCTCAGATAGTGAGCCAGCGGCCTCGGGCGTAGTATTACTCCCTGGTGCGCGAAGTGCCTAGCACCCAGGACGTAATAGTACGTGCAAAGTCGTTAAGTGGTTAACATCGTGCTAAAACACTGCACTGATGTCCCTGTAAACGCAACTCTGGGCACCTCCAACGCTATGGGGCCAGGATTATGAAGATTGTCGTTCTATCATGCCAGTCATAATCCCTGCCCCATGAGACTTCACACCCAATTTACACTATGTCGCAGTTGTCAACAATGTTAGTTTTAATCCAATGGAGGACCAAAAACAGTGTCAACTATTTTAGCAGTCTAACAGTGCCTGACTGACCCCACTTATTATAATGGGACCCTTCGGGTTTCCGTTCTGGAAACAAAGAACCATATGAACAAGTCTGACTTGCAGCACTTTTCATCTGTCAATTTTTGACGTTCACCGAGACACCACTGAACCCAGTCTTATGATTAAGTGCACGTCTAGTCATAAATTAGGTTCAACCTCAAGTCTTTGTGCCTAAATAGAAGCCTATGCCAGACCCTTGTTCTACACCAGAAAACACAGATAAGTTTGAGAGTTTTCTGGCACACAAGCCAAGATAAATTAACCTTAACGTCTCCAAGGCCTAAAGTCAGAAAATATAGCAGCTTAAAAAAATTTTCTACGGACAAAGCAGGGCACATTTCAGAGTGTCATACAGAAAGGAGAGCATATATGTTACCTGTGTCGGAATCTTTTTGATCTCCATTTGTCCCTACTGAGAAAGGCAATTTTCTTTTTGTAGTTTTCTCTTTCCCTCCATCACTTCGATCTAACTTTGGAGTTTTATTCAGGGAAACTTTATCTTTATCCTAAACGATAGAAAAATGGGTATTTCAGAAATCTATGACTTCATGAGTTAAATAAAAAAAAAAAAAAAAAAAAATTTAAAACAGTTAATAAACATGTAACATTTCACTCCAGAACAGAGGTCCTTAAAAGGGAGCCAGTCATCAGAATCCAGGATATCAGCTCCAAGCCCTGCTAATAGAATGGTTAGGGTCACTGAAATTAAACTTTTGATTTAGCCTTGTGAATTCAGGGCTGCCACTACCAAGATATTGCAGTTTTTGTCAATAGAAGCTTTTTGGAGCAACTGCAATGTCCTCATTGCTCCAAAGCGGTACATCTTCCACACTAGTACTATGCATGCGCAGAGAATATACGAAGTGGCGAGTGTGACAGAACTCCGGGCCAGGTGAAATTAGGTATACATTGCTTGGTCCTGCCGATCAAAAGAAGGAGAGAGGCACAGTGAGAGAGCAGAGGGAGGCTTAAATCTTTGGAGCGAAATTTGATTTTTTTTTTTTTTATTTGAAAATCTAAGAAAAAAAAAAAATATATATATATAAAAAAAACAAAAAAAACAAAAAAACAAAAACACACACACTTTGGAGTAGGGTTGGGTGATTATGGACAAAAAAATAGATTTAAAGTTGGGCATTTTATCTAGATTACAATTAAGGGTGATTATTTAGGTTATGTTCCTTTTATGCCTTGCCACCTTCACAGTATGATTAAATGTAGAGCAAACGCCTGAATGAAACACTGCTGAACTGTAACTGCTATTATACTGTAGGGCCTCTTTAGACCCCAGAGTACAGGGCCAGGGGAGGTGAGGAAACAGTGTTACTTACCTCACCTGCGCTTCTGGCTGACGTCTGGGATTACTGAGTGGACCTCAGAGTCACATGGTGTTGTGATGTATAGTCCCAAGCATCGCAACACCACGTGACATAAGCTAGAAGAGCTGAAGACAATTGTTCGGCCCAAAAATGGCAACACCCAAGCAACGGAAGCACCAATTCGTAAGTGGAAAAACAAAACTTAGGTGATCCTAACCCATTTGCAGGGTTGGGTTGATATGCTGGTTTCTGGTGAGACTAACTATACCTTGAGAGTCACATTCAACTTTCAGTGCTTGTTAAGTATAAAAAAAATAAAAAAAAAATAAAAAAAGTTGAATAATAATTACAAATAAATTAAAGTTTGACTGATTTCTTTGATACCAAACAGGCACTTTTTAGAACAGGATATACCTAACCTTGTGGTTACCATACTGTAGAAACTCCCAAAACTCAAGGTTCAAATGGAGAGCCAGCGAACAAGGGGACACAAGCCACTTACGGCTCCAGAAAATGCTGGGCTTTAAACTCCACTCTGATTCATTCCTTTTAAATAAGGATTACTTTTCACACAGTCAAAAGGAAGCTTGAAAGTATGGCTTTGATAAACATAAGGGTAAACAACAGACACAGTGAATCACGAACTAGAAAACCATGTATAAACTGCATTTATTCCCCCCCCCCAAATCCCTGCACATCAAGAAACCAGCTCAATGGCGGTCTATTTGTTAAAGATGCGCTCCTTAGTAAATCATTGCTCCCTCTCAAATAAATATTACATACACACACAAAAAATATATCTGTGTGCGTGTATACGTATCTCCATACACACAATTATCTAGGAACTGTAAAAAATTATAACCAAAACTAATTTTTAGTTGCTAGACCAATGCTCCTCAGTGTCCCCAAAATGCAGTACAATGCTCCTCAGTACCAGCCACACAGTATAATGCTCCCTAATGGTCACATACACACAGTATTATGCTTCCAAGTCTTAGCATAATTTGAAAAATCTTACTAGCATCAGCAACCACTTTACTTGCCATCTGGAACTCTGCAAAATACTGTAAATACAAGTTTGCCCCATGAAATAACCAGTCTAGAGCAACTTTCCCAATAACTCGGCACTGTGCAGTTATTCCATATATGAGTTAATTGACAAGGAGAACGTAACGCAAGTTGTCAAACAGGTGTGTCCGTAGACAGTCACAGGAAGCACTTTTCAGCAGAGTAGGAGCACTTCCTAAACTGCTAACCAGTTGTTAATTTACACATACAATTACAACACATATAGATGCTTGAGAATTGTTCTTTTATAGTAAATAAATTATTTACTAAAACGTGTCTGTAGAGGCGACAGGTCCTCTTTAAATACCTATCACAGGAGAAAGTTTGCTGCAGGGAGGGGGGAGCTGACAACTTCCTATAGAGTTGCCTGCATTATGCCCAGCAGTATACAGTCGCAAGACCTAAAAATAGTGCTGCATATAGTATTTAAACAGCTGTTATATATTCTATAGATAGAGCTGCAAGAATGCACCATTATACTGTGTGTGGTGAGGATGGAGGAAGTACCTCTACAGGCATAAGATTGTTATGGCATGGGCGTGCCATAACGTGTACATGGCATATTTTGATATTTCTTAGAGTAACTTTTTTTTTTTTTTTTTAAATTAATAGTGAAATATAAGCTTTGCAGGCAGGGGAGGATCTGATATCAGGAGAGAGAAGCCTTTTCCTCTGATGTATTACAAACTGGCCAAATCACTGCCAGATCAGCCTCTGGGGAAGACTGCAGTCTCCAGAAGACTATGTAGAGAGGAAGGGAAATAAGAGGAATGAGTGAGAAGCCAAAAGACATCCTGGAGCACATTACATACAGCAAGGTGCTGCTAAAACCTACAAGAAAACTGCTGATTACTTAGGCTGCGTTCACACTGTGGAAAATGAAGAGGAAAGCAGCGTTGTGCGTGATCCAGAGCTGATTTAGCTACAGCTTGAGACTCACTGCTGATTAGGTTCATTCATCCAGGCCTAGTCAGCAGAGGATAACCAAAGCTTTGCTATGGCATTCCACCACAGGGAGCAGAAAAAGAGGAATCTCTGAAGATCAGTCTCAAATTCCTCTTCATTTTCCGACATAGAAACAAGCCCCAAGAGCTAACACTTTTTGAAATAAAATACACAGTCACACTCCCATAACAGACTTTCTCTCAGAACTTCTCTATTTTGTATGAATAAACAATTTCCTCTCAAAGCAAAGCATACCAGACACCACTTTATAACCAAGTACTAAAGAAAATCTTTTCCTTTCTTTTAGTGATGCTGTTAGGCCCCTTTCACACTGGAATCTGCTGCTGATTTGCCCTCCATTGTTTTCAATGAAAGGCAGAGTTCAGAGCAGGATGCTTAAAAAAAAAAAATGCCTTGTTCTATCTTTCTGCAGGGAGGAACACCAAGCAGAATCGCAGTAGTCATGGATGGCAGAGGCTGCAGCTTTGACAAAAGTGGCCTCTTCCCTACTTACCGAGCACAGTGCTGTACACTGTATAGTGGCTGTGCCTAGTATAGTGGTTCAGCCCCACTTAGTGGAAAGGGAATGAGCTACGGCAGGGCCAAGTGACCAATGGATTTGATATCACTAACCTGAGAAGGGGAAGTGGAGCTCACTAAAGCACCGTAAGCTATTCAAAACTGTTAAGCGGTGGGTGTCTTAGTTTTAGGACTTTACCAATCTAATACGGTCTATCCCAGGGGTAGGCAACCTTTTTTGCTCGGCGTGCCGATTTCAATTAAAAAAAAATCAAAGTTGAGGTACTCGGAGTGCCAGTCTATAATTGTAAGTCTGACAACCCCTGCACACGGTACCATGTCCCACAGCGGCCCCTGCACACGGTATAATATTCTAACTTTTATAATATTCCAACTGTCCCCACTCACTAGCTATAATTATACCGTGAGTGAGCACACAGCGGCTGTGGAGCGCAGGAAAAGGTGAGTTAACATTGTTTTTTATGTTTGTCATCTCCCTTGGCCCCTCCGCTTATTATACTCTAAAGAGACCCCAGAGTATAATATAGCAGCAGTTTCATTTCGGCTGTGTTTGGTCCAATCGAAACTGCTGGGTGAGGACTCGGGCTGCCAGTGCCAGGTAAATGAGCCTTGTGTGCCACTCTTGGCACGCGTGTCGGGGGTTGCCGACCCCTGGTCTATCCTAAAGAGAAGTCATCAACATCTCAGCCCCATAAAACCCATTTAAGAAGTGTATGCTTTAACTGCATTTTTTTTTTTTTTTAGGCAGCACTGTGTGAATCAAACCAATATCTTTAAGAATGGGTCCAAAATATTGAAGTAGTACAGATGCTTCCATTATAGCTTTTCTCCTGGCTTTGGCTTACAAATTATGCAAAATACTGACCATGTGAAAGTCTGAGGCCCCACACTGTAAAAGCAGCTTTTTTTTTGTTGCAGATTTTGCTGGGTTTTTTATCCAAAGTCAGGAGCAGATTAAGCAGAAGTGCTTCCTTTATATTTAAAATTCCTTTTGAAGCCACTCCTGACCGCTGGAAAAGCTGAAAAAAACATGGGGCCTCAGCCTTAGGGTGCATTTACGCAGTCAAGTTTTTTGCATGTAGCTTTTGAAGCCAAACCAGGAGGGAATGAAGAGGAGAAGAGGCAGCAGCACATATATAGGCTTTATCTTCTGTTGCAATACACACCTGGTTTTGGCTTTAAAACTGCATCCAAAATCCTGTCTGTATAAACAGACCAAGTGCTTATTCATACATCCACTCTCACCATGTAATCACAGCCAGTACACAACTCTGCTTCATTTAAAGGGAGTATCATTCGCAAAAACACTTACGCTAATGGCACGTTGGAATGGCCTTTAAAAAGGCCATTCTTCTCCTACCTTTCTTGTTTTCTTCTCCCAGCCGATTCCAAGATAATTTGTTTCTTCATGTATGTAAATGAGCTCCACGGAGCACCCCGGGGCGTTCCTTCTCTTCTGCGAGCACCCATCTCCCCTTCGTCCATTGCAGTGACTCCCCTCTTGGTCTTCTTTCTATTCAGTTCTCGCTGGCAGTGAATTCTCGCGACTGCCCATGCGCAATTGGGCCGCCATTTTCCGGTGGTCTGTCACAAGAGCGTGGCAGAGCCGATTGCGTATGCGCAGTCGCGAGAATTCACTATCAGCGAGAACTGAAGAAAGACGACCAAGAGGGGAGTCACCACAACGCACGAAGTGGCAGTGAGAAGCGATGACGCGATGGGTGCTCATAGAAGTGAAGGAACGCCCCAGGTGCTCGTTTACGTACATGAAGCGAATTTTGGAAACGGCTGGGAACAAAAAAAAAAAAAAAAGAAAGGCAGGAGAAGAATGGCCTTTTATAAGGCCATTCCAACATGCCATTAGCTTAAAATTGTTTTTGCGAATGATAGACTCCCTTTAAGGATTATGTGCTATTTGTAGCAGTTTCTTTAATTGTATTCATTTTACTATACTTTACAGTGTGTCTGGGTCTGTGAGAAAAGGAAAGTGCATAGATAGCATCCATGTGTTTGATTTTCAGGGGCCATAGACTAGAATGGAGTGGTCAGCAAAACAGGCCAAGGTAGAGCAAGTGTTCATTCTTTTTCCAAGGACCATTGATTTTAATGGGTGCATGCAGACATCCATTTGTGTCAAAGTCCACTGAAAGTAGATGTGTGAATAAGCATAAGAAGTGTTTTCACATTGGATTTTTGCATGCAGCTTTTCGAGACAAAACCATGTCTGGATCATAAAAAGTGAAAGTGGGAGCAAGTCTAAATTCACACAACCGAGTCATATTTGTGAAACACCGTTGTGTTCAGACCTAGAAATATAGTCTGGAGCATGGAACACCAAATCATGATGCAGTAAGATGCCAACTGGCCAGATCGCTGCAGTACTAAACTGACCGCTTTATGTCAGTTCAGAATATCAGTGGCACTGCCACAAACTCTCCAATGTGGGAAAACCCTCTAGCACATAGAGGGAGCCCACAAATTTTGGTGGTGTTCTCCCTATATTTGTCCCAATGATCAAAAGGCATTCTTAGAAATGGAAAAATTGAAAAGAGGGCGCTCACCAACTTTTCAATAAAAACGTCCTTTATTCCATAGTCCAAATAAAAAGTAGCATTAGGAGAGAGGAGCGGTTTAAAGAGGACCTTTCACGTCCTCATGTATATGCTGTTTTACATACCGCTAGAAAGCCGACAGCATGCTGAATTCAGCGCACTGCCTGTTTTCCCGGTATGTGCCCCAGGGCTGGAGATATTGGGGGTCGTAGTTTCACGGTTTACCGTCAGAAGGGCGTTCCTGACAGTCTAGCTGCGCTGTGAGGAACGCCCTCCCTGACAGTACTCGCCCATAGACTTGTACTGGGGGGGGGGGGGGGGGGCGTTCCTCACAGCTCAGCGTCATTGCCAGGCAGGCAGTAAGGAACGCCCCCTCTGACAGCACTATGGATGAGTACAGAGAGAGGGGGCGTTCCTAACAGCCCGGCGATGACACTGGGGAACCAACGGAGGACTAGGGCCAGGCGAATATGGTTTTTGTTTTGTTTTTTCTTCTCACCTCCTCCAGCCCAATTTAAAAAATAAATCATCCTGGTCAACCTCTAGGTATCAAAAACCTCTCCTAACATGGAAAAAAAAACCCACACTATAAAACCCATCACAATCCGAACACACATTTGCATAAGTAAGAGCGCATGATACAGTAACTGCATGTTCACACAACTGAGTTTTGCCCATGAAACCCTCTCTGCATGTGCCGCATTTACCAGCTTCAACACATGCCAGGAGAGGGTCACCTCGCATTATAATTATCTATGCAGTTATGGACTTCTGGTCTCAGTGACACACTGTTCCATATGAATTACAGTACAGGAGTGTGACACACAGGCAGCAACTCCTAGCTGCATAGATAACTATAATGCTGGGCGTCCCCCTCTCAGCATGTGTTACCAGGCTGGTAAATGTGATGCGCACACACACCAAGGTGAAACCAAATGAAAAACTGTCATGTGAACATGCAATAACTTAATAGCGGAGGATGAGCGCCCTTGTGTACAACAATCAGGATCCCTTTATCCTTTGCTGGTGAGTCCAACATATCTAGAAACCCTACTAGGACTATATACTGATGGTGGAAACGCATTGGGACAGATTAACCCCTTTTATATGGACATCTTCAGTAGAGAATGAGAGTTGATTACATTTTCTACATCACTATTTTAAAGATGAGGTATTTGGGAGAGACTATATTTCTTGAATCAAGACCCAACTCTGGCTCCATCCTCCTCCAAATCTCAGATGCAGGAAATATCCACCATTGACCGGCCATCTACAAGTGATTAGGCCACATGGACGTCCTCTTTATAGCATCTGTAATATTAAGTTACCATATCATAGGTGCTTATGCAACTGTCTAATATATCTAATATTTTTTTTAGGAGAGATTTTTGGTTCTTGTGGCAGTAATAGGAGTTTAACCTCTCTCACTCTCTAAAATATTAAAATATATATCTAGTATACACACCCCTAGTATTTTTTTTGTTGGCAGTGAATTGTTCACCACTTAAATAGCAATCCAAAACAATGGTCATCTCTATTTATAGACAAAACAGGAACCAATATTGTCCTCCAAGTAGCCCAAACTGACTCCAGCCAGGGAAACCACCCTGAAGAATAGCAGGAAGCTGGATAAAGGTTTGTGGTGTTCAGCTGGCATTAGATGCTTACAGATAAATTGATAAACACCAATGCACCCACACAAAACCTGGATTATATTCTACATAAGAAAAATCAGCCAAAACTAGGTAACATACATTGACAGCGGAAAGATAACATTGCAGCTGAACTCACCAAAGTTGGTAAAGACAAAATTATAAAAAAAGCAAGAAATCTATGACTTAACAGGACCCAAAATTCCAGGATGACGCCATAAAATCCTTTTCTGTAGGAGTTTAAGAAATGTCCTTTTTACAACACCACAGCGCAGCAGGAACAGTTATTCGTGGTAGCATTGCATAACCGACTCAGTTTCATAGGTGTTGCATGTGTTAAACACAGCCGTGAAATGCCTACATCATTATGGTAAAAAACTAAATATGGTAATAGGATTACATCATAGAATATCTGCTCCGTGATATACCGATTTACTGAGTCTTTTAAATTATGTTCCCAATTAGGTAAAAATTTTCCCTAAAATAAAATCACAATTTATTCCAGCATATGGGCGATTCTTGATTTTAATCTCCATTTTCTTGTTTTTAACAAACATAAATAAATAAATAAAGTTCGGGGAAAGGGATCAGAATGGACAAAAAAAAAAAAAAAAAAAAAATCCATTCTATAACCCTACTATTGGCTACACTGAAGAAACTGTTAGTCAGTGCAGTGATCATCAGTGTGAATAATTTTAATAACTACCTGTGCCTACACCCCTCCCTCATCACCCCTCCCTCATCACCCGCACAGTGAGGATATGGTCCGAGGAGAGTGATGAGGCTCTGAGGGATTGTTTTGACACAACCGCATGGGAAGTTCTGCAGGATTCTTATGGGGAAGACATAGAAGGACTCACACACTGCATAACGGACTACATTAATTTTTGTGTGGACAACACAGTACCCACAAAAGTGGTGAGGTGCTTCTCCAATAACAAACCATGGATTAACTCTGATATAAAAACACTACTTAAGGAGAAAAAGATGGCATTCAGGACAAGAGATAAGGAGGGGTTGAGGGAAGTACAAAAGGAGCTGAGGCATCAAATCAGGCAGGGAAAAGCCAGTTATAAAGAAAAAATGGAAAAGCAAATGGAAAGAAAAGACATAAGGGGGGTCTGGGAGGGGCTTAAGCCAATTTCGGGTCATAAACAGTCTGTCTGCCAGATTGAGGCAGATGTTAATTGGCTTAATGAACTAAACCTATTCTTCAACAGATTTGATCACACACCAGCTCCTCCCACCCCAGTATGTCCTTCAGCTTCCCCCACCACAATGACTTCTCCCCATGCGGCCACTTCCCAACAGACCAGTAAATCCAGAAATCCGTCTTTATCTGGCCACAGTCTGACCTTCACACGGGCCCAGGTGAGGAAGGAGATGAAAAAGATCAAGGCGAGGAAAGCCGCAGGGCCAGATGACATCAGTGCAAGGCTAATTAAGACTTGCGGGGACCAGCTGTGTGGTATAATTACATATATGTATAATATGAGCCTGAGGCAGGAAATAGTCCCTGAATTATGGAAATCTTCTTGTGTGGTACCAGTTCCAAAGAAACCCCACCCTATGGACCTCAACGACTACAGACCTGTAGCACTGACATCCCACCTGATGAAGATCTTGGAGAGATTGGTTCTCACACATCTCCGCCCTCTAGAGAGCCCCGCTATGGACCCACTCCAGTTTGCTTATCGGCCGGGCATTGGGGTAGATGATGCCATCATCCATCTTCTGCACAGGGCTCTGTCTCACCTGGAGAAACCAGGGAACACGGTGAGAATAATGTTCTTTGACTTCTCCAGTGCTTTTAACACCATACAGCCCAGGTTATTGAGGGACAAGCTGGGCCTTGCTGGAGTGGACCACCACCTCTCCAACTGGATCCTAGACTACCTCACAAATCGACCTCAATACGTGAGAGCCCAAGACTGTGTGTCAGGTACCGTGATCTGTAATACGGGGGCACCTCAGGGTACGGTTCTCGCCCCTTTCCTCTTCACACTGTACACTGCAGATTTTAGGTGCAACTCATCCAGCTGCTACCTACAGAAGTATTCTGACGACTCTGCAATAGTGGGTCTCATCACAGATGATGATGACAGGGAGTACAGAGAACTGAACCAGCATTTTGTGGACTGGTGCCACCGGAACCACCTGAAGATTAACGCGGGGAAGACCAAGGAGATGGTGGTGGACTTCCGCAAAGGCAGAAGCCCTCCTAAACCAGTGGACATCCTGGGGACGGGCATCGAGATTGTGAACACCTATAAGTACCTGGGTTTGCTCCTTAATAATAAGCTGGACTGGGCAGATCATATGGAGGCCCTGTACAGGAAGGGCCACAGCAGGCTCTACCTGCTTAGGAAGCTGAGAGCCTTTGGAATCCGGGGGGGCACTTCTTAGGACTTTCTTCAACTCGGTAGTGGCATCAGCCATCTTCTTTGGAGTGGCCTGCTGGGGGAGCAGTATATCAACCAGGGACAGAAATAAACTTGACAAGCTGATTAGAAGGGCCAGCTCTGTCCTGGGGAGCCCACTGGACCCAGTGCAGGTGGTGGGTGACAGAAGGATACTGTCCGTGGTGAGCTCCATGCGGGAGAATAACTCCCATCCCATGCATGAGACTGTGATCGCGCTGAGCAGTACTGTCAGCGACCGACTGCTCCACCCTAAGTGTGAGAAGGAGCGCTATCGGAAGTCTTTCCTCCCCACCGCGGTTAGGCTGTACAACCAACACCGACCTAAGCGGAGATCATTACACACAGAGAACTGAAATATCTCTCTGCCTGTTAAACCCCCCCCCCCCCCTCTGCTACGTCCTATCTGTCTGTCTGCTATCAATGTAATGCCTCTCACCTTGGAACATTCCTGTACATGTTGTATTTGTATTTGTATCTGCTTATCTTTGCTGCTGTAACACACTGAATTTCCCCATTGTGGGACTATTAAAGGACTTTTATTATTATTATTATCTAGAAAAGGGGGCGCAGCTGAGCAAAAAGCACCAGATTAATGCCAAAATATAGGTGTAACGTAAACTAGCCAAGAGGCAACACAAGGAAAAACATACCTAGCAAGATGAACTGAATGTATCACACAGCATACACTACTCATGTATATATATATGGCTATCCTAATAAGTAGCTACCACACTTGTCATGTGTTAGTCATAGTGGGGCTCATACTGTCCTAAAACTTAAAAAGCATAAAACCTCATTGTGATAAGCGACCTGGGATTAAAGTGACACTCCAGTGTTTTTTCTTCTTTCATGATGTACCCATTCCCTCAAATGATATTCAGCATTTACCACCCTTGGATATTGCTTTCTATCTGAAAATTTACAGGATCCTTCTCTTCAGCTGGGTCATCTGATCTTATTCTAACATGTTCACATTTACATGCCTTTCAGTTTCTCACCAAAAGCACCAAGTCCAGGGACTTTAACATAGTTACTGCCATTTATTACAGACTCCTAACCGTCATAATGAAGGAGATCACAGTTCATTCCCCCTGACTGAATATCATCCTGTGTAACTTGAGGCCATAAGTCTACAATGTTCCCCCTAGAAAACAGATGGTATTGTCTCCAGCTGTCCATGTGATATTGTGCTGAGAAATTCTAGGATTAAATAGCACAGAGGAAGAAAAATCTAAAAAACAAAAGTAAATTGTCCGATTTAGGCTAGGCTCTCACTTGCACTGGGCTCTCCACTGGGGGGACCTGAATGACAGAGCCCGTCCGCTAAAACAGCGGTTACCCACAGACACCATAGACTATAATGGGGTCCGCCAGGGTTTCCGATGTTTTATACTGAAACGGACAGAGAAAAAAAAAAGTGTATGCCTCAAATCTAGCACAGATTTTCTTCAAATAAAACCCTCGCACTATCTGGCAACCCTAGATTTCAAGATGGGAACTAAAATAAATAGAAAATGCTCCAGAAATGGGGCTTGCACCCACCAAATCACCCTATGGTCCTCAAACTGCTGATCTGACAGTTTCCAAAAGGACCCAAACCACAAGTAAGGATTTGTGAAAGGGTTCATCAGCTTTCATACCTATTTGATAAAAAGATTAGCAATGAGAAGAGCAAACTACACCTGATCCTGCCATCAAAAGTAGCAGCATCTTTACTGAAAGCAACCGTAATGTCAGTGTAAATTCTGCCCTGCTCCCTCAGCCTTAACAAATGCCTTTAAAAAGATAGAAAAGGTTTAACAGGAAAATCCAATGTGATATAAATAGATGAGAAAACCAGCGCTGTGTAAATGTGTTCCCTTTAGCTGATAAGTGTGGGAAGGAGGTCATTTTAATGCGGTCAACATAAAAACAAGAAGCAGAACTCCACATTCCCAGGTTTGAAAATTCAGCATGATCAGTGCAGCCCACACTACAGCACTTCCAAAGTATTACAGCGAACTCCATAAGCAGAGATGAATATTAGGAGAAGGCTGATAAAACATCAACATCTCTGGATATAAATGAATGTTACTTGCATTTTGCAGAATGCTTATAGCCCCATAATGTCGTCATACAAATGACAGAGAATCCCTCAGCTGCAGAAAACATAGAAGGTTTCCTCTCAACATCAGCAGAGCCTGAGTTATGAGTCACCATCCCCAGGGTGCAGAGCAGCAGCAAAACAAATACCAGAAAGCAGGCTTTCAGCACATAGAACAGGAGGGATTCTTGAGATCTGTGACAACTTGTATTTGAAAAGATGTCAATGTTACCGGACACAAGTAAAAGGTGTTATCCTAAGGAAAGGTCATTAATATCTTTAGCCTGCAGAAGTCATCAACATCATATTGGTAGGAGGTTGACACCTGGCACCCCCACTGATCAGCTGTTTCGCAAGGCTGCAGGACCATACACAGAGCCAAGCTGAAGCAGAGACAGGGGCCAGATTACTTGGATGGAAACAGATGCTGTGACACTGCTCATCCACTACATAGTACAGTGTGCACTGCTTCTAGCAAATGCCATAAACCGCTATGAATGGGTTCAATGTCTTTACACTGGAATACAAGGCTGTGGAGTTTTAGGCGGAGTCAGGAAAAAACCCCAAAAACAAAACTGTATAATTAAGTGTATAGCTTGTTGTATATTAACTTTAATAGGAATTCAGTCACTAGCCTTATTTGGGAATTAAAGGATCTTTTCTGCTTCTGACCATGACTGTAGAAAAAGAGAGGTGTTTGAGTTGACGGTTTGTCTACAGAGTCCAATGCCATGCTGGAAAGCCCTACAAGACCAAGTTCACATTTGCATTGTTAATTCAGTTATAAAAGAAGAAGGAGAGAAAAAAAAAAAAAAAAAGTTGACTTAAAAAGGAGTATTCCCATGAACACAATATCTATATTTGTAGATGGCGAAAAGTTAAACACTTTCGCAAATATAAGCAGTTAAAAATTCTGCAGAGTTTTAAAGATTCTCCCGCAGTGGTGACAGTCTTATCTTGATCGGTTGCCAATACCACCACGAATGCAAAAATTCCAGCCACTAAGGAAATCAAGGTTGATTTTCTGACCTTAGAAAAGTCCTGCATACATGGTTGTTCACTGCCAACTGATCATAACTTGTGACCACAAGATATATAGAAAAAAAATCTTAAAACATTTTAGCAAATATAATTTAAAACTCTGCAAAATGTTTAACTTTTTAATTACCTACAAATTTAAAAAATGGTTATGTTCGTAGGAATACCCCTTTAATGCTCTATGGTCCTGAATATGTGCACTAACCATGTTTTTCAGGGCTAGCACATCGATATATTGTAATGACCACATGCATACACATGCGTATTATCACAGGCTCATGTATGGGCCAAAGCTCAGGACAGGTTCTAATGACGATATCTCAGGATCCATTGGGTCTATTAAGATGATCTGGGATTCAGCTTTAAAATGATACCAATATCTTCATAATATCCCTTACAGTTTAGGAGCGATTCACTGCTGAAAACGCTATTCAGCATTGAGATGTCATTGCAGATCTCAATTCCCAAAAGCGTTTTTTAACAGCTATTTGTTCCGAATTTTTAAGGGATATCATGAAGATCTTGGTATTTTAAAGCTGATTCTCCTCTTTAAAATTAATCCAAGATCTTCTTAATGCTCTTAACGGATCCTGAGATATGGGGCTCTAAAATGTCTGCCCCCTCCTGTCTCAGGAAGCATCTTAAGAGCTGCTGTAGGAGGAGCCGCCCTGCAGACTGCACAGAGTTGAGAAATCATCATCATCTGTGCATTACGTTTGTGTGACCCCAGGGGGGTAGCAGGGACTTCTGTCCATGTTATCCCCTCTCCTATCAATCAGAGAGCATACTGTACTTTTGCTCTCTGATTGTCACATAGAGGGATAATGTAATACCCCTCTGAGCCTTACTAGAGGGGTATTCTTATACAATACCCCTCTGAACCTAACCAGGAAGTTTATTGGTGCTGTAACCCAGATGTTTACCATTGTCCAGGTCGCAGCACCAAAAGAGTTGCACCAAAGTAATCAATAAAGTTAACATTTCACTCAATCCCTGTTATGTCCATACCTGATCAGTATAGGGTAAAATACACCTCTAGCGATATCCGTTACACGCCAAAATAATAGCAACAACAATTATACAATCATCACTACAGATGAATGTATAAATTGCTACAATTTTTATAGGGGGATAGAAAGTTATATTTTTATGTAAACTCCTATATAATTTGCATGCACAAAATTGGTTGGCGCATTTCTGTGATTTTGGAGTTTAACACCTACACCTGTAAATATAAATATGTGTATGGTATGTATGAATTCCTAACATCTTGCAGTTTTTTGGAAAGTACATTTTGTTTGCAGAAAGGGACTACTTGAGCCGGCACTTTAGTGGCAAATTTGAATTTTTGTGCAATTTTTGTTTACAATCTGTTTGCTGCAAAGTTGCATGAAGGTGGTTGCATATATGAAATATTAAGTTGTGTTTTTATATACGGTATGTTGTGCAATCTCAAGAAAGTTAGATTTTGCTATCAGTGTCACAGTTTGATAGGAACAGTATAGATTTTTAACATTAGTGAATAGCAAAATCTTGCTTGTCTTCAGAGTACAAGCTCTTGTTGTAACTGATGTTTGCGGTATATATAAGTTGTGTACACCTTGATCTTTTATTTTAAATGTATTTTGCGTGTGAATGTAAGATTGAATATGAGTTTTAGGTGCAAATATATGTTTTAGTGCATTTTTAAAAAAAAATTATTTGTGTTTGTCACAAAGTTACATGAAGGTGGATGTGGCTATTGATAACCAATTGAGACACATGTAATCTTCAGATTGTCTACTTTCAAAAAATAAATAGGGTTTAGTGGTGCACTTGCTTTCCACGGTGTGTAATCTCTACATTTTAGAGGATGATACTTTAACATTTCCAGCTTTAAAACAGATTTTTGCTCATTCCAGTTCTAGTGATTTTATGAAGACATGTGCATGCAGGTTTAGGCCTTAGTGATATGAATGAATTCTGCACATGCTGATCTCTTATTTTTAGGTTTGGTGCATATAACTTTGTTTGGTTTCCACTTTTAGCAACTAATATACCTTTATTTGCATTTTTTTTTATAAAACATTCACTTTAAATCAAAATTGCATGAAGGTGCTTGTTCGCATACAGTACCAAGTGGCATTCTGACAATGCTGCAGGTATATACTTTATGAAAATATATAGGTATGGGGAGTTAGAAAGATTTTTTTTTAATGTTGCAATTTAGGTTTGATTCGTCTCTCTCAAAACTGTGAAAATTGCTCAGGCTACCAGAGGTACAAAGTTTCCAGATACCCCTGGCAGTGAAAGGGTTAAAGGATATTAATGGGTCCATGGAGGCACTCCGATATCACACGTGTGCTTCCCAACCACAGCCAAGTGTACACAGCCTAAGGTATACTTTCTGTAAAGCACTGTGTAATATGCTGGCACCAGAGGCGTAGCTAGGGGTTCAGCACAGGGGGGTATACCGATATTATCACTATACGGTGACCGTATAGTTGTATATATCAGATCTACACAGGGCTCTGCAGACGATTTTGGCAAATACAGTGCAGTAACATTTAGTGACTTACCGGTGACGTCTCTGATTAATCGTTCACATTTCCCGTCTCATCTGGACCGCCATGACCACTTCTTCCAGTCTCTGTAAAGTTTGCAGCACAGACATTTTTGGCTCCTCACTTTTCCAGGCACCTGACCCACATTGTCCTCACCTGCGCACCCATCCTGCTGTTACCCCAATTATAAAATATATAAATATAACCCCCCATAATAATACCCACAAGTGCATCTTTAAATTAATAACTTCCCTGTGTACCCACTTTAAATAGTGCCCCTTATTAATAAAGCCCCAGGTGTTTCCTAATTAAAAAGTAAGCAAAAGGTAAAAATAATTAATGGGGTTCCAATAATCGGGACCCCCAGGATCAGTCGTTTGAATGAACTGTGGTACCTGTGTAAGTGCCGTGACCTCTTCTCTGTTTACTTAGTGTCATCTCATAGCGGCCATGTAATGTAACTACAGCCTCATCCTATACACATCTATGTGACAAGGCTGGAATTACATCACACGGTCACTATAAACAGACAGCGTGTGATATAAACAGGCGCCATAGCCCCTTCATACAGCTGCTCAGTGGGGAATCACTTTTCTCTTATTGATGATCTATTCTGAGAATAGATCATCAATTAAAAATGAGCTGGAAAACTCTTTAAGCCTAAGGACCCTCGTGGTGTCCAGCAGCAAAAAAGTGCAGTTCTTCCTGCTGCGCTTTGCACAGAGGTTTCTTCTGCGGACTTTCTGCTTCAATTATATCTACAGGGAAACCGGGAGCGTTTCCATAGGAATGCTGCGATTTCCAAAACCACGACTGTTTTGGAAATCGCAGCATGTCCACTGCGCATATTTTACCACAAAGTGGGGATGGGGCCCCATGTGGCAAAAACGCCACGGGAAAAAAATGCGGCATTTTACAGTTCCTGCAAAGTGGATGGGATTCTAGCAAATCCCATCCACACATTGTGGAAAAATGCGTGCAGCGGACACTCTGCGATTTCCAAAACCGTTGCGGTTTTGGAAATCGCAGCATGTCAATTATACCTACGGAAACGCTGGTGGTTTCCCTATAGGTATAATGGAAGCAGAAAGTCTGCAGAGGAAAAATCTGTGGTCCTTCTATTAAAAGCGCTGCGGGAAAAACCACAATGTTACTGCTGCGGTTTTTCCTGCAGCGCTTTTTTGCTGCAGCCTGCTACGTGGGGCTTCAGTCTTAATAAAGCCCAAGTGTCACTAATTAAATTGCCCCTTCATATTATGCCCCTGATATAAATACTGCACCCCTAAAGACCCCTTATATCGATGACCACCCCCTTATGTTCATAATGCCTCCTAATATAAATAACCTCCCCCTTGTACCCCGTAATAACCCTTATATAAATGACCCCCCTTATGTTCATAATGCCCCCTCCCTTATAGTTATAATTCCCCCTCCTAAAAACCCCTTATACTATTAAAATACCCACAACTAACCTAAAACAAAACAAATATACTCACCTACCAGCGACCATGACGAACGGAGCCGCCGCTTTCTGTTCTTGACCCGGACTCTGTGCGCAGAGTCCACGCACTGGAAGTCAGCATCTCAGCGTAGGAGGTGCGATGTTGTGACGTCATCGCGCCACCTGTGCTGATGACTGTGTTCTCGTTGTCATGTAAACCGCAGGCCTGAAGTGGCTTGCGGTTTACAAGACAGCAAGTGGCAGGAAGCGTTTTAACTAGATCGGTGTCTGCAAACACCGATCTAGTTAAAAGTAAAAGATGTATTAATGGTGGCCCCGGGGTGGGCCCTACAATGTCAGTGGGCCCAGGGCAGTCGCCCCCTCTGCCCCCCCCGCTAGCTACGCCTCTGGCTGGCACTATAGGAAAGGAAAGCATTTCAATAAATCATAACATTACCTGTCACTGTACATGCAAGTTAGTAGATAGAGCGCCTAAAAAGCATGGAAACAATTATGCTGCGTTCACAGGGTCAGTGTTGTATATCTCTGATTATGAGCCAAAAACAGGAGCAGGTTGAAGACTGAACAGATGCAAATTCTTCCATTATACTTGTGCAGAGGGCCGTATGTGCATGTATCCTTAAACGTATGCAGGCTAGGTGCTGAACAAAAGTTAAGGCTGAGTTCACATGCACAATGCAAATTCAATGTTTCTATTTTGTTTGGCTCTGGTCTTACTAACTATGAACCTAACATGCTCTACTTTTTGATGGATAAAAAAAAAAAAAAAGCCCTGACTCTCCCATGGAAAGTCAGAGTTTGGATAGGAAAAATAAAGTTATAGAATGCCACAATGGTGCTGACTTAGCTGTGACAAAACACGGCTGTGAACAAATAAATCTTAACAGCTTTTGATTTTCTGACAATGTGTGAATAGAGTATATTAAAAAAATATGTATTAAAATTTGAATCCTTCCTGTGAAATATTTTATCTTTTTATTCTTCTTCCATTGTTTCTGTACTGAGAGCTGTTCCTGCCTCTCACTGAATGTTACTATGTATGGAGTACAGGGCTGTGTAACATGTAGAGCAAATAAGGGTAGGGGAGAGTCACTTCAAACAGTTATATCTCAGGTGTTCTAAAACATGCAAACTTTGTTTTGGTGTCATATGAAAGGAGATTCTCTTCCTTCGTATGACACTAAGGCTGAAGTGCTACCCGTATTATTATTTCCAGAGAAATCCCTGGTTGAAAACAGTCGGGATTAGAATATTTATATGCAGCTGCATAATATACATGATATATATATCCCAATACTAATTGTTTTCAACCAGTAAAGTCTCTGGAAATATAGATAGCACTTTAGCACTGCATCCTTCGTGCCACATGAAAGAAGAGAATCGGCTCTTTTATAAGATTCCAAAACCAAGTTTGTACATTTTAAAAACACCTGAGATACAACTATCTGAAGTGACAATACCCTAGCTTTTCTCTACATTTTACACAGGCCTGTACTCCAAGAACTGACATTCAGTGCGAGGAAGGAACAGTTCTCAATACAGAAGCAAGGGGAAAAATGGAGAGTCAGGATTTCACAGAAAGGAAGCAAAAAGTTAGAGTATGTTTAAAAATTTACTAATGAAACAAATACTGACAAATCAAAAAAGTTGTCTGAAAGTTTTGTTACACATTAGATAAATATAGCCTTATCATAGTGGCAGAAAATACATGGACACCAAAAGGTGTGAATGATATATCAGGGGAAAGGAAGGGGGGGTTTGAAATCAATGGATTCAGTCATGTTCACTGGCCTGTAGCTGAAGATGTTGCCCGTATTATTTTTCATGGCTATAGCACACTGACCCAGTCATTTCTATGGCCCCATTCACAACTATTTTCACAGTCCTGTGAATGGGGCTGTGAGGAAAACTGAGGACAGGTTATATTCCTGTCAGTTTTGCAGACCATGCTGACGCTTATGGGGCCACGAAAGCAAAGGCAGCACACGGATGATGTGTGTGCCGTCCATGCTGTTCCCAAGATATAGAGAGCCATTAATAGTGACAGGCATATTTTTTCCCATTGCTACACATTATATACACAAAGGAGGCATTCGGGAATAGAAAAACATGGTTGCACTCTACTACAAATAGCACCACAGCTGTCTACAGGTTGTGTGCGGTATTGCAAGCCCTGACCCATTCACTTCAGAGTTGAACTGCTGAACAAGACAACCAAATTAGAAGCTTTGCACAGTTTGTTTTTTCCTGTACAAGCTCTAAGGTTGAACGGTAAATGCCTGATATTTTATAGTATTTCCAACCCAAATCCTTACCACTGGAACAGTCTGGTATTGCACAATGTAACCTGGGCACCACTGTATATATACATGTGACAGGAGTCAATGTATAACAGTCCATCTTTAGGTGAATGTTGCATATCCAAAGTCGTATAAGTCAATAAGATCATGACATTACAAGTCATTATTTATGCTCATAGCACACAACTTTTCTTCTCTGAACAATCATACTCCAGTTGCCCCAAACAGTGCGAAGGCGGCTTCAGAGAAAGTAGCTTTACTCTAGTCCTCTGCTTTCCAATTCACATTGTGCAGTATACAAGCCTGACCCTGATGTTTTTCTTAGAGTGAAGTGGCTTCTGGAAGAAGGATTGTCCAGAGAATTAAAAAGGAGAGTCCTACCACGATTCCTGTGTCATACCAACAGGAAAGGTGTGTAGAGTTTTGAGTTGCCTTTCGCCCTCTACTAAGCATCTACATTGCTTAATAGAGGGCGAAAGGCAACTCAAAACTCTACACACCTTAACTGGTGCTCTCCTCAAGGAGAGATGTCCCTGTCCATAACCCACTCATTGCCTCCCACAAAGCCAGCCAGTACACTTTGCTCTGCACTGATGAGGGACAAAAATCCCGAAACGGTGCTGTATGCAGATAAGTGAAACTGGCTTGGCTAAAATCCCTTTTGCTGTCTTAAGACTCAGTGAGTCAAAAGCAAACTGAGTATCTGTTACATACAACAGAGGGCGCATGAGCTCCCAGCTCCTCTCCCATAATGCCTTGTGATACCAACAGGAATGCATCCTGAGATCAATCATGTGTGAGGTTTTTCACCTAAGGGAGTAGGCTCACTCACCCAAGAACACGGACATGAATAAAGAACGGTATCTGAACATCTTCTAAGAGCAACTTCTCCCAACAATTCAAGAGCAATGTGGTGAGGAACAAGCATGATTAAGCACCAAGTCACAATGCAAGTGTGATAACTAGGCAGCTTGGTACAAAAAAAAAAAAAAAAAAAAAATTTAAAGTGAAGTTTAGGGGCCATGGCCAAGAACCTCCTCAGATCTCAGTCTCATTGAGAACCTGGGGTCAATCCTCAATAAGCAAGTGTACAAACAGAATTTGTGACCAACTTCAAGCAGAGATTAGACAAGAATTGGTTGTCAGTCAGAATTTAGCCCAGAAGCGGATATCCAGCATAATAGGGCAAATTTCAGAAGTCTTGAAAAATAAGTGTCAACACTAAAATAAGGAGTCTTTACATAAACTTTATGTATTTGGCAAAATTTTAAAAACATATGAAATAGTTCTAATTGTACCAAAGAAACCATAGGAACATCTGATCCAACACACTAAAGCAGCAAACTTTGTAAAAACCAAAATGCGTGAGTCTCACTGATTCTGTACAGACATGGTAAAAGTTTTAACTAAACTGTCAAACAACTTTATTTTCTGGCAGTATGAGTCATTAATCTATTTTACAATATACATTAACCAATTTTGGACTCCTTTCCGTGAAATCCTGCATTTCTTATTGTTTCCATTGCTTTTCTACTGTGTACCAGCTTGTGTGTAACGCAGGGAAAGTGAGGATGGCGGGAAGAGCAACTTCAGTCATTTCTTTGGCACTATAAAATGTAGAAACTTGCCTCTGGTGTTGTATGAAACTGATCAACTAGTGATCTCTGGAAATAGTATAGGTAGATCAAGCTACCTGCCAGCTTAGATGCTGATAGATGCCAGCTTGGTATCTCATGAAAGATGAGAATTTTCCCTCACATGATGTTTGAAGTGACCCTCCCCCACCCTTATTCTCTCTTCATTACACACAACCCCAAACACCATACAAAATGAGAAGCAGGGTACAGTTCAAAGAAAAAAAGGAAAATAAAATAAATGCAGGATTTCACTGAAAGGAGACATCTGTTGAAGTACAAATTTATTAGCTACACAAATGCTTCCAGAAAAAAAAACACAAACATTGGTGGAATGGCCATTAATTAGTTGGCGCCATATGACTTAGTATTGCGTCAGGAACCTGTTCCTGTAGACTGACGTAATAGAATGAGTATGAGGAGAGGAGCCGAGCCTGTGCCATATACAGAGGAAGTTAGTTGTAACAGCAGACATCCTCCTGTAATGGCTGTGATCAGTAAGAATACAGTTTGCTGTCGTTTAACCCCTTAGATGGCACCATCAATAATGATAGTGGTATCTACTGGGCCAATTTCACTTTGCAGTACTGTTATACACAGCAATACAGAAGTAACAATAACACCACCTAATGTTCAAGTCACGGTATGTATGGGTCTAAGTGTGAATGTGTGAAGAAAAATAGGAAAAAAAAAAAAAAATTGAAAAAAATGGCCAATAAAAAAAAAAACCATGACCAATAGCATAAAAATATCTAGAAAAGGAGAAAAAAAAAACAAACAAAACAGAAGCCCTTATGTAGCTATGGCAACATCAAAATGTAAGTTATGGCTTTTAGACAATGGTGGGGAGGGGGGACACCTACCTGTGCCCTTAAGTATCAAACTAGGCTGAGTGCTTAAGGTTAAGACCACTTTTGCTATGTAAGGCAGGAATTTACCCTCTACTATGAGGTAACTTGCCTCCAATTCCTGGTTTGAACTGACGAACCCATGTCTTTTCCAGCTAAGGTTTACATCTACATTGGAGTTTCCACCCCAGATTCTGATGGAGGACTTCTCTACGCTGGTTTCAGTATGTAAACTGCAGAAACTCTGGTGACCCCATTCTAGTCTATGGAGTCCACGGGCAACAGCTTATTTTAGTGGACGGGCGCAAGTGCAAACCTAGGCCAAGGCTGGGTTCACACTACCGTTCATGTGCATTGCTGTCCTCATACGAAGACAGTAACGGACAATAACTGTTGCAGAGAACAGACACAGATTGAGTATGTCCGTTCCCAATGACCCTAACGTAAACAACTTAACGGACGCCATCTTCAACAAGTTTGTTTACTTTTGCAACGGAAGAAAGTCACACATGCTTGTTTACTTAAAACGGAAACTTAAAGGGGTATTCCCACGAACATAACTATTTTTAAATTTGTAAATTAAAAGTTAAACATTTTTGCAAATATAATTAAACATTTTGCAGCGTTTTAAAGATCTTTCTCTGAATATCTTGTGTTTACAAGTTGTTGTCTTGATCGGTTGCCAGTGGATACGACCATGAATGCAGGACCTTTCTAAGGTCAGAAAATCAGCCATGATGTCCTTATTGTGGCCGGGATATCTTCTGATACATGTAGTGTCCCTGCCTGACAACCCAGCTACAATAAGAAAATTATGGCTGGATACCTAGCAAGTCCCAGACCATAGAAAGTTTCTGCATTTGTGGTCGTATCCATTGGCAACCGATCAAGACAACAGACTCTCACCACTAAGATGGATAGAGAAAATCTTTAAAACTCTACAGAATTTTTAACTACTTATATTTGCAAAAATGCTTAACTTAATTATCTACAAATATAGATATGACTATGTTCATGGGAATACCCCTTTAAGTTAACAGAAGTTAAAGGAAGAAAAGTAACCAAACGTAGCGGAACAGAGTCAGTCATGTTGTTTACATTAGACAGTCTGTGTCCGTTGCCATTAACACTGTCTGTTCTCAGCAACAGTTAACGTCCGTTGCTGTCCTCAGCCATAGGATGACTGCAACAATGACAACGGTAGTGTGAATCCAGCTTTACTTTTGCAACAAAAGACAGCTGTGCATGCAGGCCATTAACGCTAAATATATATAATATATATTAAAAACATTTATATATACTTCTGGCCGTCAAAGTACAGCAAAACCCTAAAATCTAACATCTGCGGCATTCATTCTAAGCACCAAGTGGTTCTGCAATGTCATGTAACAATTTCACAAAGGCAGCATATCAACATAACCAATATGGCAAGCACAGGCTAGAATGCCAGAATCTTCAATCACACTGCAGCACCAAATAGACAATCCAAGAAGCTTTCTGGATGGGTTATAAATTCTGAATAAAGACTGACTGTGCTGTACTTTTAGTCTGTCCCATGGGTAGTAAGTGACTGCTTGCAAACAAAAATTACTGAAACTGGGAGTAATGCAAATTAAAATAAAATCCCACAACCAATTGACAACATATTGCATCCACAGGGCACCTGACTTCAAATCCCTCAGACTTGAGTCTAATGAGGCCATAAAATAGCCAGAAATAGGACACGACACTTTTGAAAGTCATATGAATAACCCTATTCACACTTATTGAATTTAATGCAGCAGTGTGCCATTAAAGCGCAACTAAACTTTTGTACAACTATTTTCTTGCAACGTGTCATTAGTCCCTTCCCGCTGCAGGCACTTTTGCCTCACCGCCTTACAAACCCCATAAATTTTTAGTTTGGAATTGCCATATACTGGCATACATAGAACTTTGTCTTTGCGGTACCACATGTACTTTTTAGTTATACCATTGTGAATGCATATTGCTTTGACTGCTTTTTAATCAAATTTTTAAAAATGGTGAAACACTGGAGAGGGGGGAAAACAAAAACCACACACACGATTCAGCTCTAAAGTTTTTTTACCCCGCTATGGTGTTCACAGTATGGAAAAAAATTATTCTTATAAAGTTTGTAGACAGAGTATTTTCGGGCACAGGGATACCTAATGTGTATGGGTTATGCTTTTTTTTTTTTACGCTGTAGTTAGACTCCCCAGAGGTCTTCAACCCCAGGGAGTCACTAGTACATTACATTACAATGGTAATTCATTGCAAAATGCTGGCAGTTCTATTACAAGCTGCATTAGAACATAATGCCAGACAATCCTGTGAGCCTTCAATAGGCTCCCAGCTGTCATGACAACAGATCGTGTGTCACAGATCAGGGGACCAGCGATACTCCCCAAAAAGGTTTTACCCATGTGGGCTCTAGTGCTAGGTCTCTGCTGTATAACAAAGCAGAGACCGAGCGGCTATGGTAGCCACTAAGCTATCTAATAGTATGGCGGATGTCAGGAAAGGGTTAATAAATCTTGCAATATTTTAATTTTAGATACAGGATTTCACAGAAGGTATTTTACCCTTTCCCTTGCTCCTCCATTGAGAGCGGTACCCTGCTTTTCACTGTGTACAGAGTTTGGGCTTGTGTGTAACGAGAAAAAAAAAATTATGTTAGGAGGATGGCCATGACAAAGTTATCTCAAGCATTAGAAATGTAGAAAAGTGTGAAAGATTCATATGACACTACACACACGTTTCTATGTTAAGTGATTCTCCACCCTCATTGTTTGCCTTACACAAGGCCGTACATATGAGAATTAGTACAGCTCTATAGAGAAGCAAGGGATAGAGTAAAGAAATTTCACAGAAAGTTTTTTAATAAAGGATATTACAAATTTTAAGAGACACATGCTTTCAGAAGATATAAAGTTGCTGCAGAGTTTAGCTGCGCTTTAACATTGGTGAGAATAGGGTTTGAGTCAGTCAATGACGTCCATAGTTACAAAACCCAAATCCAGTATGCCTCATGCTATGAACAGAAGAGGTTTTGTACCTTTTTCCCAGTTTGTTTCTCCACCATGTCGTAGCTGAGAGAGAATTCTTCTGGCTGTGGTGTTTTAGAACACCCACCCTTGGGCATCGTTTTGCCTTGCTTATTTGGCCTTCATTTATGCCTCTATCGCTTCGTCATCAACAGTCTGAAATGGAGAATGAAAAAAAAAAAGAAAAAAAAGAAATACATATAGGTTAAAACGGGTCACTTTACAACATCACATGATAATCTTGTGTGTTTGGAAGTGTTTTTATATATATATATATATATATATATATATATACATACACTACAGTACACACACACACAGTACGGACCAAAAGTTTGGACACACCTCATTCCAAGAGTATTCTGTATTTTCATGACTATAAAAATTGTAGATTCACACTGAAGGCATCAACACTATGAATTAACACATGTGGAATTATATACCTAACAAAGTGTGAAACAACTGAAAATATGTCTTATATTCTAGGTTCTTCAAAGTAGCCACCTTTTGCTTTGATTATTGCTTTGCACACTCTTGGCATTCTCTTGAGCTTCAAGAGGTAGTCACCTGAAATGGTTTTCACTTCACAGGTGTGCCCTGTCAGGTTTAATAAGTGGGATTTCTTGCCTTATAAATGGGGTTGGGACCATCAGTTGTGTTGTTCAGAAGTCAGGAGACAAAAAGCAAGAAAAAAAGCAACTAAGTGAAGAAAAACGAGTGGCCATCATTACTTTAAGAAATGAAGGTCAGTCAGTACGAAAAATTGGGAAAACTTTGAAAGTGTCCCCAAGTGCAGTGGCCAAAACCATCAAGCGCTACAAAGAAACTGGCTCACATGAGGACCGCCCCAGGAAAGGAAGACCAAGAGTCACCTCTGCTGCGGAGGATAAGTTCATCCGAGTCACCAGCCTCAGAAATCGCAGGTTAACAGCAGCTCAGATTAGAGACCAGGTCAATGCCCCACACAGTTCTAGCAGCAGACATATCTCTACAACAACTGTTAAGAGGAGACTGTGTGCAGCAGGCCTTCATGGTAAAATAGCTGCTAGGAAACCACTGCTAAGGACAGGCAACAAGCAGAAGAGACTTGTTTGGGCTAAAGAACACAAGGAATGGACATTAGACCTGTGGAAATCTGTGCTTTGGTCTGATGAGTCCAAATTTGAGATCTTTGGTTCCAACTACCGTGTCTTTGTGCGACACAGAAAAGGTGAACGAACGGACTCTACATGCTTGGTTCCCATCATGAAGCATGGAGGAGGAGGTGTGATGGTGTGGGGGTGCTTTGCTGGTGACACTGTTGGGGATTTATTCAAAATTGAAGGAATACTGAACCAGCATGGTTACCACAGCATCTTGCAGCGGCATGCTATTCCATCCGGTTTGCGTTTAGTTGGACCATCATTTATTTTTCAACAGGACAATGACCCCAAACACACCTCCAGACTGTGTAAGGGCTATTTGACCAAGAAGGAGAGTGATGGGGTGCTACACCAGATGACCTGGCCTCCACAGTCACCAGACCTGAACCCAATCGAGATGGTTTGGGGTGAGCTGGACCGCAGAGTGAAGGCAAAAGGGCCAAGTGCTAAGCATCTCTGGGAACTCCTTCAAGACTGTTGGAACACCACTTCAGGTGACTACCTCTTGAAGCTCATCAAGAGAATGCCAAGAGTGTGCAAAGCAGTAAAAAAGCAAAAAGGTGGCTACTTTGAAGAACCTAGAATATAAGACATATTTTCAGTTGTTTCACACTTTTTTGTTAAGTATATAATTCCACGTGTGTTAATTCATAGTTTTGATGCCTTCAGTGTGAATCTACAATTTTTATAGTCATGAAAATACAGAGAACTCTTGGAATGAGGTGGTGTGTCCAAACTTTTGGTCTGTACTGTATATATATATATATATATATATATATATATATATATATATCAATATCAAATAAATCACACACACACACACAAAATAAACAGATGTATATATAGATACACGTGTTTCTCCTGAAATAATTATAGTAAAATTCTAGTGAAAAATAAAACCCCACAAATTTGGCAACATACTGATTGAAGTCTATACGGCCGGATATGGAGTCACTACAGTGACATTATGGAGTTGCAGTCACTGCACCATGCAGGGTGACTGTAGTATTGTTGATATTGTATTATTCCTAACAATAGATTGACCAAGTATTGGTACAAGTTTGGTATGAAACAGGGGGATTGGACATAAATTCTTACATGTTTGAGCCATAGTTCTCAAGGAAGATGCAGTCTGCAAGGCTGAGTTATATGCTAGGTTTCATCACAAAAAAAGATTTTACATTTGTACACAAAGTATAAAAGGAACATGCTGCCAATTTTATTTATTGAAATCAGATAGTGAACGCATCACTATTTTCCCTAATCCATTTTCCGATTGTAGATGTACAAGATTATGGGGCACCCATCTTGTCTGAGCTTCTCCTCTGCTGTTTAACAGCATATAGTGATATGATTTACAGCATAGTCATGGCCATTGGAAGCAATAGTCTGCAGCCAACTTATTTAGGGCTATGGGAGAGTCTCCTAGACATGTTCTGTACAAGGAGCGCAGCACAAACTGACCCCTATTGTCAGTAGTGGAAACAATGATGGGTGTTTAATGCCATTATCCATAAAAATGTCATCTCCTACTGCTATGTGACCTGTCTTGCCTGATGTAAATGAGGTGACTACTGCAAAGAAAACCCCTCCAGAATAGGGAAGTGTCAGTTTATTAGGCTTAGTGACCAGAGTGAAAATAACACACCCTCTTACCAAAGCATATTCCACTGTCAACACCGTTACAGAGCACTTAACACTGTAAAATGTCACTTTGTAGATTTGGAAAAAAGAAACTTTGCAGTCTTACGCAAATGAGGCAGTAGGTGCACTGGAGGTGGACTTCAGCCCTGAAAGCACTGCTGTTCCTGCATGTGGTGGTATAGGCAAGCTGCAGGAAGGTGAAGGCCACCCCCATGCACCTACTGCGTAATTTGACCAACGTTTTTCTAAAAATCTAAAAAAAAAAGTGACATACATAAAAGATAAGTTTACTATTAGAATGTGCTCTGTAACAGTAGGGGCAATTGAATATGCTTGAGGGAAGTGGAAGACCCCTTTAAAGTATAGTCCAAGTTTAGATGCTGCCTGGTCCCCGCTGGTCTCTACTTCCTGGTGTCTCAGCCGTGTTACTGAGGCCAGTCACCAATGTGGACAGTGATTTACTGAGTGGGCATTTTCAGTGTGCTGGAGAGCGCCTCAAGTGAGGGTATCCGTTGGTCATGTTCAGAACCCCCTTTCTTTGCAGGTTTGAAAATATCTAACTCCTTGTAAAAGCATTTTAACGTATGCATCCAAATTAGTTTTACTAGCAAAACACTTTGAAGCTGCATAAAAAGGAGACTTACTGCATCTGTAGTTACAGGTACTGTAAATGCTAGCAGACCAGTTAAAACAGAAAAAACTGATAAAGTAGAACGTGATCCTGAGAAAGTTAGAATGACTAGAAGATCAGTGGAACGGTAATTTGTGGGTGTACAGCTAGCAGCTGAATACAAGTCTGCTAGTGTGTGAATATGCTCTGCAGACTTCATACTGTGTATTTTTGTGTACCATAAAACACATTGTTATGTTAGAACATGCAAGTTTACAGCATCTTCATGGTGCCTTTAATCTTGACACAGCTATTATTTCTCTCCTAGGTAAGTGCAGCACGCCAACACAGAATGACAAAAAAGACTGTACAGGCCGGGCAGTGTTGCCAGGAAACAAGGTCAGGAATAAAAACATGGTTTCAGCAAACACTCAGGTACATGTTGTAACGAGACCCGAAGTGCTGCCGGGAACAAGGAAAAATTAGAACTTTTCCACTAGGGATGCAATCCCACCAAAAAAGTGCAGTGTCAAGTAGGTTTATAAGGGGGAAAAATTTAGTTAAAAATTTAGAAGTCACTGGGGTCCTTCCTTGTAAGAGAAGACTGCTGCACCAAATATATAGGCAGGAATTAAGAAACATATGTATAGGCGGTTTTGAGGGCTGTAACATTTTTATCATTTGGGTTATTCAACTAATTTCTGCGTCTTTTTCGGTGACATATAGGACTTTATTTTTATGTTTTTATTTTTGCATGTTTAATTTTTTTTTTTTTTTTTATTATATCTGGGAAAATGGGTCTGTTTTTCACTTTTTTTTTTTAAACTTTTCTATTCATTTTTTTTTTTTTTTTTACATTGTGTCCCCATAAGGTCATAATAGCCCTTTGGGGGACATCTGATCACTTTCTTTTGTGGGGGAGGCTGATTTCCCCTGTAACTGGGGCTGGTACATTAAGCCCCAGTTGCAGGAGGAATACAGCCTCCTGCACGTTACTATACAGTTGATCTGGGTCCTGTAGGACCCAGCAGCTCTAAGACTCTGATCCTGGCGGATCACGTGACTGTCGGGTCGGAGGGAAGCCGCAACATGGTGGCGCCCATAGCTCATTGAGCGCTGTTTACACAGTGATCGGGAAGGCGGGGACAGTAATAAACCTTCCCTGCCTTCAATCTGGGACCTCCAACTGGTTACAGTCGGTTCCTAGTTTCGGCAGCTGCTCGATTTTGCACAGCTGCTTAAACTGCTTGGACGTACCGGTACATCCTTGCCGAACAAGGAAGCCACTATCCGGACGTATATAGTCTAGGAGTGGTCTGGAAGTGATTAAAAGGGTTGTTTCAGACCAATATTGAGAGACAAAGGTTATTGTTTGCATAATCAAAAGTTTTCCAATATACTTTCTGTATCAATCTCAGTCTTCTGCTTGTTTACCATTCTGCTTCTACCCAGTGCGGGAAAAAAAATATTCTGCCATGGTCATGTGATGGACACAGGCGCACAGCTCGTTATGTCACAGCTCTGTAGTCACAACTGCCTGGTAAGCTGTGCACCCGTGTCCATCACATGACCATGGACCGATTTGTATCTCTAGGAGCAAACAATGAATGACAGCAAGCAAAGATCTAGAAAACCTGATAAATTGATACAGAAAGTATATTGGACAATTGTAGACATTATATAAACAATTAAAGGCAATTAAAATCTCTACACACCTTCACTGGTGCTCTCCTCAATGTGAGAGATTCTTGTCCCTAACTCACTCATTGCCTCCCACTAAGCCAGCCAATTCACTTTGCTCTGTACTGATGAAGGACAACAATCCGGAAACAGCGCTGTATGCAGATAAGTGAAATTGGCTTGGCTAAAATCCCTTTTGCTGTCTCAAGGCTCGGTGAGTCAAAAGCAAATTGAGGATTTGTTACATCCAACAGAGGGCGCATGAGCTCCCCAGCATCTTTCCCATAATGCCTTGTGTTATATAAACAATTGTCTGTCAACACTGGTCTGAAACAGAACAACCCCTTTGAGTACTGCATGCAGTTGTAATTGCAGTTATGGAGTAGCAGATTTAAAGTCAATTTAATGGCCATTATAATACAGAAAGGTGAAAGGCATAATATCTTCTCAAATACTGCATGCATTTATTATTATTATTTTTTTTTTTTTTTTAATAGTAAGCACCATGTAAACC
Source organism: Leptodactylus fallax (assembly GCA_947044405.1). Classification (NCBI taxonomy): domain Eukaryota; kingdom Metazoa; phylum Chordata; class Amphibia; order Anura; family Leptodactylidae; genus Leptodactylus; species Leptodactylus fallax. The sequence goes on from CAMRHE010000021.1 coordinate 2,615,818, forward strand.
CAACCTCCTGATACCAGGGCCGGCTTTAACCACAGGGCCAACGGTGCATTTGCACCGGGCCCTACGGTTGAGGGGGGCCCCGTTGGGACAGCAGGACAGTCCTGCATATGCTGTCCCGCCAGGCTGCCCTAGTTGCATACAATGATGAAGCAGGGAGCCGTCCCCTTCCTGCTTCACCATTCCTCCTCTCTTCCCTTGGAGCTGCAGGCGCAATGTGATGATGACAGTGCCTGCAGCTCCATGAAGACTCGGGACCGTGACAGCAGGGGATCCAGGAGAGGATTTTTTTTTTTTTTGTGTGTGGTACGAGAGGGACATTAAATTGTGGTGACAACAGCAGGGGGACTTTAACCCTTTACATGCCATCCGGCCAGGGTGGCACTTTAGTTGCAGAGGACGTATATAAAACGTCCTTGCTACTAAAGCCTATTTCTCAGGATCTGTTAGGGTTAGGAATATGAACTTGGATTCATTTTAAAAGATGAGAATCATCATGATCACTCCAGATTTGTAAAGGCTCTCTCAATTACTGACATAAAACTACGTCGGTAATTGAGATCTGCACTGGAATCTCACTGCCGAACATAGTTTTCAACAGCGAATCACTCTGGATCTGTAAGGGCTATCATGATGATCTTGGTAGGACATTCTCATCTTTAAAACGAATCCAAGCTCATCTTCATAGCCCTAACTGATCCTGAGATATGGAGCTCTCTAGTGTCCTCCAACTCCAGCCCCAGGCATCTTAGGGCTGCTGAAGGAGGGGGAAGGATTAGAGCTGCAGACTGCAGAGACAATGATAGATGATCAGTCTGTGCATAACCTGTATGTGACCCCAGGGCTGGACTTCTGTTTATGTTATCCCCTCTCCAATCAGAGAGCATATTATACTTTTGCTTTCTGATTGTCACAGAGAATGTAATACCACAAATGTAATACTGCTCTGAGCCTAATCATAGGGGTATTCTTATGTAATACCCCTCTGAGAATAACGAGGAAGTTATTGGCGTTGTGACCAAAACGTTTACCATTGATGAGGTTACAGTGCCAAAAGAGTTGCACCAAACACTTGTAAATTTTATTGATGACTGTGTATGTGTTGTATATTTGACCCTGTCCGTCCATACTGATGTTTATGGAGTAAAATATGGCGATCGCCTCTCTAGTGATAAAATAATAGGAATAACAATCACTAGAGACGAACGTATAAAGCATTCCTGACAGGCAGAAAAGTTCCAGTCAGTCAGATAACATTTTCACCCATTGAATATCACCATATAAAATCCCAGCTTTTGGCAGGTTTCAGATGGGTATAATAGCAGGTGGTGATTTGGAGGGGGCGGGGCACTTATGCAACCTTTGCACTGGGCCCACCAATGTGTTAAAACGGCCCTGGCACCACATACTTCCCATACAAATCTTTGTGAAATAGAGGAGGTTTCAAAGAGTCACATTCCAGATTCACAACCAGTATATGGCCATGAACATGATCCAATGACTTATCTAACCTTGTCTCCAAAAGGCAACAGTCATGCATATTTTTAGGAATTATTAAAGGTTGTTATTAAGGGCTCAAAATCAGGGAAATTGATCTACAGTTTAAAGTAATAACAGTCTTTAGGTCCAACATTGTCTAGAGGACTCCTCAATGTTCATTCTGAATGGTCAGTCATTTATTTTCTCTTACATATTTACTTGCATTGCAACATATGCTGGAAAAGTTCTTTAACACAGCTTTTCATGTGACATTTTTACAGGATAGCTCCTTCCTAATCTGGCATCAATGTTGAAGCCATTGGGGAAGTGTTCACTACTATCATGTTCACACATACACTGGGTCTAGCTTCAACCCAGTGATCATTCATGTGACCTTGAGCAATTTCTCTATGTGGCAGAACACAAAACATTCAAAGTATTAAAATAAGAGTCTATCACTTATCAAATTGTTGCACAAGAAAGGAGAAGAGAAAAAAAAATTAAAAATAAAAGACCATAAGTGGAGGTTTATATATTTGTTCTTATTGAAACACAATTGTTACCCAGTCATAACTGCTACTTTGGAGGGAAAATGGTACATACTGATTAAACATGCTTTAAGATAAAAGTCTGTACTGTGTCACCTATGTCCCGGTCATTAAAATAATGACAGCAAGAGAGAATATACCAGCTAACCGAGAGGCAGGCTGAGCACATGCTCCTGCATATTACAACTGGTTGCTCAGCAACTGTAGCATACCGATAGTCTCACCATGGGGATGGGCTCGAGTATTTCCTGCCAGAGATGCAGGTTGTAATCATTGATGTAGACGTTTTGCTGCAACCAATGTACCTCCTTACATCCAATACTACTTATCTTCAATATTACTGCAGCCTACACTGACAATAGTGACCTAGAAAGGCATGGATGAACCATGTACAACAGCCCCAACAAAAAAAAAAAGAAATTGGAGGTCTATTCACAAAGAAATAAATCAGGACTATATAGGTCCCTTCCAGCAAACCTCCATTTAGGTTACAGCAGTAACCAAAGTGAAAGACCATATAGAAGACAGTGGCCATGTGGCACTTCTATTTAACTAGAGATTGGATTTCCTAGTAAAACTGATTGGTTCTCTCAGAGCATAACAAATGTGGCAAAGATTTTACAGAAATCAAATGCATGCACTGTGTGCCGTCACCAGAGATATTGTCAGTCTGCATGAATGAGCTGAGGCTTGTGTACAAAAACAGTCATGCATGCAGCGCTCCCTACGAACTCAATTTGATTTAGAAACTACAGCGTTTCCACATTCGACATGTGAAAAGTAACCAACCTCATAACTCCAACACCCGCAGCTATATACAGAAATCAGCAAGACTGTTGTATGACCAGAACTCCAATCATCATTAGCAGCAACCAGAAAAAGGAGCTTTCCACATTTTCAGTTCTTTGCATTAATAGGTGCTGCTAGATTAATGCCGATGCAGCTGAAATTTCCCTAGCCCCCACCACCCCTGAGTAAGCAGTGCAGTTCTTTTCACCACCCAATATACTAATCAGACTCTCAGGTGGGCGGTCCCAGGCTGTCTGTTCCAAAATGGCATATAGGGTGCAGGAATTAACTGCACCAGTTGTTGGGAATGGTGGGTGCTATAGACAAAAAATTCCAACTGTGTCGGAAACAGAGGAGCTGTACCGTTTAAAAGGAGTTGAAGGTGGTGAAAGGTCCTCTTTAGAAGAGTGTGTCAACAAAAAAGTATTTTCAACCAAATTTTTAATAGGAAGCACATTTAAGACATTTAGTTTTTAATTTTCCATGTCACTAGATGTACATCTTGCAATTTTTGTTCTGTCCACGACACCAAATAGCAACCTTGCACTTCCTGATACTATAGGGGTTTATTGCAGCAGTGACCTCAAATCACATCACAAACAAGACAGACTCACAATAGAAGTTCATACCTCAATAGATAACACCCAGTGTGACCCATCACTGCATCCACTAGTGACAATAGATGCCAAAGCTTATCTATTCTCGGACACAGAGCATATTTTGAAAAATCTCCCATAGATTTGAGTGAGTCAGCGCCAGACTATTGCTGCCTATGGCCATGACTATACTCAAAGGATATCACTAAATGCTGATAGAGAAAAGGAAAAGCTCAGAAGATGGCAACTTCCATAATCATATACACAACAGAATAAACTCTACAAAATCAGAAAATAAACATTAGAAAAGTGATATTAACCTTTGCTATTAATAAAAAAAAGTGTATTCTCTCAACGATAAGGTACAATGGCAGAATCATGGAGTAAAATGCAATATGCGTGCCTCAGCTACCAAATTATGAAGACTTAGGCAGAATTCACACTACCGTTGATGTCCGTTCTGATAGTGTCCGTTAAAAAGAGAATAAAAAACCAAAAACGGACACCTATCATAACAGACATTAACGGACACTAACTGATGTTAATGTGTCCGGTTTTTTAACTGATCCAATTAATGGGTTAAAAAAAAAAAAAGGACACATTAGCATCAGTTAGCGTCCGTTTTTTAACACTTTTTTTTTTTTTTTTTAACACTGTCCGTTTTTTGTTTTTTTTTGCTTTCTGAGCATGCACAGGGAAAAAAACGGACATAAAATAACAGACAGTAACTGATGGCTGTCAGTTACTGTCCGTTATAAGTCTGTTACCCATAGACTTCAATGTTAAAAAAATAACGGACACTTGCTGTCCATAAAGAATCCGTTTTTTTCAAACGGACAAAGTCCTGCAGGTAGGATTTTTTGTCCGCGAAAAAAACGGACTTTAACGAATTTGGTGTAAACGGACACTAATGGACACAATATAAAAACCCACTAAAATGAATGGAAATTTTAACGGATTTCTGACGGTTCAGCTAGTGTCCGATGCTAAAAATCTTGTAACGGACAATAGCAACAGACACTACTGACGGTCACCAACGGTAGTGTGAACGCCCCCTTAGACTAACATAGGAGCTCCTCGCTGTACGTTCACACTTCTGACACATACAAAATTTCCAGCTTCAAACTGCTCCTGGGCTGAACTACATAACTTCTACCACCAAGAGACTGTAAATGCTTTAAAGTTCATAAAAGAGAAAAGACAAATCAACACAAGTCACAACATGTTACAGACAAAAGTCACAAAAATATGTTGACTACACGATCATTTTAAGCTCTTCATGGTCAACAACTTCATGAACGAGACACCTCAACACAATGTCTGCCAGCAATATGGCAAATGGATAATCTTATTAAGGTCAAACTCCACCCTTGGGAAAACTGCATGGAGGTATTTAAAATCACCCCCCTCCCTGCCCATTTCCACTGACATCTGCAGTGCATAACTAGGCTATGTTCAGCAGACCTGTTTGACAGGGTGGAGAAAATGACTAGAGCGAGTATGATGAAACAAGGCTGCAAATTCCTGCTCTCTACTAGGTCACAAGACTTCGCATAAGACTGACACAACTACTCTATATTTACTTTAGTGCTTAGACTGGAAAACACTGCTGTACAAAAAAAAAAAAAAAAAAAATCAAGGGCTAGTCTGGAAAGTGGACTTCACACTAGTTTTTAAGTTTGGATTTTAGACTGCTTCAAAATGGCAAATATGCCACAAAACTATACCCACACTAAAAGCACATTGTTTTCACACTGTCAAAAGCACCCTGGTCTAAGTTGACAAGATTACGCAGCATGCCAAGAACCATTCTAAGGGGCCACAAATTGTTCTGACCCATATATTTAGCCGGGCAGAAGATAAAAACATGCCAAAAATGCATTGTTTGATATAGCTTCTACATACTTTTTTTCCCCTGCCACAAAAAAAACTGAACATGCAAAAACACACTGCTGTCTCCCAGGGATATTCAGCAGCATTCTTCACTGCAGAGAAGAAAAAAAAAAAAAAAAAAAAAAACCAAACAAACACACACACACACACACACACACACACACCACAAATCAGGTGGCTTTTTTCTACAGTTTAATGCAGATTTCTTTTACCACAGCTTTAATTTTTTTTTTCAACTGCAAAGACAAATCCACTGCTAACAGCAATTGCGTTCTTCCCATGCTGAGGGTTAAATCCCATTCACTATGCTGCTGCTGTAAATTGATGCAGCTTAGCAGCAGGCAAATTCACTGCAGCTGACCCATGGCAATTTTGCTCGGCGTCTCCCCTACAGAAGGTTAGATTCAGACTTTGGATTATGATGGAACAAAGCCGCAGCACAACCACAGCAAAAATGAAGTCAAGCAAGCAATAGAACATCCCCACAAGCTAAGTATGAGGAGTTGCAGGAGCTTAAAGGGTGGTTCTGGAATCAAAACCTACAACACTGGTTAGGTTCACTGCCACTTTTTATGTAAATCTCATTCAACTTTCCCTATGAGTAGGTCTTTGGATCTTTGCATGAACTTCAGGACAGAGGTACTCCATGGACAGCAAAACCCTCGTATTATTCCAATTCTTTATATTATGACTTGAACTGAAGAAGATACTACATTAAGCCCTTACCATCGCAGGCTTTTTGATTTTTGTTCCGTCTTCTAAAAGCCATAACACTTTACTTTTCCGTTCAGAGCGCCATGGGGGATTAATTTTTGTGGGACAAATTGTATTCCATATAATGCACCAAATTTATTATATTATATCTTTCCATGCACAGGGATGCATAACTTTTGCAGGGAACAGATATACTTTTTATTTCTTCCAGTTTGGGGAATTTATTGCTTTTTTTTTTTTTAAGAATATATATTACACTAACTTTTGTTGAAATTTTTATAAAATACATAACTGTAGAAAGAAAAGAATTACGCCACAAGTGGCCAATTAGCTCAACAGTAGCTAAGCAAACAAATGTACAAAAAGCAAGAAAGTCAAAAGTAACAGAGTATGGGGAGGACAACAAGGGAAAGAAGGGGGAGGGAAGGGAGGGTAGGAGTTCAGTTCAAGACCTTGCAAGATGCAATGGGTGTCCCAAGAAGATCATTTGGCATCAAAGGCCTCCACCGTATGGTTAAGGGAGGCGGTCAGAAAATCCAAACTACAGAAGTCTTTGACACGAGCAATTAGCTTAGGACCTGTGGGCGGGGCACTCCTTCCGGTGGAAAGCAATGAGTGTTTTGGCAGCAGTGCACAGGTATAGAAATAGCTGGGATGTCTTTCTACTCAGGTGTCTGGGCGGTAGATTAAGCTGAAAGGTAAGAGGGTCCAGTGGATCTCCCTGTAGAAAAAGGGCATCAGTAAGGGCCTTGAACTCCATCCAAAAAGGGCAGATCAGAGGACAATCCCAAAAGATGTAGAAAAGCGTACCTGCTGTAGCCTTGCATCACCAGCTCATAGGGGAAGTGCTAGGGTTAAAGAGGACCTTTCACATCCTCATGTATTTGCTGTTTTACATACTGCTAGAAAGCTGAAAGCTGAATTCAGCACACTGCCGGCTTTCCTGGTATGTGCCCCGGGGGCTGGAGATATCGGGGGTCGTAATTTCACTGTTCACCGTCAGAAAGGCGTTCCTGACAGTCTAGCTGCGCTGTGAGGAACGCCCTCCCTGACTGTACTGGTCTATAGACTTATACTGGGGGGGGGGGGGGGGTGCCGGGTTCCTCTCAGCTCAGCATCATCGCGGGGCGGTAAGGAACGCCCCCTCTGACAGTACAGCGCTATGGACGGGTACAGAGAGGTGGGGCGTTCCTCACAGCGCAGCTAGACTATCAGATACGCCCTTTTGAGGGTGAACAGTGAAACTACGACCTCCAATATCTCCAGCCCTGGGACACATACCGGGAAAACAAGCACTGTCTGCTTTCTAGCAGTATGTAAAACAGTATATACGTGAGTATGTGAAAGGTCCTCTTTAAGGGAGTGAAGTAGGGCCGAGGTGCGATACCAACGTATGAGTCGTTTGTATTGGGTCTCCCGGAAAGTGATACAAGTTGAGGACTTGGCCGCACAGGACCAAATGATCTGCCATTGACCAGGTGACATCTGCCTATCCAGAGTCTCAGTCCATCTTACCATATATCTATGAGCCAGGGGAGCCCGTCCCTCCGGAGAGGAAAGTAGCCTATAGATACCAGAGATCAGGCTTCTCAAGGAGGTACCAGCTCTGCACATTCTATCGAAAGCGGTAGGGACACAGACCCGCGTAGCCCCAAATTGTGTAGTCACAAAGTGGACTATTTGTTGATAATTGAACTACTGAGGTGGGTAAGAGTAACATTGATCTACTTCCAGGTTTAATTGCTTTTTATCCACATTTTTATGGAAGGCGAAACAGCCCCCCCGAAAAAAAAAAAAAAAAAAAAAAAAAAAAAAAGCTATTTGCCTTTTTTTTTTTTTAACCACTATGCCATTCACTGTATGGTGAAAAATATATTTTTATATGTTTTATTTTTAGAAGTTTGTAGACTGGATGTTTTCTGAGACAGATCCCTAATGGAAAGGTGTTTCACTTAATGTACTTTTATACATGTTCTAGGAAAATGGGGGGGTTAAAAGTTTTTTGTTTTTTTTTTAACTATAAACATTAGAACCCTAGAGGTATGATCATTAATACAATGCACTTCTATTAAAGCAGCCTGTAATAGAAGTATATGTCACCCCAAAATGACAGGCCACTTACTGGGCTTTTCACCCCTGACTACAGGTCCTGCTTAAGTTCTAATAACCTTAGACACACTAAACATACTGAAGTTTGGCACACTAAGGGGCTGGTTCACATGGAGGAATTTGACAGGCAGAAAATTTCTGCTTCAGGAAGAAACAGTTTGATGCAGATTCTGAAAATCTGCCTACCATTCATATGAAAGAATGTCAGGCAGAACCAGAGGGATGTGCGGGATGTTTTCTTTTCCACTATTATTCACACTTTACGATCATTTACACTTCTTCACGACATCTGAGGTTTGAGATTCTGCACAATGATCAGTGCAGCACTCCCAAGTCCAGCATGACAAGACATCTACCGCAAGGGTGACCAAACCACAGGACAGTCAATGAAACATGCTGACGTTTACTCACTCAAATCAGAGACTAATGTATTGATATCCAACATCCAAGTCCATTTAGCACAGGCTATAGACATGTTCCTAATTTAGGAGTCAAATCGAGGCTTACATATTCAGTAAATGCAGCAGACCAATTCCTATTTACAAATTATGCATGTTCTAGCCAGGCCATAGTCACTACAAAATGCTAAGCATGCCACCATTGAGAGATCATTCACAGGTTTGTAAAGAGTCAGAATGTTACTAAGCAACCATTATTCAAAGAACAGGAATGGCACGGCTGCTTAAGGCGTTCATGTGCAAGGATCATCCTTCAGTTGACAAGCTATAGCTCATATACATTCACCGACACCCAAACTGCACACTGCAATGTCAAACAATCTTTTCATAAGGGGGGAAAAAAATAAATATATTGCAGCTCAATCCCATTTAGTTTAATGAAACTCTAATATCAGACAAAACCTATACATGGTTGTGCAGCTGTTTTTTGGAGAGGGCATCCATATCCTTAAGGTTCCAAAATGCTCAGTGCTAGGACTTCCTCACTTGTTCGCAAACCAAAACCAGAAGTAGAGACTACAGAGAAGGTAGAAATGGAAAGATTTGCAGTAGTGATTATAAACCCAAACCAGCAGCAGGTAGATAATGCAGAACAGGTGCAAAACCCTAAGGCCGGTTGCAGAGGACCGTGTGTATTTTGCAGTCCTTTTTTGCAGACAGTGTGTCTTCAGCATCAGTGCTGTACATCCGCAAAAACGGACAGTGTGTCAGTGTGTGATACGAGTTTGCGGATCCACAAAAAAAAAAACCAAAAAAAAAAAAAACCCCAGGAGACATCTAATGATGTACCCCAGCTTGTCTGCAAAAACAGACGGCACATGGAGTACATCAGTGTGCTGTCCTTGGTTTCTAGTCTCCCATAGGATTCTATGGACAAGTCTGTTCTGCAAACACTGAACAGAATAGGACATGTTCTATATTTTGCGGCACAGACTCACTGGGAAATCCCAGTTGTGTGCATGAGCTCATAGAAATGAATGGGTCAGTGTGCTATCTGGGAAAAACACGGAAAATACACTGATTTCATGCACGGTCATCTGCAAAAGGCCTGTGAGGCAGAACACTACAGAATCATGGACAATTTAATTGACCCAAGTCTCCTGCGCACAGACCACCACTGCCAGAGCTCACACTACATTTTTCTTCACCAGAGTAACAACACTCCTGTTAGCATTTTGGAGGAGAATTCTCAGCCAAGGAGCGGTACGAAGTTTACAGTTATGTAGATATGCAGACAAAGTGAAAGTATTTATTTTTCTTTTTTAAATGAATTCCCAGGATAGGCCATAAAGATATGTACAGTACCCCCCCCCCTTCCCCAACAGCTGCACTAGAGAGTGCACAGAGCTGGAAGCAGATGGTCCATACCCTGTATAGTGACCAGGCAGCATTACTGCAGCATACCCTGCCTGACAGTTTTCACTTTGGGGCTTGAAAACATGCATTCATCTTTGCACAGTGAAGGTGCAGCTGAGAGCAGACCGTTAAAACTATCTAAAAACAACTGTATGCCTGTATGGGAGCTACAACAACCCGTGTGTGTGTATACAGTACAGACCAAAAGTTTGGACACACCTTCTCATTCCAAGAGTATTCTGTATTTTCATGACTATAAAAATTGTAGATTCACACTGAAGGCATCAAAACTATGAATTAACACATGTGGAATTATATACTTAACAAAAAAGTTTGAAACAACTGAAAATATGTCTTATATTCTAGGTTCTTCAAAGTAGCCACCTTTTGCTTTGATTACTGCTTTGCACACTATTGGCATTCTCTTGATGAGCTTCAAGAGGTAGTCACCTGAAATGGTTTTCACTTCACAGGTGTGCCCTGTCAGGTTTAATAAGTGGGATTTCTTGCCTTATAAATGGGGTTGGGACCATCAGTTGTGTTGTTCAGAAGTCAGGTGGATACACAGCTGATAGTCCTACTGAATGGAGTGTTAGAATTTGTATTATGGCAAGAAAAAAGCAGCTAAGTAAAGAAAAACGAGTGGCCATCATTACTTTAAGAAATGAAGGTCAGTCAGTCCGAAAAATTGGGAAAACTTTGAAAGTGTCCCCAAGTGCAGTGGCCAAAACCATCAAGCTCTACAAAGAAACTGGCTCACATGAGGACCGCCCCAGGAAAGGAAGACCAAGAATCACCTCTGCTGCGGAGGATAAGTTCATCCGAGTCACCAGCCTCAGAAATCGCAGGTTAACAGCAGCTCAGATTAGAGACCAGGTCAATGCCACACAGAGTTCTAGCAGCAGACACACCTCTACAACAACTGTTAAGAGGAGACTGTGTGCAGCAGGCCTTCATGGTAAAATAGCTGCTAGGAAACCACTGCTAAGGACAGGCAACAAGCAGAAGAGACTTGTTTGGGCTAAAGAACACAAGGAATGGACATTAGACCTGTGGAAATCTGTGCTTTGGTCTGATGAGTCCAAATTTGAGATCTTTGGTTCCAACTACCGTGTCTTTGTGCGACACAGAAAAGGTGAACGAATGGACTCTACATGCCTGGTTCCCACCGTGAAGCATGGAGGAGGTGGTGTGATGGTGTGGGGGTGCTTTGCTGGTGACACTGTTGGGGATTTATTCAAAATTGAAGGAATACTGAACCAGCATGGTTACCACAGCATCTTGCAGCGGCATGCTATTCCATCCGGTTTGCGTTTAGTTGGACCATCATTTATTTTTCAACAGGACAATGACCCCAAACACACCTCCAGACTGTGTAAGGGCTATTTGACCAAGAAGGAGAGTGATGGGGTGCTACGCCAGATGACCTGGCCTCCACAGTCACCAGTCCTGAACCCAATCGAGATGGTTTGGGGTGAGCTGGACCGCAGAGTGAAGGCAAAAGGGCCAAGTGCTAAGCATCTCTGGGAACTCCTTCAAGACTGTTGGAAGACCATTTCAGGTGACTACCTCTTGAAGCTCATCAAGAGAATGCCAAGAGTGTGCAAAGCAGTAAAAAAGCAAAAGGTGGCTACTTTGAAGAACCTAGAATATAAGACATATTTTCAGTTGTTTCACACTTTTTTGTTAAGTATATAATTCCACATGTGTTAATTCATAGTTTTGATGACTTCAGTGTGAATCTACAATTTTTATAGTCATGAAAATACAGAAAACTCTTGGAATGAAGTGTGTCCAAACTTTTGGTCTGTACTATATATATATATATATATATATATATATATATATATATATATCTATATCACTATGCCAGCTCATACTTGACAGAGCTCCTCCTCCATTTTCCCCACTCAGACGAGCCAACTAGATAGCCCTGGTTCCACACACAGGAGACTACCGAAGGGTCCATGAGGACGCTTAGGTGTAATACAAGTAGAATGCTTACCAGCCCTACCTTCCTGAAGTCTACCCTTATGGACCTTTATATCATGACCTGTTGTCTGTAAACTACTCCACAGATCCAACTGACCTAGCATTCACATTCTTTACGCCTTATATTTTTAATTGCCTGATGAAGGGTAATAACCCAAAACGTATTTATGTACACCAATAAAATTGTATTAAGAAGCATAACCATTTTTGGAGTGCGGTCATACTTCAGAGCAGTGTCCACCTAAAGTTCATCAGAAACATGGAGGTGAGGAGGGAGTGTATAGCGGACTTTGTATGCAAAGTTTCCTAAGTAACTACCTCCTACAGGCACCCTCTTGTAGAGATTGTCATATTGTCTAAACCGCAGTGATTCTGGCTGGCACTGGATTACCAATCCAAAACAAATAGCCTGGATGAGGGACATCTTTGTAGGTTGTTGCCACACACGCTAGCTGGCTTCTCCCACAGGGCACCCCTGCAATCAGTGTCATGTGGTGCCATGGTAGCCAAGTGCCACCCCCACTTCCCAGATTTATCACAGGGGTTGACGCTGAAAGATAAATCTGGCATTTCTTTAAACTAAGCGAGAATTTAAACTTAGACTAGAGAAACTTGTCAAACTTATACACCAAAAGCTTAGGTCACATCAATAAATCTGCCCCAAGAAGTTCAACCAGTAGCAAGTTTGTTTTTTTTTGAGTGAAATACACACTCACATGAACTAAACATAAAAATGTAAGCAGATTATATTTGCATTTACACACTACAATGGCAGAGGCAGCTGTATAACGTGACATGTGCTGATGTACTGGCTACACTTTGAGGCAAACAAAATATCCCCACAATCTTTTACTATTGGACAAAGTATAAAAATAGCAGAACTGTAACCAACAAAATCCATGTTGGGCGTCTTTTGAATTTAAACAGTATCCAGGCAAGCCACATCTCCAGCGTAGATAACCACATTACTGGCAGTGCAGAGTCACAGACTATTGTAACACCATCCTCTATATTTACTATGAAGCAATCATGAAATGTGCCTGTTACAGGAAGTTATATCATAATGTTGTATTATTGATCCATTTAATGCTCTTGAAAGCCAGTTACAGTCAGTCAGCAATTCCTTATTTAAAGACACCATCCCATTTGTATTGTTCCAGGGATTTACAGAAAATTACTATATCCATGGCTTGTGTGACATATATGGAGTGGCCCTGTTAGGATATGTTCACATGGCAGAAAACGAAGAGGAAATCCTCTTCATTTTCTGCCACCGGCATTTTCGCTGAGGTCTAGCCGGCATCGGCATTCCGTCACGGCATCCCGCTGCTGATTAGGCCTCAATGAATGGGCCTAGTCAGCAGGGAGTCTCGAGCCGCAGTTGAATCAGCCGTGGCAAGATCGAGCAGGACGCTTCTTTTTTTTTCCGCGTCTCGCTGCGATCTCTGCCTCCCACTGAAAACAATGGTAGGCAGATTCCAGGGCAAAATCCGCCCCCAATTCCATGGCAAATTCCTCCGTATGAACACAGCCTTAGTGGTACAGTAACTGCTCTAGCCATTTCTTCTATTTTTATTAGAAAAAAAGATATAATTTCTATTGCTTATATAGTGCCAACATTCTATAGCTCTGTACAGATATTTCCACTGCTTATTAATACCTGCCCCACTAGTTATCAAATTTTTACTGTACGTCAACATATGCAAATTTTTATAGTGCGGAACGAAAGCACAAAACACAGAGGAAGAACATATATTACACAGGTATCAATGCATTCAAGAGAGCTTCATATCACTGAAAATCACAGCCAATGCCATGGCCTTGCTGGTACAACTTTCATTGTGTTTAGAGCACAAGGACAGACTCTGGGTCGTTTAAAGAGGACCTTTCACCACAGCAAGCAATGCAGTCAAATATCTGATTGGTGGAGGGGTCCGAAGCCTGGCACCTCCTGTGTGTACTACATGGATCCAGAATCTTTTGACTCCATGCCCTATATAGTGATGTGGGCCATTACTGCAGTTCAGCTCCTACTGACTAAGCGGTTTCTCTCAGGGCGGGGTCTGTATGCTGTAGGTCATGCAGCGTTGGCCACTTGGCTAGTACACCCTAAAGTGCATTAACACTAACACGACTCAAGTCTGAACAGATTTGTATTAACAAAAACACCAAAAAGCTCAGGGCGACAGCACCCATCAGACCTTGTGACAGTCATCTTGAAGGCTAGGGTACCACAGACTTTTAACCATTCTTGCCACTCAGCGTAAAAAAAAAAAAAAAATATATATATATATATATATATATATATATAAAAATATATGTGTGTGTACAATATATATATATTATACACACACGTATACACACACACAGTCATGCGTTGGCACCTCAAAATAATTGCAATTACTCAGGTTGTTGTACAAAAAAAAAAAAAAAAAAAAAACACTCCAAAAATGGGCTGGACAAAGATGACATTTTCAAAAGTGTGTAAATAACCATTTCAAACATGTGTTGCTTGTTCAAACTCACCTGTGGCAAGTAACAGGTGTGGGTAATATAAAAATCACACCTGAAACCAGATAAGGAAAGAAGATGACTCAGTCTTTGAATTGTATGTTTGCCACTAAGCATGGAGAACATAAAGAGGAGAAAAGAACAGTCTGAGGACTTGAGAACCAAAACTGTGGAAAAATAGCACTACTCAATGTTATAAGTCCATCACCAGATATCTTGATGTTCCTCTGTCCACAGTGTGCACTAAAAATCAAGAAGTTTACAACCCATGGCACTATAGCTAATCTACCTGGAAATGGATGGAAGAGAGAAATTGAAGAAAGGACAGAACAGTCCAGATGGTGGATAAGCAGCCCTAATCAAGTTCCAAAGAAATTCAAGCTGTCCTGCAGGCTCAGGGTGCATCAGTGTCAGCTCGAACCATCAGTTGACATTTGAATGAAATGCTATGGCAGGAGACCGAGGAGAACCCCACTACTGACAGACAAGGCTAGACTGCAGTTTGCCAAAATGTACGCAAGTCAAAATTCTTCTGGAAAAAAAAAAAAAAAAAAAAAAAAAGAGGTCTTGTGGACAGATGAGACCAAGATAAAACTTTTTGGTAAAGCACATCATTCTACTGTTTACTGAAGACAGAATGAGGCCTACAAAGAAAAGAACACAGGAACCTCCACCATATTTGGGGTTGTTTTGCTGCCTCTGACACTGGGTGCCTTGACTGTGTGCAAGGCATCAAGAAACCTGAAAATGACCGATTTTTGGGTCTCAATGTGGGGCCCAGTGTCAGAAAGCAGGGTTTGCATTCCAGGTCATGGATTTTGCAGCAAGACAATGACCCCAAACATACTTCAACGCTTTACCATCCATGTCTGGGTGCTTTTTGGAGAGTTCAAAAGTGGCCAGTGAGGAGTCAGATACCAAAATTTCATTGACCACCAGTGGAGAGATTTTAAAATTGCTGTTGGGCAAAGGCACCCTTCAAATATGAGAGACCTGGAGCAGTTTGCAAAAGAGGAGTGGTCCAAAATTCCAGTTGAGAGATGTAAGAAGCTTGTTGATGGTTATAGGAAGCGACTTATTTCAGTTATTTTTACCAAAAGCTGTGCAACCAAATATTAAGATGAGGCAGCCAGCAATTTTGTCCGCCACATTTTTTGGAGTTGTGTGAAATTCTCATTTTTGGCCTTTTTTCCCCGTTTTTTTCTGTTCCAATACACACAAAGGAAAAACATGTGGATAACAAAACAGGTGTAACTGCAATAATTTTGTGGGAGAAACTTCATTTTCAGGGGTGCCAACACATACAACAGCCATATCTGACAGACTGTATCAACTGTTTAGTCTTCATAGCAAATGCTAACATACAGTATAGAAATTCTTCCATAACAGGGCAGTACAGCAAAATCTTAAGTAAAGAGAGGCTTTAGGGTAAGCCCATGCCACCCTAACAAAAAAAAAAAAAAAATCCCTACGTAGATGGAGTTACATAAGGAGAGCAGCTTGAAGCCACAGAGCATTCAGTTTCTGCCTGGTTTCATATAAGAATACAATGGGACAGATTTTGAACACGAAAGCTTCCCAGAAAACCAACATGAAAATCTGTGGTATCACTTTCATTAGATAAGACTGGTTCACATTTCTTCTGAAAACCTCCCAGAGCGACCTTGGAATTTAAATGAGACAATTTCGTGTGCAACACAGATCCTAGGTCTCACTTGTCTGCGCCTGCAGAAATCATTCGCACACTGAACATTGCAGGAAATAAGTCACCCAAGCCATACAGGTTACATGTATGCCACAAAAACAACCATGGTCAAAATTTTGCCACAAAGAAAAGCAGGGAATGGCACAGACTAAGGGGAACAACTGATCTGTTACTCCAACCTATCCATTTGATATGCAGCTCTGGCCTGTATATACACACACATTTTTTTTCACCTTCTACATTCTCAATACCATTCAGCAGAAAGCATATTAACGAGTAGTGAATGCCTCACACGCAGATAGAACTGCAGAGGTCTTGCTTATTCTGGTTCAGTATCCTGGCAACTGGAAGGCTATCTGCCTTGTGATCTGTGAAAATTAATTTCATTATCTTTCTTTCTTGCACATGACAAGAGGAAAGCCAAATAACCCAAGAGTGCAGAGTGACAATTAACCTTGCTAAATGTCACTTAAAAGCCCCTGGCCTACAACTGGAAAACACACCTAGGAAGGGCAAAAAGCACATACAGTTACTACTACGGACAGGATTCATTGTGACATGTGCATTCTTACGTACCTGTACAATTAAACATGTAAGACATGAAACTGAAAAGTTTACGAGCTAAGAAAATCAGGATTGGCCATTGCTAAAGAGTATGAAAAAAAAAAAGTCTTGTATATTAGATTTGTGTGGGAAGTTAGAATTTTAACTTACAAAGAAATGAGAGAAACTTGGGGTGAATGGTATCAATTGGGATAAGCCATACCTAACCACATAGATATGCAGCAAACCCCTTCAAGGAGTCTATGTGTTGCTTTCAGATTCTTCACTTTAAGTTCTGAAACTGTTGCAAATGCCATAACTTGTGAGCATTTCTCTTTCAGTTCAAACATGCCTATGGGCTAAATGCTAGAAATGTCATACCCAGAGCATGCTGTGATGGGGGTGACGTAAATGCCACAGGCCCACATGTTTTGCATGTAGACCATTCAATACACCACTAGACTAATACATAAATGTATGCCAAGGTTGGCTGCAATCTGACAATTCTATTTGGGTGCATTTTTTTTGTAAAGAAGTGTAAGATTGTATGGGGTAGAGCATAAAAACACCCTGACATCAAGCAAGAGTTGCTCAGCAGTTCACATAATGTCCTGAGATTGGTTGGCATCAGAACATATGTGCAGGAACCTAAAGACAAGAGAAATCAGACAGAGGACTCAAACAATGGACATGCAGAATTCTAAAATAGATACACATACAGGGCCTGATAGACCCCACTGACTATAATGGGGTTTGTCAGATATCAGTTTTTAAATTGAAAGCAGTGGACCCCCCTCCCCCCCACCCAAAAAAAAATAAAAGTTATGTGCACAGGACGTTTTCGTTCACCATTTCAGGGGGACACTGCAACTGAATCTCCTATGCAGATGTGAACGTAGCCTAAAGGGTATTCTCATTGCCGTATTCAGGGGTGTACCTAGCATAGACTGGGCCCCCTAGGTCCTGGGCCCTGTGGCAGCCACTACCACTGCTACCCCGGTACTTATGCCACTGTCTGTATTTGTGTTGGTCCATTGGATATGCAATAGATACCTGAAACACACTGGTTTATCCCCTCTAGGGCTCACATTTATCTCAAACATAGGACCCAGTCTGTGCCTGCAAATGAATGGAAAGGTCAAGCAAGGGCATCTCTACAACCACTTGTATGAAAGTTAAGGAAATGGACAGGGGTTATGGAGATGGCTAGTCTAAATCAATGGAGAGACACGCGCATGTGTAGTCCCTCTCCATTCACTTCTGGGAACACAGCATCTATCTAGGAAATTGGGCCATATCATGCATTTTTAGTATGACCTATGTACCCGGTTCCCATCAAATACCACAAATAGCATGGTAGTCACTTTAATCTCCTGTGTTATTTTCTTTTCCTCCTCAATACCAATGCTTTGTGTGAGATATTGTGTGACATTTACCTGATGCTACAAAGATATCCCAACAGAAAAACATAGCTTAACAGTAAAGGGTATTAATTTTTTGTATTAAAAAGATGGAATTAAATTAAAACTGTAAGACATCGTGCTATATATGCTTGTCAGCAGCAATCCGAACACTACTATTAGAGACAACTTGACACAAGTAAACACTTGTATGGTGATGTGAGGAATACGGTAAGCAGAAAAGATGTTTTTGCTTTTACAGTCCACAAAAGAACTTTGAACAGTCAGACATGCAAAGGCCTGACTGGAGTCAATTACTGAAAAATGCAGGGAATTGCTGCCCAGCATGCTTTCACACAGGCTACCGAAAATAGACCAGGAAAAAAAAAAATGGTATGTTCTGTAGTGTCAAAACCTAATCCATGTGAGGGACAATGTGTATAGTGATCCACACAAGTACAGAAATGTGCAGCAACCTGCCATCTAATGCTTGTAATTTCATGGAAGGGAAGCTCTCTCCTTGGGGAGAGCACCAGTGAAGGAGTGTAGAGTTTTGAATTGCCTTTTGCCCTCTAAGCATCTACATATCACAAGGCATTATGGGAAAAGGAGCTGGGAAGCTCATGCGCCCTCTGTTGGATGTTGTAATTTCATGGGAGAGGGACAAGCAGCAACATCACAAGGAAAGATTTAGAGTAGCCAAAAGACATTCAGCCTAAAATCACTCAGACCACAACTCCTCAGTTCCTCCACACAATGGACATAGGGACCAGAAAAAGTACTGCGAAGTAAACCAGAGCATAAACCTCCAACAAAAGGCACTGCCACTGCAGAGTCCAGGGATGTTTGGTCCAGGTTCTTTATAATTAAAAAAAAAAAAAAAAAAAAAAAAAAAGTATTTAAAGGCTAAACCATGTCAAGAATGGCACGTAACATCTTATTAAATTCACTTGATTGAAATGTAGGATCCTGAACAAATCACTAAACAGTAAATATCAGTAGCATATATACAAAAACCAGGGCTCATTTGAAAACAAGCTTATGTGCTTCTAAGTGAATAGAGCAGAGATTAAAGGAAGCATGTAACCTGTGGGTGCAGCTACCCAGGTGGTGACATAATACTGCTTTCTTCCTCCGACCATTCTTTAATCTTCCCATCCCCCAGTTTGAGGCTTGCTTCTGTACTCAAACCACCCCCTCTCTGAAGCACAAGGCTGGATCGTGTTGCTCTTCACATCAAGGCTTGGATCCTATTACCTCACTCAATGCAGCTTTTGAATAAAGCAGAACAGCTTATTCATGGTGGGGGAGAGATGCGGCAAAGGCCCTGTACAATACAAACTGACAGGCTGGCTTCAAGAACATATTGTGGAAGGCATGAAACAATGCTCTTCTACCAAGACCTCAGGTTACACAAGGAGTTTACATTTGCTTTATTTTCTAAAGGTCTCAAGATAAAGATGTAATAGTACACTGTACAAAACAATGGCTATCATATGCTACACAGAAACATACAGAAATACTAGGTTACCAGTATGTTTTATCTGGATGAAAAGCATCTACCACAAACACCAGAGCCAAGATCCAAAGCTAATGCACTTGGAAGAAAATTTTTACCAAGACACCGCACTTCCTACATCATGCCCCGCTTTTTTTTTTTTTTTTTTTTTATACAGATCCATATAGTTGTATTAGACAATTCATTACATTTGGTTCTTTTGCTTCTTTTTGACTAATGTATGAGAAACATTGTCCCAGTTTGGTCTATCAAACACAAATACAGAATAGCAGTATAAGGTATGTTGTTGCTCAATGATAAAATTGTGCCTGTGATGTATCATGAAGCCATATTTGGAATCAGAACAGTTGAGGAAATATGATAAAAACGTTATTCAGGTGGAGAAGATCTGCAATATGACTGACCCCTTACACACATGTTGGAGCATCAACCAAAATGTTATTTATTAAGGGGGCCATTCACATCAGTTTAACGCAAACAGATGGCTATCCATTTCTATAGACATCAATGTTTAAAAAAATAAATAAAATTGTGCTGTGTCTTGTAGTGCTTGGGGACAGCTCTTCTGCTACCCCCAACATGTGCTTCATCTAATATTATTAAGGGTAGCACGGGAGGGGGTGGGGGCAGCCATTTGGGACTGATTGCGCTCCATTAGAGAAATAGCTGCCTCCCCTCCCCCACCTCTCACCAATCGCATGTTTCAGCTGGTGAATGAGGTGGGGGAGGCAGCCATTTTTCTAATGGGGTGCAGGGGAGGAGAAGACCAGACTGGGGTGGTGCTGGAGACACTCAGGATTCGGGAGCCACCAGTGGTGAGAGGTGGGGAAGGGGCGGCAGCCATTTCTCTAATGCAAGCTCATTCATGCTAGGACCAGGGAAGGGAAGGGGCAGCCATTTCAGGTAGGACTGGGTTGGAGAAGGGGATTTGGGTTCAGCTTATGGAGAGTTCTGCTGGCTTCTCCGTCCTACAAGTTTCAGGGAATGAAATAATCAGCCATAACGGAATGTTGACGCTAGGACAGCTGTCCGCTTGCAAGCGGTTTTAAGAGAAACAGTCTGGTACAAAAAGGATTCCAAACAGTTACACAGCGGATACCTGAATCTATTTTTTTTTTTTTTTTTGAAGGATTAGTTAATGGGTATCAGTAAAAAAAAAACAAAAAAAAAAAAAAAAAAAAACATGTCAGTTTTTGACTTTCCCCTTCCCCCTTCATTTTGAGCATGCATAGAGGGAAAAACAGATTGCAAAACGGACAAACCGTTTGTAATCCGTTTATATAAAATATATATATATATATATATATATATATATATATATATATATATATATATAAGGATTCCAGACAGACAGCAACCATTTATTTATTTTTTTTAAATGGAGAAAGTACTTCAAGTCCGGATACCAGAAGGAAATGCTCCAAACGCACACCTGCGGATGTTTTTTTACAACCCTTTAAATCAATGGGTTTTAAAACGATCCATTTGAAATCAGCTTTTAAGGATTTTGAGACTTTCAAAAAAATGATTTCGTGTGGAGAGGCGAACGCAGATGTGAACCCAGCCTTAAGCAGCTGCAAATCGCTTGCATCCGTTTACATAGAAAACTATAGTAAATTAAAAACGAACCGTCTGTGATCTGTTGTCGTTAGACAGAAAAGCGTGGTAGCACACGCTTTTGTCCGTTTGAAGTAACAGACAAGGGCATACAGAGACCATAACTTTTTTTTTTTTTTTTTAAATTGGAGGCAATGTGTCAACTACCCGATACATTTTTATAAGGTAAACAGCTATAAAAACGTATCAGACTGACCTCTATAATGTTATGTGAATTGCCTCTTGTATAGTGCCATCATATTCCACAGCGCTTTTACAGACATAGGGAATGTAGATTGTGAGCCCTATCAGTATGTCTTTGGAGTGTGGGAGGAAACCCACGTAAACATATATACGCAAACACAATCTTGTCCGTGGCAGGATTTGAACCCAGGACTCCAACTCTGCAAGGCTACAGTGCTAACCACTGAGCCACAAGCTGCCCTAACCACAAACTACGAAAAAATTGGGGCCAAGATTCACATGTTACCCTGCAATTCCACTAAGGTAACAAAATTGAACTGCATTTTGAAAAAAGTCACACCCAAAATCTGTGCAGCCCAAACCTTAAAGTACAATTGTGCAATCACTGGCTGCCACCTTGGTGCAATGTTTTGGCCAAATGTAGGTGCTGAACTGTCAGTATGCATTCTTAGAATGTTTTTAAGAGTGTGTCTAGGGCCCCACAAAGCGTCTCGCAGCAAAAAAGCACTGTGGGAAAAACCGTGGAGGCAACACATTGCGTTTTTTTCCCCACAGAACTTTTCACAGAAATTCTGCAGAAGTTTCCTTTGTGGAATTTGTTTCAATTATACCTATAGGGAAAGCGCTGGTGTTTCCGAAGGTATAACTGACATGCTGCGATTTCCAAAAACGCAACAGTTTTGGAAATCGCAGCATGTTCACTGCACACATTCACCTTGCTGCAACTGTAAAACGGCGCGTTTTTATTTCCGTAGCGTTTACGTTGGGGCCCCGGCCTAAGGCTGCATTTATACAAACCGCAAATTAGACATGAAGTGGCAGACTATGTACAATTGCAGAATGGTGTCAGAGTGCATAGAAGTTCTCAATGCTCTGCTGATTCTGGCATTAAGATCCACATAAGTACTGAGCACCAGGACCTTCTCAGCATGGGTTTCCATGGCCAGGCAATTACAAAGCCAAGTGTTGGATGCAGTGGTGTAAAGTATGGCACCACTGGACTCTGGAGCAGGGGAAGCTTGTTCCGTAGAGTGACATCACTTTTCTGTCTAGTAACATGAGGGTGTCTGGGTTTGGTGAATACCAAGTGAATGTTACCTGCCTGACTGCATTATGCCAACTTTAATGTTTAATGAATGATCATACTATGGGATAGTTGTCATACAGCCATATGAATGATCACACCATGAGCATTAAAGACTTCACACAAGCAGACTGATGCTGATCGTGCCAATCACTGATTTTTCAGTAACGGTTTGCCAAATGTTCAGCTATGTTAGATATTTTTGATCGACTAAAGTCTGACATCAGTAGTTGCATTTTTTCATCAGCTAAAATAAGCAATTTCAGCCAATAATATAAATGTGTATGACCAGCTATAGTTCCAGTGAAGGGGAATCTTAACGTTTCAGCATACAAAAACATATCGGCTAATGTATGCTTCTAACTTTGAGAGAACAGTTTGTAGAAGACCTTTTTCATTTCCAGCATGACTGTGCCCCAGTACACAAAGCAAGGTCGATAAAATTATTGTTTGGAGAGTCTGGTATGGAAGACCTTTTGGGGTGAAATACAATGAAGACTGCAAGCCAGGTCATCCCATCCAACAGCAAAACTTTGCCTTAAACGCTCCCACATGCAGTCCAAAATCTTGTAAAAAGTCCACAAGCATGGAAGCTGTTTTAGGATCTGTTAACACTACTGCTACTTCAGGCCATCATTCTCGTCAATTACAAGATGAAGGAATCAGACAATGGTACTGGTCAGTCTGTTACTTTTGTTACATGGTGGTTAAGACAGACAGCAGACGGAGGCTAGGTCTACATCTGTTTAATATCTGTTGGTCTCAACCTATGACAGTGCAGAAGACATTAAACAATAGTGTGAACTGTTAGCTGGAAGGGGAAGAACAATTACGTATTTGTGTCTATGTAGAATGGAAAGGCATATGTATTCCTATAGGTGTAGTGTGTAGGTGTCCCAAAATTTTTGTCCATGGAGTAGGTGGTCTATTTCTGTGGTTTCATCGCAGAAAAATATTGAATGAAGATCTATCTGCATGCAATGCAGGGCAGTTATACACATACCAGTGTCTGCCATAGATTACTGCAGCAGATTCCACTACAAATGCATCACATTTTTGTCCCCATGAGTTTTTTTTTTTTTTACCTAGAGATTTCATCTTGGTTCATAATGAAAATGTTTGACCACTGCTCACACTTAAGAGCTCATAAATAGTAATATAAGGCCCACGCATATACACAATATAAGTTATTACGTCAAATATAAATGGAGATCTAAAACCAAGCAGCATTTCAGCTTTCTACATTGCCTTGACCTGCTGGAAATAAAGCAGAACAGAGGATACTAAACATTTCTCAGCCTCTCACTAGAATTGCGTAGGTGTTGAATTCTCAACAAATCACCTTAGCAACTGCTCTAAACATATGTGCAGTGAGATCAGCTGATCGAGATCTGTAAATAGAGAAAAATAAAACTAGGGGAAAAAGCCAGTTTTAAAAATAAAGCCTTACACTACAAGGCAAGCAAAGACTCACATGAAACCTTATTAGAATTGCAATGTGTTCAAGGCAAGAGAAAATGCACATTACCAGACAGCAGCGAAAGCCTATAAAAGCTGAATTTAAACCAAATTTTTGTCTGAAGGTGAATTCATATGTGACAAATTTGTTGAGAAATCCATGTACAATGCTGCAGGAAGAGCCACATTTACATACATGGAATTGAATTTTCAGCTGCAGAATATGCACACTTGGCAATTTGTTGAATCTGCTGTGTGCACACATTTCTTAAAGATTTTTTTGTCTAGGCAATTTTAGGCTAAAGGCCCTATTACATGGGTCGATGACCGGACTGATCAATCATTGTGAATGAAGGTTTGCAGGAAAGTTTACTGCCAATAACTGGCCCATGCAGGGGACGTTGGCCGCATGGGATTTCGCTTAAAGTGAAACATCTATTGAATATCGGGCTGCTACAGGCCATGAATTTTTGCAGACAGTAACAAGTAGCAAAAATAATTGTTTCACTTTAAGTGGATTCACCAACACGCTACCCAATCATGCTGCAGCAGCACCTAACATAGGCCACTGATCACATGACCAGAGACTGCACATTTTAGGCTTCACAAAAGAAAAGTCACCCTTTGAGGCAACACAATGTCCTGTCTAAAGAGGGATGTGCTGCCAACCCAACAAAATGAAACTGAACAGGGGACAGTCACTTTAGCCAATGCCAACTGTTCTATTGACGTCATCCTCTCCTCCACTGGCTCGTGTAATAGTGCCTTTAGTATTCCACAGCTCGAATACAGGTGGATTCAAGAATCCGTCAGAACAGTCAGTCTGACTGTACCAGATTTCTACGGTGGATTCCAATTCTGTTCAGGAACCAAAAATGGCCCAAGTTTTTACATTAAACTTTCTTAAAGAAGGTTTAATCAAGATTCAAATTGTTCATCCTGCAAATTTCACTTTGGCCTCTAAGCCTAAAGAGAAAGACCCCAAATTCTGTGACCATTTTATTTCACAATCAACACAAATACCTATAGTGACCCTTCAACAATACCAATACTGACAATAGAAGATATTGCCACCTAGGGTCATGACTATGCAGTAAAGTAAATGCTGTTAAGAGCAGGAGATAAGCTGAACTAAGATAGTAGCTCTCAAAAAAAAAAAAAAAAAAAAAAAAAAAAAAAAAACACACACACAAAAGGATATAAAATTGATTGCAGATATTCTCACCGTATCCCCCTCCCCAGTGTACAGAGCACTCTTAGCACTGTACTCCTGAAGGAGTCAATTTCACCACTTTCATACTGAAGATCTATCCTAAGGATAAGTCATCAGTATGTAGACTTGGACAACCCCTTTTCTTGTGTCACAACCATGAAGTTTATTGTTGGTTTTGCCATATAAAAACCTTTAAACGGCATTACACCCAGATCATCTCCCTACACCTTGCATACAGACATGAGCTATGTAAGGGTTGGCTCACATCTGACTCTGAAAGATAACACTGGCCTTTAAACACACCATCTAAAACTTGGACCACAATGTCTCACTGACAACACAAGAGCAATGCTCAGGAGACAAACTTTCTGCCATGTCACAATATAACAAGTAGGATAGACTTCTAATGAAGTTATATTTCCTTTGGAGGTTCCAGGTGACTGGTTCAGTCATGCCTGACCAGCCCAACGATGTCACAGGCATTTATTTGCCATACAAACTGCAGCTTCTCAAAAATATGGACGACAAAAAAAAAAAAAAAAAAAAAAAAAAAAAAAACACTCTAGAAGTTACATCTTCAGAAAACCATCCCTTGTCCAGCATACACATGACTGAACCGCCAATGAGTCTGCATCATGGTCTACTGTGTAGCCCTAGTCAAAGAAAATGCAAAAACCACTCTAAAGGTCTGAAACCTTCATATAGAAATATCCATCCATGATACAAAAGCCTTCGGGGAATGTTCTGTGGTATAGCCACATACACAAAGTAGAAAATGCCTTTCATTGAGACCAATTGTGCTATTTGAGAATCCGACAATTATAAAACAGAGGCTGAGACACTGCAGCACTATAGGGAAGAATGCATGAGATTACAGTGTTACTACATTCATCTGGCTACAACTGAAAGATACAAGGGACAAAAAAATTAGGGCTCGTGCACTGAACTATCATGTATATTCTACATTATGAACCATAAGCAACTTTGTGCACCACCAAATGAGTCATCCATCATGGTATTCAGTCTCCCTTAGAAGCCATGCTTTCTCCCCTTGTGAATTAGCCAAAATATTTCTAAGTTAAAATACACACACTTATGTTTGCATTTGAGTAAAATTCAAGGACCACTCCTATACAATTCTATTGGTCACATATTGCAGATAAATAAAATTCACATCGGTAAGAGTAGATGAGGAACCCCTTTTCAGAGAATTGAGAACAGGCAGGTTGAACAAAGGAATGCACCTTAGATTAGAGTTAGAGTGATGGGCATCGGACGCCTTCTCCATGCAAATTGTTAGCATGCAAGCTCAAAAGCTTGTACACGTACAATACCAGAGCCACCTACATTCAGGAGTTTAGGATGCATATCTATAAGAAAGATGCATTTTTAGTAGGAAGAAAAAGATGAGCTGCCAATTTCTGTGTTAGTCATAGATAGTTCACATACAAATCAGGGCAGGTCACTGCCATCTTGCAAACTGAGCAGAGAAACTGGAAGATTTTATTTTTTAGGCCCAGTTCACATCGCATTCGCATAAAAAAAGTGGTTTACCTGGGAAACCCGTGGACCCCATAGACTAAATTGGGTCCATGTGGTTTCCACACAAAGCAAGCAGAGAGGAAAGTGCAGCAAGCAGTACTTTCCTCTCCGCTTGCATCGTGCGGAAACTAGCGCCATTGTAGGGATCTAATGGGTCATTAGACCTGCAGTCAGAATGGAATTTGTGGCTGCAACGCAGTCCATGAAATACGGGAATATTATGGTGGCGTGTAACTCAGTTTCAAACCCACTCATGCAGGAATTCAAATTGGTTTTCTTTGTAGAATCCGTTCTTGGTTTTGACTTAATATTTAGGACTTATTAGCTTTTGGTCAGTATTTTGCATCAGTATTTAAGTTCTGTGGTTTAGAAACTTGACTATCCAAACAACCCACTTTTTGAAAAAAAATTATAATATATGGGTACAGTCTCTCAAACCCCCTCCCCTACCTGCCATAGAAAGATTCCCAAATAATTCAGAGGCAGATAGGATTGCTACAACTAATAGACACTTTCAGAGAAATGTACTGGGTAGTGGGCATGCAGACAGAATGCATCTGGTACAATGGAAAGGATGATGTACAGAGGTTGCCATGGTGTATTTCAAAGTTGTCATAACAACCAGTATTCTATGACATTTAGTTCCAATCCCAACCCCCTTCCTTTCTTTCCCCCACAATGAAAGTGTGTATGTCCATTGAAAGCTTTAGTTCTAAGGCAACCGTTCAACTCCTGTCATGAACATGCAAAGCTTTTATTATGAATAGCTTGCCACTGAATCAAAGGACAGGAAGAGCCTAGCTCTTAAAGGAAATTTACAGGTTTTTTGCTGTTGCAAGTTCCACAAAAAAACAGTTGCAAAGAAAAAGAAACACACTGCATTCAGATGCAGGGTACTTCGTGGTGCCCAACTCAATTTTCACGTATATTTAAAACACACTGCACTCAAGTTTTTTTTCATGCATTTGCTTTTAGGACTTCCCTATAGGTCTTTAAAATATTGAAAACATTACGAAAACAAACATTTCTACAGATTCTCATGTATAAAATCTGCATCATAAAGTAGCATTTAAGTCATTTTCCTACTTTTCCTTTTTTATGGCCAGAAATGGCTATACGCTGCAGATTTCAAAATTTGAAGCTTGTCAATTCTTTATGCAGCTTTCATTTCAATGAAAACAGCAACAAAAGCCACATGCAGAATTGTAAAAAAAAAAAAAAAAAAAAAAGTAACAAACATTGTAGCCTTAAAAACGGCAATTCTGATCATTTTAAGTTATCCTCTGTCTACTGGATTACCAACGACATTGAAGGCAGTCAGACTTTTGTCCTTTAACAGCAGTGAACCCACCCGAACTTATAGCAATTTCTCTTTAGAACTAAAAAAATTGTCAAACAACTCATGGTCCACAATCTACAGCCTTGCAACTGTTACCAAGTGGTTGTGCTGACCACAAGGGTATAAAATAAAAATGAAGGGGAAAGGAAGCTGCTAAAAACAAGATCTGCCAGAACACAAGTTAAAGTTCAACAGACAAGCTTGGCCTGTATATCAGGGAGGTCACTAGTAACCAGTTATACAAGTACAAGCTGAACTCTTACACAGAAGTCCACAAGCAAGCAAATGAGCAACTCTGCCAACAAAGGAAATGCTGCCTCAAAAAAGCATTACATCATCTGTGCCATAGCACACAAGGACAAAAATCAGATTTATAGATCAGCCTGATGGAAGTGAAGGCACTGCCAGAAAGAATTCATCCAAAAGTTACATGTTTCTTTAAGAAACTATTTTACATTATATGTGCTGTGTCATACCAAGCTCACATATCTATGATTGTAAAACTGTGGCTAGACATTGAATAGTCTGCGATCCTGACAATATCAACTGGCAATCTACATTACAAACTTTTCCTGGAACTTCACATCCAAAAGAACATAAGTTTATTCCAATCATTTACCCTGCTTCAGTAAATAAAACACATGTGACAATGTACTTTACAGAACTACTTACAAAAACTATGGGAGGGGGGGGGAAGGGGACTAGCCTATGCTTTATAAAGCAGTTTTAGATTTCGGAGGAAACTGCAGCTGGGCAGGAGGTAGTGAACAATAAGGATAGTCAGCTTTCTGTGATGTGACCTTACTAAGGCAAGGAGCCAGAAGACTATACATAATTGATAGCAGCAGCTATCCTAGCCAAGAAACTAATGTACAGGGCTTACATACAGCCGAGTACTATTACCCATTACATCATTGGTGCTCTGCTTAGCAGCACAGCATTTTTATAGCTTTAAATTATACATTGCAGAGGGACTCAACCTGCTTGGTCCATTCAAACCAACTGTGGTGTGCAAAATCACAAATTAGCTTTACGCATGGGTCATAAATATTACATGATGGCCTGGAGATGGAGTGCCATGTTAAATATAAAAAACACAAAAGCAGGTCCTTTTAAATTATTTCACAAGAAAGCACTCCGTCTCTCCTCTGCCTTAGTCTTGTGCTCTGGTTCGAGGCTTCCTGTAGGACGTTCTGGAATGCCTTTTGTCCTGAGTCTTCCTGTGACTGGAATGCAGTAATGTGCCAAGGCTTAATAGGGGACTGGACACTGTTGCTCAACAGTTCAACGTCAGTTTAATCCCTGAAATGTTCTGGTTGCAATGTGAATATATTTAAGTGGTTGCCAGAACAATGCAAAAGATGAAGCTTGAACAAAAGGTTTTTGCTAATCTACTGAAAAGGGAACCACCAATTAAAACCAGATAGCAAAACATTGCACTTTTAGAATGTTTTAATTTCCTGCTTTTCGGCATATTATTGGTGCAGTCATCTTGCCCGAGTCTCCTCTGCTCTGTTAACAGCAATTTCATGATCAGCTTTACAGTAGCCTCACGGTCAAGAGTGGAGCGATCTTATTGAGGTCTTGGGGAGAGGTTTTTTTTATATGCTTTGGGCAGAAAGGGGGAGTAGATAAGCTTTATAATTCACCAATCCAATGTCATGCCCGTGACAAATTAGGTAAAAGACTGCCGAACTGTACACCAGTGACTACTTGCTTGCTGAACTATGAGCAGCGGCCTTCCATCAGAGACCATGTCCGGACAAGTAACTAGGCATATCCAGCCGCAGCCCCCAAAGGCAAACACACACTCTGGATCGCACTGCTCATGCACAAGCCTAGTCAGTTTATCCATTTATCTGTTAAACTATTCTACAGTCTACCATAGGTCATGCTGATCACTTGACATACATACCATCAGCAGCCATGTCTGGATATGGCATGTGGTGCTTACAAGTTCATTAACCTTCGTCAGGCTGCATAATTTTACAACGTTAACAGGCTGCAGAGGTACAATTGTACCTTCATATATTTTTTCATATTTACAGATTTACGTCTGACGAAATAATGCGAATGCTAGAAGAATCTGATTCTGAGCATGAGGAAGAACCATATGTTGCATCTGATGAAAACTATGTACCACAAGTGGATGTTACTGAAGAAGATTCAGACATTGAACAAGAAATGGTCATAGAGAAGGAAAAAGAATACGACTCAGACGAAGAAAGTGTTGAGGATGAGTCTGTGCCTCAAAGTGCAGGCGACATTTGGACTGCTAAGGATAAAACTCAATGGTGTAGTGATCCACTGCCAAATGCACAAACAAAATCTCGTAATGTCCTACGACAAAGCGGTGGCCCTGCAATCAGCAACCTGTATACAGCAAAAGAGCTATTCAAGTCAATCATGACTCCCGAGATGTGTGACATCATATTACGAGAAACTAATCGAAAGGCCAAGAGAGTTTGTGATGCTTACAACAACGAACTGGTACAACGTTTTCCTGATTCTTCTGAACGGCCACCACAAAAAACATTCAAGCAATTTACTGAGACTGAACTCCATGCATTTTTGGGCATACTGATTGCTGCTGGTGTGCAGAGAGACAACAAAGAGAATCTGGAGGAAATGTGGAATGTTGCTGCTCTGCCTCTTATACGTGCAGCCATGTCTCGTAACCGCTTCAAGATGATACTCAGATTTATCAGATTTGACAACGAAAATACACGTGCAGAACGTGTGCAAACAGATAAAGCTGCACCAATACGGGACATCTGGACAATGCTGAACAGAAATCTAGAGAGAGCCTACAAGCCATATCATTGTATCACCATCGACGAGCAATTATTTCCATTTAGAGGCCATACTAAATTTACCCAGTATATACCTTCAAAACCAGCTAAATATGGCAAAGATTTTCTGGGCTTGTGACTCATCAAACGCCTACCCATTACAAGGTCAGCTCTACACTGGGAAACCAACTGATGGTCCTCGACAAGTAAACATTGGTGAACGAACAGTATTGGACCTAGTGAGCTCGTATAAAGGCTCTGGAAGAAATGTCACCACCGATAACTTCTTTACAACCATGGAACTAGCTAAGGTATTGACCTCCTGGAACATGACACTAGTTGGTACAGTGAGAAAAAACAAAAGGTTCCTACCTAGCAACATGCAGCCTGCCAAAGAAAGGCCAGTAAACTCGACAAATTTTGCCTACAATCATGATGCAACAGTCTGTTCATATGTACCAAAAAAGAACAAATCAGTTGTGCTTCTATCATCTATGCACATTACGTGAGAAGTTGAAGAGACACTAGCAGCCAAGCCAGAGATAATAAAATACTACAACAAAACAAAAGGCGGAGTTGATGTTATGGATAAAATGTTGGGAGAGTACACTGTGAAACGACGAACATTACGTTGGCCTCTGGCATTTTTCTACAATATGATTGATGTCACTGGGTTAGCATCCTACATCATCTACAGAGAACACAATCCAAGCTTCAGGACAAAGGATCAACGAAGAAAGTTCCTGAAAGATCTTGCAAATCAGCTGTGTATGCCTGCAATTGAAGATCGTAGTACAAACCGAATGATGATGAGAAACCATTTTCTTCGAGGTGCAGTAGAAATGGTGCTTGGACGATGCATTCTGGTAGCATCGCAAGCAGCAGCTGGCCCTCAAATACCTCATGGTAGTCGTGGACCCTCCCCTGTTGTAGGCAGTTGCTATGTCTGCCGAGACCTGAGGCAAAAACAATGTAAGACTAGAAAGTCTTGTGTGGTTTGTGTGAAACCCATTTGTGATGAACACTCTGTAGCAAAGACAACATGCATTACTTGCGAAGAAAATCAATAAAAAAAAGTTTCTTACATTTTCTTTTATAATGTAAATGAACAGTTTTTTTTAACTTGTTTATAATAATAAAATAGCATTATCATTAAAAAAAAATATTCTTTTTTCCTTGCATTATCTTCATTCAAAATATATGAGGGTACATTTGTACCTATGCAGCTTGTTATGGATGCAAAAATATCTCGACCCCTTATCTCGGAAGGGGGTGGAGATATTTTATTGAAATTTGGCCAATATATTCTGGACCAAAACTGCAGAGATGTCACGAAATTTCAGCCCTCTACGGCTTTTCGAAAAAAAGTTATTGCAATTTTAAAACGGAATAGTTACAATTGTACCTACTCAGCCGGACGAAGGTTAAGTAAGACATTTTACAAGCAATATTACACCCTCAAAAAGTTACCACTATGAAGGCCTAAGCTACAGAATTTATCCAAAGCAGCTACTTGGTTTTACAAGGGTATTGCGGGTCAGTGAGTTTAAAAGTGAAGTAAAGGCCCTTTCAGATCAATAGGTCTGTGTGCAGATCATGTGTAACGTCTCAACTGCACCACAGTTGTACATGTACATAATATAAATATATATATATATACATATACACACACACACACACACACATTTTATATCCTCCCTATGAAGTGTTTAAAAAAAAAAAAAGTCTGAGACCTAAAAACTGAATGAATGAAATGAAAAGCCTGAAAGTCCTTTGGTACCCCCCCCCCCAACACACTTCAACTGTACTGTAATTTGTTGCTGAATTTTGGAGCAGCCTAACATTAGCTTTATTAACAAAAAACAAAAACCAAAAAAACAACACACACACACACACACACACACACACACACACACACACACCTACCTCACTACAAAAAAAAAAAAAAAAAAAAAAACAAAAAACAAAAAACACAAATATGCCATCAATTACACTCATTGTTAGATGATATACAGAATTTCAGAAGGATTAAACTACGGAGCTATAGATAGCCCCATATGCCACAATCTATTGCTTCCAGCAATGTTCTAGGGAGATTATCCCATATTACATCATCAAATAGATGATAGGTAGTGGTTGAGTGCTCCCCCATAATAGGCTCATATACAATCCATTAGTAAATCCTAAACAGTAGATGAAAGTTCAAATCTGTAATAAAACTAAAGACTGAGCAGAAACTTCCAGGTCGAACTTCTCTATACATCAGAACCAACTAAACAAGGTAAAAAGCAGTACAATGTACCCTGGATTAAAGGGCAAACGTTGGGTCTGGTATAAGAGGGGTCAAAGATACAAGCACCAAATATCTTTTAATTTATACAAAAAGCACTGGCAGCCGCATGCAGGATTACAATATGTAAGGTGATCACGAGAGAATAGATTATTTTATCCCATGTGATTTATTCAGTGATAATCCCTCTAAATGCAGCGTATTAAAGCTTCTTCATGTAAGACATGCTGGGAAATGGGGTCGAGACAGAGGCCACCAGCCTGCCTTTCCAGCCATCACAGGTTCTATGGATCTAGACATGCAGACCATGAGGTGAACAGCGCCATTTCAGTCACTGTAGAATGGGGCCAAATAGAAGAGAACCAGAAGAGTTACAATTTTTAAAATCCAACGACCCATCTATTACAGTTACGACAAGTACAAGGTCACCTGTGAATCATACCAAGAATCAACCACTTCAATTTGTGTATTTACTAGCTAGAGTCAAGCACAAATGTACAAATCTTAATAGCTGCCGTCATACTACTGCAAGAGCAGCATGTTTAGTTACTTAAGAGTTCGAACCCCTTTCTCCCAGGACAACTAGCTTGCTTGAATGAATGACTGTGGCTCCTGCTGTCCACACATTGCAGAAAAATACACGCTGCAAAAATCCTGCAATTTCTAAACCCAATGTGTTTTTTGGAAATCGCAGCATGTCAATTATACCTACAGATATGTGGCGGTTTCCTAAAGGAGGTTCAAAACAATCAAATTATCAAATTGTAAGCACACCTGTCCTAACCAGGAACAAAATGGTAAAAAAAAGAAAGAAATGAAGTTATACTAATAATCAGAAGACTCTTCCATTTGTAGGAGTCAATTTGTGTCATGGTTTAAAACAATGGATCGGTGCCTCTGACAGGTCTCTCAATCTTTGAAAACAGACTAGCCCTGCATTCCCACGACAGTTTCAGCCGTGAAACACTGAGCTGGATTCACCAGCCTGGACATAGATAATACACTAGGAGTCCCAACCTCAAGTGACACACTGTCCCGTACTATAATCAGTATGGGGCAGTGTTGCTGGGAGGCAAGGACTCCTAGCATCATAGATTACTATAATGTTGTGAGTCCATCTCCAGTCTGGTAAATTTGTCTAAGGCCGGGGCCCCAAGTGGTGTAAATGCTGCAGTTTGACTACAGTGGAAGCGCCGCGGAAAAAAACGGTGTCTTTTACAATCCCTGCATAGTGAAATCCCATGCACACACTGCAGTAAGATACGCACAGCGGACATGCTGCGATTTCCAAAACTGTTGTGGTTTTGGAAATCGCAGCATGTCAATTATACCTACAGAAATGTTGGCGGTTTCCCTTTAGGTATAATGGAAGCAGACAGTCAACAGAGGAATCCTCTACGGACTCTGAAAAGTGCCATGGGGAAAACGGATGCATTGCCACAGTGGTTTTTCCTGCAGTGCTTTTGCTGCGGCCCGCTACGAGGGGCTTTAGCATAAAAGACAGTTTTACCGCTGAAACTCAGTCACTTGCATATCACATACATGTGAAGGGGCCAACCTGTATGACAATTGATTTGCTTTTCACAGATGTGAAAGGAGGATCAACCACAGACAACACTCCACCCACAAATGAGGAGGGATAGTGTACCGTCTGATCATAAGACCTCACGTTTGCATCTGCGGAGGCCTTACAGTACGACTGGGCAATATAATATATATAGATATATATATATATATCTATATATATAAAAAAAGAAACTCCACTCAATCTATTGATGTCCACTTTTTTACAACAATTTTAATAATTTTACATCCATGCCCTCCTGTATCATTGGCTAAAGGATATGTCACCAACTGTAAGCTACCCCAGGCAGGATTGCTGATGTATAAACCAAAAGCCAAAATTCTGTGGCATGGCGTGGCACATAAATAGGGATTGTGGCTTGTAAAAATGGGAGTGTCCTAAAATCAGTCATAACTGAGGTAAAATATTCAAGTAATCAGGATTTTGATTGGGGGGAAAAACTGACACATTCTAAACAATGAAATCAATTATGATAGGTATAAATGATTAACTCTTAAGCTACAAATACATTCAGAAAGTCTTCAGACCCTTTCACATTTTGTAATGTTGAAGCCTTGTAAAAAAAAAAAAAAAAAAGTAGCTTCCCCTCCCCCTGCAATCTGGTGTCATTACCCTATAATGAGTATGTGAAAACAGAATTTTAGACATTTTTTGCAAGTTAAAAGGAAAATTAAAATTTTGCATGAACAATGAACATAAGACTGCTCTCCACACACCCCCATAATTGACAACCACTTCTCTGCAATCCAAACAAAGTGTCACCAAGAAAACATGTATACTATATGACCAATGTAAATGTGTGTTATACCAGGAACAAGCTTGATCATATAACACTGTACATTGGCTCAGTCTACAAGGATGGTAGTAGAATATACAAGTACAATATTCCCCATTCCTGTAATATATCATTCAGAATAGGGTTCATTTTTCCTATTTGATAACTGCAGCTGTGAGTAGCCTTTAGATACATAAACTAACCCTTTCCCTCCTGCACCCTCTTCTGTATAATGCACTGGAGCCTTTCCGTTTACTGTTTGTTTCATAAGCAGATAAAGCATAGTTTATGACCTATGAACTGACTGCTGGTAATATGGGGGTGGGGAAGTGTTCTAATCCCATCCCATATATAACTAGACAGCTTTCATCAGTGATATTACTCAGTTAGCGTCTGTCCACGTTCTGTATGAAGAGATTCAATTGTCTGCTCTACACTAGTCGTGTGACCTAAATCTCAACTATTTCAAGTCTGTCCTAGTCCCCACTGACTTATAATGGAGCAAGACTGTCTCGTCAAGTGTGTCTGTATTTTGCTGTATTCCTTTCACTCCATTATTCAGAAACCTATAGAAACAGCACATCAGTGAAGTGGGGGTCGATGGTGTTTCTGTAGCAAACATATCAAGCGTACAGAAAGCAAGCATACAATTGTACACCACGGGCTCAGAGACCACCCTCCTTGTCAATACAAAATAGCTAAACATTTTTTCAGATGTCACCTTAAAAACGGCACAATTCAGGGCGCTCCTATTTGTCTTAGCAATTGCAGCATTTAGGAGAGATCAATCTGACCCATAGTGATCAAATAATTTTACACACCATGAAAAATGAAGGGATTTAAACAAGTAAAAAAAAAAAAAAAAAAAAAAAAAAAAAAATCACTGAAATGGTGTTGAAACCTGAAGTATATGCACGTTTTAAGTTGTACATACACACTCTCCATCGAGCTGCACGCAAGGCTGCTTATTGCTCAACTGCAGGATGTTTTTCCTGCTCCACAGACAGCTTTTCTAAAGATATACTGCATATACACTGAGGCTCCTGTTAGGAGCAGACTCATCCTGCCCAGCCCCCTCTTTTTCCATCACACCCCCCACTCCCTTCTCTTCCCAGTCTTCACCCTCCCCCACTGCGGCAACGCAGATGGCAGCAGTGTGACCTCGCTGTTCCTGCCTCCTTGTTTTGATCCTGCAGTCTTGATTGTTCAGGCTAATCCCACACTCTGAGCCTTGGCTGCCGGCCAGATCTGTTATTAATGGTACAAAAGCTTCTCGTTCCTCCTACTGCTATATCCACCAATGCCATTGCTGTTTATTTTTTCTCTCAGAGCCACTGTGACCCTGCATATTACAACTGTACTCTCAGAACACAATCTAGCTGTGCGAGCGTGTCTCTGAAAAAGGGCTGTAGACTGTATTCTGCATGAACAGGGCCTCCACATAGCTCTGCATCCTGAAAGCCACCTGTGTGCTGTACAGTTACATTAGGGCTCACCATTAAAAGGCTGCACTGGTACAGAAGACAGCAGTTTAACTACACTTCTGTAGTAGCCCGACATTTGGCATCCATTACAGAATGCAGTGTGACCATCCTTAGTTCACACACTGTGCAGAATGGTCAAATAAATCCGTGTTCATAAACGAATAGTCAAACACGTGAAAAGCAGTGTCCCTGCTGGCATACACCTGTGGTTGGGATAAAGGCCAGGATCTTGGGGGCCCAATAAATTAAGTTGAAGGCGCAGGCATCACAGCTTTTCCAGTAGAGATTTAGCAATAGATAGAAATCCTTTAGTGTAGCTGTCAGATACTTCTAAAGATGTGGACCTTCAGATGTTACAATAGGAACAGAGATCCCTACAGTTCTCAGTTCCACAAACAAATCTATTTACGGGGAGGGAGGATTTCGCAGGATCTGTTTCTATTGTATCATATTGGGCACCCCCTTCTCCAAATGCTGATACTGCCAGGTGGTGGCACATTGCCCCACAAAACTTTGACGCCTTTTTACAACATGCCAAGAGAAGACTACATAAATCAGACTGCAGACACTTAGGGCCGGGTCACATCTGCGTTCAGTTTCCGTACAGGGAGTCCACTCGGGAACCCCTCGAACGAAAACCTACACACATAGAAAAGCGGTTTACATAAGGAAACCTGCGGACCCCATAGACTATAATGGGGTCTGTGTGGTTTCCGCACAAAACACGTGGAAACTTGTGGAGAGGAAAATGCTGCTTGCAGAACTTCTCTCCACCTATTTTAAGCGGAATGGGGAACGCTAGTGTGAACCCAACCTTAGGGTTCATCCACATCAGTTTTTTTCTTCTTTCTACTTTAGTAGATATGTTTAACAGAAGCAAAAATCCATACCCATTAGAGGTCAATGAAAAAAGTTTATTTTATTAGGACAAACACGTGACCAGAAGGAGGAGGGGGGGGGGGGGTTAGGCTTTGTAAACTGACAGCCATGTGTTTGCAACTGGTAAATGAAATTCTTCAACAGTTATTAAACATGTTAATACAACCTTAGGCTCCAGTTTTTTTTTTTTTTGTTTTGTTTTTTAAAACATCCGTTTGGCTGATATGTTTAATGAAAGACCGAGATCTGTATTCTTTGTGTCTTTCTTGCTATGGGCTTAGAGCCCATGCTGTTCAGTCATGGCCAAAAAAAGCGCTGCGGCAAAAACCGCAGCAGAAACATTATACCTATACGCAACACACTAGCGTTTTCCATAGGTATAATTGACATGCTACAATTTACAAAGACGCAACGGTTTATCAAATGGCAGCATTTCCACTGCAGACTTTTCTTCTGCAATGTGTGGATGGGATTACCCAGAATCCCATCCAGTTTGCAGGTACTCTAAAACGCTGTGTTTTTTGCAATGTGGGTGCCTGGCCTAAAGCTGAAAGCTACACCAGTACCCAACTAGTGTAGATTTCAATTTGAGTATACAGGACCTCCCCAGAGACTTCATTCTGGTCAGTCTCACACAAGTGAGAAATGCCAGCCATAATATGTTCCCCTCCACCATGCACACTTATTTT
This sequence comes from Leptodactylus fallax, assembly GCA_947044405.1. Lineage (NCBI taxonomy): Eukaryota > Metazoa > Chordata > Amphibia > Anura > Leptodactylidae > Leptodactylus > Leptodactylus fallax. The sequence continues at coordinate 2,654,357 of CAMRHE010000021.1, forward strand.
ACATCACAAATCACCATAGTAAACTTGACCCAGACTGTGAATTGCCAATAGCCATGTAGACATGCATAGGAGCTATAGACCATATGGTAGATTAGAATAAGACAATTTGTAAAGTTGCATGGCTATTTAGGCCCCATGCTCACAGGAATACAATTAGAAAATTAAGTCCCAGCCTGAACTCAATCTAGAAGACCTGGACTCCCTGCATCACAGTGACCTATTGTCCCATACTATATACAGCAAAGCAAAAGTACTCCTGGCATCATAGATCACCAAAATGCAGGGAGTCTTGGCCTTTATAAGTACAACATACAGAGGTCTAGACTCAGTGATACAGTTAAACTGCTATACCAGGGCTGGACAGATCCCAGGAAACACGTAGTTAATGTTATTAAAAAGGGGAAGGGGGGAGGAAACACCCACGGGCAACAAGATGACAAAGCACATTTCAGCTCTCAGAACCTTCCTATTTCTACATACACTAAGTGAATGCTTGCAAGTGATTACAATAGGCTAGGCAAGGAGAATGGGAAAATTACAAAAGCCAAACATGAGCAGACTCTGAGCCCTTTGATCTGCTATAATCACAGAACACCCATGTTCACAGCAAAGGAGCTGTCACCACACTCCCACCTATCATGCAACATGGGAGGTGTCAGGTTTTAGACAGGAAAAAGAAGCAATCTGCATTTGTCAACTATTGTATGGAGTGGTAAAGTAATTAGGCTAAAGTACATGTTGTGAAAAACCAGCTACATGGAATATAACGCAGGCAGCACTGCCACTAAACAGAGGGAAGGGCAAGTCAAGTACAGGCACATGATTCCATGAATGAAAATCCAGCCCAGTGCTACAGACACTATATACACTGATCACTCACCATTAAAGCCACCTTTACACTACTCTGCAGGTCTCCTTCATTCCATCAAGACAGCTCTGTCTTATCAAGACACTTACTGCACAAACCTCTAAAAGGCACCATTACCTTGGCAGCAGATCCATTAAGGGAGTATCACCAGAACCTAGTATATCAACTCTCTGCTTCCCACACCAATTCCCAATCGCCCGATTACCAGTGGTGTTTCCATGGGCCTCTATTGATAGGTGCCATCTAAATACCAACAGTTCACTACCTGCAAATGACAAGATGAACTGCTAGTAATACTATAACCATTATGAGTACTTCAACACAGATCCACTGTCAAGCATGCAACTGTGGGAACCCAATGTAATATCCAATAGTTGCTCCCCCTGCAGTCACATGAATAAAGACAGTTTACACTAGCTGTATTTTGTCAAAGGAGAGGTCATGTGGGCTGTTGTGATGTATTCAGAGGCACTTGTGACGCACATGTGCCATCTAAGGCTCTGTTCACACTGGCCATCATGGCTTTGTTTAACAGGATTCATCATTCAGAGGACAGCGTCTTGAAAAACATCCACCCCTCAGCTCCTGTATTTTGACAACACAAAGGCAACTATGATCAAACTGCCCCATATCCCCATGAAGAGTAAAAAGGTTGTCTGATGACCACAACCATAGGCTATATGCCCTTTTGGGGTACATGATCAAAAATGTAGGTCCTCCACTTAAACCCCCTCAGCTTCGTTTCTAGTGGACTCAAAAAAAAAAAAAAAAAATTAAAAAAAGCCCTACGCGTCAGTTTTTTCACGTTTCACTTTTTAAATAGTTTCTCTCCTGTGTAATTTTTATTTTGAATTGTGTCGTCAAGGTAGGACTAGAACCTGATGTGGGTGTGGTATTGGCATATATTTTTTTATTTTACTTTATTTTTTTTTACATTGTGTCCCCATAAGGTCCTAATGGACATTTGGGGGCATTTTAACAGTATTTTTTGGTGTGGGGGGGGGGGGGGTGGGGGAAGGTGACCAAAAAGTGCTGTGTAACCCTAGCCTAAATCTAACATGTATGGACAATGTAAGGCCCAATTCACGCGGTTAGGGAAATCCTGCCACGGATTTACAAGCAGATTAACTCAATTTAGTTGAACAAAGCAAAGGCTTCACTTCAGTGAGTCAGGCTACATTCAACTCTGTTCTAGAGTCTCTGTTGAAGATTTACAGTGTGCAGAAAAACCAGTCAGCCTCTGCCAGTTCTAGTTTTAGGCAGGGTTCACATTACCGTTGGAGTCCGTTATGAAGGTGTCCGTAAAAAAAACAAAAAAAAAAAAACAACGGACACTAACTGATGTTAGTGTCCGTTTTTTTTAACATCCAATTAATGGTTCAGTTTAAAAAAAAACGGACACATTAGCATCAGTGTCAGTTAGCAAGAGTTAGTGTCCGTTTTTTAACACTTTTTTTTTTGTTTGTTTCTCCTTTCTAAGGCAGGGTTCACACTACCGTTGATGTCCGTTCTGAGTGTCCGTTAAAAAAAAAAAAAAAAAAAAAAAACGGACACCTATAAACAGACATTAACGGACACTAACTGATGTTAGGGGGCGTTCACACTACTGTTGGTGACTGTCAGTAGTGTCCGTTGCTATTGTCCGTTACAAGATTTTAGCATCGGACACTAGCTGAACAGTCAGAAATCCGTTAAAATTTCCATTCATTTCAATGGGTTTTTAGATTGTGTCCATTAGTGTCAGTTTACACCAAATCTGTCAGAAGTCCGTTATTTTTTCATGGACAAAAAATCCTACCTGCAGGACTTTTTTCTGTTTGAAAAAAAAAAACGGATTCTTGACGGACAGCAAGTGTCCGTTATTTTATTTAAGTCTATGGGTAACGGACTAGCCACCAGTTACTGTCCGTTATTTTATGTCCGTTTTTTTCCAGCGCATGCTCAGAAAGCAAAAAAAAAATTTTTTTAAAAAACTGTTAAAAAACTGATGCTAATGTGTTCTTTTTTTTTTTTTAACTAATCCATTAATTGGATCAGTTAAAAAAAACGGACACATTAACATCAGTTACTGTCCGTTAATGTCTGTTATGATAGGTGTCCGGTATTTTTTTTTTTTTTTTAACGGACACTATCAGAACGGACATCAACGGTAGTGTGAACCCTGCCTTAATGTGTCCGTTTTTTTTTTTTAACTGATCCAATTAATGGATTAAAAAAAAAAAAAAAAAAAAAAAAAACATTAGCATCAGTTAGTGTCCATTTTTTAACACTGTCTTTTTTTGCTTTTGAGCATGCGCAGGAAAAAACAGACATAAAATAACGGACAGTAACTGATGGCTGTCAGTTACAGTCCGTTACCCATAGACTTCAATGTTAAAAAAATAACGGACACTTGCTGTCCGTCAAGAATCTGTTTTTTTTCAAATGGACAAAAAGTCCTGCAGGTAGGATTTTTTCGTCTGTGAAAAAATAACGGACTGACGGATTTGGTGTAAACGGACACAAACTAAAAACCCATTGAAATGAATGGAAATTTTTAACAGATTTCTGACGGTTCAGCTAGTGTCCGATGCTAAAATCTTGTAACGGACACTAGCAACGGACACTACTGACTGTCACCAACGGTAGTGTGAATGCCCCCCCTTAAACACAATGGACAGTCGATGAACCCCTTTAAAGTCAATGGATTACATGGGGCTGTGTGCAACCGCTATTTTAGGGGTCTGCCTCTCTGTTGCTCTGGTCATCCCGGTGTCATCTGAACAATGGAAAGCCTGCACCAGTGTCAACCTAATGTAACACGTAAATAAAAATTAAAATATGAAATTAAAATATTGTGGATTTCACCCTTGTTTGAGTTTTGCATATAAAAATTCACTGCATCAATGGCAAAAAATGAAAATTCAGTTTGTGGATTTTGTCCTCATTTGCCACCTCCGTGCCTATATCCGATGTTACCCTTACTGCCACGTATGGACGGGTACTGTAATTGAAAAGGGGCATTTATAGTATTCGGGGTCCTGTAAATTAAAGAATCACCAATTACTTGATTAAAATCAATTAACCACTTTTTAAAAAAATAATTTTAGACTATGGGTGTGCTCCTCAGCTCTAAACAGTAAGTGATATGCTTTACAGCATAGATGTCTATGGGATAGTTTTCTAGGCATGCATACAGAATTGGCAAGTTTCATTCTATTAGACTTCGTGACTCGAGTGAAAGTTATAGGATATAATACTTTTAAAATTTAGAAGCCAACATAACTCATCCCTGAGAGAGATTGGTTTACAAGGGAAAGCACTATTAGGTTAGGGTCACCTGAAACCTATGCCTCTATCACACAATTTTTGTCTATATGCAGATGAGCTCTTTGGAGCAACAAGGAAATTGCCTTTTACAGTTTCAAATGGATAAGAGCAATTTCCTTGTTCCACCAAAGAGCTCATTTACATATTGGAGAGACCAATTCACGAGGGGAGAGACCATTTTGGTGACAATCCCTTTAAGTCAATTTGACTGGCAAGAAAAGCTCCGAAAATAAACCCAACACTAAGGAATGAACTAATCCCAGTTTACAATTGTTTTTTCTTTACTGTGCAGGATATGCTATTGCTGAATATCTGATTGAAGCCCAGCGGAGTAGAAGACCTTCTGTATACTAATACCTACTTTTTTTAGTGGATGTGCCATTTATTGGCTGCTTCCATGAGTAGCTGCTTGCAAGACTTCTCTCCGCATGCTTCAAGCAGAAACCACACGGACCCCATTATAGTCTATGGGGTCTGCGGGTTTCCCAGGTAAACTGCTTTTTTTATGCGTCTCCAATCAGACGCCCCGATCGGAAACCCAAACGCAGATGTGAACTAGGCCTAAGTCTTTCAGGTCCCATTGCAGATCCGATCGACAAACCCAAACGCTAGTGTGAACCTAGCGTTACTTGTACTGTTTAACGGCATGAGACATACAGGGTAAGAAAGAGAACAAAGTTGCGTGGGGAGTGGAGGAGTCTGTTCTACTAGGAGGATGAAATAATCTTGTAGTTCATAGGAAGCCAGTCACAAAATGAAGATGATCACTGTCTACAAATGGAAATGATGCAAGCTCTGGACTGGTAGACTGGGGAAGCCGTGACAACTGTCCATAATAGTGTAACAGGACACAAATTACACAGTTGAGTACTGCTGGCAAATTTGTTTTTAATCTAAAAAAAAAAAAAAAAAAATTCCTGAAACACTAACCTTTGATCTACTGTAGTTTCTGTATGATATGATCCCACACAGATATTCCAAAGTGTACTGGAAAACCATTCCAGAAGACTAAATACAACAAAACTGAACAATTGGGATTACTTCCATGACTGCCCTACTGTTTTGGAAGGCATGAACACAGTAATGATGTTTGTGTGCTCTAATACTTTGAGCAACGTGTTCAAAACGCACAGATTCTAGATAGCTGAAAAGAAAAACAAAAACAAAACAAAAAAACCAAACAAAAAACACGAAACATCTTAAACATCTCTGCCAACCTCTCAAATCACTGCCAAGGACCTGAAGATGCATACACACTACAAATACATAGATGAGGAGGAAGTTCAAATGGTTTGTAGTTTCTACCAAAGCACCTGTTGGATAAGCTGTGCCTTTACCACACCAGCTGCCCAGAAACCATCACAGAGAATAACTATTGCCTCCAAGAGACTTCTGTGCCTGTACATGAATACAGCTTTGCTATAACTTGAGAAATCTTTGTGTAGCCTTTGCACGCTTCACAGATGTTAATTACCCATCGGAAATGGAAATGGGCTGAATTTGATCTCAATTAAATAGGGGATCTTAAACACAAACACACAAACAGTTACTATTTGAGCTTGTCTGACAGTACAGCCAGTGCCAGCAAACAGGAAACTGAGAAGTATGTGTATGGGCAGATTTGTGTAGCACAACACAGGGCATCTATGGGGGGGGGGGGGGGGATAGAGCAGAATTGCAGCATTCAGACAAATTTTAGGGATCAAGCCCTTAAATAAAAAACACCCTTCATCAAAACACATCTGTGGTTGAAATAACTTACTGAATTCTGTCTCCTACACACTGGACAATTAGCAAAAACATAAGTAGCAGCTCTTATGGGGGGGGGGGGGTAACTCAAAATCCTGTGTGTATCAATGCCAAGAATGACATATCTGGGCAATTTTTCATGCATCTGAAGCAAAGAAAAAAATAAATAAATAAAAAAAAAAGTTTTAGACTGGGGGCCCCACATGGCGTAAATGTCAGTTTATCCTATAGCAATTTTCACTGTGACCCACTATGTGGGGCCTTAGCCATAGAATGTTCATGAAAAATTCAACACAAATATGGCACGCTACATGTCCTCAAATTTATGCAGGCTATTCAGACAATATAATACTAGACAGTAATAGACAGATTGAGATATATAAATGATATAGTTTTTTGTTTTTTTTTTAAATCTATCCACACATTTTACACACTGTGTCTCAACTACTAGAGAGGCCACTGGGGGGAGAACATTATAAAGGGTAGGGGCCACAGGGGAGAGCATTACATACTGTGGAAGAAAGCACTGGGGATAGCTGGAGAGAGCATTATGCATACTGTGGAGGGGAGGAACACCAAGGAGAGCATTATATGGTTGGTAGACAAAGTTAAAAAAAAAAAAAAAAGCGCTGAGGAAACACCGCATTTTTCTCCACATCGGTTTCACAAAATTTTTTTGAAAATATAGCTTCCCCGCTTCAGATTTTTTTTTCTGCAGTGTGTGGATGCGATTAAACACAATCCCATCCAGTTTGCAGGTACTGTAAAAACTGCCTTAGGCCGGGTGGCCTCATGTGGTGTAAACCACGCGATTTGCCCACATGGAAACGACGCAGAAAAACAATTTGATGTTTTACAGTCAGAGTAAAGTGGATGGGGTTCTAGCGAATCCCATGCCCACTGTGGCAAAAACAGTGCTGCGGACACACGGTGATTTCCAAAGCCAGCACGGTTTTGGATGTCACAGCATGTCAATTATACCTATAGAACTGCCAGCGGTTTCCCCATATGTATAATTGAAACAAAGTCCGCAAAGGCAACCTCTGCAAACTCTGTCTAAAACGCTGCACGAAGAACCGCAATGCGTTCCTGCTGTGGTATTTCACGCAGCGCTTTTTTGTGGGACGCCACTTGGGGCCTTAGAGTGGCATAAGAAAAAATAAAATAAATTCATTCAAGTTTTTCATGCCTTCTGCACCAGAAAGCTGGAATCTAAGGCCCCCCTCACTCGATTCCCAAGAACAGGTCTAAAAATGAGGCCACATAGGAGAAAGACAAGCAGGTGTTAGACAATTCACCTAGGTGAACAAAAATCACACCGGTTAAAATTAAAGGGGTTTGATGTAACCGCAGAACACTGGACGTGTGGGGAGAAAGGATCTCTGGCAACAAGAATCGAATAGAACTGTTTTTAATGCTACACCTCCCAATCCACTACAGGAAATTTTCTGTTTCATGACAATCCCTTTAACCCCTTCACACAAAATCATGGCTGTATAACCCCAAAAAATAAAAAAGTTGCGTTTCCGCAACTTGGGGCCCTAGCCGAAAGACGACGACGGGGAACTGCCGATATCCAAGTGACAAAGATTTTTCACAAGTCCAGAGAGTATGTAAAAACTAACAAACAAGAATTATTAAACTAGTCACTCACTGAGGAATTGTTTTTCAGGGGAAGACCGGAAGAAAACCCATGCGAGATGTGTAATGAGATGTAACTGAAAACAACAGCAGGAAAGGTAATGTTGATCTGTACAAAACCTCAGTACCGATTGCAGTTTGCCAAGAAATGTCCATTTCATATGTAAACGATTAAGAAAAAAAGGCTATTGCCCTTAAATCACTAAGCAAACAATTCCAGATGAAGGATTCATACACCAGCAAAGTTGTGTACAAAAATCTATAGTGTCACCAAACTAAGCAACTGAAGAGGGTATGGTACAAAAAATTAGCACATTAGCATGTATATATTTTACACACACTATCAATAGGAGCCTATAGCCAAAGGATACCACCAGATGCCTATACTGTAGCATCTGTCAAGTGTATATCTTGCAAATTCTAATATAAATATATACACACAATCCAAAAAACAAAGTGAGAGGCCTAAGGGTGTGTAGGAAAATGAAAGTCATTTTCTGCCGCCGGAATTTTCGCCACAGTCTGACGTGACGGGATGCCGATGCAGTGCAGCAGCATTCCATCGCGGCATCCCGCTACTGATTAGGCCCGGATGAATGGGCCTAATCAGGAGCGCGTCTCAAGCCGCGGACACTGCAGGAGGAATCTGCGGGAAGATAGAGCAGTACACTTTTTCCACGCCCCCAAATCCGCGGCAAATTCCTCCGTGTGAACACACCCTAAATGGGTTTATTCAGTTTCCAAAAATGGTCTGCAAATACATCCACAGCAGTGCTAAATACTCACTGTTCCCTTGTTCAGCCTTTGCTTGGCTTTATTTTACTTGAGACGCCTTGTATCACTTATTTACATGGAGTACCTCTGTATATAAACAACAAAAAAAAACACTACATTTCCCATGATGCAGGTTATCACAGGTAATAAGTCACTCCCACATCTAGGTCACATGATGCTGTGATGTTTTGTTTGCAAGCTCAATTCCCCTGTGAGTAGCAAACAGCTTGCAGGTGAATCATGGGAAATTTTTTTCACACATTCATCGCATGTAAATAAGTGATACAACGAGCAGCAAGTAAAAAAGCCATGAAAGGGCTGCACAAGGTAACAGTATTTAGCACTGCTGGAGATGTATTTGCAGATCATTTTTGGAAGTTGGACAAGCCCTTTAAAGAAACTCCTGTTTGTAGGTAGGGGTGGATGAAATACATAAAAAAAAAAAATATTAGAATGGGGACAGGAAGGAATCACTGGTGGTGAACCCATTGCCAACATCTGCATGATACAACTAAAATTCATTGCACAATGTGAGTTATTTTGGGGGGCTGGGGGAGCTCTCAAACCTGCAGGTGGGTCACAACAAAAAACAAGGGTGGCTTTTGTTGCTGCAGTCACACACAATTTATTTGGGGAGAACATGCTTTAGAATTTTTGCCAAAGAAATTCTATATATCCTCTATATTTTGTATCTGATCACTTGAAATTTGAGGGCTGGGACCCCCAAAGAAAAATCCAAAAATTGTCCAGTATGCTGTTTTGAAAAGGAATGATTGATGGAGGGAAACACCATATCCCTGTAGTCGTCTTGGAAAAAGGCCAATTTGCCAAAAATGTTTGCTAAAACCTATGCACATACATGTTTTGAAACAAGAGTAGACATGGTTTGACGTAGTTTTTCATTTACCACCAAGTCATGACCCATCTTCAGGTGGAGAGGAGATAAATCAGGCCATTCTAAACACCTGATATAGTTCAGCTCTAGTTCAGTCTGCAACACTAAGTGGGACTCTGAGCAGTTTAGCAGACATCTTGTAGACGTAGATAGGAAGCAGAGGCTGCCCAGTGTGTGCAGAGCCATTACCAGCTGGAGACCAGCTACAAGCACAGGTATGCCAAAGATTTGAGGGCTTAGATCCCATTTAGTCTAATGCTATAAGGAGTGTCATTGAATAATTGAGGTAGTGCAGTTCCAGGACAAGAACTACACCAGGGAGAAGGGAAGGATCACACGTGTGTAGTTCCCATCTACTGTGTGCAAATTGGCTAGCTTTCTCAGATTCCTAAAAAGGCAAAACTAGTTAGCTGTGGCAGGAGTTAGAAAGAGGTTTATATAGGAAGATTTTGCTTCACATATTTTGAGGCCCTGAAAGATACACCTCAAGTTAAGGAACAATTACAGGACATAGAGGGTTAGCGTAGGCATATTTCGTGCCAAGCAGTCTCCATTACAACAGTAGCTTGTATTAACCAGCTTCCCCAGAATGGCAAATCTGGTAAGCTCTGGCATAATTTTGGAGTACTGAGGGAGATTTCTATTATATTACTATACTCATTCAGCAACCCCTAATACAGTTTTACCTGGGTATGCTACCCAGCTTTCCCAGGATCCTGAAACGCAAATCAGGCTAATACTATTATGTCTAATACTATTTAGTACATATTCATATAGCAGCGCCTGGTATTCAGAATACCTATCCATTATTTTGCTTACTTGTATAGCGCCAACATATTCCGCAGCACTTTTACAGACATTGTCCGTCACGGTCCCATATAGGGCTCACAATCTACAGTCATGGCCAAAAGTTTTGAGAATGATACAAATATTAATTTTTACAAAGTCTACTGCTTCAGTTTTTCTAATGGCAATTTGCATATACTCCAGAATGTTATAAAGAGTGATCAGCTTAACAGCAATTACTTGCAAAGTCAATATTTGCCTAGAAAATGAACTTTATCCCCCAAAACACATTTCAACATCATTGCAGCCCTGCCTTAAAAGGACCACCTAACATCGTTTCAGTGATTGCTCCATTAACACAGGTGTGGGTGTTGATGAGGACAGGGCTGGAGATCAATCTGTCATGATTAAGTAAGAATGACACCACTGGACACTTTAAAAGGAGGCTGGTGCTTGCCATCATTGTTTCTCTTCTGTTAACCACGGTTATCTCTAAAGAAACACGTGCAGTCATCATTGCACTGCACAAAAATGGCCTAACTGGGAAGAGTATTGCAGCTAGAAAGATTGCACCTCAGTCAACAATCTATCGCATCATCAAGAACTTCAAGGAGAGAGGTTCCATTGGTGCCAAAAAGGCTCCAGGGCGCCCAAGAAAGACCAGCAAGCGGCAGGACCGTCTCTTAAAAGTGTTTCAGCTGCGGGATCGGGCTACCAGCAGTGCAGAGCTTGCTGAGGAATGGCAGCAGGCAGGTGTGAGTGCATCTGCACGCACTGTGAGGCGGAGACTCTTGGAGCACGGCCTGGTCTCAAGGAGGGCAGCAAAGAAGCCACTTCTCTCCAGAAAAAACATCAGGGACAGACTGATATTCTGCAAAAGGTACAGGGAGTGGACTGCTGAGGACTGGGGTAAAGTCATTTTCTCTGATGAATCCCCTTTTCGATTGTTTGGAACATCTGGAAAACAGCTTATTCGGAGAAGAAGAGGTGAGCGCTACCACCAGTCTTGTCTCATGCCAACTGTAAAGCATCCTGAAACCATTCATGTGTGGGGTTGCTTCTCAGCCAAGGGAATCGGCTCTCTCACAGTCTTGCCTAAAAACACAGCCATGAATAAAGAATGGTACCAGAATGTCCTCCAAGAGCAACTTCTCCCAACCGTCCAAGAGCAGTTTGGCGCTCAACAATGCCTTTTCCAGCATGATGGAGCACCTTGCCATAAAGCAAAGGTGATAACTAAATGGCTCAGGGAACAAAACATAGAGATTTTGGGTCCATGGCCTGGAAACTCCCCAGATCTTAATCCCATTGAGAACTTGTGGTCAATCATCAAGAGACGGGTGGACAAACAAAAACCAAACAAATTCAGACAAAATTAAAGCATTGATTCTGCAAGAATGGACTGCTATCAGTCAGGATTTGGTCCAGAAGTTGATTGAGAGCATGCCATCTGACAAACACACATAAAAACCAGAGGGCAGCAGATCATGTGAAAACATAATATTTGTGTCATTCTCAAAACTTTTGGCCATGACTGTACATTCCCTATCAGTATGTCTTTGGAGTGTGGGAGGAAACCGGAGTACCAGGAGGAAACCCATGCAAACACGGGGAGAACATACAAACTTTTTGCAGAGGTTGTCCTTGGTTGGGTTCAAACCTAGGACACCAGGGATGGTTGTTAGTGAGATTTCCAGAGAACCTAAAAGCTAAACATGTATAAATATTGCAGCGATATAGGAAAGAAGGGGGGAAAAAAATAAAAAATAAAAAAAACAAGAAAAAACACACCTAACTAATTGCCATTCTAAAGTTACTGGTGTCACCAAGGCATAGCTGGCATCACTGTGTGTACACTACTGCTGGCACTGTTATATACTGGTGGTACTACTGTTTGTATGTCATACTGTCAGTTGGAGGATTCCTTCCAACAAAATGGCCACACATACAGAAAGGGAGCAGCCTAAATTCCACCAACTTCTCCTAAACTTATTGGCTCACATACACCAGCTTTAGAAGGAGAGAGAGGTGAAACATGGCAGCTGGCATAGAGAATCATACACTGCTTTTCTAATATACGTTTCATGCCTTGTAATAAGACAAGAGCAGCAAGAAATAAAATGAGACATGAAGAGTCAGGTTGGATTCACATCTGTGCTCTGTGAGCACTTGGATTCTGTTCCTCACTCTGCATGAAAAATGTGAAGAGAAAGTCCTGCAAACAGGATTCTCTACGCATTTTTAGCCAGAAACCCAGTGGTCCCCATTATAATCTGAGGTCAGAGGATTTCCACAGGTAAGCGAATTGGGTTTCTGTTTTTCAGGTCCCCCAAGTGGACCCGAAGAAAGGAAACCAAAGCGCAAGTGTAAACCTAGAGTAAGAAGGGGCTTTTTTTGCTTAGATTCTGGGTTTCGTGATCCTTAAAGCTGTGTTCACACAGTTTTTTGGCAGCAGACTGACGCGGAATCCGCCTGAAAAAACGTCTCCCATTCATTTCAATGGGAGTCAATAGCTTTTTTCCTCTATCGTTTTTTTCCCGCTAGCAGGAGAAAAAAAAAAAAAAAAAGCAACATGACCTATTTTCAGGCGGATTCCTCCTGGAAAAAGCAATGGAATTCAATGGGAGGCGGAAAAAAACACAACACGGTTTTTTCAAAAACCGCGACGTGGTTTTTTTCAAGCTGAGTTCCTAGGCCCACACCAAAAGGGGTGTAAACTAGATCTGCGTCGAAAAACTGCATCAGGTGAAAAAACGCTTCCCAAAACCATTTCCTAATTCCTGATTTTTTTCCGCCTGCAAAAAAACACCATGTGAACATACCCTAAAACTGTGCATGCTTATGTTGCAGAAACGCTACAATTTAGACCAGCATAGTGTACTGGTGAAATCTGCAGTGATCTTCTAGTAAGATCTGAATGTAACAGAACCAGAACCTGCAGCATCAACGCCTAGGATTTCCACTGCAAATACAAGTGGGATTTGTCAGATGAATATTTTAGAACCGTGGGAAAAAACCCTATGAAATTTAAAAAATATATATATTTCAGTCGACAAAAAAGGGAGGAGAGTTAAATTCTAGTGCAAGTTTGTTTCCATTAACTTGCTTTATTGGGCAACTGAGCATAAACAGCACCATACAGAGCTATAAAACATATCAGAAATGTAACATTGGTACTTTATGACAGGTAGTAAGTATATATTCATCACACACCATGTTTGGAACAGTCTAGGAGTCCAAAGTGATGCCTATTAACACTTATGTTAAATCAAAAAGGTGGCCAGCAGACCAGACATGACATTTGTGGATGATAGCGTGTGTGGCAAATTATACCATGGTGCAAAGTTATTAAAACAACCCTGGCTTCCACTATTTTACAACAAGCAACATATGATCACAACCAAGGCCGGTGTTAAAGGTTGGGGGTGTGCAAACTGGGCAATTGCCCAGGGACCCCAGGGATTCAGAGCATCAGACTTAGTCTGATGACTTGAATCCCGGCAACTCCAGAGGTGTATTGGCATGGCACAGCACACCGATACAGCTTAATCCTATGACAGAACAGGGAGCAGATAGGTCCTCTATAGCAGAGCAGGGACTTATGGAAATGCACAGGACGTCACTGCATCGCGTCACAAGTACCACTACAGGGAGAGTCTCCGGCTGCTCCGCTCATTGTGGGAGCGCAGTAAGGGGAGTAAAAGATTTATTGTTTTCTGGTAAGGAAAAGGAATTACCTGATAAGGGGGCAAAATATTTATAGGGGGGAGGCTAATATTTATAGTGTGGGGGAACTATAAAATATATGGGGGCACGCTATTGTAAGGGTGAAGTATTTATATGGTGTAACATATATAAAGGGGTACTATTTTATTATATATATATATATATATATATATATATTGGGAAACATAAGGAGGCTACTATATAAAAGAAAACTGGGAAACTGCTATATATAGGGAGTTATATAAGAGACGACAAATAAGGGGGGGATTTTGTATATAATTGTTCCCACTCAAATAGTATAATTGTACCCCCTCTTATAATAGCCCCCCTTAAAAGGGGAAACTATTACAAATAAGTGAGGCTATTATAAAGGTTGAAACTATTATAAATAAGGAGAAATTATTTATAAGGGGGCTATTATAGTGGGGATATATATACATGGGTTATTATAAGAGATCATATATATATATATATATATATATATATATATATACACACAAACACACACATATATATATATATATATATATATATATATATATATATATATATATACACACACACACACACATATATATATATATATACACACACACACACACACACACACAGTAGATATTTTGATAGTCACTGGGAATGTTGATCTCCATTATATCCTTCATGTACAGATTGAAAGCACTATTTACAGACATGGGAACTATAGGTGTTCACATGGTACTAAAACAAAAGTTTATGGTTTGGTTATATAAACCATTTATCACATAAATTAATACAGGTGATAAGTGGAGAAGGAAACAAAGTTTCTTATCAGGCTGAGTTACTTTCTACATACAAGTATATGAAGATGGGAGGAGGGAATAGAAAAGAATTGTTGCTGCTCAAAAATACAACTCCATAAAACCTTATACATGAATCTCCGAGGCAAGACAAAGCAGCTTTCTGAAGCCAGGCATCTACTGACCAATATACAAGAGCCAAGGCGTTCACTGACCTTATTTTGCAGTTTAATTGACAGCGAATGTTTTAATGTCATCAATGACAACATTCTTTGAAGCAGAAAACTAGACGGACAACTACGCCCAACAGGATATTCACTTTTAAAAACCCTGTCTGCCAACATGAAAATTGAGATTCGTGGGCTGTGAATAGATTGTAAATTAAGAAATGCATCCATATGTCACAATGAAAGTTATTTGGTCTTCAAAGCCGTTTTAACTTGCATAAAAGGAAGTTTACATCATTGGCCAATCCTCTCATGCCAAAACAGACACTCAACTACCAGGTTTATGTAACCGCCCAAGCATATCGATGTATGACAGATCAGCTTTGTACAAACTATGGACACACACAGTACCTCTCTAGCATGTCTCAACATATGGGATGTAGGAAAGTGAAGCAGTGACTAAGTACCAGTGCCTGAGAATGTCCATATTGCTACATTAAAAAGAGGACCTCTCACCACCTCCAACTCCAGTTTTTAGGATTTATAAATCGGTGCTCCTCCACTAAATCTGGTATAGTTAGTTTTCTTCTCTAGCCCCCACCAGAATCAATAGTACAGAACGTAAATGGCATGTCAGGCACCATAACTGTCAGGATGGTGGAGTCAGGCAGAAGCAGGCAAGGTGAAGTGATTCAGAGCTCCAATCAAAAGAGACATGGTCAGAGCTCAGAATCACACGCCTTGGCTGCTCCTGCCCGACACTGCCCACCTGACATTACAGAGCTTAAAAAGCACATTGGGCACCAAAACTAACTGCACTTATTTGGGAACGGTGAGGGATAGAGAGAAAATTCCAACTGCGATGGAACACGAAGAACTTGAATTGGATGAAATGGTGAAATGTCCTCTTTAAATACAGCTACACTGAATCAATGAGTGGTGTCAGCAATTATTTTCTGAAGTGAAAGCCACCTCCATCTTGTACACTGGCTGGCAACTGGAATTTGATTTGTGGCAAACCAATTCTAGACAATCTAGATGTTCAATACATACACACGTGGACAAAATTGTTAGTAACCCTCGTTTAATGAAAGAAAAACCCACAATGGTCACAGAAATAACCCGAATCTGACAAAAGTAATATATAAAAATTCTATGAAAATGAACAAATAAAAGTCAGACATTGCTTTTCCACCATGCTTCAATCAATTTTTTTAAAAAGAAAACTCATTAAACAGGCCTGGACAGAAATGATGGTTCCCTTAACTCAATATTTTGTTGCACAACCTTTTGAGGCAAACGATTCATGTAACTGTCAATGAGACTTCTGCACCTCTCAGCAGGTATTTTGGCCCACTCCTCATGAGCAAACTGCTCCAGTTGTCTCGGGTTTGAAGGGTGCCTTTTCCAGATGGCATGTTTCATGTCCTTCCAAAGATGCTCAATAGGATTTAGGTCAGGGCTCATAGAAGGCCACTTCAGAATAGTCCAATGTTTTCCTCTTAGCCATTCTTGGGTGTTTTAACTGTGTGTTTTGGGTCATTATCCTGAGGCAAGACCCATGACCTGTGACTGAGACCAAGCTTTCTGACACTGGGCAGCACATTTCTCTCTAGAATCCCTTGATAGTCTTGAGATTTCATTGTACCCTGCACAGATTCAAGACACCCTGTGCCAGATGCACCAAAGCAGCCCCAGAACATAACAGAACCTCCTCCATGTTTCACAGTAGGGACAGTATTCTTTTCAAGATATGCTTCATTTTTCTGTCTTTGAACATAGAGCTGATGTGCCTTGTCAAAAACTTCGATTTTTGTCTCATCTGTCCATAGGACATTCTCCCAGAAGCTTTGTGGCTTGTGAACATGTTTGGCAAATTCCAGTTGTCAGATTCAAGTTATTTCTGTGACCATTGTGGGTTTTTCTTTCATTAAATGAGGGGTACCAACAATTTTGTCCACGTGTGTAGGTACTAACAACATAAACAGAAGTTACAAGAGCTCTAAATGTGTAGAAAATGTCCTATATTCTTTAACTATAAACATTTAGCAAAGATTCCATGTAAAACAATCCCTTTACATGCAACTTGAATTGTCAGCATAAGAGTTTTGATGTAAAATACTGATAACCTATCCTTAAGATAAGAGGGCAGTCGCACTACTGTTGTGTCAGTTGACATTTTGTAAAGGATGCCAGCAATGGACACTAACAGATCTGTTATGAATCCCACTGATTTCAACGGGACTTGATCTGATGTCCATTAGTGTAAATTTTTTACCAAATCTGTCATATATGTCAGTTATTTTAAACTAATATAATGCGGGATGCAGGACTTGTGTCTGTTCAAAACAACAGACGTTAAGCCTCTGTTATCTTTTAACTTTAATGTCTATGGATATAAGGGCTGTCCGTTATATTGTCAGTCATTACTGTCCATTTTCTTTCAGCACAGTAAGAAAAGAAATACGGGAGAAAAAAAATGGACAATAACTCTTATGATATGAGTCATCAATATCAGCCTATGTTCACATCTGTATTAGAATCTCCATTTGGAGACTGTTGCAGCGTGCGTCCAAAATCCCTGGAGTTCTGTAAGTCTAACTTTTAAATTGAAACCGCTGGACAGAAAAGAACAGATCACATTTTAGTTAATGGGGTCTGTCAGACTCCATATGTGACCACTAGTCTGGATCACTACAATAGCTGTTCTGGTAGCCGGGCGCTAGTGTGAACCTAGGGTCGGATCAGTGGGGTCCAAGACCTAGCACCCCCATGCTCAGATGTTTGAAGAGACTGCAATGTTCAGATGAGTGTTGTGTTTGGCAAGAGAAAAAGTCACAACATTGTACAGTGTGTTCTTGGTACTGCAGCTCAGCCCCCTTCAATTAAAGGGAATCTGTCTGGTACAGTTTCTTTAGAGTCACCTGAATGTAATGCTTTTTTTTTTTTACCCCCATGGAAATTTGCATCTCCATTTCCAAGATATTTATTTCACTATATGCAAGTGAGCAGCCTGGAACAGCAAGGAAGGCGCCCTTGCTCCAAACTGCTATACCCCTTACTGCCCAGGAACACCCTCCTTCCCCCCTCTGTGCATGGACAGGGCCAGTGAGCCAAGCTGAAATCAAGCTTGGTCCTGTCACTAAGAAAGGGGGGTATGAAGGGTGGTATTAGAGCATTACAGGGTGTAGCAATTTGACGCAACAGACACTCCATTTGCATATTCTTAATGAAAAATGTGTGCGCACCAACAGCAACCAGGCCATGTGACAAACATGATATGACCTGCTAAGGGGAAAGCAGGGCTCACCAGAGCACCAATGCCACTAATCAGATCTGTGGGGGATGCAGATGTATGACCTCTGCCTAATATTGATGATCTAGCCTAAGGATAAAACATCAAGGTTTTTTTCCGCATCGCTTTTTCACAATTACACCTATACAGAAAACGCCAGCATTTCTGTAGGTATACTTGGCATGCTGTATTTTACATAACGATGTTTTTTGGAATTGCAGCATTTCCGCTACAGATATTTTTCTGCAATGTGTGGATGGGATTAGCCAGAATCCTGTCCACTTTGCAGGATACTGTAAATCACAGTGTTTTCGCAACAAGGGGCCCCAGCCTTAAATGCACTTTAAAAAGGGTTTCCCGGGATTAGAAAAAAAAAAACATGGCTGCTTAAAAAAAAAAAAAAAAAAGCCACATCTGCTCATGGGCTGAGTCGGATATTGCAAATTGGTTGCACTGAAGCAGACAAATCTTCGCCATTCTAGAAGTCTCTTCAAAAAGTCTCTTTACACAGGCTAAATATAAGGAACTACTGTTTCTAGGAATGGTGGTTAACTCACCCATGTAAGTCTGGGTTCACAACAAAAAACCCACCACTGATTATAGTTTTGAAACAGAGGACACTTGACAGAGCCTGGCGCTAGTATGAATCGTGTCAAACTACAATGACCAGACAAATACCTCTTCTCAAATCACTGCCTGCTAGGCTGAACATGGGAATATTCACATTGGAGCAGAATAAACTTGCCAGATACACTGTTACTGATGGCAAACTATCACAATATAGGTTTTCTACGAAAAGGGGATTGCAAAATGAGAGCTGTGCTGTAACTTAACACGGGCTCTAAAGGCTCACACATTGAGGGACAGACAGTTATGGAACTGTGTAAAACTGTGGCAAACTGAAACGCTCATACGCATCCAGCTTTATTTCATTAAGGACTTTTGGTCATAGGGTTTATAAGACAATACAATGTAAAACAGCAATACTTGCAGAAAACTAAGTAATTTGAGATCGGAAAGCTAGAAAAGGCCCAATTTTGACACTCCACTTAGTAGCCTCTAGGCAATGGGTAAAAACTACAAAACTCAATGTTAACTCAGCACCAAGTGCCACAAACCAGAGAAGGGATGCATGGAGCCTGAAGATCATTGTAATTAATTACAGACATAAAAACCTTTCCCAGACTGCCAGAACATATAACAGTTTCTAGATCACTTTCAGCTAGACTTACTTACATAAAATCAGTTCTAAATTTAAAAAAAAGTCAATGTTGCCAGCAGCAACCAGAAAGATTGCCCGCTTCATTCTCAAAGCTGTATTATTGGTTTCCAAGGGCATAAAATACTAATACTAACTCAAATGGAGATAATAGCTTTAGAAGGAAAAAAGTATAGGCAGGTCTACTGCCATTTGTAGTTAAATTGAACCTACGACCAGATTTAGGGCGACTAAATCACCAGCATATTATAATGAAGTTGAAATTAAGGAGTACAAACATGCAATCTTTAGAAAAATTACTTCGCCTTCTAAGTCTAGTTGAAAGTAATGGGGTAGGGCGATCTAAAAATGGTTAGAGTGAATGTTATAGTGGTCTGGGAAAGTTTGACTCAGACCTTTCGTCTACCCCATATCCACTCGCAAGCTCATGCCACATGCACCTCAAAAATATCTCCCGAACCTGCCATTTTCCTTACCATGGTAACATCAAAAATCCTTAGTCTACCTGATTCACTCGACTACTTTAACTGCCTATTAATTGCTCCTACCCTCAAGGATCAATTCTAAATGTGTCAGCCAGGCTGATCCATCTGTCTAAACACAATACTGATGCCCCTCCAATCTATGCCAGTCACTACACTGGCTGTCTATTGTCTATAGAACACAATATAAAACTTATAACCCTCATCCACAAAGCTCTCAAAAGGGAATGTGAGTAGGTAAATCAGATTAATGACAGATTGTAGGGCGGCTTCACACTTTAAAAAAAAAAAAAAAACTTTTCTTATTTCTTCATTGCAGCTCCATCTTCATGAACTAAGATTTATTCTTATGCAAATTAGCTGAAAAGGGCTTTAGGGGCATGTCTTCTCCTGCTGGGTCTTTGTTCTCCATTCTAGATAACTGCCCCCAACTACAAAGTGGAAAATGTCACTCAAGCAATGGGGTGGAGTTGGGTCGCAGTTAGGGGTGGTTACCTAAAGAAGAGTGTAGCCCCAAGTCAGCAATACAGAATAAGAAGAGTCTTTGGAAAGTATAGAAGCCGCCTACAAGGTACTGTCAAGTACGATACGGATTTTCCTGCTGACAGACTCCCTTCAATGTTACTGAAGAAATACGTTAATGTACTACTCTGTCTCATTTTGCCTGTACATGAACCCTGTGATTTGTAAACTGCTGCAGAATATGTTGGCACTATATAATCTATTATTCACCAGTGGGTGCATGCAGTTACTCAAAGAGTACTGTCCCTGGCTTAAAGTGTATTTAAGTTTTCATCAAAAGTTGAAATATTTGCAGGGTCTTCCTGGGCAGTCTGTTCTCTGGCAGCTAATTTCTGTCTAACCAACATCCCATCAGCAACACAAGCAGCTAGTAAAAAGTAGATAAAATTAAGGAGACCATGGGCTTCTAAGCTGTGAGGAGCTCTGCAGATGCCTCTCAGCAGTGTACAGGCAGTGAATGCTATGAAGACAGACCGGTCCGACTCACCTCTATTCACTGCATTTCGTTCTGGAGCCTGCTAGATTCTAAAGACAGGTTTTCCCTACTAACTAGAAGTGAATAAATTAGCAGGAAGGGAGACACCCAGTGGCAGGAACTTTATTTAAAATGTTTGTTTTCCATCTAACAAACATCTCTAAAATGCTTTACATTCTTGTTCAGAATCACATGCTTTAGTAAGACTAAGCTTTCTGAAAAATTAGTTATTTAACCTGTGCAATGGATGAGATGTGTGGGAGAGGATTCTGAGACTTGTCCCATGTGTTATAGATTCAGTTTTTAAACATTTAAGAAACTGCCCGTTTTCATACCAGCAGGTTTGGGTCTCTAAACCCCAGGTATCTAAACACATGCTGCTGGTGGTGGTTTAGTGGTGACAACAGAGGTTATACAAAATTTTATTTTGGTATTGTAAAAATACTATCATTTTCCAGCAGTACTTTTAGCCACAGGAGGATGAATTTTGCAGTAACAAACAAATGATAGGTATAATGCAAGAGGTCATGATTTAAACAAGGGAGCAATTACTATAAATATCTTCCATCTAGAGAATTTAGTGGTTTCTTTTTTACAACAATCCAAAACTTTGGCAACTTTTTTTTGCACTTTTTGTAGTGTGTGTGTGTGTGTGTGTGTGTGTGTGTGTGTGTGTGTGTGTGTGTGTGTGTGTGTGTGTGTGTGTGTGTGTGTGTGTGTGTGTGTGTGTGTGTGTGTGTGTGTGTGTGTGTATGTGTGTGTGTGTGTGTGTGTGTGTATGTATGTGTGTGTGTGTGTGTGTGTGTGTGTGTGTGTGTGTGTATGTGTGTGTGTGTGTGTGTGTGTGTGTGTGTGTGTGTGTGTGTGTGTATGTGTGTGTGTGTGTGTATGTATGTGTGTATGTATGTGTGTATGTTGTATGTGTGTATGTATGTGTGTTGTGTGTGTGTATGTATGTGTGTGTATGTGTATAGATGCAAGCAATCTTTTTTTATGGCACAACATTTTTTTTTTTTTTTTTTTTTTTTTTTAAATATACCATTTTCAGTAACAGCCAGCATTTAGATCACAAATATTTTGGGTTACAAAACTATTTAGATATTTTGAATTGCTATAGAATTTGCCGTATGGGATAGATATTTTTATAAATTGGGCATTTTCAGACGTTGGGATGCTCAATTTTTATTTTTGTTTATTTTTGTGATCTAGGGAAGGGGGGATATGGGCGAGTTTCTTCATTTCTTAAAACTTTATTTTATATTTTGTAGGGTGCTTTAACCTGTGAGCATTAAACAATACAAGTGTATAGCAGTATATGGGAGAATCACTGTATAACTACAGTTATTTTCCTATGACAAGCCTGGGAGTCTCCACAAGGATCCTGTGATCTTGCCACCCCACTACAATATATAGTAAGCGACGGGCTTTGTCTGGAGGGGTCATTGGGGAAGAAATTGGGGGCCTTGCATGTACTAAGTGTCTGCAATCAGAGATGACTAACGGCAGGCATTAGAGTCAGGTCTACGTTGTGTAAAACAGTGGAGACCTGGTGGTTATGGCGCTTACTCTGCTTGTTAGCAGGCACCAAGTGACAACATTCGCCATAATGTTATGGCAGATTTAAGAAAGGGTTTTGAAGAACCAGTGTTCAAATGGATTGGAAAATCTCAAGCATTTTAAAACACGAGACTTTTTTCAATACAGGCGTTATTGCGAACTCTTATCAACAGGTTTCTGTAAAGCAGGCCATACACGATCAATATACTAAGGCTGAACCTGCCCATTTCAGTGGGAGTGACTGGCCGACCATGGATAAAGCCCTTGTATGTAGGCAGCATTTTATAGAACAGTAGGAGCTCAGGCCAATGTTTAGTTTGGTGTTAAAAGATTCATCATAACCTGTTGTGTCTCCATTAAAGTATTTGACTCCTCTATGCTGAAAAGTCAAGGAGCTCGAAAAGAGAATATTTATACAAATATCACCTAGGAGAGGTTCTGTGTTGACAGAACAAACAGGCCCAACCTGGACACAATTGGGGGAAGCGGGCCATACACTCGATTTAGAGGAAAGAGAGTCTTAATAAATAGGGCCTGACAGTCACAATGTGCAACTGATTTATCAAGACTGGCGTATGAAACACCAGTCTCAATAAATCTGCCGCAACGCATACTGCAGGGAACCTACAAGCAGGATTGGTTTCTTAATAGGTCAAGACCATACAAATTAATACACCTAAGAATCCTTGACAACTAGCTTTACAAGTGGTTCTCTAACTTTTTGAGCAGTGTTCTACTGAGGTTTAAGACAGCCTCAAAGTCCCCAAACCTAGATCAGATTTAGAAAAAATTCAGTGCATTGTCTTGCCTTGCGACTAACAGCAGATGCAGAATTTAAAGGTGAAAAGTAAAAATCCTCAAACACTCATCTCTGAACAGACTAACGTGTTGCATAGCAACAAAAGACAAGGCTCTCCTAAACTGCAGCATACATAAACTGTACTCAGCCAGTATGACAGATTTAGAGAACAGATAAAACCTTCAATGCATACATCTATTTATATCATTTCCATATAGTCTTTTTGTAATCCCTGAAGCTATTTATTTATAAACACAATTTTGGGGTCTTTGGTATAGCTCTCAAACGCAGGATGGGTTTCAATTATCAAAAAAAAAAAAACAGGAAATTGAGGTGTGGTCATAAGCAACCAGATATAGTTTTACAGTGCAGATTTCTACATGAAATACATTGCCTAAATGGCAGTCACTTGTTCTTGTCTGCACCATTTTTCATCACGGGGCAGTTATTCATTTGGTCTTGCGAATGAGCAACTGAACATTTTACCTCAATTATGATTCATGAACGATTTTAGGATACTCCTTTTATATGTCACGCCGCCCATTTATAGTCCACACCATCCCACCGAATTTTGGTTTTGTTATTCGCGTATCAGCAATTCTGATTGGATAATGTACAGACATATCCTTTTGCCAATTTACTGTCAGAGGGGGCATTGCTCACAGCCCAGCTAGACTGTCAGGAACGCCCTTCTGACGATGGGCAGAAAACTAACGGCACCGATATCTCCAGTCCCGGGGCACATAACGGGAAAGACGACAGTGCCGTGAATTCAGCGCACTGTCGGCTTTCTAGCAGTATTTAAAACCACATATACATGAGGACATGAAAAATCCTCTTT
This sequence comes from Leptodactylus fallax, assembly GCA_947044405.1. NCBI lineage: Eukaryota > Metazoa > Chordata > Amphibia > Anura > Leptodactylidae > Leptodactylus > Leptodactylus fallax. Next base: position 2,678,238 of record CAMRHE010000021.1, read on the forward strand.
AAAGAGGAACAGATTTATCAAGGATAAAAAAAACCAAAAAAACCACCACAGCAGAAACTCATTGCATTTTTTCCGCAGCGTTTTTTCACAGAGTTTCTCTGCAGATTTTCTGCCCCTATTATATCTATTCGGAAAACGCCAGCATTTCCGTAGGTATAATTGACATGCTGTGATTTTTTTTTTCTGCAATGTGTGCATGGGATTAATCCCATCCACTTTGCAGGTACTATAAAACGCAGCTTTTTTTTGCCAACGTGTTTTCAGTGACTAAAACACTGCATTTTTGGAACGTGGGGCCCCAAACACTCAAGTTTTCCTGATGTTGAACTGCATATCAAACTTTTGGTTGGCTTGCTTTAGACCAGGGGTCAGCAACTTTAGTACTCCAGTTGCTGTAAAACTACAACTCAACATGCTCCATTCCCTTTCATGGGAGTTCCAAGAACAGTAAAGCAAGTATGCATGCTGGGAGTTTTAGTTTTACAACAGCTGGAGTGCCAAAGGTTGCGTACTCCCGCTTTAGACTTTTTGTAGATCTTCAGCCAAGCCCACTTGTCAGATACAGCATAAAGCCTAACACTTTATACAGTGGTGAATGACATGTGTGCAAGAAATCTGGCTCTTTGATTAAAGAAAACAGACCCAAAACAAATTAAAGTGCATTTTCTCCAATTTGCTTCAAGCTTGGATTTAGTCAGCCAAAGCACAGAAATCCCATAGATAGGATTGAAATAGTATTTAACAGCATAAAGTCCAGTGAACCTGTAGCATGCAATATTGCCAGAACAATAGGGCAGGTTACAACTTCAGTCATTTCTCCTTAGATACCATGTTAGTCAAGCAGAGGTTCAATGCCCCAAGACAATGCAGCCAAACTGCTTTGCACAGATATGAATAAGGATGTAATACTATGGCTACACCAGATTTTAATACTGTATTGTGATTACTTCATTTTCAACATTCAGCTAGTCTCAGACACAGAATAGATATTAAAGTAGATTTCAATAAGGTTATACATACAGTGCAAATATTACTGCAGCCCTTAAAGAAAAATTACAATTTCAGAGATTGTCAAAATCCAGTTATTAAGAGGGAATCCCACCAGTGACACTTGCACACAGTTCTCCACACAAGTGAACTGAGCAGATGCGCACTACTGCTCCATTCATATGTATTCATCCAAGGACCCCCCTCCTCTCAAGATCGTTGATGTCTCAGGGGTCTGAACCCCTGAAATCATACACTGTCCCTTATCCAGTGACTAGAGTTAGGGCCAAATCAGACCCCACACATTCAGTCTGAGAAATACCATCCATGATGCATCTAAAGTGCAGGAGACTAGTAGCAGTCTGGAACTCACTGCATCATAAAATCACTATAATGAAGCAAGTTCAACTCAGCTGAGCCTGACTGATCTGGGAAATGAGGCAGTCATATGGACAGTTTCTTGGACTGAGCACTGCTATCTGAATTGGCCCCTAGTAGAATTTTTTTTATTTTTTTTTAAACAATGCAATCAGGGAAAAAAATAAAATTATATATTCTATGTATTTTCATTCAGAACACATGCATATAACGGACTCAATATATGCCCAGCCCTGACACACACACCCCCCTAAATTTATGACATTGCACAGTTTACCATCCACACCAATTATTGTGACTGCAAAATTGAAAACACAAATTGACTTTCTTCAGAGGTGGCTGTTCTAGACACAACAGAAGAAGCATTAAATAAATGTCTTCCATGTAGCAGCTTGTTAATTGCTTGCACGCAAGAAGCCAAGCAAAAGCGGGAAGCTGGGCCCCAGCCTCAAAGAAATAAGCAGAGTTACCAAACTGCTACATGGAAAAAGTCACGTGACGAACACACCCCGCTCGAAGGCATAAAGCAAATGGTGCGGGGGAGAGCACACAATGTAACACTCACAAAATGAGTCCATTAAGATGCTTGAGCCCAGACATGCACCAGAAAAGACAGGAAAGAGCGTCATAAGAAAAAGCAAACAAGAAATATCAAGTGCAGCTAAATGTGCATAGAATCCTGCTGAACTACAGCCAAACAAGAGATCAGAGGGATAAAAAGGGAAAGTTCCTAAAATTACAATATAAAGGACTTTAAACATTGCATAAAAATAAAATCCCATTACTAGTAGACATGCAACCAAGATGTAAAACATTCATACTAGGCCCACAAACCATAGGCAGCCACAGTATCAGCAATATTGCTAATAAAAATCCATAGCCATCTAAACACAATGAAGTTTCAGACTGACGTGAGAACATTTCTGGAGGTCAGCTGGACATGCATTTACAAGGGGAGGCGAGAGCAAGTCCAACCTCACCAACTGGAATATGGAGAATGCAGAACTAAAAATGTCACAAGCAGTCAAAAGTCAATTCTATGCACTCACAAGCATCTTAGACAATTACAAAAAAAAAAAAAAAAAAAAGTGAACAGTATATGAAAGTTTGTTTGGAAGTGATAAAGAGCAGTAAATCATATTCCAGTACTCAAGCAATGCTAAAAATACTACAGTGTGAACCACAGCACCACATTAAAGCAGACATCAGCAGCATCCAAAATCTTGTGAACAGTGCATTCCAAGTGAACAATATGCACATAAACCATTAAACTGTGCATATTCAAGCAATACACACTGCAATAACCCCTTCACATCAAGAAATCTGCAAGGTATATAATTAAAGGGCAAAATACCCATAAAATGAGCTACTAAAGCGTCACTGTCACAACATTCATTTTTACATTGTGACGAGTCACAAAGCTGAAAATTTGATGATGCACATAAGGTGGTATCAAGCAGGAGAAAGAAATTGTAAAAGGGTATTTACCGACTCCATAGTGGAAAGCCGCGATGTGCTAGTCACATATAAAAATCCAGGGTTTTGCCCAAGCTTGAAAGAAGATTCTGAAACAAGAAAGACATGAGATTGTTAGACATACACCAAGAAATTGATATTTGAAAGGCAAATGCAGCAAACTGCACCAACCATTGAAGTGATGCATAGTAAGACTGCAGCGCAGCCCAGCACCTTTCTTCAAGAAATAAACCAATACACCAATGTAAAGCATGATCCATTAACATATTAAAACCATTTCTACCCAAAGTTGGCAAACCTCATTAAAAAAAAAAAAAAAAAAAAAAAAAAAATCAGCAATTCATAAATCAATTTCTTCACACCTCATAAGCTTACACATTCACTTCTCACATCACAAATATGTTTAGGCACAAGCACCACAGCTGGCCTCAAGGACACAGTAAAGCAGTATGCAGACACGTTACCTTCATACACCGTAATACAGAGCTAACTCACCTAGAAACAATAGCAATGCCTCTAGGGGGAAAAAGCTCCATAATACAGCATCCGAGGAAGCATGCCAGACAAACAAGTGGGAGGCACATTTGCTACCGTGTTTCTCCGAAAATAAGACAGGGTCTTATATTTTTTGCTCTGAAAAAAGGGCTAGGGCTTATTTTCGGGGTAGGTCTTAATTTTTTCCGTGAAGAACAATCACACATTTGATCGCTTTTTATTTCAACTTTTATCAGATGTGAAACAGCGAAAAAACAGCAGTTCGGCACTTTTGATTTTTTTTTTTTGCTACGGCATTCACTATAGAGGTAAAATATTTTTATAAGTCTGTAGACCGGGAGTTTTTGGACACAGGGATTCCTAATGTGTGTGTCACTGTAATATTTTATTTTTATATGTATTCTAGTGAAAGTGGGAGGGGGCTTGAACTTTTGTGTTTTTTTATATTTTTGAACTTTTTTTTTTCTTCACTATTAACCCCTCCTAGGGGGGCTTGAACCTGCAATCATCCCATAGACTGCAATACAACCTATTGCAGTCTATGGGAGATTATCTATATTAAACTATTGAGGCAATAGTAATATTCCTATGACAGGCCTGGGAGCCTTCATAAGGATACCGGCTGTCAAAGGAACAGGTCGGCTCCTGCGATCTCACCCGTGGGAGCCAGCCTGCAACTTCAAAGGTACCTCATACCGGCCTACCGGTCATCCCCGGCCCCGGGGATAGTTTATCTGCTTTTTGGGGGGGGGGGGGGGGGGTCACGGACTGGCACACTTAACAATGCCCGCGATCAGCGGACTCTGATCGCAGGCATTAACTGCGGGTCTCCACTGTACAAGGAGACCCAGTATAGCAGATATACGGGGTGGGGACTGCGGGGGGGGGGGGGAAGCGAGGAGATCACACAATGCCCGCGGTCAGAGTCCATTCTGATCGCGGGCATTAACTCTGGCGGTTTTGCTTCTTTGGTGGGAAGGGGGGTCACGCTGAACAATGCCCGTGATCAGGGTAGACACTGACCGCGGGCATTAACTCCAGGTCTCCGCGGAGACCCAGTACGGCAGCTATGGTAACCGCTTTGCAGCAGAGCGGCCGCCATCTTTAAGGACCCGGCATCCACTGTAATCGCATGGCAGATGTCGGGAAGGGGTTAAATTAGCTAGGGCTTATTTTTGGAGTAGGGCTTATATTTCAAGCCTACTCCAAAAAAAACTGGAAAACTTAGCTACGGCTTATTTTCGGGGTAGGTCTTATTTTTGGAGAAACACGGTACCACTGCTTCTGTATTTCAACTCTACAATTCTAGTAGAGTGAACACTATTATATGCACCTTTCTGATGCAAGCAGGATCACAGGTGGCCAAATATTTTGGTTATCGGCCATTGGTTTTCATCGGCAGACACCCAACTAACAGACTAGGATTATTTGATCAGACAGCAGTTTACAGTGTATTTTTCTGCTCCACACTTAGGCTAAGGCCACACGATGTGGAAACTAAGCATTCTTGGCTGTTGCAGAAAGTGCACAAGAGTAAAAATTGCTGCAAGTTTTGTTTAATCACGCCGCTATTTTTAGCTGCATGAGGCCTGAAACAGAAGATAGTGTTGCCGGTTTGTGCAAATTCAGAACATTCCTCCATTTTTGAGCCACATGAAATCTCAGGTCTACATGTTCATCTACTTTTAGTCTTCATCCCAAATATGGAAGCTTTGACAGCCTCCTGCTCTAGCACTTTAAGGTATCAGAAGAATATTGTCCGGTGTATATCAGTCTTTTAGTTACAGTATTTTCCTTTATGTTATAGTGAAAAACTTAGATTTTTTGATACAATTCAGTTAGGGCAGTGCAATTCATTAACTGAATTAATTTGATTAATTTGCTACAAATTGGAGGTTCTGATTTTCATCACAACCGTGAAATATGAACCCTACCTTAGAGTTGGCCAGCTCATGCAGGCTCTCTTCACCCACTGAAAAAAATTTTTTCAGCACAGTCAGTTGGGTGGTGAAACAAGGAAGCCTGCGTCAGAGTAACCTACTCCTCGCTATTCCAGCTCACTGAATTTTTAGTCTCCAAACAAAAACAAATTAACTTTAGATTTCACTTTATGCAAAAATCACAGTCCTAATTTCAATTACATAACACTGTACAGTAGGCAGAGTGGGCCTTGGTCAGCCACCAAAAACATGCATAGTGTGACAGTGGGCCAAAACCATTTATATTCTACTAAATAATTCATGCACAAACAATATGAAGGCAAAAACCACATGGGTTCCTAGCAAGTCACATATGAATTATGAAAAAATAAAAAGGAACCAAGTAATGGGCAAAGCTACACACACAGACCCTGTAAGGCAGCACAAAGACCCTTATCATATATGCAGCTAGATGACAAGGAATAGCTCCATAAGGGAGCAGGCCACAGTTTGCCAGATTCTTTAGAAACCACTGTATAAAATTCTTCGTTAGTCACCAACATTGAACATCAGTTGCTATAGTAGCAGTCATGCAAAATATACATGTAAAAATATCAAGAATCAGTACAAAATAAATAAGTGGGTGGTAGTAGAACATGTTCAAGGACATGGCTTAAGAAGACAGTATTTCTCTGCTTTACGATACAAGTGCAGGTGAAAATTTCACAGCAGAGCCCACTACAATATTGTTAGACATAACAGATGCACAAAACTACAAAAGGTAACAAAACTAAAATACAGCGAGGGTAAAATAAACAGGATAGGGAGACCATCAACCCTACTGAAACACCCACCCTTCCTTTCCTGTGCAACATTTTCCAACAGGGGAGAAAAAAAAAAAAAAAAAAAAAAAACACACACACGACTGTGCATGTGAACTGAAGCCAAGGTGTCCTAATCTGGTTTCAATGAAGAACTGCAACGACAGGAATAGGGCAAGTAATATTTTATCACAATAAAAGACGGCTATTTGGAACACTAATTAGGGTGTGAAGTCACCCTGAAACGTTCAATTGAACACTATACCTCTCCTCCCCCCCAAATAACCCAAATAAACAGTCTAAGGCCCCTTGCAGACGACCATGGTGTGGGTCAGTGTGCTGTGTATTTCACAGATAGCACACTGACCCATTCTTTTCTATGGGCCCGTACACACGACCGTGATTTTCACAGTCTCGTGTGAGGGCCGACAGTCCGGGCCGCATCAGATAGGACAGGAATAGGACCTGTCCTATTTTGCAGCCCGTGCTTCCGTGGCTCCTATTCATTTAATGAAAGAAGCTGAGGAAGCACAGCCCGGGCAGCACACAGGGATATCCCCGTGTCCAGTCCATGCTTTTAATTCACAGCAGGTCGGTTGCAGCACGGTTGTCTGCAACCGGCTTTAGGGCATATTCATGCAGTGAAGTCAAGTCAACATTTCCATGGCAACTGTCAGTTATATTTCATAATGGTAATGGCGCAACATTTCAAATTCATGTATTTTTGTGGAAGTAACAGTAAAAACTGCAACTTCGCTGCACCTGCTAAACATACCTGCTCTTAAGGCTAACACTCCACGTAGCGAGCCAGCCATAAAGCGCTGCGGGAAAAACTGTGCCGGAAACACATTGTGGTTTTTTCCCACTGCGCTTTTCAGAGAAAGTCCGCAGAGTTTTCCTCTGCGGACTTTCTGCTTCAATTATACCTATGCTGGCGTTTCCATAGATATAATTGACATGCTGCTATTTACTAAAACACTATTTTTTTTTAAATCGCAGCATGTCCACTGCAAATATTTTTCTGCGATGTGTGGTTGGGATTAGCCAGAATCCCAAACACTTTGCAGGTACTGTAAAATGCTACGTGGTGCCCCGGGCCTAAAGGAGTGTTCACTGAATTTTTTGGGTTAAAATACTAATCAGAAAAATCGGATTAGTATTTTGTCAGTGAAATTTTTGCTGACTAGCTTCATTCAATAGGGCTAATCAGAGTAACTGCATGCTGAGGTTTCAGCAGTGATTCTACAACTGAAATAGCAGCAAGATAACTGATAAGAGCACTGGCCACTGTCACCCATTGAAAACCATGGGTAGTAGATTAGCCTCAAAGTCTTCTAAAATTGCAGTGAGAACATACCGTATTTTTCAGACTATAAGACACACCGGACCATAAGATGCACCTAGGTTTTAGAGGAGGAAAATAGGGAAAAAATTTTTGAAGCAAAAGTTATAAGATATTTCATATGGGAGTTGTAGTTTTGCAACAGCTGCAAGGCCACACTGACAGGTGGCCCTGCAGCTGTACAGGGGATGCATAGGGCATCTTTTTTGCGGGGGCCAGGAGTACTTTTTAATTATACCATTTTAGGGAAAGTCTATTGCTTCGATCACTTTTTATTCAAATCAGAGGCGAAACAGTGAAAAAAAACGGCGGTTTGGCACTTTTGATTCTTTCCTGCAACGATGTTCACCATACAGGAAAAATATTTTTATAAAAGTTTGTAGACCGGCATTTTCGGACACAGGGATACCTAATGTGTATGTGTTTCACAGTAACATTCTACTTTTATGTATTCTAGAGAGAGAGGGTGATTTAGAACTTAAAATGGAAAAAAAATAAATAAATTTGAATTAGCGCCCCCCCTCTCCCGAGGGGGCTTGAACCTGCAATCATTTGATTGCAAGTCCCATAGACTGCAATACAACTGTACTGCAGTCAATGGGAGATTCTGTCATAGACCAGCCGCAATAATAATATTACTATGACAGGCCTGGGAGCCTTCCTTAGGCTCCAGGCTGTCACAGAAACAGGACGGCTCCCATGATCACGAAAACGCGGGAGCCGTCCTGCAACAACAAAGGCTATTTTCACACTTTAGGAAGGGCCTTGAAGTAGTAATGCCAGCGGTCAGAGTGGACTCTGATAACGGGCATTAGCTCCGGGTCTCCACTGTACATTACAGTGGAGACCTGGTAGCTATGGCGACCGCTCCGCAGCAGAGCGACCGCCATAATCTTTACAGACCCGGCACCTGCTGTAATAGCATGGCAGATGCCAGGATGGGATTTGAGAAAAAAAAGTGCGTCTTATAGTCAGAAAAATACGGTACCCAAGACGGGTTCGGCGAAATATTAAAGACCTTGAATGGCACCAATATGTCACTGGATGGGATGAATGCACAGCAGCAAGGTCTACCTGAGTGAAAGTCCAGACTCAAAAACACTATATTAGACTTTAGCACAGACAGCCTAATATAGTGTATCTGCCACTGTACTTTAACACTTGTCTATACTGGCCTATGGTTGACTGTTGTGTCTTCACCCATCACATGATCTTACAAACCTAAATCGCCATTAATCGTAATTAAAGGTCAACTGCATGAAGTGTGTCAGGGGAAGAGAGAAAAAAAAAAAAAAAAAAGTACGGCGAGTGTTCTATACAAACATATGTAAAGTAATATACATTTACTGTGCATATTTGATCTGCATTTATGTTAGATATCTAGTAATGATAATCTCATGATAAAGCCAATATCTACTGAGGTACTTCATATTGTCCTGTTCATCAAACAGTCTAAGCCCACCCACCAGCTTGTGGAAGAATACAGAAAGCGAGAAGAAACAGCAGACAAGGCTGAAGAGATGGAGATGAGAAAATCCCTGTAACTTGCATGAGCATTAGACTCCACTTCCATGGCAAAGCACACTCTTCATCTGCATATGAATAGAAGAGTGCTGTGAAAATGGAACTCCAAAGATGAACAGTGACATATTTAGAAATTATAGAATTACTTCTGGGTTTAGGTCCATAACCGGTTTACTGCTGACAGACTCCTTTTAACCCCTTCCTGACATCCGCTGCAATAGTACTAGATGTAGGGTATCTAAATATGGCAGGCGCTCAAGAGCTGAGCAGCTGCCATAGCCACTGGGTCTTTGCTGTATTATACAGCAAAGACCCAGTGCTAATGTCCGATCAGTGCCCACACTGCTTGTGAGCATTAAGGCCCCCTGGTGCCTCAGTCAAAGCCAACCATTTTCTAAGCAGCGCATGGGCGCCACCATTGTGGGGAGAATTGCCAGCGCTGAAAACGAGATCCACGGCCAACTATCAGTTGCCATGACTGCCAGAAGACTATTGAAGGCTCCTAGTCTTGTCTAGCATTTATTTGCAGGACAGGCTGCTCAATGTCCCCCAGGAAGTCTAATTACAGTAGAAAAAATATTTACACATTTTTATATATAGATATTAAATTTTTAAAGAATTAAAAATTCAAGTCACCACCCTTTCCCTAGAATACATTATTAAAAAAAAAAAAAAAAAATATATTATATTATATATATATATATAATAATAATAATAATAATAATAATAATAATAATAATAATAATAATAATAATAATAATAATGTGAACCCACACACATTAGGTATCCCTGTGTCCAAAAACGCCCAGTCTACAAACTTAAAAAATATTTTGCCCTTTCGGTCAACACCGTAGTGGGAAAAATAAATAAGTTGTGCCAAACTGCTGTTTTGTTTTTTTTTGTTTTCTTTTAAGCTGTTTCGCCTATGATGAAAAATTTGAATAAGAGATCAAAGCAATAGACATTCCCCAAAATGGAATAACTAAAAAGTACACCTAGCCCCGCAAAAAAGACGCCCTATGCATTAAAGTACATGGAAATACAAAAAGTTACGGTGTTAATTTTTGTTAAGGGTTAAAATGTAAATAAAACTTTATAAGTTTGGTATCCCCAGAATTGTACCGAAACACAATACAGGTAACATGTCATTTTGGTTGCACATTGAACGCTGTAAAAACAAAGCCCGTACAAAAGAAGCACAAACGCACTTTCTCCAATTCCATACCCCTAAACCAGTGGAATTTCTCAGAAAAAAAATTTACATGTCACAGGCAAATTTGTTTTGGATTTCATATTAAAAGCCTAAAATCTTCAGCTTTTCTGAAATGGTAGCATGCTTATTCTTCAGAGGAATGTTTGTACCATATGGGAGTAGGATTTTGAAAAGCTTATTCATATGTATTATACTGAAAGTTGCTGCAGAAGGTACACCATAAATTCCAGCACATTCAACAGCTACCCAAGGGTAAAAGATTGGGAAGCAGAGTAGAAGGCAGCCTACTAAACGTCTAGTTCTATGATGGCGACTCTATGGCACGCAGAGCCCTCTCTGTCGGCACGCGCGACGTCGCCCTGATCGCTCACTAACAGGGAATCCGGTACAGGATTCCCCATTAGTGAACGATTGCTTCTTTCAGCTGTATGTGCAAATGCACATACAGCTGAAAACGGTCAGTGTAAAATCGGTAAAGGCTAAATACTGTACTCTGGAAGGACCTTCTGACGTCATAAGGTCACATGACAGGGTAGGCGTGTCTTTACTTTTAAGAAGGTCCTTCTACATGAAGAAAAGTTGTATCCTGAGCAGTGGAGCAACATGGAGAGATGTGGGGTAGGAGAGTTGCAGGGTGCAGGGTGTAGTGGGTGTGGGAGAGAGATGCGAGGTGCAGGGTGCGTGCAAGAGGGGGGGAATGGGGTTGCAGGCTGTGGTGAGCAAGAGGGGGGAGGCAGGTTAATTTAAGGCGAAATTGCCATGTTGGCACTTTGCGATAATTTAGTGGGCTTTGGGTTGCAGCTTGGGAACTCTCTCTCTAAAAGGTTCGCCATCACTGGTCTAGTAAGATGTAGTCTGCAAGCAGACACTATGGCCACCGTGTGGTACAGTTAAAGAAAAACTACCTTAATACAAGGATTCAGAAAATATAAACACCTTTCTTTCAAGATAGTCATGAAGATATCCAGTTGCACTTTAAAGAGACCAGGTAGTTCATTTTGTCCTGCTGAAGGATGAAAATGGTCAAAGGTATACAAGCAGGGGAGAACAGTGTGAAGCTGTATCGCATATGAATATACATAGCAAAGAGTTATGGGGTAGACATTTTGTGTCACAGTTCTAATAAAGCAGAGCTAGTGCAAGTGTGATGAAACTTCACTCCCTTTGTTTAGCCACCAGGGCAGCCCTTGTGAAATACTATTCACAGATGCAGTATGGGCACATAGATCCATGTACTATTTGTAGGACACTTGGAGATTAGTTTTGTACAACAAACTCACACTGTACTGGTAAGTCTTATGGCTGCCTTAAATCAAGACACTGACACAATGATGGCCATGTTGGACAGAAGAGATGCTGCCATTATGTTGGCAGCATCTCCCCGGTCTACAACTGAACAAACTAACATAGAATGTTGGCTTGGGAGCAAGTGTTGCTACTTTTGTCAGGTATTCCATTTACAGTTTGTTGCCCAAGTTTCAGACGACCTCTTGTATCTAACAGCACTGGCCGGACCAGCGACATCAGTCCCTGTTTCTCTTCACTGTTCTAGTCAGCACTGCAAAGCTCTCAGCTACTGAGCCCAATCAGGGGCTAAGACAAGTCTTGAACAGTGCATCTGTATGTTAATCCAGAGATACCAGTGTGCAGTTTAGTCTTGAGCACTGGTCTGAGCTGTACATGACAAGCTAAGCCCACCCACAAATGTATCATTGCAACCACCAATTGGCCAGAGACAGGAGAGCATGTGAAACTCTAAGAAAATGCTACAGCAGTATGCTTACCATGTTTTACCTTATATCAGCATTGACTGAAAGGAGTCTATCAGAGCACACCAGGAGCCAGCCTGATATCCTGCTCATCCAAAAGACATTTCCCCTGACTTCTAAATAAACTCACTACAGGCATACAGCAATGCTTGGTGACTTTCTACATTACTGTATGGTGCCTGTGCAGGGAGATTACAATACAGAAAGCACTAGGAAATAAAAAAAAAAAAAAAAAAAAAAATTTTTAATAAATTGCAGAAGGCGATTAACTGAACATAAGATGTTTTACAAAGATCTGACCAAAGCTCAATTCAGAAACTAGTCTAATTCACAACATTTTGCGACTATTTGTTTTTCCTGGATAAATGGTGCAGAATTTTTTTTTGTCTGCATCATAAACAGGATGTTTGTTTTCTTAATACAAGTGGGAGGGTGGAGGAATTTTCTTTGCACGAGAAGCAGAGTCAAGTTCTCTAGAGCACTTGTCACATTTTAGTACGTCATGAAGGGTTTCACCACCCCATGCATATCAACTTTTTTTTTTTTTTTTTTTTTACAGATTCATCTATCTAACATACACACACCTTTCTGAGCAATAGACAAGTCGATTGGTGGTGGTGCCAATGTCTTTAGAGGTCATTTTTTTAATTTGTTGCCCCTAAGCAACTTTATAGCTTTGGGCTTTATTTTCAGCTACCAGCAATGCCCTTGTGGACATGGAATCATACTAAAAGTGTACAATTATGCAATTAATAGTAAGTTACTGTATAAGACTGTCACAAAGACGAGACATTTAGAGATCAGTGCAAGGCAGTAGCTGCCAAGGCAAATAAAATTATGGGATGCAAAAAGAGGCATAGATGCTCATGAACAGTTATGTCCCTAAACAATTCACTAGAGCAGACAGACAATTATGCACAATTTCGGCCCCAGTGTACAAGAAGGAGCGGGTGGATTGGAGTACAGAGACGGAATACTTTTTTTTCCTCCCTTTCTAAAGTCTATGGGGAGATGTAATCAATGGACAAATACATGAAGGGACAGTATAAAGACTTTTCTAATCTTTTTACACCTAGGTCGGCAATTACAAAAAGGACATTCTCTACGCTTAGAGCAGAGAACATTCCATCATCAGACAGGGATTCTTTAAGTAAGAGCAGGGTAGCTATGGAACTCACTGACACAGGATGTGGTAATGGTGGATTCATTGTGCAAGTTCAAAAAGGTCCTGGATGCCTTTCATGAATGGATAATTACAGGTTAGGAGTTTTATACTAATTGCCAGATTGTGTCAAAAGTTTTTTTTATTTTTTTTTTTTTAAATCATCTCCGACATGGGGCAATTAGCATCAGCCTCATGGGATTTTAAGCCTTCCTCTGGATCCAACCTCATCTAAAATTACCAGGTTACATATGTGACACCTACATAAAAGTTAATATTGCGCCTACTATGTCTCATGCATGCAGGGCAAAAGGGATATTCTTCTAGAAAATGTTCAACACCAGTTATGGGTGAAGGGGGGGGGGGGGTTTGACAACACTTTAATGCCGCACCAAAGAGCATACCAGAGGGGTTCTTTCTATCCAGCGCAAACTGAAAAATAAAACCTATGGTGCCTATGTATAAGCATCAGAGGTGTACAGAGAAAACACAGCACTGATGGCTCCATACTACGCTGATTGTACAGAGCCATTATGAAGCTGGGTACACGTATTAAAGGGTAACGCTGAACTTTTATTTCATTTACTGCTTATCCATTGGTACAGGCCTTGATACCAGCAAGTATGCAGGCTCAAAAAAATAAAAAAAAAAGTCTCCAGAACAGAAAAATCTTTCAGAAGGCTCCAACTAGCAACATCCACAATCTAGACACACAGAAATCTGTTTCAGAAGGAGAGGGTGGGGATGGTTCCAGTAATCCTACAGAATACTTTGATTAAGATAGTGAGGACACTACATCTATGACAGGGGTCAGCAACCCCCGAAACGTGTGCCAAGAGTGGCACACGAGGCTTATCTCCCAGGCATGGCAGCCTGAAGTCCTCACCCAGCAGCTTCGATCGGACCAAACATGACCGAAACGAAACTGCTATTATACTGTGGGGTCTCTTCAAACCCCCGAGTGTAATAAGCAGAGACTTAGGAGAAGTGATGACACAAAAAACAATGATACTCACCTTGTTCTCTGTACTACGCGGCAGCTGTGCGATCTGCAGGCGCTTCTGACAGGGCCTCAGGGGTCACGTCCGGCATCATTACGCATAATGACACGACGTGACCCCAGAGATCCAATCAGTGGTCGGTGACTACAGGCAGAAGCGCCGAAGAGAACAGAGTGGCTGCAGAGCGCAGAAAAAGGCGAGTAGCATTGTTTTTTATGTTTCATCACTTCTCCTATGTCTACACTTATTATACTCGGGGGTCTGAGGACCACTATGGGACCCAATACCGTGGGCGGGGACCTCTATGGGACTTATTCTATATAACTGTTTTCTGCATAGAAAACACAGGCATTTTTTGTGCAAAAATGTACCATGTGAATGCAGTTTTACATTGAAGTAAAAGAACCAGTGGCCTAAGATAGTCTGCATCCAGATAAATAGTGTGTATTCATAAGGATGCTGCTATACAGTGCTCCTGGACACATTTACCACTAATTGGGGGCTGCACATGGACTTTCATTGCTTCTAATCAGAAAGTACAGGAGCGTCCCAGGAAATAGCAGTAAATGCATGTGTCCTAAAGCATCTTCTGGCAGCACTTCTGTGTTATGTTTTGTGGTATATGACTTTTGTGGTATATTAACAAAATGAAACTTTAAAAACACTGCTGCAGGAAAAACGCAGCAAAGATGCTTGAATTTTTCATTTTAGCTCTTCCCACCCCATAAGTTTGAGAAAATTTTGCTTGAAGTAATACTGCATTTTTAAAAGAACTAGCATGTTTTGAAAGTGCAACATTTCTACCCCCCCCCCCAAAGTACGGATGAGATTGCAGAAAAAAAAATTACATTTGTTGGTACCGTCAAACGCAGCTTTTTTTTCCCCCCTCTGCCGTATTTCTGTGGCAATACATACAGCCAATACTATGCCTCACAAATACTATGGATCTGTATTGTAGAACAGACATGAAGCTCTAGCATTGCTGAGGAGAAGAATATCAAGAGACAGAGGCACCATACAAGAGCACTAAACCCATAATGTCCTACAATCAGTACATTTGTTTGAGTTAAAGCTCAGACCCATCAAGTTTGACAGATATGTAGGATTATAACCTACAAAAATAGGACTTCACTGCAACCATAAACCCTGTGTCTTATATACATCCATAATATCCAAAACCAACAATGCTAAACAAGAACATATACATCTTTATTAAAAATGGTCATATGCAAAATAACCTTGAAATTGTAGAAAACCGACAACTGGACAGAACAACATTAGCCCAAAACAAGCTAGCTCAACAAGACGCTGAAAAACTCAATGACATACACCGATTATATATACACACATATGTGTGTGACTTGAGAGCATATACCTGGATGGCCTTCACAAACAAAATGTGCACTTCGTTTAATCCAATCTAAAGACTTAGGTGTTCATTTGAGTGTAATACTCTTGACAATTACTATGGAGAGTAGTTATCACAAGTGTACACATTACTGAGTGCACTACTGAGAGTGGTAGCAGGAAGATGCAAGAGTAAAGTGTGCATGTACATGGCTTGCTGAAACTAGATTAAAGCAGTTTACTATTCGTTGTTCATACAGCTGAGTACTGACAGGTTATAGTATGCAGTGTTTACATATTTATTGAAATATCGATGCTTAACAGAAAAAGGAGAATGAAATGTATTTTTTCGCATGAATTTTCATGTTTCTCTGGAACGTCACAAATGTTGATTACAGAGAATGACAAGGAAAAAAAAAAAAAAAAAAAAAAAAAAAAAACCATGACGAACTTTGAGGACTTATTGTCCTCTAATGTGTGTTATGTTCTGCAGCAAAGCAGACAGTTCCTTGAATTTAGTGCACTGTTTTGCCAGCATCTATACTGGTTGCAGAAATATTGGCACCATTCATTTCAGTACCAATAACACTGCGCTATCAGAGGCCTTACAGCTCAGAGCCACCATTGGGTGGTGAGAAACACCCTGACAGCACACATCTATAGTCTTGTACTGTTAGGGAGGTCTTAGACACTGAGCTGTGAGCAGTTTGAAGGTGGGGTGGAGAAGTGAAAGCAACAGAATACCTCATGTGTAGCTGTCACATCATACCATAGCACCTGAGGGGGTTAAGAGTTTGCAATCAGATGTCCATAATCTCTGATCGTAGGTACTGCTGATGGGTCTCTGCTATAGCGCCCAAACAGCGTCTTACACTGGTCATATTTAAAGTACCGGCATCAGACATGCAGATGTCAGGAAAATCTAATTAGATGTTTGATAAACAATCTTCAGAAACACGAAGATTCGATTAATTCACCCTACCTACAGAATACAATTAAAGGGAGTCCATCACCTACCCCCAAGCATACTCAGCCAACACCACCTTGTTACAGACACATTACAGTGACCTATTTTTATTTATGTCACTTTTGCAGATTTGGAGAAAATCCGCAATAAAGTCTTATTCAAATGAGGCAGTTTGTGCACTGGGATGGGCCTCCAGCTCCTTTGAGCACCCCTTCCATCTCTTACCTGCACAACCCCATGCAGTGAGAGATGATCCTTCCATGGCTATGACAGCAACAGCAGTGCTTCAGGCAACTGAAGGCCCACCCTCAGTGCACTAACTGCCAGACAATTTGCATAACACCATGGTTTTTCTGCAAGTCTACAAAAATGACATACATAAACAGAGGTATGGATCATCATAATGTGCTCGATAGTTCAGGGAAGGGACAGACTCCTTTTAAGCATAAGGAGACCGTAGAAACACTCATCACTCATGTACAATATTTTTTTCAAGTAATGGGATAAAAAAAAACACACCTGTGCCATCATCTCTTAGCTGCCTTACTGTATGAGGCCTGCTTACGATACCTGTACTTAAAGCATTTTGAAAAGAGCAGCAGAAATATTCTTCAGACTTTTTTCAATTTTAAAAAAAATGTCAGAGTGGTTTTATACCAATAGGCAACATAACTAGAACAGGCTAAAAGCTAGAGAAAAATCTTGAACATGGTCATGACTCAGTGTGAGCAAGTAAAGCCATATGGAAGCTTAGCAACAAGCTACTATGTGCTAAACACTGCTGCATTACAGCAAGACAGTGTGCACATAAACTGAGATCACATTAGCCTAGGAGGGGGGAAAAAAATGCATGTGTAAAGTCACTTAAAGAGATTGGACAAATTAACTTTGGACTGATTTCTGTAAATGAATTTGGAACTGCCACTTACCAAGTGATGCTCCTGAGCCCTCTGTTTTCTACGTAAAGTTGCCCAACTCCCGTTCTTGCGGCTGACTGGGTTGCGCTCTCGTCCATAACATGGCAGTGGCAGTAGTAGCATATGAACATATACAGTGCTGGCCAAAAGTATCGGCACCCCTGCAATTCTGTCAGATACTACTCAATTTCTTCCAGAAAATGATTGCAATCACAAATGCTTTGGTAATAATATCTTCATTTAATTTGTCTTCAATGGAAAACCACAAAAAGAATTGTCAAAAAGCCAAATTGGATATAATTACACACCAAACATAAAAAAGGGGGTGGACAAAAGTATTGGCACCCTTTGAAAAATCATGAGGTGATTCTCTAATTTGTGTAATTAACAGCACCTGTTACTTACCTGTGGCACATAACAGGTGGTGGCAATAACTAAATCACACTTGCAGCCAGTTGAAATGGATTAAAGTTGACTCAACCTCTGTCCTGTGTCCTTGTGTGTACCACATTGAGCATGGAGAAAAGAAAGAAGACCAAAGAACTGTCTGAGGACTTGAGAAGCAAAATTGTGAGGAAGCATGAGCAATCTCAAGGCTACAAGTCCATCTCCAAAGACCTGAATGTTCCTGTGTCTACCGTGCGCAGTGTCATCAAGAAGTTTAAAGCCCATGGCACTGTGGCTAACCTCCCTAGATGTGGACAGAAAAGAAAAATTGACGAGAGATTTCAACGAAAGATTGTGCGGATGGTGGCTAAAGAACCTCGACTAACATCCAAACAAGTTCTAGCTGCCCTGCAGTCCAAGGGTACAACAGTGTCAACCCGTACTATCCATCGGCCTCTGAATGAAAATGGACTCTATGGTAGGATACCCAGGAAGACCCCACTTCTGACCCAGAGACATAAAAAAGCCATGCTGGAGTTTGCCAAAACTTACCTGAGAAAGCCAAACATTTTTTGGAAGAATGTTCTCTGATTAGATGAGACAAAAGTAGAGCTTTTTGGGAAAAGGCATCAACAT
Organism: Leptodactylus fallax; assembly: GCA_947044405.1. NCBI lineage: Eukaryota > Metazoa > Chordata > Amphibia > Anura > Leptodactylidae > Leptodactylus > Leptodactylus fallax. The sequence goes on from CAMRHE010000021.1 coordinate 2,696,579, forward strand.
AGAGTTTACAGGAAAAAAAGAGGCCTTCAAAGAAAAGAACACGGTCCCTACAGTCAAACATGGCGGAGGTTCCCTAATGTTTTGGGGTTGCTTTGCTGCCTCTGGCACTGGACTGCTTGACCGTGTGCATGGCATTATGAAGTCTGAAGACTACCAACAAATTTTGCAGCATAATGTAGGGCCCAGTGTGAGAAAGCTGGGTCTCCCTCAGCAGGACAATGACCCAAAACACACTTCAAAAAGCACTAGAAAATGGTTTGAGAGAAAGCACTGGAGACTTCTAAAGTGGCCAGCAATGAGTCCAGACCTGAATCCCATAGAACACCTGTGGAGAGATCTCAAAATGGCAGTTTGGAGAAGGCACCCTTCAAATCTCAGGGACCTGGAGAAATTTGCCAAAGAAGAATGGTCTAAAATTCCAGCAGAGCATTGTAAGAAACTCATTGATGGTTACCGGAAGTGGTTGTTCGCAGTTATTTTGTCTAAAGGTTGTGCTACCAAGTATTAGGCTGAGGGTGCCAATACTTTTGTCCGGCCCATTTTTGGAGTTTTGTGTAAAATGATCAATGATTTGACTTTTTTTTTCATTCTCTTTTGTGTTTTTTCATTGCAAGCAAAATAAATGAAGATATTATTACCAAAGCATTTGTGATTGCAATCATTTTCTGGAAGAAATTGAGTATTATCTGACAGAATTGCAGGGGTGCCAATACTGTTGGCCAGCACTGTAGGTCACATCACTGTGCCTGAACTCCTTTACAGAGCATAGTGTGTTGCTATGGAGGAGGTCAAGTGACCGATATGGTTACATGCTACTCATGCCACCATGATGTTACCACACAACCCAGGCAGCCGACAAAACGGCAGCGGGTCGGCTTCACCTATAAAAAGACAGACACAGGAGGTGTCAGGAGCACCACATAGTAAGTAGCAGCTCTAAATTCACACACTGGTCTAAAATTAAAGTGGCCAATCCCCTTAAATGGGTTGTACAGTTTCAGTAAACTAATACAAATTCTTGTATACTGACAGGTTCTACAGTTTTCCAATATACTCCCAATTTTTCATAAATTTCTAGATCTGTTTGCAGTGATTGTTTACTTCAAGTGGATGAAAATCAATCCAAGGTCATGTGATGACATGTGCCCAGCTGGTTACAGCTCAATAATCAAAGTCCTGCCTCAATAATCAAAGTCCACGGTAAGCAGAGATCTAAAAAACCATAAGTAACTGATACAGAAAGTAGATTGTAAAAAATTCAGCATGCATTTATTTGTTGAAACTGGACAACCCCTTTAAGCCACATTGCACCCCTTTTGAGATATATATTGTATGAGATTCTTGAACATAAACATGCTAGAAGTCAATGATACAACCATACTAAAGCTCAATGAAAAATTGACCCATTAAATGGATGGCAACTGAATAGTAAACGTATATACATGATATATAAACCATAAACAGGACATTTTGAAAGTCTTCCAATTTATCACTTGTTTTAAGCTTTCATCTCCAAATGTGAACCTAGCAAAAATTAGTGATCATACCCAATACCACTAAACACACTTTCACAATTGGCATAAGGCCTCAACCACCAGAGAGCATGAAAGCGGGTATAAAAAGTCAAGTCAAATAACATAACACTGTAAGACGTATACCACTGCAGAATTCCCCCCCCCCCCTATTTACCATAAATCCAGATGAAATCAAAAGTCTAGTACAGGGGTAGGCAACCTTTTCTGTTCGGCGTGCCGATTTTAATAAAAAAAAAAAAATCAAAGATGAGGTACTCGGAGTACCGGTCAATAATTGTAAGTCTGATGACCCCTAAACTAAGGTCATATACCACAAACCATAACACAGAAGTGCTGCCACAAGATGCTTTAGGACACATGCGTTTACTGCTATTTCCTGGGACGCTCCTGTACTTTCTGATTAGAAGCAATAAAAGTCCATGTGCAGCCCCCAATTAGTGGTAAATGTGTCCAGGAGCACCGTATAGCGGCATCCTTATGGTGGAAACACAGTATGTATCTGGATGCAGCTATATTCTTAGGCCACTGGAACTTTTTCATTCGATGTAAAACTGGTGCATTTTTGCACAAAAAAAAAAAAAAAAAGCTTGAGTTTTCTGTGCAAAAACACATCCTTAATATAGAAAACACACCGTTATACAGAATAATGTCCCATAGTGGTCCCTGCACTGGTATCTCCCACAACCATAGCGGTCCCTGCACTGGTATCTCCCACAACCATAGCGGTCCCTGCACTGGTATCTCCCACAACCATAGCAATCCCTGCACATGGTATTAACTCCCACAGCGGCCTCTGCACACGGTATTATGTCCCATAGCGGTCGTTGGACACGGCATTATGTCCCATAGCGACCCCTGCACACGGCATTATGTCCCATAGCGACCCCTGCACACGGCATTATGTCCCATAGCGACCCCTGCACACGGCAATATGTCCCATAGCGACCCCTGCACACGGCAATATGTCCCATAGCGACCCCTGCACACGGCATTATGTCCCATAGCGACCCCTGCACACGGCAATATGTCCCATAGCGACCCCTGCACACGGCAATATGTCCCATAGCGACCCCTGCACACGGCAATATGTCCCATAGCGACCCCTGCACACGGTATATGTCCCATAGCGGCCCCTGCACACGGTATATGTCCCATAGCGGCCCCTGCACACGGTATATGTCCCATAGCGGCCCCTGCACACGGTATATGTCCCATAGCGGCCCCTGCCACGGTAATGCCCATAGCGGCCCCTGCACACGGTATATGTCCCATAGCGGCCCCTGCACACGGTATATGTCCCATAGCGGCCCCTGCACACGGTATATGTCCCATAGCGGCCCCTGCACACGGTATATGTCCCATAGCGGCCCCTGCACACGGTATATGTCCCATAGCGGCCCCTGCACACGGTATATGTCCCATAGCGGCCCCTGCACACGGTATATGTCCCATAGCGGCCCCTGCACACGGTATATGTCCCATAGCGGCCCCTGCACACGGTATATGTCCCATAGCGGCCCCTGCACACGGTATATGTCCCATAGCGGCCCCTCCCATAGCGGCCCCTGCACACGGTATATGTCCCATAGCAGCCCCTGCACACGGTATATGTCCCATAGCGGCGCCTGCACACGGTATATGTCCCATAGCGGCCCCTGCACACGGTATATGTCCCATAGCGGCCCCTGCACACTGTGTTATCCTCCATAATAGCCCCTGCACACAGTATAATATTCTAACTTTTATAATATTCCAATTTGTGCCACACTAGCTATTATACTGTGGGGTCTCTTCAGACCCCCCGAGTATAATAAGTGGAGGGCAAAGAGAGGTGATGAAACATAAAAAACAATGTACTCACCATTCCACGCTCCGCAGCCGCTCTGTATCTTTGGGGTCTTCTGCCTGTAGTCAGCGACCGCTCATTGAGTCTCAGGGGTCGTGTCGCATCATTATGCGTAATGACGTCAGACGGAGACGTGACACCTGAGCCCCAGTCAGATGACTACAGGCAGAAGCGCTGAAGAGTACACAGTGGCTGCGGAGCGTGGAAAAGTGAGTAACGTTTTTTATGTTTCATCACTTCCCCGGGGGGCTCCGCTTATTATACTCGGGGGTCTGAAGAGACCCCACAGTATAATAATAGCAGTTTCGTTTCAGACGTGTTTGGTCCGATCGAAACTGCTGGGTGAGGAGTCCGCTGCCGGGTGCCAGGGAAATAAGCCTCGCGTGCCAAGAGTGGCACGCGTGCCATAGGTTGCCGACCCCTGGTCTAGTATGACAATACAGACTGCTATGGACAGACAGTTTAATTCAAATTGGAGCAGCAATATGCATGACCCCTTTTTACAAAGCTGCATATATAGTTAGGGGTCTACAGTGAGGAAAGCTGAGCAGGACTGAGGAAACTGGGAAACAGAAGCATTGTGGCAGTATTATGGATGTTACATAATGGAAGGATGTTACAGTGGTGCCATGTAAAAACAACCTCAGTGGAGTTCTCTCCAGTTTCACAAAGCACCCAACTGAATGAAAGGCAACTATAGTCAATAATCAGAAACCTTACAAAACTAATTGCATTGGCAGATTTACAAATTAAACACATACAAGGAAATATTTTCCAAGATATCAAGTACAACCACCATATCTCCACCTCAGCCACACCTTAGAAAGCAGCCACTATTATTGCTCCTGTGACAATAGCACACTTGCCTCAAAAATGCTAATATCAAGCTATGCACCAGTCGACTGCAGCAAACATTTATTATACAGTGTTCTTTGTCGAACTGTCAGTAATGCAAATAGACATGGAAGATATATGCACTAAGTGTAAAGAAGGTTATCAGGGGGATCTTGAAAAGATCTAATGAGCAAGCATGCTTCCAATCCCCCTTACTCCTCCAGTCAAGTCAGGGTACCATATCAAGAAAATAAAGAACACATTCAGTTTCATAAGAGAATAAGCACTGGAGGGTCCAGCGAATGACTCCCCCATCCCCACTCTAGTATCAACATGGACATTAGGAGGCATCAAGCATATGAGGTAATAGGGTGGAAGGAGAGATGACCGTGAGCTGAGTTGTGTGATCTAATGCCTATAGCCAGCTGAAGCTAAAACCATTACCAAGATCAAACAAGTCCAAACCTGGAGAAAAAAAAAAAAAAAAAAAAAGCCAGAATACAAATGAAATACAGGCAGCTTGAATCAATAACTCCAGGAGGGATAAAACAGACTTCTCTGGCCACTGGAATAAGCTTTGTTTACATCAGTAACTAAAGCATAGGCTGCAGGAATTCAGGGCAATTCCACCCAGAGTTACTATATAATGCTGCATGATCCGCATCATAAACAGGTGAAGACTGAACTATATAGCTGATAAAATCTGCAGCATAGGTCACCTACAGGGAAATGGCTACCGTATTTTCTACACAATCTCATGATGTTGATAGGGTTTGTCATGCCAATTTTCTCCGGAAAGTTCCTAGATAGGCAGAAAATGCACCAAGCTGCTTAGTTTTCCATATCAACATTAAGGTCTTTAGGTTTTTTGTTTTTTTAAATCACACATGCCAGAATGATGTCTTCATGAGCATACAAACTATTTAGGCAACTGAACAAGAATCTGAAAGAATCTGAGGCACACACACATGAAACATGGTCGGCTACCCCAACATAAACAGAAATTAGGTTACAGCACAAATCTGAATAACCCTGCAGTTGTAAACAGCCTTCTATAGTGGCCTTGCTACAGCAAGAGCAGGTCCTCAATGTTATCCACTCAGGTGGTCAGCAAATATCAGAAGGCCTCAACAAAGATCCTAAACAAGATGATCATATAAAAGTATCTGTCATCAGTTTGTATGGATCCTGTTTGGATAATATGAACAATTGAGCATTGCTTTCTGACTGCACAGATATTATAAAAGCTGCCTGAGGAGGGAGAAAAGTTGTCATTCAGAAAGAGCCCAAAATAACACACTTTTAACCCCAACTATTTTAACTCCTTTGAGATAACATGCTCCAGTATCAGCCAGTATTTTATAATTAGCTACCACAAAGCTTTTGCTAGAGCCACCCATGGAAATACAGAGCGACAGACAGTATGTAGACACTGCACACAACCACGTAACACTGGTGTATACCATGAAAACAAGCCCCTAAAAATATGCACTGCAAACACACGGTCAGCGTATGGCCATATTCTCCACTACAAGCTAAACTTATACCTTCATGTAAAACCAGATGCACAAAGATATTCAGTATAGACTCAGCAGTCTATTACAGTTCCACATCACAACAAACAGTAACACAGCTGTGTGCACAGGGTGAACAGTTGGTTATTTACCATAGGAACCTGTTTTTTTTTATTAAAAAAAAAAAACCTTGAATCTGTGCAACCATCACATCTACAGAGTGAAACCTATTTAATCCCAGGAAAAGCAACAAAACAGATTTGACTTCCACATTGGTTCACATATATTATATAGTAGAAATTGGGATTTACTTAAACACCTACCATGAGTTCTGTTATCACAGAATACCAAGGCCAGATATGTACCTCTACCATCAGGTCTTACCCACACTTATCCTACACCCCAAGTACAATCCTAATAATGCTTATCTAAAATGCAAGTCTCACAGATCATACCAAACATAAAAGACTAAATCAAACATGCTGCAAGCCACGCTAGTCTACAGCCTGCATCATGACGCAGGTGATATCACCACTGGTGACTTCTATCAGTTTACAGCAGAACAAAATAATCACGAACCATATCCTAACGAATCACACAAGGCTATGGCATGAGACAGCCACAGTACAGATTTTAGCTCTGGTTACTACGGGCAACAGGTCCATTTTTTTCTTTAAATAGTTCTGTGAACCCAATAAGCCTGGGCTAAACAAGTCAATAAACAGACTTTGCTTATCGCTACATTCACACTAGGGAACAGTTCACTCCCTTGTGCAAATGTGATAGAAATCTACAGAGATTTTATTTTACTAGTGGTAGAGATCTGTGGAAAGATCACATACCTGATCAGATACCAACACAACCAACCAAGACTCAAACAAGAGCAGCCAGGCAGGCCACAGACCTAAAAGATACATTCTGCCAATAACCATAATAGATCTGGCTAAGGTTCTGATCCACAGGAAGCCACTAACTTATTAATGGATGATACACATCAGGAGTCCTGACATGTTCAGAGACCAATATCAACCCCCTGAAGTCTTCCAGCACTGCATGCACATTTCATGTGGCCCTGAAGACTGCTATATGCCCACAGCTCGGTGCCCTTCCACGGACTACGCAGCATGCCCCAGCTCTTACCGCGTGTGTGTGTGCACTGCTCTCCAGGCAGCAGTCTCCTATTAGTCCTTAATCCCGACTCTCAGGCGGTTGGAGCCCCGCGGTGTTGGGGCCGGTTCTGAGGAGGAGGAGGAGGGAGGGAAGGCCGCGAACTTGCGCATGGACCCAACGGGGGCCGCGGCCTACCTCCCCCTCCTCCCCCTCCTCCGGTAACCGGGGTGGAAGTGTGGGGGGGAGGGGAACGAAAACCAGCGAGAGCCGATAGAGCAACGTGAGTATGGGGGAGCCGGCGAGGCCTCTTGTGACCTTCGAAGGAATAGTAGTGTCCGGTAAAAAGGTCCTGACAGGAAACCGTCCTAAGGCCCCAGTCAAAGAATGAAGTAACCAGCTGAGGAGGCGGCGGGGCGGTAACCAAAACACACCTAGAAGGAGTCCCGAATGCGGTGTGCTTCCCGCTCGCTCGGTGCGGTAGGGGGAGGAGCCCCCAGTGCCGGTTGTTTCTCTTCACAGGCCGCTCCCGTGCGCGCCCCCAAACGCTTGCATCGCGAACCGCTTCTACGCGCCCTTTGACTCCCTCAAGGCGCGCTCCCAGCGAGAGAAGGGGAGATGGCGACGTGACGCGCTTTCCTATTGGCCCATACTACAGAGTCCGGCTGCCTCGGAGACGCTAATTGGTCAAGCTTACTGGTGACGCAAGAGGGATGCGGAGGTGGGAGGAGAAAGGAAGAGGGAGCGAGAAGGGGGCGGGGCAGGGCTGCCATGTCTTCGCTGCCTTCCAGCTTCTGTTGTTGTGTGTTGCGAGTGACGTCAGCGATAGGGGCGGAGTATTGCCTTTGCTTAGAATGCTTAGAAGGAAGTTGTCAATCATAGCCATTGTGTACTCTCATTGGTCAGTTTTCCTGCTGTTGGGCACATACAGGTCCCGCCCTTTCATTTGCACATGATTGATATCCTGCGATGCAATGGAAATGGCACAGTACATGTAACCAGTAATGTATGTGTATGTGAAACTGGACAAGGTCTTCTGTTATATAAATATATGGCCAACTCATGGGCGGTTATAAATTAATGCCATCTTCTATGAAAGCAGAGTAATTATATGGCGCTGCTTGCCTTAGTGATGGCAAGGAGCAGGCCAGACCAAAATCACTTGACCCTCAATGACCTGTTCTCATAGACGTGAGAATATCAGAATTTGTGGGAATCACTGTCAGGAATCTCATATCTATACCCTCAGGCACAAAGGCTTCAGCAGAAACAAAACAAAAATATCTACACTATTCACAATGAGGGATTTCTGGGGGGGGTTTTATAGCAGAGATTACTGCCAAGTTCCCCAGCGGTCATGAAAACGGGGGTTTCAAAGTGCCCCATGTGAATGGAGCAGCAGTTCACATGCGCATAAGTTCGTTGCTATCATCCATGTGCTGTCCATTCCGTTTTCTCACAGACCCACACATGCACACATTTGTTAGACTGCTGAAGTGGCAGATTTTGGACTGTCGGCTGATGGTTGGTCAAACATAAACCCAAGACAGTTCGTCCCGCCAACTATCAACCAAAGTTGGTCAGAACCAAAATCTGTTGTGGATATTTTTTGCCGTCTGCTGTGATCTAATGTGTATGGGCTAGATGGACAGACCTATGAGCAATTTTTGGATGTGTTTGTACTACTAACACACACCTTCAGTGTATTAGTGTCAGTCATTTCCTGTTTTCAGCACATTATTGGCATTGGATGAATTTCATCTATTAGTTTTGGAACAACCAACCAACCACAGCTCATTTCAGATGAGCGATGGCAGTCTAAAATTTAATGTGTATGGCTGGTTTTAGTCCCATATATTTAAGTCTACATGTATACGACCGTGTGCAGTCTGGGGGTCAATAAAAACAGCTCAGATGACACATGGATTGGAATCTGTGTGTCATCCGTGGTTTTCACTGACCCATACATTAAAAATCAACTGACAGACCCACAAATACGGACAGGTATAGGATCTGCTCCATATTTTGCGGTTCTTCAATTCAGCCTGGACACACAGCCGCCAAAACTACAGCTGTATATATGGGCCCATTGAAATGTAAGGATCTGTACTTTTATCCGCAATTGCAGGTAAAAAGTATGGTCGTGTGCATGAGGCCTAAATGTAGTATTGGTCTAAAATGTGCACCACTGCTGAATTGACATGGGAAACTCAGGGATATAGGTTCCCATGAATGCTGGGGGTCTGACTTCTGGCATAGGGGATAGGTGTTTTAGTGGAAAAGTCTATTAAGGAGTCCCTGTCACCTCTTTTGACATGTCTGTGTTGTTAAAAACTTGTCAAAAACTAGCAGCACTGACTGGACAGTGCAGGAACATGTGAAAATATAACTTCAACTGGTTATACCCAGTTGCCAATTTATTCATAAATTTCTAGGAAGAATGACAGAGAAACAGCACAAGGCAGAGCTATAGAAGATGCTCCAACATTGCTATTGCATATTACAAGTATTTACTAAGACAGGCATGTCAGGAGAGATGACATGTTTTCTTTAAAGTGTCCATACATTAACTTCCTTAAAACTTTTTTAGATGCTTTTAATAACTAGTTTAAGCTCACACAAGGCTGATTTGTTGCAGCATTTTCTGAAACTGTTGTCCTGTTGATTTGAATGTGACCTGCAGAAATCCATGTGCTTGCTGAAGAAATAACTCTATTCAGACGATTACAACTGATATTCACTTGCCAAATTTTCTGCCTTGTGCCATGAGTTATTTTACCCTTATACAGAGTAGCCTGTAAGTGACAGCTGAGAGAGGCAGGAGGAGTGCTTTTCTCATGAATACAGAAGACACAGGTGCTACAAGGTGCTTAACAATCTGCACCAAGATGTCTCTTTGTAATAATTTGCAATATAAAGTTACTATACCCCAGATGACATTGTCTACTTCTGCATGGCACCCAGTTTTGTAGATTTGCCCAGCTGTGATCATAGTTTATCAGATAAACTGAGGTCTTCTTAATCTTAGTAATGACCTTCTTGGCCACTGTTTTCAGAACACTTGGAGATTTCGAAACACTTGGCGAAAATGGCATAAGACCAGGGATTGCAGCCTAACGGCGTAGTCATACAGCATCTTTTTGGAAGATCTTGTAGTAGATACAGCATCTTGTAGTTGATGTCATTCCATTTTCCATGCTGAAATCAGTGTTAACAAATGCCTAAAATACTTTGTCTGTCATGGATGCATGCTTTACGGAATTGCAGCCACAAGGCTGTGACTTACAGAAACAGCATACTCATACGAGTATAACACAGCAAACCATGCTGTTATTGTAAGTTAGGTTATGAAAATGGTTAGCTCACTGTGCTACACTCTTTCCATAACTCCTATTTACTTCTAAGGGACTTAGGTAAATAGCGTAGAACAGCTACGTTCAGCTGTTTCCATAATCCCCACCACCACCTCCGACAACAACAGACATGGGTACCACTTTAACTTTATTAGGAATGCACACAGCGAATGCATATGGCTATTTTTTTTTCTGTGCAGAGAATTAAATTCCATTTTTCCATCTTGATGTGGTTTCCAGATGGGAACTTCACTGAAACTGAAGGAGTGGAAACAGGTAAATTATTCCCATTGAATGGGTTTCATCTGCATACAGATTCTGTGGCATGCAAACTCCAAAACCACAGTAGAAATCCAAGGGTCAAGTCTGACTTTCTGGCATGGATTCCATTGTAAATATGAGTCCGATTTTTCCAAAGTGCATTTGTACCATGTGAACGTGTTCCTAACAGGCCATTTTCAGGAGATTTCCAAATGATTTTCATGTTATTCTATAGCAGAAATAAATAGCTAATTCTAATTGCTGTATGATTTAAAGGGGCTATCCAGGGATTGAAGCAACCTGTGTGGAGGCCAGGGGAAGTGTAAAATTGGAAAAAAAAAAAAGCATTCTAACCTGTACCCAGAACTCTGTTTTCCGCTACTGGTCTGTTCAGGATTGTGCTGGAGCCTTGTTGCCGAAATTCCTGTACCCCATGTGACTGCTAATTACAATCAGTGGCCACAGCGGTCACCAGTAAAGAACCGGTAACATATGTAAGTGACATCATCAGTCCCTCTCCAGCGACCACTGATTGGTCTCAGCGTTCACGTGGGGTGCAGGATTTACAGCAACAAGGCGTACGAGTATGCTTTGTTTTTTTTTTTGTAATTTTTAATGTCCTCCAGTCTCCACAACGGTTTTGTAAATCGCAGCATGTCCACTGTGCGTTTTTTTCCGGAATGTGTGGATGGGATTCTCTAGAATCCCATCCACTTTGCAGGGACTGTAAAATGCCGTGTGGGGCCCTGGCCTAACAAATGTAATTACTAGCAACTTGCTTCATTGTGTGATTTTAAAGAGATTTTCAAGCTAGCGAATGCATTCCTATGGACAGTGACATCAGATATTTTTTGTGGTTAGAGATAAAAAGTCTAGAAGTTTAGAAATCTATCAAACTTAAATTATTTTTGTCCATAATGACAGTGCACACGGGGATGGTATGTACTCTCAGCATTGCATCATTAGTCACATCTCGTTTTACTTCCTGTTTTTGTCATGAGGCACCGGATGTGACCTTTCATACAAATCCAATACATAACATGGCCTTTGTATTATCTATTTTGCAGCGCCACCTGTCGTTTATTTAGTGCAAATGCAGGAATGTTTCTATAATACAGTAATACCTCGTACACTCGCGTTTCCGAATTTGCGAATTCACAGATTTGCGATATTTTTTTGGCAACTAACATATATAGATTTTGCTCTTTTTTCTCAGATCTGTGAAATTTAATTAAAAAAAAACCTTCCCTATTGGGTAGTAGCGTCCTGTTTGTTACGTACCCGGTAATTAGTTTCATTTTACTGTGAGTGTATAAGAAAAATGAATGAATGTATTAATATACAGTACTGTACAGTATACTTTAGTATACTGTACAGTACTGTAGGGTAAAGTTTATTGATATTTAGGGGTTAAACGTTAGAAATCGGCATTGTAAGCGCTTCTAAGCGCTTGTACCAAACATTTGCGATTCCTTGCGATCCGCGACAACAGCCCTTCCATCTGCATGAGGCCTAAGGCTGCCCATAATCATTAGGCCCCATGCACACAAATGTAGTTGTTTTCAGTATATTGTCTGCAACTGCGACTAGTATACAGACCCATTTTATTATTTTTTATTTATTTTGCTTACTTGTATAGTGCAAACATATTCTGAAGCATTTTACTGACATTGAAAATCACTCTCACATAGGGCTCACAATCTAAATTGGAAACTGGAGTACCCAGAGGAAAGACATGGAGAACATACAAACTCCTTGCAGATGTTGTTTTTGGTTGAATTTAAATCTAGGACCCTAGCGCTGCAAGGCCACCATGCTGCCCACATTTATTTATTATTATTATTTATAAAGTTTTACAGATCAGTGTCTAGGCCGTAGACACTATCTGCAAAATAAGGAGCAGGTCCTATTCCTGTCCGTACTTGCGGTACAGACTTGCCTATACAAGTGTATTTGATCACATAAGTCTTTCTGCAGATACATGATTGTGGGTGACATACTGATACAAAACAGACACGTTTTTGTGGAATACAGATTTGTTTTTGCAAACCGTAGGAACCACTACGGCCGTGTGCATGCATCCTGAGATAAATAGAGCAATTGACTGTTATCTATCCCAACTCCTTATAAAGATGCATGCTCAGTTAGCCCGGCTACATGTCTTCAGAATGGGCGGGGTGTAAAAAGTCACTGCCAGACATCAGCCATCAGGGAAAATTAAAAGACCCCTATACAAATTACATATTTGACCAATCCTGCCAAAATTGGAACAATGCAAAGGTTGAACGTAGCAGGGGACTTGCTGCAATTACAGGTGTCGGCCCAAGTTTTAATGTTATTTCCTATCCAGAGGATAGGGGATAACATCCCGATCGATGGGGGTCATACAGAACAGAAGACCAAATGGAACAGCAAACTTAGCATTTTTTTGCAGAAATGTTTTTCACTGTCTCTTTCACTTAAATGTAGCTAGTAGAAATCTTTGATATTGCCACCAAAACACCATACAGAGGTAATGCCATGATTTTACCTTAATTTACAGGTGAGGAAAAACTAAGTCACTTTTGAGCCTTAGGCTAGATTCACACAACTGAGTTTTTGCCGGATCTACAGGCCTGACCTTCATGTCAGGAGCTGGACTCCTAGAATGATAGTTATCTATGATGCTAGGAGTATAGGACAGTATATTGCCGGGAGGCAGGGACTCCTAGCATCATAGATAACTATAATGCTAGGAGTCCTACTCCCGACACTAAGGTCAGGCCAGTAAATCTGGCGAAAACACAGGTAAACTCAGTCATGTGAATCTAGCCTAATCCTACATTCAGGTGAAAACGTCCATGGAAAACGTTCATTTGCAGTACAGTGTATGGAGGGATCCATGAAAATGGACAAATACTGAACATGACCTACAGTACAGACCAAAAGTTTGGACACACCTTCTCATTCCAAGAGTTTTCTGTATTTTCATGACTATAAAAATTGTAGATTCACACTGAAGGCATCAAAACTATGAATTAACACATGTGGAATTATATACTTAACAAAAAAGTGTGAAACAACTGAAAATATATCTTACAACAGTCTTGAAGGAGTTTCCAGAGAATGCTTAGCACTTGTTGGCCCTTTTACCTTCACTCTGCGGTCCAGCTCACCCCAAACCATCTCGATTGGGTTCAGGTCTGGTGACTGTGGAGGCCAGGTCATCTGGCGTAGCACCCCATCACTCTCCTTCTTGGTCAAATACCCCTTACACAGTCTGCAGGTGTGTTTGGGGTCATTGTCCTGTTGAAAAATAAATGATGGTCCAACTAAACGCAAACCGGATGGAATAGCATGCCGCTGCAAGATGCTGTGGTAACCATGCTGGTTCAGTATTCCTTCAATTTTAAATAAATCCCCAATAGTGTCACCAGCAAAGCACCCCCACACCATCACACCTCCTCCTCCATGCTTCACGGTGGGAACCAAGCATGTAGAGTCCATTCGTTCACCTTTTCTGCGTCGCACAAAGACACGGTGGTTGGAACCAAAGATCTCAAATTTGGACTCATCAGACCAAAGCACAGATTTCCACAGGTCTAATGTCCATTCCTTGTGTTCTTTAGCCCAAACAAGTCTCTTCTGCTTGTTGCCTGTCCTTAGCAGTGGTTTCCTAGCAGCTATTTTACCATGAAGGCCTGCTGCACACAGTCTCCTCTTAACAGTTGTTGTAGAGGTGTGTCTGCTGCTAGAACTCTGTGTGGCATTGACCTGATCTCTAATCTGAGCTGCTGTTAACCTGCGATTTCTGAGGCTGGTGACTCGGATGAACTTATCCTCCGCAGCAGAGGTGATTCTTGGTCTTCCTTTCCTGGGGCGGTCCTCATGTGAGCCAGTTTCTTTGTAGAGCTTGATGGTTTTGGCCACTGCACTTGGGGACACTTTCAAAGTTTTCCCAATTTTTCGGACTGACTGACCTTCATTTCTTAAAGTAATGATGGCCACTCGTTTTTCTTTACTTAGCTGCTTTTTTCTTGCCATAATACAAATTCTAACACTCCATTCAGTAGGACTATCAGCTGTGTATCCACCTGACTTCTGAACAACACAACTGATGGTCCCAACCCCATTTATAAGGCAAGAAATCCCACTTATTAAACGTGACAGGGCACACCTGTGAAGTGAAAACCATTTCAGGTGACTACCTCTTGAAGCTCATCAAGAGAATGCCAATAGTGTGCAAAGCAGTAATCAAAGCAAAAGGTGGCTACTTTGAAGAACCTAGAATATAAGACATATTTTCAGTTGTTTCAAACTTTTTTGTTAAGTATATAATTCCACATGTGTTAATTCATAGTTTTGATGCCTTCAGTGTGAATCTACAATTTTTATAGTCATGAAAATACAGAATACTCTTGGAATGAGAAGGTGTGTCCAAACTTTTGGTCTGTACTGTATATTTATTTATTGTTTATTTATATAGCACCATTAATTTCATGGTGCTTTACATATGAGGATTTACAAACGGTACACAAGATATACAAAACAGATAATACAAACATTGACCAACTGGCACAGTTGGATAGAGGGCCCTGCCCACAAGGGCTTATTTTGAAGTTCCGTTATAATGAACCCTCAAAAATGTTGGTCATGTGAATAGCTCCCATTCACAGACAGTGAAATTAGTGCGGGCAATAAAAAACGTTCATTGCGAATCCGATATTCACTGTTGTGTGATTATACGGTAAGGCTACAGGCACACAATTAGGATGTCGATGCAGAAAATCTGAGCCAAACTCAAGGATTTCAATGTAGATTGTCAAACATGTATATGAAGATTTTGGGGCAGATGAATGAGCCTAATAAGTGGAGAGTCTCAAGTCGAGGACTCTGCAGCTAAAGCAACAGCCTAATTCCCGGCGAGATCAAGCAGGACTCTTATTTCTTCTGCCTCCTGCTCTGATCTCTGACTCCCATTGTATACACTAATCTGGGGGCGGAATCCACCTCAAAATCAGCGGCAGATTCTGTCGTGTGAACGAGCCCTTAGGATGCATGCAGCCACCATAATTATACTGTATAATCATAGGCGGCTGCATGTAAGTGGGGTTTTGGCTGTGAGCATGCACCCTTACTAGCTCTGAACCTGTGTCTGTCAGACAGAGAAGTTTTTCCTTTGGATGAATCTGCATTCACTGACAGCAAGCAGAGATCTTAGGCTGAGGTCACCAGCATATTTTAGTTGAAGGTGGCATTAAATAGTCGCAAATATATGATTTTAAACTATTTTATGCTGTTTTTGTGGCGTAAGCATAATAATGTATTCTTCCTATCTCTTTTGTTGCAGATTTTTTTTTTAGCTAAAGCCAGAAGTGGATTTAGCAAAAGGGAGAAGTATAAGGTGCTTACTTTATATTTCCCATCAGGGCTGTAACTATAGGGGGTGCAGAGGTAGAAGTCACTCTGGAACCGGATGAGGCCCTTATGGTCCCTTTACCACATATAATATACTACTATTCTAAGTAGCATATGTTAGATAGGGGCCCCATTACAAATTTTGCATTGGGGCCCAGGAGCTTCAAATGACGCCTCTGTTTTCCATCCCTTTTCAAGTCAACTTTTTGCTTTGGCTGAAAATCTGCAACAAAAACAGTTTTTCCATAATAAATCACATTTCATCCTGTAAGAAATCATCTTCATTGCTATGGTTGTGAACCCCTGCAGGTGATCATAAGTACAACAATACTACTAGCCATTGTGATCTAATCATCTGCAACCTCCAGCGCCAATGTCACGGTCGTGGGCTGTGCTGAGGCTACACTTGTTCCTGTCAGTGGGCGGGCAATCTCAGGACGCTACGACTCTGGAAAGTTGCAGAGGACTAGGCCGCTTTGAGGCCTCGGCCTGAATTTTCAGGCTGGCACAGAGATGGGTCTTTTACTGTTGTCTCTCGGGAGGCGTCCTGCTGGTCTGTCTGGAGCTTGGCGGCTTCTGTCTAGGACGGGGATACGAAACAGCAGCTCGGGAGGTTTACTGCAGGTATGAGGACGAATTCTCCGGTATTATGGGGTAACACTCTGAAGACGGACGGACGGACAGCCATAGGATAGGGACAAGCGTGGGAGACAGCAAGGGTTAGTAATGCAGGACAGGTACAAGGGTGCCAGAGAGTGCTAGCGGTGGATGTATGAGGGACACTAGTAACAGAGGCAGAGAGAAGAGTGCTAGGGGTTCATTATATGAGGGACACTAGTAACAGAGGCAGAGAGAAGAGTGCTAGGGGGTAATTATATGAGGGACAGTAGTAACAGGCAGAGAGAAGAGTGCTAGGGGGTAATTACATGAGGGACAGTAGTAACAGGCAGAGAGAAGAGTGCTAGGGGGTAATTATATGAGGGACAGTAGTAACAGGCAGAGAGAAGAGTGCTAGGGGGTATACATATATGAAGGGGAGAGTGGTGGGGGGGGGTTTTGGGGGACACTAGTAACAGAGGCAGAGAGAAGAGTGCTAAGGGGTAATTATATGAGGGACAGTAGTAACAGAGGCAGATTGAAGAGTGTTAGCGACAGTAGTGACTTGACTTGAAGTAGACAAATTCATAGGAGGAGTTGTAATAGGGAGAATACACGTGGACCAATTTATGCAATATTTAAAAGGTTCAATTAGGTTTTATTAATGCTAGGTTTACACTAGTGTTGTTGTCTACATCGTTGGGGTCCACCTGAACGACAGAGAGCTCAAAAACAGCGGTCACCCACGGACACTGGCAGACCCTATTGATTATAATGAGGTCCACCAGATGTCCGCCCTTTTTCAAACTGAAAGTGTTGGAGAGAAAAGTCCTCCATGCAGGAAATGTCTATTTTTCACAGCATTTTTACACATCATTCACCTGTATAGAGCATTCTAAGTGTTGAACACTACTATGCACAATGCAGCACCAGCATAAGAACATGTGACAGCTGAGGTTATGGAGCTCTGGGCATTGGGATCTGAAGATACAGGTGTATGGATTATTTTTCATCTAGGTGGCTCTGTTGCTGATCAGCTGAATGTCTCACACTGCGTATTCTGCAGCTGATCAGCCACGGAATACTCAACAAGATCGAGCAGGGCGATTATTTTTTCAGCGTCCTGCTTCAATCTCTACATGCCATTGAAAACAATGGGAGCCAGATTTAGGGCTGAATTTGGTATTGATTGATTTTGCCTCAAAATCCACCACATTACTCCGTGTGAACATTACTTCAAGTGTGGTACTCTAGTTTATCTCTATAAGCTATTTTTGTCAGGGCAGATTACAGTACATAGCTAGGTGCTGAATTTAATACACGTTTGGCAATGGGACTGAATGAAACACCTGAATTCAATGATTGAGCCATGCCCCATATATTTTTCTCCATATAACATATTAATGCTTCACCCCTTTTTTTGTCTTATTTCTGCTTCAGACGTTGCTATGCAGGAAAGTGACCCCAATAACTAATGAAGTCACCAGTCTTTTAATAAGACGACATGCCATGAAAGATTGCAATCAACTCTGGAGGTTCATAGGTTTGTTATTTCACAACTTACAGTAAGTAAACCATATGTAAAACATAGTTAAGTGGGTACTCCGATACAAAGGCTTAATAGATGTAGATCCCATCTTTAGGACCTTTATTTTGCAGGTTACTGGAGTACTGTGACCATCTGCATTGATGTAATTGCTGAAAATAAACTGGTGACCCGTTATCTTCCAATAGGTGGATAAGGTATATATGGATCTGCTATGAATGTCCAATGCAGGAAAACCTCTTTAAAATTTTGTGTATATTTGCTTATATTATATAGGTGGGATCCATTACTTCAGTACTTCTGCTGCAAGGAGAGAAAACAATAAGAATGAAGATTCCAATAAGAGAAACCAAAAAGAAAATGATGGTATGAGGGAATATTGCAAAGTGGATGACATAGTCATATAACTAGGCAGCTGTTATGTTTAGGCCTCTTGGAAAACTCACTGGCACCAATTGAAACTGTAAAAGGGTTACATTGGTTGTACCCTTACTGTGGCTTCCTTGAGACAATCCTTAAAAGATATTGTTTCTAAGGCTATGTTTACACAATGTTTTTTCAGGTAGACTTTTAAGGCGGAATGCACCCCAAAAATACCTCCCAGTTCTCCCATTCATTTCAATGTGAGTCAGGCAAATTTTTTCCCCTCTGATTTTTTTTTCTGCTAGAATAGGGGAAAAAACATCATGTCCTACAGTAGGTACGGAAAGTATTCAGACCCCTTTAAATTTTTCACTCTTTGTTTCATTGCAGCCATTTGCTAAAAGCAAAAAAGTTCATTTTATTTCTCATTAATGTACACTCAGCACCCCATCTTGACAGAAAAAAAACTGAAATGTAGATATTTTTGCAAATTTATTAAAAAAGAAAAAGTGAAATATCACATGGTCATAAGTATTCAGACCCTTTGCTGTGACACTCATATTTAACTCACATGCTGTCCATTTCCTTCTGATCCTCCTTGAGATGGTTCTACTCCTTCATTGGAGTCCAGCTGTGTTTAATTAAACTGATTGGACTTGATTAGGAAAGGCACACACCTGTCTATATAAGACCTCACAGCTCACAGTGCATGTCAGAGCAAATGAGAATCATGAGGTCAAAGGAACTGCCCAAGGAGCTCAGAGACAGAATTGTGGCAAGGCACAGATCTGGCCAAGGTTACAAAAGAATTTCTGCAGCACTCAAGGTTCATAAGAGCACAGTGACCTCCATAATCCTTAAATGGAAGAAGTTTGCGATGACCAGAACTCTTCCTAGACCTGACCGTCCAGCCAAACTGAGCAATCGTTTGAGAAGAGCCTTGGTGAGAGAGGTAAAGAAAAACCCAAAGATCACTGTGGCTGAGCTCCAGAGATGCAGTAGGGAGATGGGAGAAAGTTCCACAAAGTCAACTATCACTGCAGCCCTCCACCAGTCGGGGCTTTATGGCAGAGTGGCCCGAAGGAAGCCTCTCCTCAGTGCGAGACATATGAAAGCCTGCATGGAGTTTGCCAAAATACACATGAAGGACTCCCAGACTATGAGAAATAAGATTCTCTGGACTGATGAGACGAAGATTGAACTCCTTGGCATTAATTCTAAACGGTATCTGCAAGGAAGAATGGCAGAGGATCCCCAAATCCAGATGTGAAAAACTTGTTGCCTCATTCCCAAGAAGACTCATGGCTGTACTAGCTCAAAAGGGTGCTTCTACTCAATACTGAGCAAAGGGTCTGAATACTTATGACCATGTGATATTTCAGTTTTTCTTTTTTAATAAATTTGCAAAAATATTTACATTTCTGTTTTTTTTCTGTGAAGATGGGGTGCTGAGTGTACATTAATGAGAAATAAAATGAACTTTTTTGCTTTAAGCAAATGGCTGCAATGAAACAAAGAGTAAAAAATTTAAAGCGGTCTGAATAATTTCCGTACCTACTGTATCTTCAGGTTCTGCTTTGAAATCCCATTGAAATGAATAGAAGGTGAAAAAACGTGTCGCAGTTTTTGCTGTGTTTTTTTTCTTCTTCTTGTTCAATTCAGTGGACTTTGTGAGGTGGAATCTGATAAATCAGATCAATAAACACTGTTAGTTTTGGTGTCTGATATGCTATTTAGGCTCTGTACTGTCAGGTCAAATCGCTCTGTGGCCTAGACTGCACATCTCACGGCTTACAATGTAAGAAAAAAGACTTCTATGTACTTGTATCTACTTCTGGCTGCTTCTGTGATTACACATGGACTATTATTCGCAGACAGCATGGAGCTTTCCTGACTGTACTCATAGATTTTTTTTTTTTCTGTGTTTTAGCTGCTTGCCAGCATGTATTTGCCATGTCTTTGCCCTGTATTTGCAGTCCAGTGGGTCTCCTGTATTATGGTCACTTGGGCTTTTCTCAGCTATTTGTTTGCTGTTGTACAGTTACTCCTGGCAGAACAGTATGAGTAATAGATAGTGGAGAGGGCAGACTGCTCCCTATTGTACAGGCCCACAGCCTCAGAGACAAATGCTAAAGGTGTTCCAACCATAATGTGATTCTTAGCAGCAGAAAAACTGATAGGACACCATGTATGAAGGCTTAAAAGTCATAGAGCAGACTGCCCACAAGAAGCTGCACATATTTTAACTTTTCATGAAAACTCAGGCATTTTTTAAAAGATGTCTACCACTTTGGGTGGCTAATCCAAGCTAACAGATTCCACGAGTCAGATGATTGTTTTAAAGTTATTTTTGGCAGTTTGAATATTGAACAATATATCATACATTTTTGTTACATTGTGTGTTTCTCAGATGAAGAGAAGAACAAGGAATATCTCTTGTCAGTCTACCGGATATTTACGCTTTCCTTACTTGCTTTGGGCATATACTTTATGACCACGTTGAATACCATATATGTTTCATGGAATGAATTTGTGAATGAAATGCTGGCCAAGGGTGAAGTGAAACGAGTAGAAGTTGTACCTGAGAGTGATTATGTCCAAATCTACCTGCATGAAGAAGCCGTGGTGCTTGGACGACCAGTAAGTATGATATCCTAGTGCCCATGAAGGCGAGCACTGGTTTAGCACTTTCTATATTAATAATAATACATTTTATTTATATAGCGCCAACATATTCCGCAGCACTGTACAATTTGTAGGGTTCAAGTACAGACAAAAAAGATACATTACAAAGAAATAGTCAGTTCACACAATGGGATTGAGGGAACTGCTCGCAAGAACATACAATCTATGAGATAGAAGGGGCGATACCAGAGGTAGCAGGGGCGGCGTCAGAGTTAGCATTGCTTATACAGTGGTCAGACAATTTTGTAATATAGGTTACTGTCATTACACATATATAAAGCTGTATGAGCCGTCACCAGTCGTGTCTTTTAACATGCAGATGGTGCCTGGACATATAAAATTAGTCTAATACAGCATCATATCCTGTGAGGTAATGTGGGAGTGTGAACAGAGGTGGGTACGTTTTAGGGATTCTAACTACGGAAGGGTTTACATTAGGAGTTGTGATAGGCCTGTCTGAAAAGATATGTCTTTAGTTTGCGCTTGAAGCTGTAGAAATTGGGGGTTAATCTGATAGTCCGGGTTAGAGCATTCCAGAGAAGTGGTGCAACTCGGGAGAAGTCTTGTATACGAGCGTGGGAGGTTCTGATAATAGAGGATGTTAGTCTTAGGTCATTGAGTGAACGGAGAGCACAGGTTGGGCGATAGACAGAGATGAGGGAGGAAATGTATATTCCACCATTTGAAGTTGGTCTTGACTAGTGTTGGGAGAATCAGTTCACAACAAGCAAGATTCAACCCAAATATTTCAAATTGTTCAGTTTTTAACAAAACCAAACAATTTGGGATTCGACTTCGAAGAACTAAAATGGCTGCCACGACATGATTTGAGGTAAATTATTATATTCTGGGGTCTCTTCAGACTCTAGAGTATATTCGGTATAGACCCAAGGGAGGTATTAAAAAAAAAAAAAAAAACATTTATACTCACCTCTTTCAGGCCTCTGTCTTTCTCCTCTGGGTACTCTGGCACTCTTCTATGATGTCATGTACCCCGGGTCACCCCTTAGACTTGTGATTGGGCCTCAGTGGTGACATGGGCACGCCTAGCTCTAGCGCTCTTCTGTTACATCATGCACTCAGAGGAGGAAGACACAGATCATTGGACAGTGCAAGGAGACCAAAAAGAGGTGAGGGAAGGTGAGAATAAATGTTTTATTTTTTACACCTCCCTGGGGCATACACATATTACACTAGTATAATAATTTCACGTTTGGACCAAACTGGAGGATTGCTTAGTCCAAACACCGGACAAAACAAATCTTCAGGGGTTTGCCCATCCTTAGTCGTGACTGAGTTACTTTTTGTATCTTATGTAATGAAGGACATATCCTGTGTATAATATTATTATATATATCTCCTATACAGATGTATCAGAGTTAACCTGAACTTCTTCAATTGGTTAAACTGCTGCAGTGTGATATCTTATCACAGATGACAAAAAACAATTATAAAACATTCTTCAATGACTTTTGATTGTGGTATTCTGTGATAAGATATCACTCTTCAGCAGTTAACAAAGTGCAGAAGTTCAGGTTAAATCTGCTACAATCTGTATATCTCGCTTATAGCATTTTCATTAGCTTTCTTATTGCCCTTTACAGGCCCGGACTTTGTTCTACAGAATGAAAGTGGCCAACATTGACAAGTTTGAGGAAAGGCTGCGTGCTGCAGAAGATGCACTGAATATTGCCCTGACCGATCGTATTCCTCTTTCTTACAAGCGCAGCGACTTTCTTGGAAAGTAGGATAATGATTTCTGCATAACACACTATGAAGCCTAATTTTAAGCTATGGCAATGCTCTGTCTATATGTTTTTGTTTTTTTTTTTTATATTTAATACAGCTTTGTATGTTGTCTTTTTTCCACAGCGCTGTGTACACAGTTGCATTCACTGCTCTTGCCATTGGCCTTATAGTCTACTTTTTCCGTCTGATTGGGCTTACAGGCCGTCAAGGAGGCTTCAGTGCTTTTGTGAGTTATGGTGCATTTTATAGGATCGTAAAAGGTTACTGAGGCCTTTTTTTATGGCATGTTTCTAGATAATCTAAACAATTTCAGGAGGTCACTTCTTGTAGAGGAATTGGGGGGCCCAATATCTTACCTGCTGACAGTGGTAATCATGCATGCCACAGTTTAAGGAGAAAGCCTGCTCCACTAGTCATGTGCAATATTTAGGCAAGGTCTTCACACCTATTTGACTACTTCAGGTTTTCCAGTTTTTGTTGACTTGCTGTGTGGCAATCCTCTCTGATTCAGGCCACCAAGTTTGTCCCCCTATAAAACAATTTTACCATGGTAATACATAATGAATGGTATTATACGGAGAACCTGTCCTCAATGTCACATTTCACCTTTTAGTAACACTTTATTCTTTTTGGGTTCAGAATCAGCTGAAGACTGCTCGTTTTACCATTGTAGATGGGGCATCAGGGAAGGGAATCAGCTTTAAAGATGTCGCTGGGATGCATGAAGCTAAGATGGAAGTGAAGGAATTTGTGGACTACTTGAAGGTAGGATTAGCAGATTTCTGATTTAATATATATTACACAAACACTAACCTATTATTGGAATTGTAACCTTTACACAATGTTCCTGCTTGTAGCCATGCTGCTAATTGTAGTATATTTAATCTACTTATATAGCACCAACATATTTCACAGCATTTTACAGATATTGTCATCAATTACTGTCTCAAGTAGGGCTCACAATCCTAAATTCCTTATCAGTATTTGACGTGTTGGAAACATGGTGAGAACATACAAAGTCCATGCTATCCACTGAGCCACCATTCTGCCCAGTATAATATATAATTTTTTTTCCTATATATATGTATATATATTTACAATTTAAGTATTTGACATATAGTAGAACCACGGTTTGTTTCAATTCTTACCCTGTAGGATTGTTCATGCTAAATGCACAGTATGGATGGGATAAATTGTGTATGTCCAAAGCCCTGTATAAAGTAACTTATAGAAATGATCCATTAGGGATAACATGGAAACAATATTCCTGCTGCATTCACAGTCCCTGAGATCACCAAATCTTACCACAATGAGATACTACTAGTATAATTACCCTGATAAATATTCCACTATACATATTGCTAGGCATGAGAAGGAAACTAGCATAAACTATCAAACCCATTTAAGGCTAAGTCCCCACGTTGCGCAGCTTTTTTTATTGCCGATTTTGCTGCAGTTTTTTTGAGCCAAAGTCAGGAGTGGATTGAACAGAAGGGAGAAGTATAATACTTTTTTTTTTCCTTTTGTAGTCACTCTTGGCTTTGGCTCAAAAACCGCAGCAAAATCTGCAACAAAAAAAGCTGCGTTTCCGCAACGTGGGTCCTTAGCCTAAAGGGGTTTTCAAATCTAGACAACAAAGTCTTGGCCATGCGTGCATCTGTGCTTAAATAGAGGAGAAGACAAGCCAAGAAGTATCCAGCATTGGCTTATCACCTGGTTTAACAAAAGGACTGAGCATGTTGAAATCAATGTGGCTGATCCTTGTTCTCCTGATATCTGCCATGGGGGACTCATGGGGAAAGGATGACTGTAACACCAGATATTGACATTAATTTTGTAGAACCCAGAACGCTATCTTCATCTAGGTGCAAAAGTACCTAAAGGGGCATTACTTCTTGGGCCTCCAGGCTGTGGAAAGACCCTGTTGGCAAAGGCTGTAGCCACAGAAGCTCAGGTGCCTTTCCTGGCAATAGCTGGTTCAGAGTTTGTGGAAGTTATTGGAGGTAAGAACATGTATTGCTAATAATAAAAAGGCTATAAAAAACATGTAGCTCAGCTTGTGCAGATCTTTTCCCCATATCACAGAAACTTATTTAATTTGCTCCTTTGGCACATAAGACTACAAGATGTCTCATTGCTGTCAGAGAATAGGATCATTCCTGTCCACACCCAGAGCCTGAACAAATGTACAGACCTAATACTTTCCATATCTGATAGGTCAATAGTGCTTTCCAGCCTTAAAATTACTATTAGGTACAATGTTTCACAGTAGGGACAGTGTTCTTTTCAAGGTATGCTTCATTTTTCTGTCTGTGAACATAGAGCTGATGTGCCCGATCTGTCCTTAGGACATTCTCCCAGAAGCTTTGTGGCTTGTCAACATGTAGTTTGGCAAATTACTTTTGTCAGATTCAAGTTATTTCTCTGACCATTGTGGGTTTTTCTTTCATTAAACGAGGGGTACCAACAATTTTGTCCACGTGTGTGTGTGGTATTGTGGATATATATATATATATATATATATATATATACATACAGTACAGACCAAAAGTTTGGACACACCTTCTCATTCCAAGAGTTTTCTGTATTTTCATGACTATAAAAATTGTAAATTCACACTGAAGGCATCACTATGAATTAACACATGTGGAATTATATACTTAACAAAAAAGTGTGAAACAACTGAAAATGTCTTATATTCTAGGTTCTTCAAAGTAGCCACCTTTTGCTTTGATTACTGCTTTGCACACTCTTGGCATTCTCTTGATGAGCTTCAAGAGGTAGTCACCTGAAATGGTTTTCACTTCACAGGTGTGCCCTGTCAGGTTTAATAAGTGGGATTTCTTGCCTTATAAATGGGGTTGGGGCCATCAGTTGTGTTGTTCAGAAGTCAGGTGGATACACAGCTGATAGTCCTACTGAATGGAGTGTTAGAATTTGTATTATGGCAAGAAAAAAGCAGCTAGGTAAAGAAAAACGAGTGGCCATCATTACTTTAAGAAATGAAGGTCAGTCAGTCCGAAAAATTGGGAAAACTTTGAAAGTGTCCCCAAGTGCAGTGGCCAAAACCATCAAGCTCTACAAAGAAACTGGCTCACATGAGGACTGCCCCAGGAAAGGAAGACCAAGAGTCACCTCTGCTGCGGAGGATAAGTTCATCCGAGTCACCAGCCTCAGAAATCGCAGGTTAACAGCAGCTCAGATTAGAGACCAGGTCAATGCCACACAGAGTTCTAGCAGCAGACACATCTCTACAACAACTGTGCTGTGTGCAGCAGGCCTTCATGGTAAAATAGCTGCTAGGAAACCATTGCTAAGGACAGGCAACAAGCAGAAGAGACTTGTTTGGGCTAAAGAACACAAGGAATGGACATTAGACCTGTGGAAATCTGTGCTTTGGTCTGATGAGTCCAAGTTTGAGATCTTTGGTTCCAAACACCTGTGAAGTAAAAACCATTTCAGGTGACTACCTCTTGAAGCTCATCAAGAGTGTGCAAAGAAGTAATCAAAGCAAAAGGTGGCTACTTTGAAGAACCTAGAATATAAGACATATTTTCAGTTGTTTCACATTTTTTTTGTTAAGTATATAATTCCACATGTGTTGGGGAGTGTTTGTTGACCATTTGTTATTACTTTATTACCCTATCTAAATTCCTTTTTATTATAAAACATGCTGTAATATTCTCCCTAGCAATCCTATAACTGAGCTGTTGTACACAGTTATATTGTAAATATGAAGAGCTGAAGCATTTACCAAAGGGGCGATGGTCTCTTCAAATGGCTGTATCTTCAGTTTTATACCATCTAGAAAAATGGTTTTCAGCTTTAATATGATGCCAAGATTTAAGAACTGTCTATAACATATTCTTAGATATCATTATTTAAAAACTGAGTCGGGAATTTGAACATAATATGCAGCAGTTCGTTTGAAGATACAGCCATTTGAAGTGACCGTTCCCCCTATGGTAAATGCTTCATCTCTATGTACTACATTGAGTACATGTGTATGGACAGAGTCTTTGGCATTGCTTAGTTAGATCATTGCTAATAGGAACTTTACAGCCTGTTTTCTATTAAAAAGAAGTTTGATAGAATAATAAAGTATATTACATAAATGTTCACCCTCCCACCCAACACAATAGCAAAAAAAAAAA
Organism: Leptodactylus fallax; assembly: GCA_947044405.1. Taxonomy (NCBI): domain Eukaryota; kingdom Metazoa; phylum Chordata; class Amphibia; order Anura; family Leptodactylidae; genus Leptodactylus; species Leptodactylus fallax. Next base: position 2,723,520 of record CAMRHE010000021.1, read on the forward strand.
GTCAATGAAATGGGAGTTACACTTTAAAACGGGTGATGAATTGCAACACAGAGTATATGAGAAAGTTTAAGAACTTTGTATTATACTGTCATTTTTGTTTTGTTTTTTTCTTTTAATAAAACTGTAAAACCCATTTAGGTCTTTTAGCTGTAACTTTTTTTTTATCCCTGAAGCACAAAAGAATCTTCAGGGCAAAAAAAAGAAATAGCATCCAGTGGTTTTTGCATAATGGCAGATTACAGAAAGTGCATTTCTTTCCATCCCAGATTCTTTAATAATTTGTGTATTAAAGAGATTGTCCAGGCATTTATTTTTATTGCCTGGACAATGGGGGACGGTAGAAAAAAAAAAATAAAAAAATCATACTCGCCTGTCCCTGATGCTCCGGTGTCCTCCCGGAGCATTCCAGTCCTTGTGCTGCGGCGTCTTCTCAAAGTGAAACTGTTCACTGGCTGTGACGTTACAGTTCCCTTCCGCTGAAGCTGCTGCAGCAGGCCTCAGGAAGAGATGTCACAGGTAGTGAAATCGCATTCCGTTCACTGAGGCCATTGATTAGCCTCAGTGGTCACATGTGGCTGGGACTTCTGCCACACATTAGCACAGGACCGAGAAGACCAGACCACGCAGGGAGGCACCGGAGCACCGTGGAAAGGTGAGTATGATTTTTCTTTTTTATTTGTTTCACTGCCCCCAGCCTACTTAAAACTTAAACAGGTTGTCCATTTTTGCCTGGACAACCTCTTTAACTTCAAATATTATAAACTTGCATATGTGTGTTACATATAATACACAACAGTGGTGCCACCTAGTGACTGCAAATTGCATTAGTTGTACTATTCTTATATTTTAATGCCCTGTATAGTCTGTATTTTTAGAACAATGAAATTCTGTAATTGTTTCCCAAAGCCTCCAATTAGATTTCAGTTTTTCCAGTACAGGTTACAAAATAGTTAGTGACCTAACTATAGTTAGTGGTGAATTTTATATGAGTTGATTATGATATGTTGTATTAACACCAGCAATTTCTGATGGTAACCGTAATCTGTTTTGTTGTAGGTCTAGGTGCAGCACGTATGCGAAGCCTCTTTAAAGAGGCCCGGATCCGTGCTCCTTGCATTGTGTATATTGATGAAATTGATGCAGTGGGCAAAAAACGATCGTCTAACATGTCTACATTTTCAAACACTGAAGAGGAGCAGACACTGAATCAGCTGCTGGTGGAGATGGATGGTGAGGAGAGGATTTCCTGTACCTATTTTTGGAAATTTACTTATTTGGGATCTAGTAATGGCGAGTTTTAATTACACAAATGCTTTTGTGATTACCTTTATCACCCCAAAAACGACTGTGTTTTTTTATTCCATAGCTGCTTTTGGCCCATAAGTCTAGCCAGACATTGGACATTTCCATAAAGGTTTATGGTTTTGCTTCCTTCCTTTAGTTGGTGGGGCATCTCTGCACCTGTGCCATCTTAAAAGAAATTTTAATCTCCAGTTTATGTCATTGGGGGGCACAGCACCAATAACAAAAGATATTGGCTCCGCCTCCAGGCTATACCCTCTCCTCCTCCAAGCTATACCCTCTCCGCCTCTAGGCTATACCTTCTCCGCCTCCAGGCTATACCCTCTCCACAGACACTATGCTAGCCAGTTTTAGCCTAGTGTCTGTAGGAGGCAGACATGATCTGCATGCAAGTCTTATGCTTTACATCGTTTTTATTTTTTCTTTTCTTTTCAAGTGTAGGGGGGGTCTTCTGTGTGTACGTCACATTAGTCGCGCAGCCCCCTACTGAAATTTGCATCCTCTAAACTGCTATTACCACTAAATAAGTGCTACAGAAATAGATTAAACATTTCCAGGAAATGTAACTTTTAATCTCTCATGTGCTGTATGGAAATGAGTATTCAGTATTGGGAGGTCCTTTATCAAGTTCTCAGTGGTGACTGTGTCACAGATCCCTCCCTGTGCTATTGATTGACATATCCAATGATCTCTTGTGTTATCTGACATCTTCTCCAAATACTGAGCCTGAGAGAAGATCAGATGATACAGGATACCACTAATTCATGACACTACCAGAGCTGGAATTAAATCAAGTACAACATCTGCATGCACACACCATATACAGTGGGGAAAAAAAGTATTTAGTCAGCAACCAAGTGTGCAAGTTCTCCCACTTAAAAAGATGAGAGAGGCCTGTAATTGTCATCATAGGTAGACCTCAACTATGAGAGACAAAATGAGAAAACATATCTAGAAAATCACATTGTCTGATTTTTAAAGAATTTATTTGCAAATCATGGTGGAAAATAAGTATTTGGTCACATACAAACAAGCAAGATTTCTGGCTCTCACAGACCTGTAACTTCTTCTTTAAGAGGCTCCTCTGTCCTCCACTCATTACCTGTAGTAATGGCTCCTGTTTGACATTATCAGTATAAAAGACACCTGTCCACAACCTCAAACAGTCACACTCCAAACTCCACTATGGTGAAGACCAAAGAGCTGTGGAAGGACACCAGAAACAAAATTGTAGATCTGCACCAGGCTGGGAAGAATGAATCTGAAATAGGCAAGCAGCTTGGTGTGAAGAAATCAACTGTGGGAGCAATAATTAGAAAATGGAAGACATAAAAGACCACTGATAATCTCCCTCGATCAGGGGCTCCACACATGATCTCACCTCATGGGGTCTAAATGATCGCAAGAATGGTGAGCAAAAATCCCAGAACCACACGGGGGGACCTAGTGAATGACCTGTAGAAAGCTGGGACTAACGTAACAAAGGCTACCGTCAGTGACACTCTACACCGCCAGGGACTCAGATCCTGCAGTGCCAGACGTGTCCCCCTGCTTAAGCCAGTACATATCTGGGCCTATCTGAAGTTTGTTAGAGAGCATTTAGATGTTCCAGAAGAGTATTGGGAGAATGTCATATGGTCAGATGAAACCAAAGTAGAACTGTTTGGTAGAAACACAACTCGTTGTGTTTGGAGGAGAGTGAATGCTGAGTTGCATCCAAAGAACACCATACCTACTGTGAAGCATGGGGGTGGCAACATCATGCTTTGGGGCTGTTTCTCTGCAAAGGGACCAGGACGACTGATCCTTGTACATGAAAAAATGAATGAGGCCATGTATCGTGAGATTTTGAGTGCAAACCTCCTTCCATCAGCAAGGGCATTGAAGATGAATCGTGGCTGGGTCTTTCAGCATGACAATGATCCCAAGCACACCACTAGGGCAACGAAGGAGTGGCTTCGTAAGAAGCATTTCAAGGTCCTGGAGTGGCCTAGCCAGTCTCCAGATCTCAACCCCATAGAAAACCTTTGGAGGGAGTTGAAAGTCCGTGTTGCCCAGCGACAGCCCCAAAACATCCCTGCTCTAGAGGAGATCTGCATGGAGGAATGGGCCAACATACCAGCAACAGTGTGTGCCAACTTTGTGAAGACTTACAGAAAATGTTTGACCTCTGTCATTGCCAACAAAGGATATATAACAAAGTATTGAGATGAACTTTTGTTATTGACCAAATACTTATTTTCCACCATAATTTGCAAATAAATTCTTTAAAAATCATACAATGTGATTTTCTGGATTTGTTTTCTCATTTTGTCTCTCATAGTTGAGGTCTACCTATGATGTCAATTACAGGCCACTCCCATCTTTTTAAGTGGGAGAACTTGCACAATTGGTGGCTGACTAAATACTTTTTTTCCCCCACACTTGATGCTCTGGCGATGCTGACCTTCTTCCTAACAGACATATAATATTGCACTTCCACTGCAACAGAAATATATATGTGGCCACATTATCCCCTAGCTATAGCAACTGACTGCTGAGAGATTTTATTAAAACTTCAGGCTACTAATATCGAATGCCAAGTCTATGTCTATCATTTTTGCAGCTAAGTATTATAACTTTCTATTAGATTAGAGATCCTCATAACTGTGTTCCGAGCCTGTTGATTCTTGCTGAGCTGAAGTAAACTTCCTTTCTTTGATTTATAGTTCATGTAGATAATATAGATTGGCCTTGAATAGGGAGGCTTTGCATCTTCACTCTCTTCCTTTGCCTGCCAGCTGTGGATGCATCCTTGTGTGTGATATAGTGTTTGGCTCTGGAGGTAGCTGGCAGTGACAAGGAATGCTTTATTTTGGCTATTCAGCAATGGCATCTTCTCTGACATGTGACACAGTGTTGTGGATGTCAGCCAGAAATGACAGAGCGTATCTGAACTCTCACGTCCTGGTTTCCTGTTTTCTGGACAGATCCTGGAGCTCACTGATTAATTCCCCCAAGCCATCTGTCCATAGCTGACATCTATTCCTTATTTTGGGGTCACTCTATTAGCACTACAGCAGTGAGTTTATATTAAATTTTCTTAATATAGCAATTATTCCATATACTGGATATATATTATGTCTGTCTTCTCCAGGTATGGGCACCACTGATCATGTCATTGTACTGGCCTCCACTAACAGAGCGGATATATTGGATGGTGCTCTGATGAGGCCTGGAAGACTGGATAGGCACATTTTCATTGATTTGCCCACATTACAGGTAAGAATGGGCTTTGTCAATTTTTAGAATATTTACATATTGTTACAGCTAACCACTCATTTGTTATTAATCTTTGTCTTTTAGGAGAGAAAGGAGATCTTTGAGCAGCATCTAAAAAGCCTGAAACTGACGCAGCCTGGTAGTTTCTATTCTCTTCGCCTGGCTGAGCTCACTCCAGGATTCAGTGGTAGATGGCAGATATCATTTTTGGGTTATTGATAATGACAGGGTAACAGGTCAGATCTGCTACAGTGTATGAAGCAATGCACTTCTAGCTGCTTAATCCCCATTGATGTTTCAAATCATCAAGTACAAGAGGGGTTGTACAGGATTTGAAAAACATAGATGCCTTGTTCTTGAAACAGCATCTTACCTGTGTATAGACTGAATGTCTTATCGCAGCTTAGCCCAATTCACTTCAATGGGACTGATATGCAGTAGCAAACACAACCCATGGGCAGGTGTAGTGCTGTTTTAGCAAGAAAGCAGTCAATTTTTTCCTAATTCGGTACAACCCATTTGTTGAGTGTTGTGTTGTTGTTGTTGTTTTTTTTAGCTTAGCATAGTCTGCAACAAAGGAAAGCTATGCTGCCTTAGGTTTTCATGATATAAAACCCCAATTCCAAAAAAGTTGGGATGTTGTGTAAAATGTAAAGAAACAACAATACAATGATTTGGAAATCTCATGTAACCATATTTTATTCACAATAGAGCATAGAACACATATCAGAAGATGGAAAAAAAATAACTCATTTAAAAAATTGATGACCGCAATATATCTCAAAAAATTTGGGATAGAGCCCAGTCTACCATTTTATAGCATTGTCTCTATTTTGGGAGAGGAGTGCTGTTCTATTCTAGCCTGAAGTAGGATTCTAACAGTCCCGGGTAGCCTTTTCTGAATTTTTCATTTCATAATGCTCCAAATGTTTTCTATTGGTGAAAGGTCTGGACTGCAGGCAGAACCATGCAACACCTGGACTCTTCTTCTGTTAAGCCAGGCTGTTGTGTTGGATGCAGTATATAATTTAGCTTTGTCTTGCTGAAATATACTAGGCTTTCCCTGAAAGAGATGTCTGGATGTGAGCATTTTTTGTAAAATCTCTATATACCACTCAGCTTTGATACTTTCAAGAGGCACTTTCAAGATGTGTAAGCTACCCAAGCCATAGGCACTAATGCAACCCCTTACCATCAGAAATGCAGACGTTTGAACTGTCTGCCGATAACAAGTCGGATAGTCCCTCTCCTCTTGAAGTGCACAGGGCATGGTATCTTTGGTTCCCAGAAAAAAAAATTAAAAATTGTTTTCCATTTTGCCTTGCCCAGAGGCTATAGTGGTGTTTCTGGATTGTGTTGATATATGGTTTCCTCTATTCATGATACAGCTTTAACTTGCATTTGTGGATTGCACGGCAAATTATATTCACAGACAATGATTTCTGTAAATATTCCTGAGCCCTTGCAGTGATTTGCATTATCAATTCATGCCTATTTTTAATGCAGTGCTGCCTGAGAGCCTGTACATCATAAGCATCCAATATTTTCGCTTTGTCCCTTGTGCACATGGATTTCTCCAGGCTCTCTGAATCTTTTAATGATATTATGTACTGTAGATGGTGAGATATTCAAAGTCTATTGCAATTTTACATTGATGAACATTTTTCCACAATTGTTCCACAATTTCTAGATGCAGTTTTTTTTACAGATTGGTGAACTTTTGACCATCTCTGGTTCTGAGAGACTTTGTCTCTAGTTTGCACTTTTTATTTGGTCACATGACTTGTTGGATATTGACCCTCCCTGCTTTTCATTAATACCAGCTGTTTTTCCATCCTTCTGTTAAGCCTGTCACAACTTTTTTGAGATGTGTTGCTGTCATTAGTTTCTAAATGAGTTAATTTCTTGAAGAGGTCTGTTAGTGCTATTAATGGGTTAATAAGTGCACCCAAATACCTTTTAGCAGTGTTTTCAGTGATTTCTGGGTTTCTCTGGTAGCTCCTGGCATACTCTGCATTTGTTTACATGGGTAGCGTCCTGTTCTTTTACAACGACCATGATGCATTGCTGTTCACTCAGAGCTGACTCACACAACCTCTCAGTCCCTCACATCCCCTCCCTGTTTCCCTAGCTAGCCCACCGACTACTAGCCGTTCCTAACTAACTCAGCCCACCCCATCATACTTACCTGTCTTCCTGTCCGGATCTTCTGGGCATGGGGGATCACTTCCTTCTGCGGGGCCGGGGGGTTAGTATTGGTGATGTTTTGTTTCTGGAAACGGAATGTCACCAGAAAATGTGCCTGGGGCAGTCACATGACCGCCCCGGCAATCTGGGTAAATATATTTTTTTTTTGTAAAGTAAGTAAGTTAGAAGGTAGGTGGGGGATGTTTAGTTTAGAATAGAAATATCATGGAGCTTTACATTTGAGGGTTAACATACGGTACACAAGATATACCAAACAGATAATACAAAACTGCTTAGGTTCCCAAGAGTGGGGGTCTCTTCTCATTCTAACATATAATAATTGTGTTTATGTGTTGCCCATTAGGAGCAGATATTGCGAACATCTGTAATGAAGCGGCATTGCATGCAGCACGTGAAGGCCACCAGTCCATAGATACCTTGAACTTTGAGTATGCTGTGGAGAGGGTTATTGCAGGTAAATGTTATTAATTGTATGTTTATATATGATTGCTTAATAATATAGAATGTTTTATGCAAAGGGTAAACCCATATCCCTCAGCCTAAAATAAATGGAGATTGGAAGTTAGAGAGGGGCACAACATCTGTTTATGTAAAATATTGTGCAGAAATATGTGCAACTGCAATGGTATTTTCGCAACATACTAAGAGATGGCATATCGCTTTTTTGATTGGTGAGCAAATAAAGTAGGGGCAGAGCAAATAAAGTAGGGGTTTTAACTACCTTTGGAGTCCCTTTGTCCTATTTGTGGAGACTCCAAGGAGATGACTAGTGGCATAGTAATGCAATTACTTAATAGGGTGAGGAAACCCATTTTACCTTTAGATGCTTAGAGAGCACTGGATATTCCTCATGCTTATGTGACGTGTGTGTGTGTGATTTTATATTATATAATCTCTTATATTTCCAGGGGGAATGAAACAGCAGAATTCAGATATATAACAAAAATGCTTCAGAATTATGGTATATAATAGCATCCTGTTATGACTTATGCACAGTATGTTATATGCAGGGACAGTCAAGAAGAGTAAGATTTTGTCAAAGGAGGAGAGACGTGTGGTGGCGTATCATGAATCTGGACATGCTTTAGTAGGATGGCTGCTGGAACACACAGAAGCTGTAATGAAGGTAAGAGGGATACAACAATTCCAGGCCGGTGGCATTGCACTTGGGGCCAGTGATGGGTGGAGTTGAATTCAGATAAACTTTACCAACATCAACTTCATAATAAAATGATTAATTACATTAATAATTAGATACATAGTTTGTTATTTACTTTACTTTACTTTGATAGAAATTCAGTCACTGGCTTTCAGTTGAATGGGGCTGAGATACAGCATGGCCATGTCACCATGTGAATGTGATGTCACTTTTTGAGAAGAGGAAATGGAGCTCTGTGTCATAGTCTTGGATAACCCCTTTAAGAACCTGAGATTAGTGATGTTGCTGTTCTTGGCTGTTATAGTAGGAGCCTTGCTATCAGTCACTGCCAGGTTCCAATGATGACTCCAGTGGTGGTAGAGCTCCTGAGCCAGCGCGATCACCATGTCATAACAGTACATCAGAATACTTAAACTGCCTTGGCACCTTGATGTACAGTTGTCACAGTTTGGGAAAGGGTTAATCTGCCTGTCTTTATTGAACGACAAAATTATGTATTATACCTACAGGTCTCCATTGCTCCTAGGACAAATGCAGCCTTAGGATTTGCTCAGATTTTACCAAGGGACCAGTATCTATACACCAAGGAGCAACTCTGTGAGAGGATGTGCATGGCACTAGGGGGCAGGGTGGCAGAAGCAATCACCTTCAACAAGGTCACCACAGGTATGTGACTATTTTCTAATTGTAGATTAATACCATTGCTCCGATATTTTTTTTTTTTGTTATAACAGTTGTAGATAAAAACTACTAATATAGTTCCATAGCTTTTGATAATTGTACACTAAGGGTTGGGATATACCGCAACACTACAGACAATTGCAAGATCTCCATACCTGCTCTATTCCTTGCAACAGCAGTCATGGCAACACGACCCTATTCTCTTTTATTATGTTGCAGTGTAGCTTAGTGAACACGCAATCTTTTGTTGCACAATAGGTGTCGTGGCCAAGATAGCCGTATAGTCCAATATGAGAAACCGCTTCTAGGTAATTAATCTGATACAAGCAGTATCTCTACTGAACAGATTGTTGTCACACTTATTCTCTCCATTGCACATAACAATGCTCCTGGGCCCTAAAGCAAAAACTGTAACAGGAATGTCCAACCATTACCTGACCTTTTATTGTTTTCATTGAAAATTCCAAACAATTTTCTATTTTCATTCAAGTCACAAAATTACAAAAGGGAAGTACAGTATGGGGCATGGTTTATAAATATGTCAAGACTTTAATATAGTATAGTGGACTCTGCAGTCCACCAAGAGAAAGAAAAAAAAATATTTTTGCAACAGTAATAATCTCCCCCAATAAAGAACCCCCACAGACACGGAGGTACATCACAGGTTCATCATTTCATAAAACATGAATACCATAATCTGAGCATAAACAATTTAGCACGTTTCAAATTTGCACTAGCAAACGTAAGGACGTCAGAAGATGCCAGACACTCGGCCAGTGAGCAAAGGCACTACGGGACATTAAATAGGGTGATCACTCCCATAGGAAAGATGCGGTCTCTCAGCAGTGTCTAATCATGCTCCCCATACTTTTACATACTAAGGGGTCTTTCATTTAAGGTACATCTCTCTTCTCAGTCTATGAATAGCATTCCTTTTTAGTTTTCAATTCCCGGATCGTGGGCAGATGTGGCTCCAGCCAGTGGAGTGCTAGAAGCTGCCTGGCCTGGTATAGAAAATCAGAATTTCCCATGAATCCATGTCAGACCTTAGGATCCGCCTGCAACTGTATATTGTATACTCAGTGAATGAGCGATAATACTCTATTCCAGAAAGGTCCTATAATAGTACTAATAACATGTATAATAGATGTTGCTGTGATAATGCACATTTAAGACCGGTTGCATCACTAGTTAGAAATCTGACCAGATGCAAACGAGACGTATTAGGTGCAACTGTAAGAGTCTGGAATTCACAGAGAGGAAGTTGGCCAGTAACTTGTAGCCTAGCCATTGGGTAATGGTAGAATAATTTTCTGCCATTTATGGTACTCTTGGGCACTTGGCCCCTTCTGCTACATAAGTGTAACTGCATTCTTGGCACCTATAGCTAAATTCCTACTTGCTTAATGTCAGTCTTACCATTTTTAAATTGTAATAATGTCTTCATTATTTATGAAGGTTTTCATGTTTATTTTCTTACGTAGGAGCTCAGGATGATCTGAGGAAGGTGACTCGTGTAGCATATGATATGGTGAAACAATATGGCATGGTGCCCAGCATTGGACAGGTGTCCTTTCCAGACAATGACTCTTCAACTGGCATTGGGAGAAGACCCTTCAGTCAAGGATTACAGGAAATGATGGATTATGTGGGTAGTATTTTATGATGGAAAAAAAGTATTAACATTGAAACTTCCATCCAATAATTAAATTATATTGTTGAGTAGTTTCTAAACTAGCTTGCAAGCTGGAAGTATGTCCAGCAGACAGGTACAGGATACTTGTCTAAACTTATTTATATATACATATTTATGTGCACATTTATGTATAATTGTTTGTCAATCATCTATTATCGACCATGGGAGCCACATGTTAAATATAACCGTAATTGATGATGCTGCTATAATTTGCTTTAGTTTTATTTTTATATTATGGTGACCTGCGTGGGTGTTGCCATCATATTACCCATTGTAGTTGACACCGGTTTATGGATGCTGGTTTCGTGTTGAGGATGCATTTATATTACTGTTTACTGTGCTTGGCATTATATATGGAATATAATTTTGACAAGTATTCTCTATCAGTGTTTTTGGACGTACGTCTTGTTTCATGCTGTATTTCTGCTCTGGCTGCGCATTCGCCCAATGCACTGGATGGAGTCTATGGGATAAGCCCATGTGCTTCTTCCTTTTCATAGTTTCTATACTATACAGCGTCAGCCCTGTTTACAGTTTATAGCCATGTGTATTGTACCTGGTTTACTTCTCCTACTGAGCCTGAACTGTATTATCGCAAGCCAAGTAATCCTTTTCTTTTAGGAAGCTCAGCAGCTGGTATCAACAGCTTATAAGCACACAGAGAAACTTTTGTTGGAAAACAAGGACAAATTGCAAGTGGTAAGGATCAATTTACCTACTTTTTGGTAGTATAACGTTGTACCGTGTTAGCCATTGAAAATAGTGGAAGAGTGAAGAAATCAGGCTATACCTTTTAGAGGCTAACTAAGCTTTTTACTTTTTGGAGCATAGTCTGAGTGGGAAATAGTAGTATGTGTGTATTTGGAATTATCCTTTCTAGTAATTAAATATACAAAGGTTTGTCAGTGTGTCTGCATGTACCAAGGCCTAATGTCAGCATTAAACAGGAGGTTCTCTGGTAAGTCAGTCACTGACAATGCATACATTTCTATCATTTTTCAATTTACTTATAGATAACTACATACGTTAAGTAACCTAGTAAATACAGTACACAGATTTTAAATAACATCTTGTCCTGATTTGTAAAGTGCTGTGGAATATATTGGCACTATATAATTTGAAGCTATTATAATAATAATAATAATAATATCTCAGGGCAGAATTCACCGTTCTCTTGGTTGAGATTGAAAATGGTTGACAGGTTTGTCAGATTGTAATAATGGAGCTCATGTAATGCAGTGGACAGTAAGTGTATCTTATCCCAGATTTCTGCACTTCTCCTGGTCTAAAGATTACATGTCACAAAATGCAAGTTCCCAGATAAAGGTCTGTGAAGGATGTATTGTGGTATCAGTACAGGCTAAGTAATGCAATATGTTTACAAATTGACTGCACCAGCAGAATAGTGAATGTAGTACTGAAGTATAATACAGGATGTTAGTCAGGATCAGTACAAAATAAGTAATGTAATTATTTAGAAAATGACTCCACCAGCAGAATGGTGAGTGCAGCTTTGAAGTATACACAGGATGTTACTCAGGACCAGTGCAAGACTACACTAGTAGACTGGTGAATGCATCTCTAGAGTATAATACAGGATCTAACACAGGATAATGCAGAGATGAAAACAATGCTCGATATACTTATAAGGACAAGAAGTACCCCTCCCAGCAGCCACCCATCAAATCAGATGAATGCATTAGATAAAATTACTAGATTTAACTATCCGTGCATTTTATTTATTGCTTAGTTAAATAGTTTTCCTAATATCAGTAAGTGGTGCCCCTCTCAAAAAGAGCCATAAAACAGAGGAAGCATTGTTTAATCAACTACCCTAATAACTACAGGTAGCTACTGAGGTTTAGCCTCTTTTAAGTCAATTGATATTTTCTTAAAATGGAAGATCCATTGAAACTTCTCTTTTGATCAGCTCACTAACTTGATACCTGTAAATTTGATACAGGCAAAGGCCCCACGTAGTGAATCACAGCTGCGGAAAAAACACGGCGAAAACCCACTGCGTCTCCTTCCACAGCGTTTTTTCATTGAGTTTTTGCTACGTTTTCTCTGCTTTTTTCCTTCCCCTGTTAAATCTAAAAGGAAAATGCGCGCTATTCCACAGCTAAAATTAACATGCTGCGGTTTTTAAAAAAAACAGGGCAGCTCTTTTTTTTTTTTTTTCTTCTTTTTTCTGCAACGTGTGAATGAGATTAAACAAATTCTCATTCAATTTACTGGTACTATAAAATCCAGCACTTTTTCTGCTGCCTTTTTGCAGCAGCCAAAAATGCTGCGTTTCTACAACTCGGATCATTAGCCACATTGAATTGTCGTCCTCATTGATTTGTCAGGACACCGGTGTCTTCCTATAATATGATGTCACCCACCTATTCTTCGTCAAAAGTCACTCATAATTTTGACTATGTACTTCACTCCACACATGATTGGCCTTTTTCAAACTTTTTGACCCAGTTATTTATTTTTTTTTTAATTTTTTGCCAAATGTGATGGTATCTGGTTTTCTCATTCTATACTTTCACTTTTTGCTCTCCATGGGTATTTTGCATTTATATGGGTTGTCTTCCCCTTTCCTTCTTCAGTGATGATGTTTTGAAGTTTGTGGATGCTGCATCCAATCAGTTGGCTGTAGCAGTCCTATCAAGATGTCCTCACTGCAGCAGAAAAATTAAAATCAGAAGGGCTATGGGCATCTTCGGAATGGGAGTCTCTATGAGCCCTAGTGAAAAGCCGCTAGATAGTTTAGTTACAGATACCACAAAGGGTCATAGAGCAAAACTTTTAAATTAACGCTATGTATAAATTAATTTTTCTGTCTTTTTTCAAAAAATATTCATATCTTTCATTTGTCTCCTTAGCTGGCTAATGCCCTCTTAGAAAGGGAGGTGATAAACTATAATGACATTGAAACACTTATTGGCCCTCCTCCTCATGGGCCCAAAAAAATGATCGCCCCACAAAGTTGGGTTGATGCTGAAAGGGATAAACAAGACACTGGAGAAGAGGAACCTCGTAGACCACCGCCTCGGAAAGATGAGGAGGAAGAAGATGAACCTAACATGACACCTGCCTAAAACAAGTGTCCGATACAATTTCTCCAGCCCAAAAGTGGATGTTTCAGAGATCATGCTGTCTCTTTGAGGGTAGTTTTTAAGGGTAATGGCAAGTTACTCCCTAGAGAATAGGAAGTAATAGTAGTTTGACTCTGGGAACCCCCTTCCAATCATGATAATAGGGGTCCCTTGTGCACTACATGAATGGAACAGCAGATCCTTCATGTGCATTATTGCTCCATTGAATTCTGTGGGAGACCTGGTAATTGCATCTCTATAACCGTTCCAAAGACATGAATAGCGTGTGAGAATGCATGCAGAACCTGCAGCTGCATTCATATGGGGCACATGGGACATGTTTTACATAGTAGATGAGGTTGGATAAAGACACCGGTCCATCAAGTCCATTCTTTAACTCTATAGTGTTGATCCAGAGGAAGGCAAAAAACCCCATGAGGCTTATGCCAATTGCCCCATGTCAGAGAAAAATCCTTCCCGACTCCAATCTGGCAATCAGTATAAAACCCTGGATCAACCTCTCTTGTGAACTGTAGGGGGGCCCAGTGGTCGGACTTTAATTATACACTAATTATACAGTTGTTCCCTATCCTGTAGGAAAACTTGTAATTACCAAAATAATACTTTAATTGTGGTATCATACTTGCAGCTTTTAGTACTGAGTCAAAGTTAGTGGATCCATCTAGAAGGAGATATATCCTTGCTTTATGCTTCCCATTCCATTTGAATCCACTGTCAAACAACTGCACCATTTACTTTCAAAAACTGTGTGTCTGATTCCAGCCTAAGGCTGAGGCCAAATGTTGGGGTAAAACTGTGTTTTGTTTTTGCTGTGGTTTTTTGAGCCAAAGCCAAGAATGGCTTCAAAAAGAACGGGAAATATAAAGAAAACACTTATACTTTCTCCCTTCCTCTAACCTTCCGACTTTGGCCCTAGAAAAAAAAAACAAAAAAAAACATAGCTGTGACGTTTGACCTCAGCCGAAGCATGAATTTGCATATGGCAAATAATGTTGAAATTTCTGACTGTCTCATTTAACTGAATCTGGTTAGCAGACCTCATGTACACTATTCATATGAATGCAACAGAGTTTCAGTTGCAAATAATTCTGCAACAAATCTACATGAATACACCCTGAGGCCCCAAGCACACATGGCAATGTGCAATGGAAAAACTGGTCTATACATCGGCTGGGTTTCCCAGCCCAAACCCAGTCAGGAAATGGGAACTGCATGCTTTATAATGATTTTTGATGCCGGGAGTCCCTGCTTGCCCACGGCTTTACTGTCCATACTATATATAATACAGGACTGTGAAGCCGCAGGCAAGCAGAGATTCTCAGCATCAACATGATGCAAGGCGCCCCAGTGTCCTGACAGAGTTTGCGCCTGGAAATTCGGCCGATATTTGATATCAGTCACCATGTTAATCTTTCTCTGTACCCATTTCCTGCACAGAGGGTGTTTTATATATATATATAGCCAAGCAGTGTGCCAATGTTATCCTTTTTCTTGCGACCTAGAGGTATATCATTGTGTAAATCCTCATTTAGGATTTTACTTTTTATATTTAATAAAGCAAATTTGAGTTGTAAATTTATGTGAATAAAAATGCATAGGTAAAGTGGATTTTTAGTTTTATGAAACATACATTTTCTATCAATGTGTCAGTTATTTTTTTTTAATCAGTATTCTGGCCATCTGTTTGTATTTAACATCCTTTTTGCATGAGCTTGTCATCAAAGAACTTCATGGATCTCAAACCACACATCCGTTCCCAGTCTGCGCCATACTATTATGTAGCTCTGAGCATATAGTTAACGCTCACCGACGTAATAGTACGGTGCTGTAATTCTCCGGGCACAAAAGTTGTGCCTGGGGCATTACTTCCTGCTCTCGGCTGTGTTAGGAGCCAAACTCTGAAAATATACCCTTGGCTACCGTAATCAATAGTGATCACGGTATCCAGGGAGTCCGGGGGCAAGATCGTCACCCCTCGGATCCCCTGCAATAAGATTGTGGCTTCCGAGGGGTTTTCATGGCAGCCAGGTGGCTGGGCAACGGCCTCAATACAGTAAAAAAGTTATAGGCGTCAGAATACGGTGACCCCAGGAAAATCGTTAATTTTCAAAAAGTGTCGTTTTATTTTTAAAAGCAGTAAAACATAATAAAAACCAATATAAATATGGTATCATCCTAATGACCTGCCGGACAATTTTTAATGCAGAGTGAACACAACGTAAAAACAAAATGCAAAAAATTGCATAGATAGAATTGTGTGTTATTTCACCTGATCCCCAAAAAACATAAATAAAAGCTAATCGAAACATTTTATGTAACCCAAAATAGCGGCAAATGAAAGTACGCAAAGAATAAGCCCTCACATAGCTATGTTGACAGAAAAATAAAAAAAGTTATGAATTTTGGAAGACTCGGAGGGAAAATTTGAAAATAGTTGCCGAGCATTAAAATACAAACTACCCTGCGTCCTTGAGGGGTTAACGCCTGTCATATGGATGCAAATCCATTTAGACCGATGTTAAAAAATTACCCAATTGACTTAAATTGGTCCATCCATGAAAACTGACAGAAACAAGACGTCTGTTAAAGCAGTATGTGTATGTCCCCATTGACTCCTATTATTCTTAAAAGGGGCATGTAATGGACATTAAGAAAATGTCCTTAACACATCCATTTTTCACATTTGTGTACATGGAGCCTTAATGAGGGGTTGTCCACCAACCAACTAACTGATCTTGGACTCTCTGATAACTCTGATGTTATGTTATTGGCATTGGAAATCACAGAGCAAGGAAAGCAAAGTAATGGGTAATTAATTCACTACACAAATGCACAGCTCTCTGTTACCTCCATATGTGCTAATAGGGCATTAGAAAGTGGTTCTTTAAAGCGGAGGCAATGTCACAGCTGCTGACATGTCCATTTTCATAAGTGCTTGCATATGCCATTAAAGAGGACCTTTCACATCCTCTGGCACCTTCAGTATTATATGCCATTAGAAAGCTGACAGTGCACTGAATTTAGTGCACTGTCAGCTTTCCTGATGTGCACCTGGGTTTCAGGAAATATCGGTGCCGTTAATTTTGGCACCAATATCCCTCCACTGTCAGAAGGGTGGGGTTCCTTACCGCCCAGCGATGATGCTGATCATTGAGGCCCGTCCTACTGGCGGTGGAGGGATATCAGTGCCAAAACTAACGGCACCGATATCTCCGGCACCTGGGCATGCACTGATCGTGAATATTAATCCCTCTGGTGCCTAAGTCAAACCTGATCAAGGCACCACCTTCTTACTGGTAATTGTTGTTTTTCTGGAACAAAGAGTTGCTATGGCGCCAAGAGCATATTGAAGACTTGCCATCAGCACACTTCTATTACAGGCTGCGCTAGTCAGCCATTAATGGAGATATAGGCATTTTACAATACATTTAAACGCATTAGCATTACAGTGTATTGTATTAGTGATGAGATATAAATATAAAAGTTTAAATCAACCCCCTTTTCCTAGGTTAGATTTAAAAACAAAGTAAAACACACACATTAGGTATTCCTGCATCTGAAAATCCCCAGTCTACAAACTTAAAGACGTTTGTTATAAAAGTACATCTGGCCCGGCAAACAAAGATGCCTTACACAGCTCAGTATACGAAACTATAGAAAAAGTTACAGATGTCTGAATGTGGTGATTTTTCTGGATTCTTTTTAGAAGTGTTAACAAAAACTAAAATTTTGGTATCGTCGTAGTATAGTCATGCTGACCCACAGAGTATAGGTAACACATCATTTTGGCTGCATAGTGAACACTGTAAAAATCTCTAATTCCACCTCACCCTGAATTTTGTTTTCCAGCTTCCCAGTGCATCCTACAGAATATTAAATGGTACTATTACAAAGTACAATTTGTCTTTCAAAAATTAAGCCTTTATACAGAAAAATTATGGCTTTTGGATAGCAAGATTAAAAAAACAAAAATTGAAAAATGCCTGCTGCTGTAAGGGGTTAAAGAGACTGCAGGAAAGTAACAACCAATTTTTGCATGCACAATGTTATCTATCATTTTTACAATATTCATATATTATATATTCATATAAATGAGACACAGAGTTAAAGGGGTTGTCTAGGGAGTAATAAAGTTCACCAGTGCATTGCCTGTTTAAAGGGAGTCTATAATTGGGATTTTACATATTTAACTAAGCCTACACTGCACAGGGGGTTGTGTAAGAAGAAATCCAAGATGGCACACAGAGCATGCGCTGTACGCTCGGCCCGAAGCCAAAATGGAGAGTGGATTGGATTAGGTATCCCTGTGTACGAAAACACCTGGTATACAAAGCTATAAAAATATTTTTCCTGTATGGTGAAAGCCATAGCGGGAAAAAATAAATTAAAAGTGCCGAACCGCCGTTTTTTCACTGTTTTACCCCTGATAAAAAAATTTTTTAAAAAAGTGATCAAAGCAATAGACATTCCCCAAAATGGTATAACTAAAAAGTACATCTGGCCCCGCAAAAAAGGACACCCTATGCATCCCCATGCACAGAAATATAAAAAAAAAAAGTTATGGTTGTCAGAACATGGAGACTTTTAGAAAAAAAAATTTTTTGCAAAGATTTAGAGTTTTATTAAGGGGTTAAAATGTAAATAAAACTATTTAAATTTGGTATCCCCAGAATCATACTGAAACATAGAACACAGGTGACGTGTCATTTTGGGTGCAGAGTGAACGCCGTAAAAACTAAGCCCGCAAGAAAGTCGCACAAATGCACTTTTTCTCCAATTCCCCCCATTCTGAATTTTTTTTCCAGCTTCCCAGTACATTGTACAGAATAATAAATGGTACCATTATGAAGAACAATTTGTCCCGCAAACATTAAGCCCTCATATGGCTCTATGAATGGAAAAATAAAAAAGTTCTGGGGTTTGGGAGGTGGGGAGTCAAAAACGAAAATCGAAAAATGTCACCAGCGGGAAGGGGTTAAGGTACATGGCCATGTCTTGAGCACTTAGGTCACTTAAGTCTGTTAGGTCTGTGTAAGGAGGGAATGAAAGATATCAAAGAGTCGTTTAGGGTTATTGGAGAGAGAAGAGATGAGAGTGGTGAAGTAGGCTTGTTTGGCGAGGTGAGTGGCGGAGTTATAGGCTTTGAGTATAGCCTTGAAGGAAATTGGCAGATGAATTTGACTTTCTCCACAGACATTCAGCACATCTTGAGCACTGCTGAAGAAAACGTGTTTGATGAGTATTCCAAGGTTGCCAGTGTCTGTGTTGGGAGTTTTGGATAGTCAAGGGTGCTACTATATCCAAGGTGGTTTTGAGAGTCTTGTTGTAGTGCTTGGTGGCCAGTTCAGGACAGGAAAGAGAAGAGATGGGGAACAGTGATGACTGTAGGGTGTCTGAGAGGTGCTGCATGTTTACAGCGTGTAGATTCCTGTATGTGCAGTAGGTCGGTGTGTTTTGCGAAGGACAAGAGCCTTTGATAGTAAAGGAAAGAAGGTTGTGGTCAGAAATTGGTAGGCAAGCGTTAGTAAAGTCAGAGACCTAAGAAGACCAGATCAAAGTTATTACTATCTTTGTGTGTGGGAGAAGTAGTAAGCTGGGAGAGACCAAGAGAGGCGGTTAGTGATAGAAGCTGAGAAGTTCATGGGGAGACAGGAGTGTTAATATGAATGTTGAAATCACTTATGATGACGGTAGGAATTTCACAGGATAGGAAATTGGGAAGCCAAGAAGTGAAGTGATCTAAGAACTTGTAGAGTGGACCAGGGAGGCAGTAGACTACAACTTCTTACAGGGAGGAAGGACGGAAAAGTGTGATAGTGTGGACCTTAAAAGAGGGGAAGGAGAGCGATGGTACTTGAGGAATGACAATGGTTCGGTCACATCACTGACTATTGGAGCAGCTGAAGGAGAACCAGGAACAAGAGTTGGGTCCTCTTCTGCTGTCTTCAGCAAAAGATAATGAACGGGGATCCAAGGGACCAAGTTGTACATTAGTAATAAAGCTTAATCAGTTCTGGGAATGTTTTGGTAAATGTTAATACTTCTCTAATAACCCCTTTAACTACACACTACTGACATATACATTGGCACACAAGGTCTACTTGAGGATTATGTCAATTCTATATTGGAAATTTTCCATATATATAGACAAGAAAATCTAAGACACGCCTATACTTTTAGTATAAATGACTGATAAAGACACTTATTGTGAAACTACAACTCCCAGCATGCATACTTGCTCTGTTGTTGTTGTTGAAACCCGGGCCGTCATCAGCCAGGTGCTGACTGCGGCTGTTTTTTGTTTATTTTTTTAAATAGGCTGTTACTTGTTGGAGTAACCTCAGCAGGTAACGGGCCCTATTTACTTACCAATCCCCGCTGCAGGAGCGGGGGTCGGTAAGTAAGGCCGGGATCGCCTGGCGATTTGGTTCAGACCAAATAGGTCCAAACCAAAACTGCTATCATCATACTCTGGGGTCTCTTCAGACCAGTGGCGTAACAATTGCGGTCGCACCCTTTGCGGAAGGGGTACGGGGCCCGCGGCCAGATGGAAATGGCCAGGGCCCCAGCCACCATGATAGCGGTCGGGGAAAGCCTATGACGTCTGGGGCACATGACCTCAGTCGTCAGGCAGAAGAGGGCCAAGGAAGATGCCGAAGACAGCAGGATGGAGCGAGGATGCCCAAGAGAGGTGAGGTAAGTTTAGGATAAGCATTTGTTATTTTTAATCACTTCCCCTGGGCCTCTACTTATTATACTCTGGGGTCTGAGGATACCCTAGAGTATAATAATAGCACTGGCTCTAGGGGGGACTCATATAATACTGTGTAGGGGCCAGTGTGGATCATATAATACTGTGTGGGGGCCACTGTGGATCATATAATACTGTGTGGGGGCCACTGTGAATCATGTAATACTGTGTGAGGAGGCCACTGTGGAAAATATAATACTGTGTGGGGGCCTCTGTGGATCATATAATACTGTGTGGGGGCCTCTGTGGATCATATAATACTGTGCAGGTGCCACTGTGGTGCATACAGTGGGGAAAAAAAGTATTTAGTCAGCCACCAATTGTGCAAGTTCTCCCACTTAAAAAGATGAGAGAGGCCTGTAATTGTCATCATAGGTAGACCTCAACTATGAGAGACAAAATGAGAAAACATATCTAGAAAATCACATTGTCTGATTTTTAAAGAATTTATTTGCAAATTATGGTGGAAAATAAGTATTTGGTCACCTACAAACAAGCAAGATTTCTGGCTCTCACAGACCTGTAACTTCTTCTTTAAGAGGCTCTTTTGTCCTCCACTCATTACCTGTAGTAATGGCACCTGTTTGACATTGTTATCAGTATAAAAGACACCTGTCCACAACCTCAAACAGTCACACTCCAAACTCCACTATGGTGAAGACCAAAGAGCTGTGGAAGGACACCAGAAACAAAATTGTAGACCCGCACCAGGCTGGGAAGACTGAATCTGAAATAGGCAAGTAGCTTGGTGTGAAGAAATCAATTGTGGGAGCAATAATTAGAAAATGGAAGACACACAAGACCACTGATAATCTCCCTTGATCTGGGGCTCCACGCAAGATCTCACCCCGTGGGGTCAAAATGATCACAAGAACAGTGAGCAAAAATCCCAGAACCACACGGGGGGACCTAGTGAATGACCTGCAGAAAGCTGGGACTAACGTAACAAAGGCTGCCATCAGTAACACACTACGCCGCCAGGGACTCAGATCCTGCAGTGTCAGACGTGTAACCCTGCTTAAGCCAGTACATATCTGGGCCTGTCTGAAGTTTGCTAGAGAGCATTTGGATGTTCCAGAAGAGTATTGGGAGAATGTCATATGGTCAGATGAAACCAAAGTAGAACTGTTTGGTAGAAACACAACTCAAAGTGAATGCTGAGTTGCATCCAAAGAACACCATACCTACTGTGAAGCATGGGGGTGGCAACATCATGCTTTGGGGCTGTTTCTCTGCAAAGGGACCAGGACGACTGATCCATGTACATGAAAGAATGAATGGGGCCATGTATCGTGAGATTGTGAGTGCAAACCTCCTTCCATCAGCAAGGGCAATGAAGATGAAACATGGCTGGGTCTTTCAGCATGACAATGATCCCAAGCACACCGCCAGGGCAACAAAGGACTGGCTTCGTAAGAAGCATTTCAAGGTCCTGGAGTGGCCTAGCCAGTCTCCAGATCTCAACCCCATAGAAAACCTTTGGAGGGAGTTGAAAGTCCGTGTTGCCCAGCGACAGCCCCAAAACATCACTGCTCTAGAGGAGATCTGCATGGGGGAATGGGTCAACATACCAGCAACAGTGTGTGCCAACCTTGTGAAGACTTACAGAAAAAGTTTGACCTCTGTCATTGCCAACAAAGGATATATAACAAAGTATTGAGATGAACTTTTGTTATTGACCAAATACTTATTTTCCACCATAATTTGCAAATAAATTCTTTAAAAATCAGACAATGTGATTTTCTGGATTTGTTTTCTCATTTTGTCTCTCATAGTTGAGGTCTACCTATGATGTCAATTACAGGAAGGCCTCATCTTTTTAAGTGGTAGAACTTGCACTATTGGTGGCTGACTAAATACTTTTTTCCCCCACTGTATAGTACTGTGTGGGGGCAACGTTGGATCAAATAATACTGTGTGGGGGCCACTGTGGAGCATATAATACGGGGGCACTGTGGAGCATATAATACTGTGTGGGGGCCACTGTGGAGCATATAATACTGTGGGGGCCACTGCGGAGTATATAATACTGTGTGGGGCCACTGTGGAGCATATAATACTGTGTGGGGGCCACTGTGGAGCATATTATACTGTCCCAGTATTGTTCACGTGCCAGGCGCTGCGCTTCTCACTCACCGTATTATTGATAACGGCAGTTGTGGGTATAACAGTTGTATCCCTTTCAAGTATCTGAGATATCGCTGCAGCACCTGTAACCGTTACTATCAAGAATTCACTCAAGGCAGGGCTAGGAGGCCCCGGACAAAAGTTTGCATCGGGGCCCACAAGGCTTTAGTTACGCCACTGCTTCAGACCCCAGAGTATAATGAACGGAGGCCTAGGGGAGGTGAGTGAATATAGTAAACAGTGTTATTTACGTCTCCTGCACTCTGGTGTGACTCTGTGCTGTCTTCGGCCCTCTTTAATGACATCACGTGGGTCAGGCTGGCATTGCGACACATAATGACTCCAGCATAACCCATCTATCTGACGTCATCGAAGATGGTCGAAGACTGAGTAGGGAGTCATGCCGGTGCCCGGAAAAGGTAAGTAACATGTTTTTTTTTTATGTTTGTCACCTCCCCTGGGCCTCCAATCTTTATACTCGGGAGTCTGAAGCAGTGGCACACTTTATGAGCTGGTCATGTCCAAAAAAGGGACGTGACCTGGACACTTTAAGTCCCCTATGAGTGTGGCAAAGCCACCTTTCTTGTGATGTGGACATAAAGTTTCTAGGTCACGTCCCTTTTTTGGACATGAAGCACATAAAGTGCTTGCCTATGGTGTAAATTCTGTGAGATGGATGGGAATTGTTTCCATTGCATCCCCCCAGAATTTACACCACCCACCCACAGTTTCCATCAGATTACAACATCAAAATCACCATACAATGATAGCAACCAAAAATTATGCACTCAAAAATTCTGTATGGATGGAGAATGATCTCCTTAGGTGGTTACAAGAATCCCTTCAGTCCAACAATGTGTACAATGTCATATGGGGCCCAGTACTCCAACAGTACAACTGCTGAAAAGCTAAGCCCCCTTGCCTTTATGTTACTAGACACACGGTATGGCGACACCCAGTACTGTAACCATGTGAACAGGACAAAATCTTGTCATGTGACCACCTAACAAGTGCACCTCTTAGTGTAACTGGAAGGTCCCGCCCATTTGTCATTTCGAAGAGCAATATGTTGGTGAGCCTTTAGCAATATGGTCGTTGTGACAAATAATATTTTATTTTACCCCGTCAGTACAGTTTAATCATGCCTTTTCCACACAGTCATTTATTTATTTATTTAGTCTTTATTGTTAAACAAAATCATAACATAGTTAACCTCATAAAAGTCTGAATAAAGGGTATTCGCATTGAAGCATACCGCCCTCCATCTTTACGATGGGCAAACAGCATGCTATTGTTGCTGGCGGAAGTATACGTCCCGTACGTGACTTCTAATTGGCTGCAGACACTCTTCGCTTCTGATTGGCTCTTGCGCTTCATATCCCATAGTGCAACGGGACGTTTCTTCCTTTCTTTTCGGCCATTTTCTCCCTATAGAGGTATGTCTAAAAGTTCCAGGGCCGTAGTTTTTGCTATCTGTTGCCATCCTTACTTGCCGGGTCGTTTTCGTTGCTGCAGCCGGTTTGGTTTTGATGCGTTGTTCCCGGTTGTCAGTTTTGAGGCGTTATTGGGGGGAGATTCACAAGTTGTAAGTGGTTTGAGCTCGCCGGCTGGGCCTAGTGGCCGAGGATGAGGGTGTACGGCGCGGACGTGAAGTTACTTAGAATGCGGCGAAGGGTGATGTTTGCAGCCGATGTTAAGAGGAGGATACGGGGGCGTTCTGTACTGACAGTCTGCTTGTTAAGGGCGTCCCTCCCGGGTGTATATGGGACTCCAGGCCTTATCAGTGACTCTGAGGACAACTTGCATGTGTGCACATGTATCTTGAGGCAGTTAACTGGGAGGAGGGAAGCAATTCATGGCTGCACCCCGAAAGCTTATTAAAGTTGTAGTGGTCGTATTTTGGCTGTAGTGTAGTGTGCCTTATTATGTGACCAGTTACGAGCACCCATGTCTCAGTATTTGCCATTTCCCCACTGACCAGGATCTTTGGCCTCAATTACTTGGGTTAAAGGGATTTACCAGACTCTCTAATAACTGACATGTTACATTTGTGTTGTCCTAAATGTTCAGGTGTTTACTAGGGGACCCCCTCAGATCTACATGCTGCTGTGCTAGATAGGCATGGTCAGTGGGATTTAGGTGTGCTGTGTACATGGGGGCATCCAGTTTGGCTGACTCTTAGCACTTGAGGAATTCTGTGCTTATTTATGCCAATTTTCAGATTTCAGTTACGTGTTCATTCTGTCATGATTTATCTGTGAATGCTTTTGGGGGTGTTACAGTATATGGAAAAAGGTTATCTCTGTATGCCTCTATACTCTTGATGCTGGGGTTTACTGTCTTTTATGTACTGTTTGCTTGGAAAATGTCATCCTGGTGCTTGTCCTAGGTCATAACTTTTCTGGTAGCTGAAGACTTAAAGGGCTTTGCTGTATGCAGAGTTGTAAACTTGTTTTTGTGTATCCACACCTGCACGTAAACTATAATTTGCTATACTGTCACTCTATACGTACACCTGGTAGGCTTTATACAACTATAATATTGCAGCTCCTGAAAAACCTTTAAAACACTTTATTTAGGGATTAAGGCGCCATGGCCCCCAGCAGGAATGGCATGATCTTGAAGCCTCACTTCCACAAGGACTGGCAGCGACGAGTGGCCACCTGGTTTAATCAGCCCGCCAGGAAGATCCGCAGGTAAGGTTATGGTCATTCAG
Source organism: Leptodactylus fallax (assembly GCA_947044405.1). Classification (NCBI taxonomy): domain Eukaryota; kingdom Metazoa; phylum Chordata; class Amphibia; order Anura; family Leptodactylidae; genus Leptodactylus; species Leptodactylus fallax. The sequence continues at coordinate 2,748,531 of CAMRHE010000021.1, forward strand.
TAGAAATTGCTCTGTTTGTTTAAGATGTGTGTTTCAGGTCTACAGTCAAGTGATGACAAATTCTCCGGAATCTCTGTATTTTCTGTGATGATTCCATATTTGAACCCTTTTCCACCTGATGACTGTAGACTGATAGTGGTGTGTGCAGTGAGTGAATTTTTGCACCACTTGCTGGTTTATTGGTTACCTAAAATTGCTAGACAACTGGGGATGCTGGTATGTTTGGCAGATGGGTCTCTAATTATGTGGTTGTTTGGTGTTACAGCTTGAGTTGTATATGCAGTGGATGTCATGTGTTGGAAACCCTGATCTGTGAGGCATTGCCTGTTATACTGCTGTTCTGGTAAAGTCTGACCTACACTCTCATTGCTCTTAACCAAATAGACGCAAGGCACGTCAGGCCAAAGCCCGCTTAATAGCTCCAAGACCTGTTTCAGGACCAGTCAGGCCGGTGGTGAGATGTCCAACTGTCAGATACCACACAAAGGTCCGAATTGGGAGAGGCTTCAGCTTGGAGGAACTTAAGGTGAGTGCAAACATAGGTGTTGATAAAGCTCATGCAGTCCTGCAGTATCCTATAATTATGTAAGTGGATTATCGGGAAGGTAAAGAAAGCAGTGAATTTGCCCATGGCATCCTTCAAAAAAAATTTGGTGGTTGTAGACTACTTTTCAGGTTTTGATTTTGATACGTGACTAAAGCTTGAATAGATGTAGCAGAACTACGTAAGTCATTCCACCTTAGAACACTATTTGGCGTTCATTGTATGAACCCTGCTCTGCCAATGTATTTTTGTTCTCTGAAGTTGTTGTAATTCGAGTAATGGTATTATGTTTTCTTTGATTTGTCTGTAGTCACTGACAGCCAAGTGATGACAAATTCTCCGGAATCTCTGCACTTCTGTGATGATTCCCTTGAACCCTTTTTTTCTGATGGCTGTTAGTTATTCTGCAATATTAATGTTTTTTGTGTAGATGGTTTTTAAACAATTGCTCTCCTATGCAGGCTGCTGGCATCAACAAGAAAGTTGCCCGGACTATTGGCATCTCTGTAGATCATCGCCGTCGCAACAAGTCTACAGAATCGCTGCAGACCAATGTGCAGAGGCTGAAGGAGTACCGATCCAAACTGATCGTCTTCCCACGCAAGCCCTCTGCTCCCAAGAAGGGAGACAGCTCTGTAAGTACTGTTTTGGTACTAGTCTTTTTTTGACAATAGTGGTCATATGAGTTACTCATTCAGACTTTTATTTGATACATGTTACATTAGCACCATAAAGTAACATTGTACTAAATTTCTAAATTGGTCTTTATACTGGCTGTTTGTTCAAATGCCACTTTCCCTGTACATGACCTTAGAGTTATCGCCATCTAGTAAAGTAGTGGCATATCATTAGGAATATGCCATCACCTAAAGGTGTTGTCCGGGCTTAAAGGGGTTTTCCGGGCAAAAAAAACTTTTTTTTTTTTTTTTAAAGGTCTTAGCGCTATTAATGGGTTAAGTGCACCCAAATACCTTTAGCAGTGTTTTGAGTGATTTCTGGGTTTCTCTGGGAGCTTCTGGTATCCTCTGAATTTGTTTAAATGGATTGCTTCCTTCTCTCTTATCCTAAAATTACCATGATGTATTACTCTTCACTCAAATCCCCCCTCTATCTCCCTCTTCCTCAGTCTCTCACACCCCCTCCCTGTTTCCCTAGCTAGCCTGTGGGCTACTAGCCCTAGCTAACTCAGCCCGCTCCCATCATACTTGTCTGTCTTCAGCTCTGGATTTTCTGGGCATGGGAGATCTTTCTGTCCCTTTCATCTGCTGGCGCCTACACAATAGAGCTGGAGTGCTCGGGCTCTATTGCGCAGGTGCTGGAGGCTCTTCACATCTGCCTGCACAATAGAGCCATCTGCAGGTGCCGGCAGAAGTGAAAGAAGTGACAATCCGTGTCAAGAAGATCAGGCCATGAAGACAGGCAAGTATGGTGGGGTTGGGGGAGTATTGGCGACGTTCCATTTCTGGGAAATAGAACGTCATCGTGAAATCAGAAAATGTACCTGGGTCGGTCACATGACCACCCCGGCGATCTAGGTAAATATACATTTTTGATTTAGTTAGAAGTTAGGCGGGGGGAGGGTGTTTAGTATTAAATTATAACTTTATTCCGGGCAACCCCTTAAAAGCTATTTATGGCCTATCCTCAGGAGAAGCAGGCCCATAGACCGATCAGCTGGTGCTTGTCCTATACACTATACAGTGCTGCAAGCAGAAATATCCTTTTAATGATCAGTAGGGGTCTGACTCCTGGGTTCCCATGGAACTTGAGATTAAAGGGGCTGTAGCAATGCATGTCATTTATTCCCTGTGCAGTGGTGACATGTCTGTGAGAAGATGTTGGTGAATGTAGTTTCCTGCACAGCCTGGTGGTTGAGAGCTTCCCTGTCATCACTGCGTAGCTGTGATGATTTGTTTGAACCTTTTTACATTGATGACTGTAGGATAAAATCCCCTTAACACAACATACATTTTGTACTAACTTTTTTTTTCTCTCCATTTTCAGGCTGAAGAGTTGAAGATGGCCACCCAACTTAAGGAAACTATCATGCCAATCCGCAGTGTAAGTTTTCAATTTTGTATTTATGCTGGCTATAGATAAAATAAAGCCACAGCTTGCATGAGTGAGTGACTGGACAAGGTTTCCATTTAGATTCATGCTGCTGATAATGCTGTCATCACCAGAGTACGGTGAATCTCTTGGTGCATTGGCGTTAGTACACAATTATCCATTTTCTATATGGTTATTTTGGTTAGTGTTTGCTCTTGTCTGCCACTGTGTTCTGTTGTTTGTAGACTTGGTAAAGGCTTTCTCAGTCAGGTGTTATTTTGCAGTTTTTATTGAAGTATTTTAGACCTCCCTACAATTGTCCTGCTTGTAGTTTTCCGTAAGCTAAAATTGGTTTGTACTCAAAGTAACTCCTACTTAAAGCTAAGGCCCCAGATGGCGTTCCCCAGCAAAAAAGCGTTGCAGGAAAAACAGCAGCGGGAATGCATCGTGGTTCTTCCTGCAGCACTTGAGAGGTTGCAGAGGTTTCCTCTGCAGACTTTCTGTTTAAATTATACCTATGGGGAAACTGCTGGCATTTCCGTAGGTATAATTGACATGCTGCAATTTCCAAAACTGTGGCGGTTTTGGAAATTGCCACTTGTCCGCAGTGTGGTTTTTACTGCAAAGTGGGCATGGGATTCGCTGGAATCCCATTCACTTTGCTCTGACGGTAAAACGCTGCGACTTTTTCCATGGTGTTTCCACTGCAGGCAAATTGCGGCGTTTACGCCACACTTAATAAGGCTTCATTTACTTCTTGTCAGAGCTTTAGTGTAGGAGTGTTTCCCAGTGAGAGATGCCACTGTATAGCTTTATTTTGGCATATGTCTGTCATGTCAGTTTAAAACAAAACAAAAAAAAAATTACAATGTGCAGTATACATTTTGGTGGTGTAAGTAGGCTCCTTTCCAAATAGCAAAGCACAGCCTGCTGCATTTTCCTTCAGTGCTAAAAAGGGTGACTTTCATCTTGGGTGAGTTGGGGGGGGGGGGTGCTATTGCTATATTCAGTGGATGTGCTGGGAACTCTCCTATCACACATGATGCATGATGCTAATAAGATGTGAACAGAGATTAGCCCAAGTTCAGTCAGTTTAAGTACAGTCCAATTGCTCTGATTTGTCACAAGATCAGAACTATCTGAAAAACTGACTGGTGGAGATGAAGCACATTCTGCCTGTGTGTCAATCACTGAAATGTAAAAAGAACAAGATGGAAGGTTTTTGATATTGAGGCACATGTTTGGCACAAAGGGCCTATATTGGTAATAACTTCACAAGTCTAAGTTTGGACATGAGTCTCTAGTGTTTTGGATAAAACTGTGACAACTCCAGGGATGTCTGCATTTATTTGGAAGGGTTTGATTTTCTAACTTGTACACTTCACATATGATCTTGATACAGCATATGTGTCTGAAATGGAGTATCATCTTAAGCTCTAGCTGTATCTAGTGGAAAAATATTTTTAATCCTCAATTCATGTTGACAGATATTTGGTGTATTCACACTGTGGTCAAGTTTGTTTATTTCTGTGGTGGTCATGCACTGTATGAGTCTATAAATCAAGGTTGGGTGGTGGTTTTGTTTTCGGATTTTGCTTCTTTTGAGTCCAGGCTCATTAAACTACAGCAAAGAGCATGTATGGTTTAGGTGTTTTACTGTTTTATTTTTTTTTGTATTTTTTTTACCCTTTTTTTAGGTCTACAAGAAGGAAAAACCAAGAGTTATCTCAGAGGATGAAAAGAACTTCAAAGCATTTGCCAGTCTGCGTATGGCACGTGCTAACGCTCCGTCTCTTTGGCATCCGTGCCAAGAGAGCCAAGGAAGCTGCAGAGCAGGATGTGGAGAAGAAAAAATAAAACTTTAATGAGAACTGTTAATAAAACAAAATGTTCTGTAATTTTGTTTGAGTTTTTCATATTACTCTTTATCCTGTTGCTGGAAGACATCAAATTACTTATGCATGAGGGACACACTTTTGGACTCCCTATATACTCCTTGGAGACAGAACAAGTTACACTGAGCAGTAATTTTTAGTGAGATTGCATAATCCATCTAGTTGTCAGTGAGCAGTTTACTGCTGGTAATGGGGGTTTACTCATTGTATAGAATTTTTAGTTAAAATTTATGTGGATTTAGCGGCCAATAGCAATGAATGAAATCCACATTGAAAATATGCACTGAAGAGGAAATGCCTTGAACTTAATTCACTGCTTGACTTGAATCTTCTGCAAGAGTGGCACGTGAGGCTTATTTCCCTGGCACGGCAGCGGAATCCTCACCCAGCAGTTTCGATCGGACCAAACACGGCCGAAATGAAACTATTATTATACTGTGAGGGTCTCTTCAGACCCCCGAGTATAATAAGCGGAGCCCCCGGGGAGGGGATCAAACATAAAAAAACAATGTTAACTCACCTTCCCTGGATCCGCAGCCGCCCTGTGCTCTTAGGGCGCTTCTGCCTGACGTAAGAGACAGCTCACAGGGCCTCAGGGGTCACGTTGACGTCATTACGCATAATAATGCGACGTAACCCGAGACCCAATCAGCTTTCGCTGACGTCAGGGAGAAACGCCCACACAGCGGCTGTGGAGCGCAGAAGAAAGTGAGTAAGAGTGCGTTCACATATGTCCAGCGCAGCTATCTTTTCCTCTGGCATGGTGCACTCAAGCCGGAGGGAAACTGATGCCAGGACGGATCCCATAGTTTTCTATGGGATTGGTTCTGGCACAAGAGGCATCAGTTCTGGCGCGGTATCTGTGCCTCAACCAGATGGAAAAACGTTACCTACAGCGTTTTTCCATCCGGCTTTCTTAAAATTTCATTAGCGCAGGGTGCTGCCTGAAGATGGATGCGGCATCGCCTGGCTTCTGCACAGTCTATGTACAATAGTGAAGCCGGTAATTGCCGGCTTCACTACTGTACCTGAGTGAATTGCTCAGGATTGGTTAAAGCTATAAAGAAACACTTGGATTCATTTTAAAGATGAGAATCTCCTCTTTAAAATGATACCAAGATCACCATGATCGTTCTTAAACATCCTGAGCGATTTGCTGGTGAAAATGATGTCCGGCATTGAAATCCCAATGCAGATCTCAATTCCCGACATCGTTTTAACAGTGAATCACTCTGAATGTGTAAGGTCAATCATGGAGATTTTGGTATCGTTTTAAAAATGAGATTCTCATTGCAGACACTTCCATCCATGTTAATCAGAGAGCATACTGTACTTTTGCTCTCTGATTGTCATAGAGGGTTAATGTAATACCCCTCTGAGCCTAATCACATAACCAGGAAGTTATTGGCGCTGTGACCCAGACATTTACCATCGTCCAGGTTGCAGCGCCAGAAGTGTCGCACCAAACACACAACACATGCACAAAGTCACCAATAAAGTACATTTTTTCACTGTCCCTGTCCTGTCCATACCTGATCTTTATAGAGTAAAATATGCCGCCCGCCTCTCTAGTGATATCTGTTACAAGCTAAAATAATAGTAATAGCAATTATCACTAGTATTATCACCATAATACTGTGTGCAGGGGCCGCTATGTGACATAATACCGTGTGCAGGGGTCGTCAGACTTACAATTATTGACCGGCACTCAAAGTACCTCAACTTTGATTTTTTTTAATTGAAATCGGCATGCCGAGCAAAAAAGGTTGCCTACCCCTGCTATATACGATTGATTTTGTCAAAATCCCATTCACTCATATTGTACTGTACTTTGATGATCCCTAGGGTCTTAGGCCTTAATCACAAGGTCAGTAATTTGCATCGTTGTTTGTGAGCGAAAACTTAAAATAAAAGTAATATACACAGTACAAAAGACAAGAACACCTAAATAATATTGAGTGGACATGATATACAGGTGCATCTCAATAAATTAGAATATCATCAAAAAGTTCCTTTTTTTTTTCTTTTAGTAATTCAATTGAAAAAGTGAAACCACATATATTATATTGAGTCATTAGAGTGAACTTTTTTAAGTGTTTAATGTTGATGATTATGGCTTACAGCCAAGGAAAACCCAAAAGTCGTTATCTCAGAAAAGTAGAATATTATATAAGACAACTGTAAAAAAAAAAAATAAAAATATTTAACAGAAATGTTGACCAAATGAAAAAGTATGTACAGTAAATGCACTCAATACTTGGTCAGGGTTCCTTTTGCATGAATGACTGCATCAATGTGGCATGGCATGGAGGCGATCAGCCTGTGGCGGCGCAGAGGTGTTATGGAAGCCCAGGTTGCTTTCATAGCAGTCTTCAGCTGGTCTGCATTGTTGGGTGTCTGGTGTCTCTCATCTTCCTCTTAACAATACAAGGTCAGGCGAGTATTCTGGCCAATCAAGCACAGTGATACTGTCGTTATTAAACCAGGTATTGGTGCTTTTGGCAGTGTGAACAGGTGCCAAGTCCTGTTGGAAAATGAAAATTCCATCTCCAAAAAGCTTGTCGGCAGAGGGGAAGCATGAAGTGCTGTAGAATTTCCTGGTAGACGGTTGTGCTGACTGGTCTTGATAAAACACAGTGGACCTACATCAGCAGATGACATGGCTCCCCAAACCATCACTGATTCTGGAAACTTCACGCTAGACCTCAAGGAACTTGGATTGTGTGCCTCTCCACTCTTCCATCAGACTCTGGGACCTTGATTCCCAAATGAAATGCAAAATTTACTTTTATCTGAAAACACCTTTCGACCGCTGAGCAACAGTCCAATTCTTTCTCTCCTTGGCACAGGTAAGACACTTCTGGCATCGTCTATTTGTCAGGAGAGGCTTGACACATGGAATGCGACACTTATAGCTCATGTCCTGGATACGTCTGTGTGTGGTGGCTCTTGAATCACTGACTCCAGCAGCAGTGCACTCCTTGTGAATCTCCCCAAAATTTTTGAATGGCCTATTCTTAATACTATCAAGGCTGCGGTTATCCCGGTTGCTTGTGCACCTTTTTCTACCACACTTCCTTTCACTCCACTTTCCATTAATATACTGTGATACAGCACTCTGTGAACAGCCAGCTTCTTTAGCAATGACCTTTTGTGGCTTACCCTCCTTGTGGTGTCAATGACTGCTTTCTGGACATCTGTCAAGTCAGCAGCCTTCCCCATGATTGTGTCGCCTACTGAACCATACTAAGGGACCTTTTTAAACGCTTAGGAAACCTTTGCAGGTGTTATTGGGTTATTCTAATTTTCTGAGATGACTTTTGGGTTTTCCTTGGCTGTAAGCCATAATCATCAACATTAACATAAATAAACACTTGCAAGAGTTCACTCTGTTTGTAATGACTAAATATATGTTCTATAGAAAAAAAAGAGACGGTGGCACTGCTAACACTTAATTTATATATACCAGTATACTTGGAAACATAAAATCAGACAGGAGTTGCATAATAATTATAACGCCCAAATAGGTGGTGCTCACGCCCCATAGAAAAAGAAATACATGAAAAAAATATAGGGAAAGAATAAAGGGGGCACTCACCCAGGTGTAGATTTTTTTTCATAAAAACATCTTTTTATTCAGTCCTAGATAAAAACACATCCATAGGATTTGATAGGGAGAGAGGAACTGCACGTAGAATGGGGTGGGCTTACACCCTCTGCGCTGTGAAGCCGATTTTTTTCGTCGGACACGAAGTCCTGCATGTCCGACTTTGCTTCCGACGAAAAAAAAAGATTTGCAGCGCAGAGGTTGTAAGCGCACACCCGCGCATTGCTTTAAAAACCCATTCAAATGAATGGGTTTTGAACCAATGCGTCGCTGACCTGTCTGTATCCGATGCCAATCTCGTTCGCCGAGATTTTCACTCGGATTGGCAACGGACGTACGGAAGCGCAGGTGTGAACCCACCCTCACCCATCCCGTCTGCTGTTTAATCTAGTCATTCTATGTGCTGTCAAATAGAATGTCCTGACATAGGACCCTGTGTGTACTTTCTCAGAGCTCAGCACTAATGACCCCAACAATGATCGTTGGAGTCAAAATTGATATTTAGGTTAGCGACATGGCTTAAAAAAATTGTGTAGGCGTAGTTATCTCTCATTGCAGCAAGGGGGGGGACCCACTTTTGTAACCTTTACTCTCCAGTTTGTTAAAACGGCCCATGTGCAGAGAGTGTAGCTTATTAGGGGCATAGCTATAGAGGTAGCAGCTCTAAAAGTTTTGCAGCAAAGCTCCTGAGAGCACAATCCGCTCCAAGTATCACCGTATTGAAGTTCAAATGAGTGCAATTGGTATATGAGCCGGCTCAGAGACTCACACAGACACACCTAGATAGTGTGTATAATGATCGGGCCCCTGACCATCCAGATCGGGCCCCTGACCAATGCATTTACATTGACAAAATGTGGATTAGTAATGGTCAGGGGCCGGACTTCACTAACATAAAGATGGCCGCTGCCGGCGGAGCACAGCGGCGGAAGACTGTCCCTACCTTGTCATGGGCCTGCCTCCTAAAGCCTGCATCCTGATTGACAGCTGTTGGAGCCAATCAAATTGCAGCGCATTGCTGCACGCGTCAATGACGTCATGACGCTGTGCGCGGCGGGATTCAGCAGAGGAGCCCAGAACAACAGTGTGAAGGTAAGTACTATTTACCCACACACAAAACAACTTTTCCCCTTATTTTGCCCCTAAATCTTTCAGCTTCACTGACCCCTCTGATAACTACAACCCCCAGCAGCTCCAGATGCTCTGGATCTGTTGAGAGTTGTAGTCCCCCCACCCCCCCCCCCCCCAAAAAAAAAAAAAAAAAAAAAAACGAATATCCCACTGTATTGTTATGCTGGTGCCTGCTCTAGGGCTCCAGCATGACAATACCTAAGTTGCAGAAACCGCTGAGGACTTTTCTGTCCGTCACTTTCAGTTTGAATATGGCGGACCTCATTATAATGGGGTCTGCCGGTGTCTGTGTGTAACCGCCATGTTAACAGTCCGCCTCTCAGTCATTCGGGTCCCATGGCCGCAGTTGTGAACCTAGCATAAGGCTATGGCTACACTACAACTTCCGTCATGGAACTAAAGATCGCCGTGTCGCCTTGGGACTCTTTCACACATTAGTGCATGGAGTCGCATTGGGACCCTCAGGTTGCAATGCGACTGCATTCACTAACATGAGTGAAGGGGTTACAAGGCGACACAGCGATCCACGTGACGGGAGTCACAGCTTTATTCATCAAAAACAATGTTTTCCACCTGCCGGAGTTTTGCGCCTAATTTATAATGAGGTGCGCACATAAATTAGTCGCGTCTTCCAGAGTCTGTGCACCTAAACAGAACTCCACACCAGCTCCTTGCTGATGTAGATCTCTGGGATCATTAACACTAGAAAACTGAAGTAAATGATAAAATGACAGGGCCAGAAAAGTGGTGAAAAACTCAAAAAGTCTCTTTTTTTGGCAAAAATTTTCACTTGCGCAAAATAATTGTTACTTTTTTAATGGCTTGTACATCACTTTTTTTTTAGCACACAAGCTGTGTTAAATCAGCTCCATTTATTTATTTATTTAATATGCTTACTTGTATAGCGCCATCATATTCCGCAGCGCTTTACAGACATTGACAGTCATATGTAGATTGTGAGCCCTATATGGGACAATCACTGTCATTGTCTGTAAAGCGCTGCGGAATATGATGGCGCTATATAAGTAAGAAAAATAAATAAATAAATAAATAGTATTTACACATACAAATAGGATGCATGATGTTAAAAAAAAATGTCATGCATCCTATTTAATGTCATGCATCCTATTCATACAGTGTATATACTATGAGGCTGATTTAACACGGCTTATTTATTTATATGGCAGATATAACCTTTTTAACCAACCCCCAATACAATATAATTTTGTCAATATGTTGTTAAAAAAAAAAATATATATTTATGCCAGGGGAGGTGAAAAACAACAAAAAAAATACCCTACTCACCTGTCCCCGATGCTGTAGTGTCCTCCCAGTGCAGTCCGATCCTGCTACTTGACTGTCTTCTGGCTGTGACGTCCCAGCTCCCTTCCGCTGAGGCCGTCACATGACTACTTAGGTCAATCAGCAGCCTACAGAAGGGACCCAGGGATGTCACAGATAGTGACGTCCCTTCGCCGTGGCTGCGGATTGGCCTTAGCAGTCATGTGTGGTGGGGACATGCGCCAACAGAGCTGCAGGACTGGGGAACACACGAACATCGGGGACAGGTGAATGTGTTTTTTTTTTTTTCGTTTTTTTTCACCTCTCCCACTCTAATTAAAAAATACATTTTTGCCTGGACAACCCCTTTAAAGGGATTATCCACTTTCTAATATTGTTATACCACCTGCAGGGTTCCAACACGCAGGACCCCCTGAAGATTAGCTGCATTGGAATAGCATGGCTCTCAGTAATGTTACCATACCAGGAGCCACGCTGCTCACTAGCCGTATAAAGTGTAGTGGTGGCTTTAGGTACTGCAGCGCTGTCCCATTGAAGTCTATGAGGCAGCACTACACTACCAAAAGCCGCAGCTGCACTTTGTACAGTGAGAGAGCAGTGTGGCTCCTGGCATATAATCATTACTGGAAGTCACGCTGTCCTGGTGAAGCTGATCTGCAGGGCTCCAGGTTGTCAGACTTCCACAGATCTAAGGGCTCATTCACACAACAGGATTCCAAGGCCGTGTGCTGGCTGTTGTATTAGCAGCACACGGTCCGATAGATTTTAGTGGATCTATTCACACGACCATTGTTTTAACGGTCTGTGTGAATGATCCAAGAAAGAAATAGAACCGGCTATTTTTGGTGATTTTATGGATCTCTCAATAGACTCATGTCAATGAGGGATCCTTGAAAACAGATTTTCTTAGGGTGTACACTGTGCTGGGCACTGTCATGTGAGTGTAGCCTAGAATATTAGAAGGTGGATAACCTTTTTAAAGGGGTTATGCCATGAAGAATAGTTATCTGTTATCCATAGGATCGAGCCCTCAGAATCGGGGTGTTTTTCTTCTAACTGAATCCAGGCTGAATGTAGCTGTGCCCAGCTGGACGGGAAGCAGCCGTGCACCCATTAACTTGAATGGAAGTGCCTGAGATAGTGAAGTACAGGACTTCGGCTATCTCAGTTACTCCCAATAAAGTAAAAGAGTGCATGGATGCTTCCTATCCAGCAGGGCACGGTTACATTCAACCTGGATTCAGTCAGACTAAATTCACTGTGGTGAGAAAAACAACCCCATTCTCAGGATCGGGAATCGGGATTCATTATCGTCTGTCCTATGGATAAAGTAGTAGTAGTTCGGTGACTCTGGCCTCGTAATAATCCTGGAGCATGTAAGGGATTCAGGTACAGGAAGCGTAGGTCAGTGGGGACTTGTGTCACCACATTTCAGGAGCCATAGTCAGGGCACTTCTCTGTCCTTAAGGCTGGGGCCCCACGTGGTGTAAACGCCGCGGTTCACCTGCGGCGTAAACGCCGTGGAAAAAAAAGCGGCGTTTTACAGTCACAGCAAAGTGGATGGGATTCTAGTAATTCCTATCCCCACTTTGCGTTAATATACGTGTTGCAGACATGCGGCGATTTTCAAAACCGTTGTGGTTTTGGAAATCGCTGCATGTTAATTATACCTACGGAAATGCCGGCAGTTTCCCTATAGGTATAATGGAAGTAGAAATTTCACAGAGGAAGCCTCTGTGAACTTTCTATCAAAAGCGTTGCAGGAAGAACTGCAATGCGTTGCTGTCGTGGTTTTTCCAGCAGAGCTTTTTTGCTGCAGGACGCCATGTGGGGCTTAGCTTAAAGGGGTTTTCCAGGGCTTTCCTTTTTTTTTTTTTTTAATTGCTGACCTATCCTTAGAAATGTCATCAATTGGAGATCTGTTGGGGGTCTGACACCTTATCCCCCTGTGGTTCAGCTGGTTAAAGAGGCAGTGGCCCTCTGAGTGCTGCTTCTACTTCACAGGACATGTGACATTATGTTCATTGATCACATGGCCTGATCACAGCTCAGTCCCATTCAAGTGAATGGGCTGAGCTGTGATACCAAGCACAGTCACTATGGAGCTGTGCTTGGTAGGTACTGAAGAGGCTGCAGCACACACATCATGTGAACAGGTGCTGATCCCTTTCCAATTTTTAATTGTGATTGCATAGGTCATCAATTACTCAGCCTTGGAAAACCCCTTTAAAGCCCCAATTAGACTGTCCTACTGATATAAAATAAGATAATATAGCACCCAAGTCTGTTTCCTCTCTGCAGTGAATGAAATGACAGCAATAAGCATTCTTCTATCTACAGTAGGCTTAACGTGAAAACTGTGGAATCCACCAGAACATATGCCCTTGTGCAAATCTGAGACTACTGCACAGACGGTTGGTCTGGAAGCATAGACAGTGATTCAGGGTAGGTGCTTCTCAACATCTATTATTGACTGATAGTCATCTGTTTTTGTTTTTTAAGGGATTGTCCAGGATGTTAATACAATAGATACTGATGATCTATCCACAGGAAAGGCCATCAGCATCTGATCGGTGTGGGGGCTGACTCCCAGATCCTGCACCAATCAGTTGATTCAGCTCCCGCCTCTCAACCCTACCACATTGAAGTGTTTAAAATATTGATCCAGTGTTGAGGTGTGTCAGTATCTTGGAAAGCTGGGTAGTACCCTTGTACTACCCTGATTTCCAAGGTACTAAGACAGCATTTAGCTTGTCAGCTGCCGCCACTCTGGATCAATATTATTACACTTCATTGTGATTGGTTTACTCCCAGGCACATTGACAGTATTTCACTTCAATAGCTTACTTTAAATGTGAGCAGGAGTAACTCAGGTCACATAGCTAGTGAAGGGACTCTTATGTAACTTAGGAGTCCCTTCACTAGCTCATTCTGGCACACCTACCTTTAGGATGAGACAGAATTCTGTCTCACAGATGAGTCAAGATTCTGTCTCAACTACAGGTCCCCTCCACCAGAATAGAAGCCAGTGTTCATTAAATTTACCAAATAAGAAGGAAGACAGCTGAAGGTCACTATAGTTTTTTAAAAATTTTTCATACTGCTGGGATCTTTTGTGTTTTTTTTTATCTTTCAGGTTATGATGGATCGCTTGGATTACGTCGGATTCATTGGACTCCATCGATGATCATCGTTTTTGTTTAATTTTTTAATAAAATGGTCAAAGAGGGTTGTTTGGGGGAGTTTTTATTTCAATAAAAATAATTTCTCTCATGTCTCTTGATTATTTTAACTACTTTCTTACCCCCTTAGTAATGGCGACTGTCTGTTAGACAGCATCCATTACTAAGGTGTGGCTTAGTGTTAGATGGTGAATATTCTAGCACTAACCCTCCAATTATTACCCCGGTACCCAACACCATCAGGGGAGCCGGGAAGAGCTGGGTATCGTCCAATACCCAGCTGTCTAAAGAGACTGCTGGGGATTGGGGTGGTTGCAGTCTGGTATTATTAGGCTGGGAAGGCCCAAAAACAGTGGCCCTTCCCACCCTTGTAATGTCAGGCTGCTGCTGCTTGTTATATTCGGCTGGTTATGAGAAATTGGGGGGACCCTATGTCGTTTTTTTTCCAATTATAAAGCAGCATAGGGTCCCCCCAATATTTCTGAACCAGACAGATATAACAAGCAGTAGCCTGACATTACAAGGGTGGGAAGGGCCACGGTGTTTGCCCCTTCCCAGCCTAATAATACCAACCTGCGATGGCCCCAATCTCTGGCTGTCTCTTTAGACAGCTGGGTATTGGACAATACTCAACTCTTTTTGGTGTTAGGTACCGGGGTAATAATTGGAGGGTTAGTGCTAGCCTTCACCAGCTGACACAAAGCCACACCTTAGTAATGGATGCTGTCTATCAGACAGTTGCCATTACTAAGGGGGTAAGAAAGTATTTAAAAAAAACTCGAGACATGAGAGAAATTTTTTTTATTGAAATAAAAACTCCCCCAGACAACCCTCTTTGACAATTTTATTAAATAATTAAAAAAAAACTGTAAAGCACTGCGGAAAATGATGGCGCTATATAAGTAAGCATAATAAATAATAATAATAAATAAAAAAAACAAAAATGATGATCATCGATGGAGTCCAACAAATCCGACATAATCCAATGGATCATCGTAACCTGAAAGAGAAAAACACAGCGTAATAAAAAAAAAAATTATACTCACCTACAGCTGTCTTCTTTCATCTGTCTTCTGTGGTAAAATAGAAACTGGCTTCTATTCTGGTGCAGGAGATCTGGAGATGAGAAAGAATTCTGTCTCATCTCAAAGGTTTGTGCCCCAGAATGAGCTAATGAAGGGACTCCTAAGCTACAGAAGAGTCCCTGGCATGGCTGTGTGATTGTTGTTACTCCTATCAATGTGACCAGGAGTAACACAATCACATTGGGGGTCAGGAGAAGCAGGAGCTGACAAGCTATTCATATGAATTGACAGGCGTCTCATGCATTCACAGCAGGCACTGCCCGGTAATTCATTTGCATTTACAAGCAGCTCCTGCAAGGGGGGGGGGGCAATGCAGGCGCAAAATATCACTCCTGCATCGCTGCACTTCTGTAGCAATATAAGTGTGAAAAATGGACAGCACAAGAATGATGTTTTTTTTTTACAGATAGTACATGGATAGAAAAATTGTTAGTGTTAAAGGGGTTGTCCAGAATAACCTGTTTTTGGCAAGGAGGCTGGGGAAGGTGAAAAAAAAAAAAAAAACAGACTCTCACCTGTCCCCGGTGCTCCGGTGTCTCCCACCACAGTCTGGTCCTGCTGCTCCCAGGTGACGTCCCAGTTACTTTACTTAGGCCGCTGATTGGCCTCAGGAGTCACATGAAGTGAGGACTTCCTCCTAAACAAGACCCGGGAGGAGCAGGACCAGGCTGTGGTGGGAGACACCGAAGCATTGGGGACAGGTTAGTATGGGTTTTTTTTCTTCACCTTCCTGGCCTCCTTGCCAAAAATGGCTTCCAAGAGAACTATGCCACTTTGAAAAAACCATTCCCTTCTGCAATAGATATTATGGAAGCTGATGTTGATAGTGATGGTGAGGATGACATGAATGATGGAAAACATGTAGCTTGTGAAAACTGCCTGACTTGCTGCTATAGACTTTTATATGATCACAACTTGCATTCTGCTGCATATACAAATCTTTTTGTGGCATATAAGGCGCTCCTTACTCTGTCCTGCACCTTTCCTGTGAAAGAATGTTTTAAAAAAAAAATTGTAAAAAATCGGTTGAGGTCATTGATTGGATAAGAACTTTTAGAATCTCTCATTTTAATGAACATTGAGAGGGAGATTTCCATGTCTTTAGATTATGATGACATTGTTGATCGATTTGCAAACTCATCTTCTGTTCTTCAGAAACTACTGCTGTAACCTGGATGTGTAAAATGTTTTTTTTTTGTGTGTCTTACTATATTAATACTGCTCTATTTAAGGTTAGTTATTTGTATCGTGTGTCTGATACATTAAAACTATGTTTATAGAAAAAGAAAATGGAAATCCTGACAGGGACAGGAACCCCTTTGACTGTAATGGGGTCCATCAGTTTTCTACTTTGATGTTTGTCACTTTGCCTGGCAAAACAGGCCGGCTATCTGCACTATTGTGCCTGTAATGTTTGTTGAACTCTATCTGTGATGGAGGAGAAGTTAATGTCTGTGATGGAGGATAACTTAATGTTTAATTTTATATTATTTATATAAATATTATTTATTTGGTTGTGCAATAAAATAATTTTGGTTTGCTTTTCCGTGTATGTGTGTAGAACGTAATATAGTTTGTGTGCTAGGTCTCAAGCCTGAATGTATTTAAGATCTGCATCACACAGATCTCAGATATGCATACCCATATATAAAATAAAATACATTTTTCTATTCAAAGACAGTAAACTAAGGCTCAGCTAAAAGTGATATTTGCATTGATTAAGAGAACACTCACTTTGATGTAGTACAAAGGACAATACAGTTCTGTTTTGCACACTGTATTGTGCGCGAAAATGCACGTTAAATGTGCATGATGCCAAAAACTGGATGGGCGATATTTCATATGGCAGCAGGGTGGGCCCCTAGAATCAATCCCACTGGTGGGCCTTTACCGAAAGCAAACGGGGCACCCCGACAGGAGGGGGAGGCGGCCAAAAAAAAAAAAAACCAAAATAGGCACCCCAGTCCGACCCTGCATACAGAATAAGGGGGGATGCGGGGAATACCCCCCGGTATAAAGGGGGGGGGGGGGGGGGCGGGGTGCTCTGTCTATATATAGAAAGAAAGGGGGAACTGGGGCCTACATCCCAAGGTAGGGAAAGGGGGAGGGGGGGTTGGTGTGTTTATATAAAAAAAAAAAAAAAAAGGGTGAGGGGGAATTCCACCGCGGAGGGGGGGGGGTGTGGGGTTGTGGGGGCCCCCGCTAAATAAAAAAAAAAAAATGGGTAGTGGGGAATTTACCCGGGCAGGGAGGGGGGAGGGGGGGGGGGGGGGGGGGGCGTTTTAAAAGAAAAAATGGGAATATGGGGGGGGCCAGCCGACGGGGGGGGGGGGGGGGGGGGGGGGGGGGGGGGTGTGTTGATGAAAAGGGAAAGAGGGTGGTATGCGCAGAGTGCAGGGGGCAGGAGGGGGGGGGGGGGTGTAGAGTGGTGTGTGTTGTGGTAGTTAAAAAGGGGGTGGGGGGGGGGGGTTGGGTTGGTGTGGTTTGGGGTTTGTTTGTGGGGGGGGGGGTGAAGAAGGGGGGGGGGAGGGGGGGGGGGGTGGCCCTACCCCCCTGCCGGGTGGTTTTTTTTTTTTGTTGTGTTGTGTGGTGGGGTGGGGGGGGGGGGGGGGGGGTGGTTTTTTGTGTATAAGTGTTAAAAAGAAAAAAAAAAAAAAAAGGGGGGGGGGGGGGGGGGAGAAGGGGAGGGAGGGGGGGGGGGCAATGCAGTACAGAATCAAAATCCGATAGAATAGTCAAAGGGTAAGCAGAGGTCAGAATACAATAATAACAGAAAGAGGAGCTAGTAGGGACAAAGCCTCAATAGCCAGCAACCATGTGTGAACAGATGACCTGTTTATAGGAAGCCCAGAATCTGCCCCAGACTTGTTTGGTAGATAGGCTGTCAATCACACAGGCTAGGCTAAGATTAACTATTTGAGGAGTGGAGGAAAACAAGAGAGCAGGAGATGGGTGTGGTAGGAAATCAATTACAGAGAAGAGGTAATAGAGTAGTGTTTAGACAGAGCAACAAGAACCCTAAGTAAGGAATGAAACTGAACACGCCTCCTGCACCGCAGCGAGCGAGCGGAGGGTGGCGCAGAGACCCAAACAGGCAGAGACGTTACAGAGATACTGAGGATTACACAGAACATACAGGACTATAGAAGTGGTACTGTTAGGAGTTCCCTGATGTTGTCCAGCTGAGAAGGTATATTTAAACTTCCTTCCTCCTCAGCCAGCTGCCTGCAACTATATACCTTGTTTGGCTTTGTGGCCTGATTCTTTGTGTATCATTAATTCATACTGATGTCCTGGAATACACTTGTCTTCGGTTTCAAACAAGAAATTTAAATTGCTTCTTATTGCTCTCTGTTATCAGCCATATTCTACTTTTGCTGACATTTTCTCCTGGAACTCAACCGTAATAGAATTGCAGGTCAATAATTGCCATTTTGCAACTTCAGACACTTGTGGACCACATGCAAACAATTACTGAGTTAATTTATCATTTAGCAGAGAGGGTTCAACAGCAAAATATTATTGAGTCTCAAGTTCCAGTAGCATCCTCTGTCCCAATTGGGATCATTATTTTACTTCTGCTGGGAGAGCCCCAAGCATGCTCCAGAACTATTTTCTGTGGACTGTTTTTTTTTTTTATTGCCCAATCTTAAAGCTGTGGCTGAGTCAAATCTGCTTTCTCAAGGTCATCATCCATCTGAGGATTATTGTTCAGAGTACTGAAGGTAGTCAGTTCATTCTCAGTGGAATGATCCATCTCTCTGCTGTCACTTCCGGAAAGGTTTATCCCACACTATAAAGGATTCATTGATAAACTATCCACAACCCGCATATTTAGATGAGACTATGATTCATTTGGTCCGGCGTTTACGTGAACACAGAAAGGAATGGTCTTCAGTCTTCACTCCTCTGCCTTCACTTGAGTCCACTCATGAGTCACCCCTGAACCAGAGCAAGTAGGATCCATTATGTCTATTTGTGACAGGAGAATATTCCAAAGACAGCAGGGTCATGTTCTAAAAGACTGTCCTATGCGTCCAGTGGCGGAAAACTTCAGCGGCTAGGTGGTTCTTGTGAAGACCACCTAGACAAACAGGTATTTTCCATCCTCTCCCAATAGAAAATAATTTTACCAGTTAAAATCAATTTTTTGGAAAATACTCTTTTATTGACTGTGGGTCGGTGGCAGACATTAGCTATTCCTTTGATTCCTCTTGCGAGTCCAGTCAGTGTGACCACAATTGATAACAATTTTTTCCCAGCAGCATACAGTTAAGTTTACTACACCTCTGGTAACCATTGTTATAGGTACAATCCACACTGAGTCCCTTTCTTTTATTGTTCTTGAGAATGTACCTACAGATTTAGTTTTAGGGTTTCATTGGTTACAGACACATAATCATATTATAGACTTGTATATGTCTGACCATAGCTTCTGTTTCTTCATCATTGCCTGATTATATTCAAGATTTCGTTGATGCTTTTTTTTCTGAGTCTGGGGTTGAGCTGCTTCTGCCTCATAGACCTTATGATTTTGCTATAGATCTTCTTTTTGACTCTAAATTTGCTAAGGGACACTTATATAATCTTTCCGATCCAGAAATACATGGCATTAAAGATTATGTTACAGACAGCCTTTGCAAAGGTCATAACCATCTTTCCATATCTCCAGTGGGGGCTCAGTTTTTCTTTGTTAATAAAAAGGCAGAGAACTGAGACAATGTATTGACTACCGTAATTTAAATAAAATTACAGTAAAAAAAAAAAAAAAAGTACCCGTTTCCTCTCATCTCTGGCTTACTAAATCAGATCTCTGGAGCTAAGTGGTTCTCCAAACGCCATCTATGTGGAGCTTATAATATTATACAAATTTGTAAGGGGGATGAATGGAAGAAAGCCTTTAATACTCCTGAGGGTCACTATGAATAATTGGTTATGCCATTTCATTTAAGTAATACTCCTGCTGTTTTTTAAAATTTCTTCCATTAAATTTTTTATGGAATTTTATTGGACGATTCGTTATTGTGTATCTTGAGAACATACTTGTGTTTTACCCTGACTGGGCTTCTCATGTTAAACATTTATGGTCAGTTCTCTGTGTATTTAGGGAAAACCACTTATATACTAAAATGAAAAATGTGTTTTTGGTGGACAGGAACTTACTTTTTGGGGGTATATTGTGTCTATCTCTGTGATTCACATAAATCCAGCCAAAGTCCAGGCTGTTGTGGATTGGACACGCCCTACCTCTCTAAAGGTGTTGCAGAGATTATTGGGGTTTTTTTTTAACTACTATAGGAAGTTCATTAGTAATTTCTCTTCCATAGCTAAACCACTAGAAGATCTCTCTAAAAAGGGGGGATTTTTTTTATTAATTGTAATCCAGATGCTATCTCATCCTTTGAGTCTCTAAAATGGAGATTTATGGAAGGTCCAGTTCTAGTTCAACCTAACCTTTCATGTCCTTTTGTTGTTCAAGTTGACGCTTCAGAGGTAGGAGTAGGTACAGTTTTGTCTCAAGGCTCCGCCTCCATGACTAACTTACGTCCTTGTGCCTTCTTCTCTCGCAAGTTCTCTCTTGCTGAGAAGAATTACGTTATAGGTACTCTTCGACTGCTAGCTATAAAATCGGATTTTGAAGAATTGTATAATTTCTTGGAGAGGGCCACACATAAGATTACAGTTCGTAATGACCATAAGAATCTAACCTTTCTAGAATCAGTCAAGAGACACAATCCTAGACAGTCTAGGTGGACATTATTCTTTACCAGATTTGATTTTGTGATAACATACAGACCTGGGTCTAACAATGTTAAGGCTGATGCTTTATTTGTTCTTCTCAAACCCCAGATCCAGTACCAGAAAAGATCCTCCCAGAAGTTACTGTTATTTCTGCCGTCTCTTCTGAACTTGCTTCTAAGATCAGAGAGAATCAGCAGTAAGCCCCTCAAAATTCCCCAGAAGGTAAAATATTTGTACCTCCCTAATTTAGACAATTATTGAAACAATTAAATGATTCAGTTTTTTGTGGTCATCCAGGGAATTTCTTGTAATTTCTTGAATTTCTTGTAATTTCTGGTGGTCAACTAAGTCTCGAGCTATCATAGCTTATGTCTCTAAAACCTTGGACCCGTCTTTCGATGGATTTCATTACTGATCTGCCAGCTTCTGGAGAGAAGTCTATCATTTGGGTAGCTGTAGATTGATTCAGTAAGCTGTGTCATTTTATTCCATTATCTCAACTCTCAAATGCCGAGGCTCTCTCCACATTATTTATTGACCATATTGTTCCTTTACATGGTATTCCGGATAATATAGTTTGTAATGCAGGTGTTCAATTTGTTGCTATGTTTTGGAAAGCCTTTTGTACTACGTTGGGGATTCAGTTGTCTTTTTTTTTCCTTTCCTTTTAATCCTGAGACTAATGGTCAAATTGAACTTTTCAACGAAACACTGGAACGATATCTTATGTTATATTAGTCAGTCTGAGTGAGTAACCTATTTCCTGTCAGCAGAATTTGCCATAAATAATCATTCATCATCATACCTCTCTGAATACTTCGCCCCACTACAGATAGTCCTGAAATAAAATTAGAAACAAATAAACTGTGCACAATTTGGACAAAGGTTCAGGGGAACCTGATTAACTCCCAATCGATTCCTAAAAAAATGCAGACAAAATATGCTCAACAGGTTCTGTTTTTGCTGTGGGGGAAAAAGTCTGGCTCTCTTCCAAAAATCTTTGGCTGAAAATCCTGTCTCATAAATTGTGTCCTATATATATTGGTCCTTGAGGTTATTAATCCTGTATCTTTTCGTTTAAGTTTTCCTCTGTCCTTCAAAATATATATGTTTCAGAAATCTTTTTTCAAGAAATATTTGCCCACCCAATAAACCCCCTGAAGGGAGACCTTGAATTTGAGGTTCATAGAATGTTTCACTTGCGTAGAGTTAGAGGTGCTCTTCACTATTTAGTTATTTTAGTTATTGAAATATTGCTAATCTCCTGGTTCAGATGTCTCTTCTTGAAATGACTACTACCTCAAAATTACCTTCCTGATTCATCCTCCTCATCCTGATAACCCTAGTAGGTTAATTGTGGGTTCTGGTTTTGTTTTCAGTGGAGCGTTTATTTCCTGTTTCTAGTGGTGTTTCTAGTGGAGATAACTTTGACCCACAAATTCAGCAAACTCCATCTGTCCTCGTGGCTGGTGCTGGTGAAGGCGTTTGGGGGTCTGGGCCTATCTCGCAGTACAGTACTGGATTTAAATTGCATATTTACTGCTCTCTGTTATCAGCCAGATTCTCCTTTTGCTGACATTTGCTCTTGAAACTCAACCACAACAGGTACACTGCACTGTCTATATATATACAGAATAAGAGCAAATACTGAGAATTACACAGAATATACAGGACTATAGAAGTGGTTCTATGAAATGTATAGATATACAGATGTAGCAGAAATAACCCAAACGTCTACAATTGATTAACCCCTTAAGGACCCAGCCCAAAAGTGCGTTAAGGACCAGGCCTCGTTTTTCAAAACTGACATGTGTCACTTTATATGGCAATAACTTTGAGACGTCTTAACTTACACAAGTGATTTTGAGATTGTTTTTTCGTGACACATTGTACTTCATGTTAGTGGTAAACACTAATGAATATTTTTGTATTTATTTATAGAAAAATAGGAAATTTGATGGAAATTTTGAAAAAAAATCGCAATTTTCAAAATGTGAAATGCTCTGCTTTTCAGATAGATAGTCATACCACCCAAATACATTAATACATATTATCTACCATATCTCTGCTTTATATCGGCATCATCTTTTAATCATCCTGTAATTTATTTTGGATGTTAGAAGGCTTACAAGTGTAACAGCGATTTTGCAGATTTACAAGAGAATTTCCCAAACTAATTTTTTAGGGACCACTTCAGTTCTGAAGAGGATTATAAAGGCCTATATATTAGAAACCCCCATAAATCACCACATTTTCAAAACTGCACCCCTCAAATAATTCAAAATAACATTTGGGAAGTTTGTTAACCCTTTAAGAATTTCACTGGAATTAAAACAATATGGAGGTGAAATTTAGACATTTAATTTTTTCCCACTAATTCCTTAATTTAGCCCTAAAATTAACACATTCACAAATGGTTAAAGGAAAAAATGCATCTCACAGTTTGTTATGCAATTTCTCCCGAGCACGGAAATACCCCACAAGTGGGTGTAAACTGATGTTTGGGCGAATGGCAGCGCAAGGAAGGGAAGGAGCGACACTGGGCGTCTGAAAAGCAGATTTTGCTGGAATAGTTTTCAGGTGCCATGTCTCATTTGCAAAGCCCCTAGAGTACCAATACAAAGGAAAACCCCAAAAAGTGACCCCATTTTGCAAACTACACCCCTCACAGAATTCATATAGGGGTATAGTGAGCATTTTGACCTTACATTCGTTTCACAGATTTTGCTAACACTGGGATGTATAAATGAAACATTACTAAAATGTCACTTTATCCCCAAAGTTTTCATTTTCACAATGGGTTAAAGGAGAAAAAGCACCCCACAGTTTGCAAAATAATTGCTCCTAAACACAGCAATACCCCATATGTGGTCGTAATCTGCTGTATGGGTACATGGCAGGGCTCAGAATGGAAAGAGCGCTATTTAGCTTTTGGAGAGCAGATTTTGCTGTAATAGTTTTCAGGTACCATGTCGCATTTGCAGAGCCCCCAAAGTACCAATACAGTGGAAACCCCCTAAAAGTGACCCCATTTTGGAAACTACACCCCTCACAGAACATATCAAGGGACATAATGAGCATTTTGACCCTACAGCTGTTTCACAGATTTTATTAACATTGGGACATTAAAATGAAAAATTACTTTTTTTCCAATAAACCGTCAATTTAGCCCCAAATTTTTCATTTTCACAAGAGGACAAAGGAGAAAAAGCACCCCAAAGTTCGTTACACAATTTCTCCTGAACACAGAAATGCCCCATATGTGGTTGTAATCTGCTGCATGGGTACATGGCAGGGCTCAAAATGGAAAGAGCGCTATTTAGCTTTTGGAGGGCAGATTTTGCTGGAATAGTTTTCGGATGCCATGTCACATTTGCAGAGCCCCTAAAGTACCAATATAATACAAACCCCCAAAAAGTGACCCCATTTTGGAAACTACACCCCTTATAGAACTTATCTAGGGGCATGGTGAGCATTTTGACCTCACAGCTGTTTCACAGATTTTATTAACATTGGGACATTAAAATGAAAAATTACTTTTTTTCCAATAAACCGTCAATTTAGCCCCAAATTTTTCATTTTCACAAGAGGACAAAGGAGAAAAAGCACCCCAAAGTTCATTACACAATTTCTCCTGAACACAGAAATGCCCCATATGTGGTTGTAATCTGCTGCATGGGTACATGGCAGGGCTCAAAATGGAAAGAGCGCTATTTAGCTTTAGGAGGGCAGATGTGGCTGGAATAGTTTTTGGATGCCATGTCGCATTTGCAGAACCCCTAAAGTACCAATATAATGGAAACCTCTCAAAAGTGACCCATTTTAGAAACTACACCCCTCAAGGAATGTATCAAGGGGTATTATCATTTAGAGCCTAAAAATGCTTCCCAAAAATTAATGTACAAAGTGAAAATTAAAGTTTTTAAAGAAATATCCAATTTCAGTGCCTAATACGTTGCGGCCACTTTGTGGCATCAGAGACATGCACTCCTAAAACTATTAAGTGGGCTATCCCAGGGACAAAAAAATTATATATGTGGGTATAAACTGCTGCTTGGGCACGCAGCAGGGCTCAGAAGGGAAGGAGCACTGTGGTTTTTTTTAGCTTTTGGAGTACAGATTTAGAGGGACGTTCTGGTCGCCATGATATTTTTGCAGAGCCCTGGAGGTGCCAGTAAATTGGAATTCCCCAAGAAGTGACCCCCATTTTGTAGGGGCAATTTTAGGGTCTCTGCAAATGTGACATGGCGTCCAAAAAAACAACAATCTAAATATGCGCTCCAAAAGCACATAGCGCTCCTTCACATTTGCTCCCTGCTGTGTGCCCAAATGGTAGTTTATGCCCACATGTATGACGCTGGTGTACCCAGGATAACGTACTTAACAATGCCATATGTGGGTATAAACTGCTGTTTGGGCACAGCCAGGCACAGAAGGGAAAGAGCGCTATTTTGGTTTTTAGAGCACAGTTTGCTTTTTGGACACCATGCCACTTTTGCAGAGACCATGAATTGTCAGTAAAGTGGAATCCGCAGACATGTCACCCCATTTTGGAAACTATACCCTTCAAAGGATTTATCAAGTGGGGTAGCGAGCATTATTAACCCTTAAGTGTTGCATTCTTTTAATTTCCAAAAATGAATGCGCAGCTGATAATGAAAAGTTAAAAATGAAATTTTTCTATAGATACGCCATTTCAGTGCCCGATATGTTGTGCCCAGCTTATGTCTGCACAGACACACACTCCAAAAACTGGTGATCGGGGATCCCGGGCACAACAGCTTTTGGAGCGTTCATCTCTGATACAAGCCGGGCACAACATATTACGCACAGAAATGTTGTATTCCTGGAATAATTGTCATTTTCACCTTTCATCATCAGCTGCCTATTCATTTACGGATAATAAATTATAGCAACACTTGGGGGTTAAAAATGCTCACTGTACCCCTGGATAAATTCCTTCAGGGGTGCAGTTTCCAAAATGGGGTGACATGTCAGGGGATTCCACTGTACTGGCATTTCAGCTCTGCAAAAGTGCAATGGCGTCCAAAAACCAAATAGCGCTCCTTCCCTTCTGTGCCCGGCTGTGCCCAAACAGGAGTTTATACCCATATATCACATTAAGTACCTTATCCTGGGTACACCAGTGTCATACATGTGGGTATAAACTGCGGTTTGGGCACACAGTAGGGCACAGAAGGGAAGGAGCGCTATATGGCTTTTGGAGCGCAGATTCAGATGTTTGGGATCTGGATGCCATGTCATGTTTGCAGAGCCTCTAAAGTACCAGTAAAGTGGAATCCCCTAGGGAATGACCCCATTTTGAAAACTGCACCCCTCAAAGAATTTATCAAGGGGTGTAGCGAGCATTAGTATCCCAGACGTGACTGCACAACAGATGGGGAAAAGTGAATATGTAATCTGTGCGTAGTACATTGGGTACACTAAATTCCCTACTATTTCCCCAGTAGTTCCTATTATTGGGGGGTCACTCCGGGGGTCACTTCTGGTTTATTATCCCTCGTAAGCTCTAAATCTGGGGTGTACCCTAATATACGCTCGCACAGCTTATACATTCCCTTCCTGCCGCAGCCAGTTATGCTCTAATGATTTGGCGATTTTTGGGGTTTTTGTCTTCACATTGTACGAGTTATATTTTCTTTATTTCTCTGGTGATGTAGCCATATGAGGGCTTGTTGTTTTCAGGGTGAGATGTATTTTTTAATGACATCATTTTTAGGTGCTTACAACTTATTAAATAAATTTTATTAACTCTTTCTTGGTGGATTAAAAAACAACCCCATCAATTCTGGCACTGCGTTTTATCTTTTAAATTTTTCACCATGCAGCGTAGAGCATAAGTAACATGTTATCTTTATTCTGCGGGTCGGTACGATTACGGCGATACCTCATTTATACTGTTTTTTTATGCAATACCAATTTTGCAGAACAAAAACCCATTTGGGGACATAAATTAATTTTTTTTGCATCGCCATCTTCTAAGATGCGTAGCATTTTTATTTTTCAGTTTAGAGAGTTGGTTTAAGGCTTATTTTTTGCGGTACAACCTGTGCTTTTTATTGGTACTGTTTTGGGGTACATATGACTTTTTGATCACTTTTTATGGCATATTTTGTAAGGTGAGATGGCGAAAAATCGTTACTTTTGGCGGGTTTTTTCCGTTTTTTTCCCCGACTTTCACCGTGTACATTAAATATGGTTTCAGTTTTATTGTACAGGTTGTTACGGACGCAATGATACCAAATATGTATTGTTTTTATTAATTTTTAGGTTTATTTTTTATATAATTCATTTTATATAGGAAAAGGGAATTTTTGGGGCTTTATTCTTTTATTAATTTTTTTCACATACTTTATTATTATTTTTTTCACTTTTTTTTACTTTTTCTTGTGTCCCATTAGGACACCTGAGCCAGCAATGCTTTGATTGCTGGCTCAGCACTATAGACTGCAAGACACGAGCATACACGTGTCTTGCAGCCTATACAGGAAGTCAGCGCTATGGAAACACAGCGCTGACTTCCTGATGTCTCGGCAGGATCAACCAGGTACTGGGGGCTCCAGGCAGCCTGGGGTCACTTGGCAGACCCCGGGCTGCAGGTTAGAGATATCGGCACCCCCCGATCTCGCCGCGGGGGGTGCCGGGGGGGGTCGGCAAGACGGCGGAACCCCTTGGATGCCGCGGTCATGTTTGACCGCGGCATCCAAGGGGTTAAAACCGCCGATCGGAAGTTATGGCCGACCGGGGGTTATGGAGCAGGGTGTTAGCTGTCAGATACAGCTAACACCCGGTTCCGATACCGCCCGCTCAGATAGTGAGCGGGCGGCCGGCCTCGGGCGTAGTATTACGTCCTGGTGCGCAAAGTACCTAGCGCCCAGGACGTAATAATACGTCCAAGGTCGTTAAGGGGTTAAACTGCTGCATTGTGATATCTTATCACAAAAGATTTTTCAATAACTTTTCATTGGCTTTTGTTGTCTTCTTTGATAAGATATTACCCTACAGCAGTTTAACCATTTACAGAAGTTCGGGTTAACTCTGCTACATCTGTATATTTACAGGCTCAGACTGGCCCACAGGTAAACAGCTGAATCCACTGGCCAACCCCTGAGTCAGGTGGGCCCCCAGTGCACCCTGGCATAGCACAGAACATTCATTATACTTCATGCAGATACTCATCATACATAATCTCAAATAGGCTATATATTAGTATAATATACTGGGTAGATTATTTGAAAAACTCCCCAGTATATTTTTATATACTATAGACATACTGGGCAGCTGAGTTGACATCTAGGTGCAGAGTCAGATCAACCAGAATCCTTCCTCCATGGGTTCTATCACACTTTAGAGGCCAATAACCAATGATCCTGCTGATTGACATCTACTGCTGTGTACTGCTGTGTAGGAGCATATTCCTGGCCTAGAGCTAAGAGGGCTCTAGTTCAAGGGAACAGCCAGGTAGCAGAATACTGACAGCACCCCAGGATAGAAACAATCAAAAGCAATGGCTAAGCAACAAGCTACTGTTGGAAAATACATTTATGTTGGTGACATTGCATGTATATTTGCATGTATAGTGGGCCCCCAGAATTAATAAGGTGCCCCAGTCCAACACTCTGTGTATCTATTTTTCTGTCTATTGTACATGATGGTTTTATGGTACGGATCTCTGGTGTATTGTAGACATGACTTTATAGACACCTGGTGACATTACAATTGCTGTAGAATGTGTACAGTTCTTAACCCTAGTCATCTTCTGTCACTTGAGCTTGACAGCTTGAAGCAGACAGTACAGTATGTCTACGTATGTAGCTCTTCACTCAATGCTGAAGTCTTGTTCATACATTGTATAGCTGGGGTAAGGGATGATGAAGTTTAGGGCTGCACCATTAACTTCCTGAAAATCTCAGTAAGAAGCCCTGTGCAATGTGTGTCTTCGATGGTCAGGACAATTTATTACAGCCAAGACAGTTCTAAGAAATGTTTCTCAATCTGAATCTTTGGAAAATATGCACCTATGGGCGTGTGTGAACCCGGCCTTACAGGGGTTGTCCCTAGTGGCGTAACTAGGAATGGCTGGGCCCCAAGGCAAACATTTGACATGGGCACCCTCCGAACCACATTCCTGCGCACACTATTATGCCCCATAGTGGCCCCTGCACACAGTACTATGCAGCATAGTGGTCCCCGCACACAGTATTATACCCCATAGTGGCCCCTGCACACAGTAATATGCCCTATAGTGGCCCCTGCACACAGTATTATGCCCCATAGTCGACCACCCATGAACAATTATTATACTCTGGGGTCTTTTCAGACCCCAAAGTATAATGATCGGAGACCGAGGGGAGCATACAAACATAAAAAACAATGCTACTCACTGTTATAAATATTTATTGGTGATCATGTAAATGATGGTTTTATGGTGTGGATCTCTGCTACATTATAGACAGCAGATGACATCACAGACATCACATGATGTCACAATTGGTGTAGAATGTGTATAGCTCTTAACCTGAGCCATCTTGTATTACTTGACAGATTGAATAGGACGGTACAGATGAAGAGGACTGTGGAGCCAGATCACATACAGCAGTGAGCCAATCTGAGGCATGAAGAAAAGGCAGTATGGAGGAGATGAATGAAGACTGCCGTATTTAACGCCAGCTTTCATATCCCCTGCAGGAGAGGTATAGGCCTCCTCATAAATAAGGCGCACCCTCTTCTAGGCCTTGTGCCTTAGATCTTCTAGATTTCAGGGATCATCTATGTCAGGAAACTGGCGTAAATGATAAACCTATTATGCCGCATATGCAGCACAAAACAGAAAAAAGTTTCAAATTTTGAGCAGAACCCACTTTACTCAAATTGGCAACTTTTTTTAATGCCTTGTATGCCAGAAAACTGGCAAACAAGGCAAAATAAATTTCCCCACTACATGAATTGTTTATTCATGTTACTTTCTTTTTTTAACCAGTTTGCCCGTATGGGGCAGCTGCAGGGGGACATTAAACTGTAGGGATATCTGGAGGGGGACATTAAACTGTGGGGGCATTAGGAGGATGACATTATAATGTGGGGGCATATCATGCTAGAGTGACTGTAACTTCTCTGTGTGGCCCGCTCCCCCCCCCCCCCCCCGACCCTCTTGTTTGTTGATGCTAGTGTCTTGTTCTTGTTCACGTTATACCGGGTTAATTTTACCCACTGAATTATACAGTTTTTTTTTTTTTTTTTTACTTTGTCATACCTGTGGCATTAACCATCTTTGATTCACCGATGTATGTGGTTTCCGTTACTTTTGTTTATGAAGGCCATTCGCCTTAGTTTATGTCATTGGACTGTATGTCTCTTTTTCCCTTTCTGTTAAACTGAAAAAACGTTCTCAATAAACATTGATTAAACATAAACCGCATACACTGGTGAGTCAAGTACAGTTAATACCTCAGGTATAAGGAAGTATGGAAGAAGGTAAAACAGCATAATGTAGTGGGTAGAACTAACCCGGTTTGGAGTGGGGACAAAACATGAGTAACAACAGACAGGGGGAGAACACACAGAGGTTGGTGAGAGAAGGGAGGAAGGAATGGGACCTAACCTAACAAACTTCCATATGGGGGAGAAAAGGAGTGGGGGCAATTTCTAATCAAGAAAAGAGGTGGGAAAACTCTGAGGATTCCTGAAACTCCACCCTTGGTTGCCAGAGGGCCTTCGAATTTAGAGGAATCTGGAGAGTCCTCTGCTGCCAAGGCCTCCATTCTACGGATGAGGAGAAGCTCCTGTACGAATTCTACCAGAGTCGGCACGGCAATGGTATGCAAATGCCTTGGGATAACCGTCCTAGCAGCCGTGAGGAAGTGCCACAGGAGATCCATCTTCACTGCTGAAATTTTGCCAGGAAGGACTGAGAGAAGGGCCATTTGAGGAGTGGGTGTGACTGAACGGCCACTCACTTTGTTATAGAGGTTAAACGCAGTGTCCCAGAAAGGCCTAATGCATCGCATGCCCACCAAATGTGCCCCTCTTGGTGCCACAGCACCAACACCGGTGAGAGACAACTCAGGTAAAACCTGTGGAGAAGGTCCGGACAACGATACCAGCGGGTCAGGATTTTGAAATTCTTTTCTTGCGCACTTTAGGGCATTGGAAATTTGTGAGCAAACAAGAAGGACCTGTCCCAGTCAACAGGCAAGAAACACACAGAGAGGTCGGTCTCCCAGGGGCCAGTATAAGATGGATGATCATGCGTAGCCGCCTTGAGAAGGAGACTGTACTGGCACAGACAAACATCGGCTCCGCTCTTCCAACATAGGAAGTTATCCACGGAGCATCCAGGAGCGAACATGGGGTTATGGAAGAGCAGGCTAAGTGGACTGCGGACCCAGGCAACACAGTCCCTCGTACACGTTGCATGCCAAGTCTTAAGGAAGTGTGATGACAAGAGAGTGTGTTTTATGTGCCTGGGACGATAGTGTGCCGGGATCCATGGCATGGAAAGAAGGTGGGCTGATAGTGTCTTGGTCTCAATCGAGACCCATTGTTTATCGGCACAATGATAGCGCCAGTCAAAGAGGCGTAGCAACACCGCAGATCGATAGTACAGTCTAGGGTCCGTGAGACCCGCGCCCCCCTCGTTCTTACGACATGCCGACGTCCGAAATCGGAGCCTGCTGTGGGTCAAACCCCACACGAATTTCCCAAACAATGAAAGTCCCACGGGACCTGGATAGGGAACGCCTGGAACACGTAGAGTAGCCGTGGAATGATATCCATTTTTAACACATTGATGCAAACCAGGACAGATTTAGAGCACCGTATTTTTGCAACTCCACCGAGAGAGTCTCGAACAAGGGCGAATAGTTGAGATGATATAAATGTGAGGGGTCCGGGGGGATCTGGATACCTAAGTATTTAATGGAAGCAGACTGCCACTTGAATGGGAAGCATTCCACAAGGTGAGCCACTTCCGAGGAGGTAACATTGAGGGCCTCACTTTTGAATAAATTAACCTTGAAATTACTTAAATGACTAGAACTGTTAAACTCACGAAGTATGGCCGGGAATGAAATACGCAGCTGGGTGACATAGAGGGGGAGGTCGTCAGCGTAAACTGCCACCTTGACAAATCAACTACCCATTTGGAGGCCATGAATGTCGGGGCACCGCCGGATCACCACCGCCAGGTGCTCCATGACGAGTGCATAGAGAAGGGGGGACAGAGGACAGCCCTGTCTGGTGCCGTTACGGACCGAGAAGGGCTCAGAGAGGATCCCATTGGCTCTTACCCTGGCCGAAGCATCCGCCATAGATGGAGAGGATTTTACCCAGGAAGGCCGGGCACACACCCACCTGCTGAAGGGTGAACCGTAGGAATCTCCAGTGGATACGATCGAACACTTTCTCTGTATCCACGAAAAGCAGGCACAGAGGGGAGCCGCCCGCACACGCCGCAGTTATTGCCTGGAGGGTTTTGCAGACGTTGTCGCAGGCCTCGCGGCTGATGATAAAGCTAACCTGGTCAGTATGGATCAAGCCCGACATTAGAGGGGATAGGCGGTTAGCCAACAGTTTGGAGAAGAGCTTTACTTCGACATTGATGAGGGAGATGGAGCGGTAACTGGTGCAGCACGTCGGGTCCTTGCCCAGTTTTGGGAGCACTGTGTTGAGGGTCGACAGGGACTGGCGAGCGAACTGGGTGGTATTGTCCACATCCTATTAAATACTCTGACCATGGTGGGGGAGAGAAGTTCCCAAAAGCATTTGTAGAAATGGGTAGTAAACCCTTCAGGACGAGGAGATTTACCTAACGTGGAGGACTGTATGGCTGCAGCGACCTCCTCTTCGGTGAAGGGTTCTTCTAAGACAGGAGTCGGCAACCCGTGGCATGCGTGGCATATTTTGCTGGCACAGCAGCCAGAACAGGACCTGCAGGTATTAGAAGACGAGGGAGCGTCCTTTCAGTGCTCTGCTAGAGCTGAGGTATAGGATGCTCCCTCTTCTCTTGCAGCCTTCCCTGCCTATCAATGAGAGGGGGTGAGGAAAGACCAGGAGGTGGAGTGTAAGAGACAGCCAATGCTGTCCTAAGCTTCATTTGTCTGTATAAACTGTTAATGTTGAATGTGTTTCTGTGATTCTGTAAGACAGCAGCCATTGTAATTGTGACATGATGCTGGAGTGACACCCCCCCTTTGATTTCAGCCTGCCTGTTCTGCAGACAGAGTGTGAGCAGAGAAGCAGGAAGTGACGAGACAGAGAGCAGCAGCCATCTTGGCAAGAGAGAAGACAGGTGTCTGTGTTGTATTTAACTGGTGTGGAGATTTTTCTGTACAGCTAATCTGTATCTTGGTCCAGAGACAAACAGAGTGTAAAGAGACAACAGGACTAGTGAGTCCACGTGAAAGGAACTGTGCTCAGTGGCTGATCAGTGAGACTGACATTGTGACTGTGTATATGGATACCACAGATAGAGACTTGCAGTGCTGTTGACGTACTGGACAGTAACTGCTAAATCCCGGCTCACATCCCAGCTCAGTGTATGGATTCGGCAGGACTGTCAGTGTGCTGAGTGGAATCTGCTGTTGGATTACATTGCATTCATTTGGTTTCCCTGTTAAAGGGGACTTCATTTCTCCCAAGATCCTGATAACCGTGAGGAGAGGACGATTCACTATAAAAGAAAGGACCGACTTTGGGCCCCACCGCGCGCTTTTACGGACTGTAAGCGGTCCACCTGAACCACTGGGGAAAAGGGGGTGCACCCAAATGTGAAGTGAGGGTCAGTTAGGGATAGTTTTGAGTATATTGTTCATTCAGTGTCCATACTGCAGAAGTGGACAGAGTAAAAGTAGAAACCATTGCAGAATTTGCCTTGAAATTGTTCATGCTATTTTGTATATTTTGCTTGTCTTTATCCCTGTCATTTTACCTTTAACTAGCCTTTATTAACTTATAGTAAATATATATTCTTTTCTTGAACTACCGCGTGTGCGTTCATTTCTGGTTGAGTCCAAACCACCTGCCTTGCTCTCGGTTCACAGGAGCTCATTACAGCTCGAGGACCCTGCCTAGACCCTGCTGCTACAGTGAGCTCCTTCCCTCTGCATCCTGCAAAGGCGTCCCGAGGAGGTCAGCAAAATGAAAGTAAAAAAAAAAAAAAAAAAACAACAGGTACATGCTGTGGTTACTATTTCTATTAATGTCAGGCATTTGGGGTTACTAATTTAGTTTTAGCAACTCCATGAGCCTCACATTAATAGCAATTAACACCATCATGTCCCTCACATTAACCCCTGTGTGCCTCACATATGTGAGACATATGAAGGTACTAATAAAGGACCTCAATGATGAAGATATTTACTTATTACCTTCATATGGCTCACATATCTGTAACACTTATGTAAAGCACTCAGAGGTTAATGTGAGGGACATGCAGGGGCGCACCGCTAATGAGGCGAATCGAGGCGGCCGCCTCAGGCGGCACTGTCCGGGGGGCGGCATTTTTACTATTTAATGTAAACCAGCCCAGGACAGGCCACTTTAAAAAAAAAAAAAAAAAAAACAGAGCTGAGCGCGGCCTGTCCTGGGCTGGTTTACAAGACGTCGCATCTCAGCGCAGGCGGCGATACAATGACGTCATCACGCCGCCTACGCTGAGACACAGACGTCGCGGACAAGAAGAGGAGGCGGCGGCGGCTGCATCAAGGCATCGCAGGTGAGTATAACTTTTTTTTATATATATAAATAGGCCGTAACCTGTTGGAGTATCCCCGGCAGGTCAGGGCCTATTTATTTACCTACCCCGCGTCTGCTCGTGGCCGCCCCCGCTTCCCCTTCTGCTATGGGACGCAGAAAGGGAAGTGGATGCCGCTGTGAGCGGCCGCGGGTATCGGTAAGTTAGGCCGCAAATACTACTATTATTATACTCCGGGGCCTATTCAGACCCCGGAGTATAATAATCGGAGGCCTAGGGTTGGTGAGGGAACATAAAAACCAATGTTACTCACCTCCTGCGATCCGATGTAACTCCGAGCAGGCTTGAGGCCTCTGGTGACGTCATCAGGTCGCGTCGCCGGCCTGATCACGTGACGTGTGTGCGCAATTAAACAGGGCCGAAAGCTGCAAGGAGTGCACCGGTGTCCAGGATAGGTAAGTAACTCTGGTTTTTATGTTTGTATTCTCCCCTGGATCTCCAATCATTATACTCTGGGGTCTGAAAAGACCCCAGAGTATAATAATAGTTCATGGGTGGTCCACTGTGGGGCATAATACCTTGTGCAGGGACCCCTCTGGAGCATAATACAAGTGCAGGGGCCACTATAGAGCATAATACCGGGTGCAGGGGTCACTATGGAGCATAATACAAGTGCAGGGGCCACTATGGAGCATAATACCAGTGCAAGGGCCACTATGGAGGATAATACCAGTGCAGGGGCCACTATGGAGCATAATACCGTGTGCAGGGGCCGCTGCGAGGCATAATCCAGTGTGCAGGGGCCGCTGCGGGCCATAAGACTGTGTAATACTGTGTGCAGGGGCTGCTGTGGAACATTATAGTGTGTGTAAATGGGGCGCTATAAACATGGGCTATGGCACCTGTTTATATTATACGCTGTCTGTTTATAGTGACCGTGTGATGTAATTGTAGCCTTGTCACATACTGTAGACATGTACAGGACGAGGCTGTAGTTACATTACATGGCCGCTATGAGATGAATTACACTATGTAAACAGAGAAGCGGTCACAGCGCTTACACAGGTACCATTCAAACAGCTGATCAGTGGGGGTCCTGGGTTTTTGAACCCCACTGATTAGTTTATTAATGACCTGGAAAACCTTTTAATTAGTTAACACCTGGGGTATTATTAATAAGGGGCACTATTTATACAGGGTACACACGGACATTATTAATATAAAGATGCACTTGGGAGTATTATTCATTATGGGGGGTTATATCACATATTTTATAATTGGGGGTAGCAGCAGAATGGGGGCTTTGTGTAGGTGAGGACAATGTGGGTTGGATGCCTGGAAAAGTGAGGAGCCAAAGATGTCTGTGTTGCAAACTTTACAGAGACAAGTCACAGCTGGAAGAAGTGGTCATGGCGGTCCAGAGGGAAGAGAAGGGAAATGTGAAGGATTAGTCAGAGACGTCACCTGTAAGTCACAGAATGTTACTGCCCTGTATTCACCTAAATGATAGAGGATAAATACCTGAGTGATGGGGGTCTGTCTGCTGAGACCCCACTGAGCCTGAGAATTGGGTTTTTTCCCCCCACTAGGTGGGAATCCAGCCTGGCTGCAGCCATATATATAGGTGTGTCACTTGGTGGATGGACGAACCCGCGTGGCTCTCATTCACTTTAATGGGAGTGCCAAAGATAGCCAAAGTCCAGTACTCAGCTATCTACGGGGCTCCTATTATAGAGAATGGGGGCCACGTGGGCTCGTCCATCCACCAAGCAGAAGATGTGTGAAGTTACTTTCATTGTTAATGCCGTGTTGTTGATCTCATACTGAAGTAATACAGTAAGAAGAATTCTTAAAAACTGTTTTATAACTTTGTGTATTGTGTATATTGTGCGACGATAACAGTGTGTTAAACTAGTAGCATGGAAACTCAGTTTTTTTTTTTGTTTTTTTTTTTGGGGGGGGGGGGGGCATCTTTCTATAGTCCGCCTCAGGCAGCAAAGAGGCTAGGTTCACCACTGGGGACATGATAGGGTTAACTGCTATTAATGTGAGGCACATGGAGTTGCTAAACTGTAATTTACATGACTATACTTTTTATCCACAACTGTGGATAAAAGTACGGACCTATACATTTAAATTGGCCCATACACACAGCTGTTCTTTTTGCGGCTGTGTGTTCAGGCCAAATTGAAGAGCTGCAAATTATAGTGCAGATCCTATATCTGTCTGCATTTGCGGCCCTGTCAATTTATTCTTAATTTATAGGTCAGTGAAAACAACATTCGTGCCATTTGTGTGCAGGAGGCCTAAGGCTGAGGCCCCACGTTGCAGAAACGCAGCGTTTTTATTGCAGATTTTGCTGCGTTTTTTTGAGCCAAAGCCAAGAATGGCTACAAAAGGAATGGTAAATATAAAGGAAGTTCTTATACTTCTACCTTCTGCGCAATCCACTCCTGGCTTAGGCTCATAAAACGCAGCAAAATATGCAACAAAAAAGCTGCGTTTCTGCAATGTGGGGCCTCAGCCTTAGGCTAAGACCCCACTCTGCAGAAACACAGCTTTTTTTTGGTGCTGATTTTGTTGCGGTTTTTTGAGCCAAAGCCTGGAGTGGATTAAGCAGAAGGTAGTAGTATGAGGGGTTTTTTTGCTATTAATGGGTTAATAAGTGCACCCAAATACCCAAAAGTGTTTTAAATGATTTCTGGGTTTCTCTGGGAGCTCCTGGCATCCTCTGCATTTGTTTAAATGGTGTAGCTTCCTGCTGTCTTAACTACTGTGATGCACCATGATAGTTGAAGGGCTGGCTTACACTACTACCCTCTCACTCCACCCCCTTCCTCTCTCACTACCTCACACCCCCTCCCTGTCTCACTAGCCATCCCGCCCACTACTAGCCCTTCCCAACTAACTCAGCCTATACTGTCCTCATACACATTAGCACGGTGTGTAGTCTGACATGTAGCTAAACCCCCTGTCCTCTTTAAGGTTGAGGCCCCACGTTGCACAAACACAGCTTTTTTGGTTGCAGATTTTGTTGCGGTTTTTTGAGCCAAAGCCAGGAGTGGATAGAGAAGAAGGGAGAAGTATAAGAACGTCCTATATATTTCCCATTCCTTTTGTAGCCATTCCTGGCTTTAGCTCAAAAAACCACAGCAAAATCTGCAACAAAAAAAAAAAAGCTGCGTTTCCGCAATGTTGGGCCTCAGGCTAAAGGGGTTTTCCCATCTCCCTGTTTCAGCAGCTTTGCCTGCTGTCTTTTCTTCTCACTTCCTCTATTCCCCCCCTCCCCAGCTTG
The DNA here is from genome assembly GCA_947044405.1 of Leptodactylus fallax. Classification (NCBI taxonomy): domain Eukaryota; kingdom Metazoa; phylum Chordata; class Amphibia; order Anura; family Leptodactylidae; genus Leptodactylus; species Leptodactylus fallax. Next base: position 2,786,077 of record CAMRHE010000021.1, read on the forward strand.
CTGAACAGGACACTATGAAGTATCACAATACTTATTATAATTACTAGAAATCTAATATAACTGCTGATGAAATAATATGCACATCCTTCTAGCACTAGAAGTCCCAGAGAGGGGTCATTTAACATTTCTACCTTTTGGAACCCAGAGACGGGTCGAATGACCTGAAGGATTTAAGCAAACAACCTATAATCACCGTCTTTTGTTCTGTAATTAAGGCCATTACTGTCACACCACAGGATTTACAATAGGCTGCTGTGGGGGGGTGCGTGTGTGTGTGTGTGTGTGTGTGTGTGTGTGTGTGTGTGTGTGTGTGAGTGGGCCATGTCCTTCTTGTGTGACTAGCATTTCAGCACTCACTCAGTAGCTGCGATTTTTTTTTTTTTTTTTTTTTTCTGCACCCATTGACTTGAATCTAAATATACAAAAATGTAAATATACAAAAGAACAACTGTTATTTGTTTCCATGCTTTTTATTTTTGTTATGAAAATAATAAAAAAATACAAGGAATAAAACAATTCCACACATATTTACAATAGGCTGCTGTGGGGGGCTGCGTGTGTGTGTGTGAGTGGCATGTCCTTCTTGTGTGACTAGAATTTCAGCACTCACTCAGCAGTCTGTCTGCACTGTCGGAACATACCTGGCACTGCCTGGGTATGTCCCTGGTACATTTGCCACACGTGTATTTGTAGCAGTCAACACATCTCTCAGTTGCACAATTATTCGTGCATCGATGGTTGACCTGACACTTCGCCCTTTTGCCAGGGCTGGGTGTGGAAGGTTGTTGCCGAAGGAGTTTCTCCTTGCATGCCTTCTTTTCAGTCACATGAGAGCCACCTAACTCTTTTGCAAGCTCAACCAGGAAGTCCACCCGTCTCTCCTGCACCCCAGTGCATGCCTGATAAAGAACATGAGCATTCAGTGCTGCCATGTCAATCATGTTGTAGAACACGGCGAATGGCCATCTCCGTGTTCCTGCACGCACTCTGTACTCCCACACCATTTGGTCCATTACATCCACACCGCACTTTGTGTGTTTGTATTGTGTGACCGTGTTTGGCTTCCTTTTGTTGGTATCCTCAGTCTCAACCACGCTGTGCATGCTGCTGAGAATGTAGACGGCCTTCTTTCGTTTGGGTGCATACACTGTCAGTGTGGCACCAGTGGTTGAAAACACCTGAGTGGTGAATTCAGTGCGGTCCATCTGTCTAGCGGATTGAGGAATTTCCCGGCGACTCTTGTTGACTGTGCCGAGGATAGTGGTTTTCCGGCTAAGCAGTCGTTGTGCAAGTGACAATGATGTAAAGAAATTGTCTGTGGTTACAGTTCTGCCCTTGTCCATGAATGGTTCCATCAGCCTCATCACTACAGTTTCGGACAGTCTCTCCCCGCTGGGACGACTGGGGTCCTTGCCAAGATATGGGAGGACATTACAGATGTACTTTGATTTCAAGTCGCAAGCCACCCAAAACTTGATGCCAAACTTGTCTGGTTTTGTTGCAATGTATTGCAGAAAACAGCAGCGAGTCTTTGACGGGAAAAGCTGTTCATCAATAGTGATGTGTCGACCAGGGTTGTAGGATGCGATGCAGTTGGTGACAAACGATCTCCACACATCAGAGATTGCAGCAAACTTATCGGTCTCCACTCGCTCACTGCGTGTGAACATGTCATCAAAGCGTAGGTGTTGCATGATGTCTTGGAAGCGGTTTCGGGTCATAGTTGCAATGATCCTTGGGTTTGCCAGGTTTGCTGACCAGCTGTCATGTAGTGATGGAACCTTGGTCACCCCCCGCAAGATAATGACTGAAATAAATGCCATTAGTTCCGGGAGACCCTTGAACCAATCCACCTGCTCCGTGTGACGTGCATGTTGAGTAGTCCATTCTTGAATGCTACGAAGCATGTCAAGAGTGATAAAACAGAGGAAGCTCTGAAGGCGACTCCGGACACTTCGTCTGGCCTTAGCACTTGGCTCTCCATCTGTAGGGTACGGTTCTATTGGGGTGAAATGGAGACGTTTCCCCACTTCTACTTCACGCCACACTGTGCCATCTTTTGCGGTCTCTGTCGGCTCACTCGCCAACCGAGCTCTCTTTTTTGGTAGAGGAGGAGTCTCCTCATCTGCAAGATAAATAATTTCAAATTAACATTTTGTTTTGGTTCTAAATAAAAAAGATAGTCAGGAAATAAAAATCGGTAATTTAAAAAAATCTAACCTGAAGACAGCTCAGAGTCCGAATCCAGTTGAAGGACTATGTCTTCTCCATCTGAGTCAGAAGGGTTGGTGTTGCTCAGGATCAGTTCCAGTGCCTGTTGAATGGTGTGCCTTCTCTGCATTTTGTTTCTTGTGAACAAAATGGGTGAAGCAGTCCCTTCACATCCCCCACAGCACAAAAGGTTGCATGCAAATTTGCTAAGGTGTTAGCAACCTTATGCATATTCCCAGCACAACAATGCAGCTGGGGGGTGGGCAGACACACTCACGAGCAGCTTACATTCTTTTGTTTACACTCTCTTACAAGACCTGAGGTGGATCAACACAATTGCCCCCTGCAGATTCCTCAGACAATGGCCACATTTACAAATGAAAGGATGCTAATTGGAGCCATCAGAGTTGTCTGTTTGGACTAAGGGTCATTTGACCCTCTTTCAGGACTTCAAGGGGGAGCTCGAAATTTCAGGGACTTCTAGTGCTAGGGACTCAGTGTTATCTGTGTGTTTACATAGAGAGATAACAGACAGAGTTTGCTTTATCAGCAAACTGCAATTAGCTGAATGGCAGAGCTGTAGATAACAGTGAGAGCAGTGAGTGGTCACTTGTCCTATCACACAGGCACAGCGTTATGGAAACGCTGTGTAAACAATGGGAGGAATAATTTCACATAGCAGGAAAACAAAGCAGCATTTCTAAAGCAATATATTTAGGAAAACTCTTCAATTTACATAAGCTACCATTATAGATAGGATCCTTGAGATGGGAATACAGCTTTAAGAAAAAGGTTATGAAGTTGTAAACCTTCTCTTTATTGCAAGTTGACAGGAAAGGTGAAACTATAAGAAAAAATAATGGCACTTAGAATATGATCTGTACAGTACATATAATACAGATAGTCTCAAGTATAATATAAAATGAGGCAATAATACAGGTTGATTCAGAGCTATGTAATGCAGCAAACACACAATAAAACAAGGCATAGTGACATAAATATAACACTCTTACCAACAATGCTTGAAACAGGCTTGAGATAGTGAACACAAGGTACAAATGGCATAGAGTGTGACCTCCTCACACTGAGACAGCATGTAAAATGTCTACTGCTACTACTGAACAGGAAGGAAGTAGAAAAAAAAACGGGAACTACCCATAATGCATTGGACTAGGTGCTGTTACCACACAATATAAACCAATTTGCCTATGAAGACAGAACACTCCCCGCTTGATGTTGGTCAATGTCAATACTAGGTTCGTTAGATGAAAACAACAGGACTTCCCCCACTGACCTGAAAAACAATTTGTCTCACCCTGTTTCCGAATTTTAATCTCTACCTTACGTACGACATATAACTCCATCCTTATTCATGAATGTCTTGGTGATGAGACCAAGTGGCCACTCATTTCGGTGTGTCTGGCAATCTTTCATTAACACCACATCGCCAGGCTGGAGGCTAGACTTGCCGGTTTGCCACTTTCTCCTTGGTTGTAGAGTAGGAATGTATTGCCTTTTCCACTTGTCCCAGAAGGCTTTGACTGCTCCAGATCAAGAGCTGTATAAACACGTTTACAGTGGTGCCAACCTGTGCTGACCTTTTCTTTAGCCAATGAGGTAGTCTTGTATGACCGAGATACGTGCATCAGGCAGGTGATGGCATGGACAAGGGATCTCTAAGTAGAGAACTAACTGAAGCAATGGGATCCTAGCTGTCAGTCTACAGTCTCTGTGTGCAACACAGATACCTGAGGGTGTATCTCAACTTCAGCATGTGGGTCCACGAGTTCAGACATGGTGGTTCTTGTTGTGCTGGGCTTTGGTCTATACAAGAACGTCGGGCCAGTAAACTACATTGTGTCCTTGAGGCGGTTGGCAGCAACGGATCTGGTTGCTAGGTCTGCCGGGTTGAGATGCGTAGGCACATACTGCCATTGTTCGGGAGAGGTAGACCTTCTGATCCTTAGCACTCTGTTGTTGACATATACATAGAAGCGTCTACGTATCTTCGTTATAGATGTATGACTAGAACTATCTTGCTGTCAGTATAAAACTCAGTTTCTTTAATGTCCAGATTCTTCTCTTCAGTGATCAGTTCAGCCAACTCTACTACTAACACAGCGGCACAGACGTGGTATTGTGTGTTCGTGGAGCGGAGTCAGCTTTGCTCTGCTCATGAAGAACCCTACATGGCATTGTTCACTAGTATCTATCAAATAAGCTACAGCAGCAATCACCTTGTGTGAAGGATGTCGACTTGCCAAGCCTCTTGGCCTACCTTCGATCACCCTTCTTACCTTCCATTCACACCCTGTGTGTGCCCGGGTTCATAGGATAATATGAAGCGAGCTTTAGAAATTTTATATATTTATTAACCCGAGTGGGTCGGTACTAGCCACTAACATATACAGAGTACACATCAGACGATTGTCAAGCAAATACAGGTAAAAGCAAACTACAGTACAGAAAATAAAATACGAGTAAAAGATAGAAAAATACCAGAACTAGGCTTCAGCAGGTCTCTAGGCTTCAGCAGGTTGGCCTAGGGTGCTTTCTTTAGGCAGTAGTAGAGCCTGTCACTTCACATGTCTACCAGCATCAGATCTATAAGGCCTCACTGCTAGGCCTCAGGGCACTTGCTCAAGTCCACAGCACGACATGTCCTCACATCTTTCCCAGGATAAGAACTCTCTTCTTTGTCCCTCATTTGAGACTATATAACTATCCCAGTCTCCTCCCTGACTGATGTCACTAGGAGGGGAAGTACAGCCCTCCATCCTGAAACCCAAATAACTATGAATCGTCATATTTCCTTGCCAGTGGACCGTAGTGTCAGGCAAGGGGTATGATGGGGTTCGTGGTGAGACCCCCATCGTGTAAACACCAAGAATGACCCCACAGACCCCTTTGGGTAATAAGTTCAGTGTCTGGACCTTTTCCCTGTGCCCACCAGTACCGTGTTTGGATTTGGGGCATTCGTCTCCGCCTTGCGCACTCAAGGAATTTATCGGTCTCACTGTAGGATGTCCTCCTAGGGAAATATTACCATAAAACCATATTTCCTTCATAGTTTTGGCTATAGACACAAAGTCTGGTGTTTGTGTACTCAGAGGTCTTTCCAGCCACATGTTTGCAGGAACCCCCTGCTAATATAATGAGTTTAGCACAGGTATGCTAATGGAACTAACAGTCATTGAGTCTGTGCAGATCTTGGAACAACAAAAGGGTTTGATTACAAAGCAGACATACCACATTCCGGAAGCCAAAAGGGTTAATATGACTAAGTGATAATACATCAAAGAAAAATACCTGACTGGAAATACATAACTAGGGCTCTCATCATCACACCTTGACTGATGCATCAGAGAATACACAAAGGGTTTGTGTCTTAACCTCGACAGTTGGTACAAAAACATAGGAGCATCCTATGTGAAGACTTGATAAGGCTGACAGGGAATTTCTCCAGGCCAACCAGTTGGCCTTTTCCTGTATGGGGAGAGGAATGTCCCAGTCCGACACCTCTTTAGTGAAGTCTCTTAACATAGCTTAACCTTCGATGATTACTGGAGCTGCCAAACCCAGTGGGTCATATAAACTGCTTAAGGTCAATAGTACTCATCTGCGTGTGAAGGGTTTTTCGTCTTTGTCAACCTGGAAGGTGAAGGTATCAGTTTTAATGTCCCAGAGTAGGCCGAGGCTTCGTTGCATGGGAAGGGAATTAACAACTAGGTCTTAATCCTTTGAGCGGTCCTGAGAAGGAAATGCTTTCATCAATTTCTGGCTGTTAGAAGTGATCTTGTGTAATCTCAGGTTAGATAGAGCGAGCATTTTCTGGGCTCTCTTCAGAAGAATAATCACAGACTCGTTTGTGGGCATAGATTTCAAATGGTCATCCATGTAGAAATCCTTTTCTACAAAGAGTCTGATATCTGTTCCATACTCCACTTCGACCTCCTAAGCTGCACGTCTCAGCCCGTAGATGGTGACCGCAGGAGAAGGGCTATTACTGAAGATCTGTACCCTCATCCGGTACTCCGTAATGTCTTTAGACAGGTCGTTATCCTTGAACTACAAGAGTCTCAGAAAATTCCTGTGTTCTTTCTTGATGAAAAAACAATGGAACATATGTTGGATGTTGGCTGTAAATGCAATGGAATCTATGCGAAAACTGATCCTTGGTGTGAAAAAGATTGGGGACCACAGGCCACAGGCTTGTAGTGGCTTGCAGCTTACAGGTTCCCTAGCAACAATTAAGATATCAGTGTCCTGGCGCAGGTGGGTGCACTACACTACACTGCATAGCACCGCCTGATCTGAGACATAGACGTCCTGTGGTAATGGCATCTTGTAGGCTGCAGGATACAGCAAAGAGAATCGGCGGTGGAAGTCCAAGCAAGGACTGTAGTTCTGCATTTCCTGGACAACCCCTTTAAGGGAATACACAGGAGAACTATTAATTAGGGGGCATTATTAGCTGAGGCATTATTGACTTAAGCAGGCATATAGGAGTATTTTTTGGGGGAACACAGGGGGCATTATTGATTTAAGATGGCATACAGGAGTATTATTAATTGGGGGGCACAGGGGCATTATTAATTGAGGGGGACTATTAATTTAAAGGTTTGTACTATCATAAATGTTAAAGCCGGCAGCAGGCGAGCGTTATAATGTACATTCCCCTCTTTACCTGCACTGGACTGCCTTGTATATAGGTGTCACAACAGCGGAACCACAGCAGCCCAACACTGTATACTGCTGTACTGTAGAGAGTGGTGATTGGCTGCAGTGGTCTTATCAACTTGACATCAGTGCTGCAGCTGCTATGTATACAAATAGTGCAGTGAAGGTGATGCCTGGCCCAGGGCAGGGACAGAGGGGAGGATGCAGGTAAGTGCCAGTACATTTTTATTTACAACTCCGGTCTGCTGCCTGCATTAATATTTCTGATCCCGAACAATCCCTTTAAAGGGGCACACAGGAGGATTTAATTAAGGGGCACAAAAGAGCATTGTTAATTTAAGATACATATGGGGGTATCATTCGTTTACAGGGGATTTTTATATAATGTATTTTATAATAGGGGGTAGCAGCAGGATGGGGACTTTGTATAGGCAAGGAAAATGTGGGTCAGGTGTCTGGAAAGTGAGGAGCCTAAGATGTCTGTGCTGCAAACTTTAGAGAGACAAGCTGCGGCTGTAAGAAGTGGTCATGGTGGTCCAGATGGAAGAGACGAGAAATGTGAAAGATTACACTCAGAGATGTCACCTGTGAGTATAAACATTTTCCTGTACTGTATTTACTTAAACTGTATGCAGAGTCCTGTGTACAGCCAGTATCTATCACTATACGATCACCGTATAGTGATAACATCGGTATACCCAGGTAGGGGCCCACTTGGATATCCCCCCCCCCCCCCGTGCCGAACCCCTAGCTATGCCTCTGCCTTTAACAAAATGAGATTTGACACTCAGAGGTGACCTGGCCATTCAGACTGCAATGTAAGACAGTGGACAGTCAGTGTGCAGCAGAGCCTGATCCCCCACTTCTATAATCTCTCTGCCTCTGTCTAAAATTAAAGGGATTTTCCGGGCAAAAAAAGTTTTTTTTAAAAAAAAAGGTCTGTTAGTGCTATTAATTGGTTAATAAATGCACCCAACTACCTTTAGCAGTGTTTTGAGTGATTTATGTGTTTCTCTGAGAGCTCCTGGCATCCACTGCATTTGTTTACATGGTGTAGCTTCCTGCTGTCTTAGCTAATGCATCATGATGCTTGTAGTCTGGCTTGTAGGCTGACTAGCACTATCTCCCTCTCACTACCTCCCCCTTTCACCCCCTCCCTGTCTCTCTAGCTATCCCGCCCACTACTAGCCCTTTCCAACTAACTCAGTCCACCCCCTTGCCCATCATACTTTCCTCTCTTTTTTTCCAGACTTCCTTCTGTGAGACGGATCCTCCCTCTCTTCTTACTCTGCTAGCGCGCAATAGTCCCAGCGCTGCGCTGCAGCTAGCAAACCACCTCTACTGCGCAGGCCTGTGGGAGGCTACTGCTCTCACACCTGCACAGTAAAGGTGGCTTGCCAGCTGTAGTGCAGTTTCAGGACTATTGCGAACGCTGGCTGAGTCAGAAATGAGGGAGGGGCCGTCCCAGAGGAGGAAGTCTGGAAGGAAGAGAGGAAAGTATGATGGGGTGGAGGGGGGAAGGAGTAGTAGTTACGTTTTGTTTCCGGAAACGGGGAAAAGGAACGTCACCGGTAACCAGAAAATGTCCCTGGGGTGGTCAGGTGTGATGATAAAAGACCCTCAGTTAAGTATTTCTGCTGTAATATATTAATACCGGTCTATATTACTACACAGTGGTGGTTGGTGCCTTGGATCAAAAATAGTGGGGCAGCTGGAATGCGGGCAGTCTACTCTATAGCCAAGGCCTATTGTCCTGTCCCTGAAGCAATTAGCATACATATGCTAGCCTTGTTATCACCACAGGGGGGACATGTTAAAGAAGTGTATTGGAAGGCTGTAAGTAAACTCAACCCAGATTCTTGGTCTGGAGCCAGTTTTACTTCAAAGGGATTATGGTTTTATGACAATATCTTCCCTGGGAAACATCTTACAGTCGCCCCGATAAATTTCCCAGATGCACCAGGTCAAGGCACACACTCAGAATACACACATGTCACAGTTCAAAGCCCAGAAAATGTCCAGGCACTGATCTCCATACCCAAAGGGGATTGGGGTGTCACCCTTGGGGTCTACGTGTTGGGGATCTTGCCACAAACCCTATCATACCGCCGACCCAACTCTATAGTCATTGGGCGAGGAATTATAAAGAAAAATGATTCAGAGAGATGTAGAGAGGGGGCAGGGCTCCTCCTCCTGGTGACCTCCCTTAGGGAGGAGACCATGGGAGGTAAAAAGTCTCAGACCAGGTTGAGAGGCTCTTTTTTGGGGAGTCATGTCTTCTTTGTGATAAGCTATTCCTGGAGGAGAGGTGTGGGGGAGGTCAAGTTGGAGACTTCCACCATGTGCTCGACCATGCGGCCTAGCATTGAGGCCTGAGACCCTTTGTTAACCTGGAAGAGGTGTAACAGCATGTAGGAAACACATGCTTTGCTTAAGAAAGAAATCTGCAGCCCAGCACATGGGCTCAGAGAAACGGACTATCTACTTGTTCTGGAAATGTCTTCTGCCTTTTGTTCTTCTGAAAGCCACTCAGATAGCACTACCCAGATCTAGGGGGTGCCACGACTGGAATGGCATGCCTGGATGCATGCTTTTGGACTTTTGAAGTACGTGCCCTGAGCTCCCATCCAGAGCCCAGAGAACCAATCACAGGCTTGTGTTGGTAATATTTCCTTTTCTTTCTGTTATTCACATTTTTATTTGGGCACCATGTCATGCTGCTTTCCACTTGTATTTGCTTGCTAATTGTGGCATGTATTCTCTGTATGTGTTAAGTGTCTAGTACCGACCCGTTTAGGGGTTAATAAATATATAAAATTTAGAAAGCTCATCTTTGTATTATCCTATCGGTCCAGAACACTCACTGGAGGTGGGTGTGAGATAATTGAAGCGATCTCAGGTGTGCTGACCGCGGGTTCGGCAGGACGAGATCCTTCACACTAAGGATATGGGTAAATATACATTTTTGATAAATTATGTAATTTACAAAGTAGTCAGGGGAGGGTGTTTAGATTAGTGTAGGAATTACATTTTATTCAGGACAACCCCTTTAAGTAACTCTAACTAGTCTATGCACCAGAGTCCTCTTCTATGATTCTGTAGTAATGCAGCCATTTTTTGTTTTTTTTCCATGCTGATGCTGCTTACTAAGCTCTCTTCCTGCCATTATCTCACAAAATTGCTCCTCTCTCTATACATGATTTTATATAGTGCCTATGACATCATCACTAGGATCTCTTCACCACTCACTTGTGATTGGCTGAGAGGCTGTCAAGAGGTAATGACAAAAGCTGAACGTACTGACTTCTTAAGTATAGCTGTCCCTAGCTGCAAACAGATCCGACTCCTATTAGCCTTCTCTTCATTGCACCTTGGATTGTCTCCTCTCCCTACACAGCGCGGGAATGGCCCTTAAAGGTGCCATGAATGTACACGTGGACAAAATTGTTGGTACCCCTCATTTAACCCCTTCCTGCCCGTGACATTTTTCGATTTTCGTTTTTGACACCCCCCCCTTCCAAACCCAATAACTTTTTTATTTTTCTGTTCTCAGAGCCATATGAGGTCTTAATGTTTGCGAGACAAATTTTTTTTCATGATGCTACCATTTATTATTCTGTACAATGTACTGGGAAGCTGGAAAAAAATTCAGAATGCGGTGGATTTGAAGAAAGAGTGTATTTGTGCGACTTTTTCTACCTCATAGATTGTAAACTCTTGCGAGCAGGGCCCTCAGTCCCAGTGTGTGAATTGACTATTTCTTTGTAATGTATCTTTTTTGTCGGTACTTGAACCCTACAAATTGTACAGTGCTGGGGAATATGTTGGCGCTATATAAATAAAATTTATTATTAATTTATTATTACAGCGTTCGGTCTACAGCAAAATGACATGTCATTTGTATTCTATGTTTCGGTACAATTCCGGGGATACCAAATTTATATGGTTTTATTTACATTTTAATCCCTTAACAAAAATACAAAACTGTGCAAAAATATATATTTTTTAAAAGTCGCCATATACTGACACCCATAACTTTTTTAGACTTCTGTGTATGGGGATGTATAGGGTGTCTTTTTTGCGGGACAAGGTGTACTTTTTAGTTATACCATTTTGGGGAATTACTATTGCTTTGATCACTTTTTATTCAAATTTTTATCAGAAGCAAAACAGTGAAAAAACAGCGGTTTGGCACTTTAGATTTTTTTTTTCCTGCTACGGCGTTTACCGTACGGGAAAAATATTTCTATAGATTTGTAGACCGGGCGTTTTCAGACACAGGGATACCTAATGTGTATATGTTTCACAGTATTTAACTACTTTTATATGTGTTTTAGGTAGAGGGGGGTGATTTGAACTTTTAATATTTTTTATTTATATTTTTTTATACTTTTTTTATTTTGCATTTATTAGACACCCTAGGGGTCTTGAACCCTAGGGGGTCTGATCACTAATGCAATGCATTACAATGCTAATGCATTGCAATGCATTGCAAAAAAAACGGGGCGCTTCTTTTGTAGGCTACATACACACGTGGAGAAAATTGTTGGTACCCCTCGTTTAATGAAAGAAAAACCCACAATGGTCACAGAAATAACTTGAATCTGACTAAAGTAATAATATATAAAAATTCTATGAAAATGAACAAATGAAAGCCAGACATTGCTTTTCAACCATGCTTCAACAGAATTTTTTAAAAAAGAAAACTCATGAAACAGGACTGGACAGAAATGATGGTTCCCTTAACTTAATATTTTGTTGCACAACCTTTTGAGGCAATCACTGCAATCAAACAATTCCTGTAACTGTTAATGAGACTTCTGCACCTCTCAACAGGTATTTTGTCCCACTCCTCCAGTTGTCTCGGGTTTGAAGGGTGCCTTTTCCAGACAGCATGTTTCAGCTCCTTCCAAAGCTGCTCAATAGGATTTAGGTCAGGGCTCATATAAGGTCACTTCAGAATAGTCCAATGTTTTCCTCTTAGCCGTTCTTGGGTGTTTTAGCTGTGTGTTTTGGGTCATTATCCTATTGCAAGACCCATGACCAGCGACTGAGACCAAGTTTTCTGACACTGGGCAGCGCATTTCTCTCTAGAATCCCATGATAGTCTTGAGATTTCATTGTACCCTGCACAGATTCAAGATACCCTGTGCCAGATGCAACAAAGCAGCCCCAGAACATAACAGAGCCTCCTCCATGTTTCACAGTAGGGAGTGTTCTTTTCAAGATATGCTTCATTTTTCCATCTGTGAACATAGAGCTGATGTGCCTTGCCAAAAATTTCGATTTTTGTTTCATCTGTCCATAGGACATTCTCCCAGAACCTTTGTGGCTTGTCAACATGTAGTTTGGCAAATTCCAGTTTTGTCAGATTCAGGTTATTTCTGTGACCATTGTGGGTTTTTCTTTCATTAAATTAGGGGTACCAACAATTTTATCCACGTGTGTAGGTAAGCCTGCAATAGAAACTAATAAAAGACAACAGGCCTGGGAGCCTTGTCATAGTAATGGGACGCCGGCCCTGGAGCCTTGGTAAAATAGAGCCTTGGTCAGCTTTGACCGAGGTGCCAGAGGGGTTAATGCCCGCGATCATTGCGGGCACTGATCGCGGGCATTAGCACCAGGTATCTGCTGTATAATACAGCAGAAATCTGGCGGCTATGGTGGCTGCTCGGGTGCCGAGCAGCCGCCATATTTAAGCACCCGGCATCCACCGTACTATTACTATTACTATGACGCTTTGTGGCTTGTCAACATGTAATTTGGCAAATTCCAGTCTGGCTTTTTTATGATTTGTTTTCAACAATGGTGTCCTCCTTGGTCGTCTCCCATGAAATCCACTTTGGCTCAAACAACGACGGCTGGTGCGATCTGACACTGATGTTCCTTGAGCTTGAAGTTCACCTTTAATCTCTTTAGAAGTTTTTCTGGGCTCTTTTGTTACCATTCGTATTATCCTTCTCTTTGATTTGTCATCAATTTTCCTCCTGCGGCCACATCCAGGGAGGTTGGCTACAATCCCATGAATCTTAAATTTCTGAATAATATGTGCAACTGTAGTCACAGGAACATCAAGCTGCTTGGAGATGGTCTTATAACCTTTACCTTTAACATGCTTGTTTATAATTTTCTTTCTAAGCTCCTGAGACAACTCTTTCCTTCACTTCCAATGGTCCATGTTGAGTGTGGTACTCACCATGTCACCAAACAGCACAGTGAGTATCTGTAGCCCTATATACAGGCCCACTGACTGATTACAAGATTGTAGACACCTGTGATGCTAATTAGTGGACACGCCTTGATTTAACATGTCCCTTTGGTCACATTATTTTCAGGGGTACCATCATTTCTGTCCAGGCCTGTTTCATGAGTTTTCTTTTTAAGCATGGTTGAAAAGCAATGTCTGACTTTCTTTTGTTAATTTTCATATATTTTTTTATATATTATTACTTTTGTCAGATTCAAGTTATTTCTGTGACCATTGTGGGTTTTTCTTTCATTAAACGAGGGGTACTAACAATTTTGTCCACGTGTGTATTTAGTGGGAAAATCCCATTAAATAGGGAGCCATCTCTGGCCACAGGAGAGCAATTTCTCCTATGGTGCAACCCATGGGTGCAACTTAGTTTTGCCTATAAGGAATCATGGCACAGCTAAGTTCATGAAAATTCCCGGTACACTGACTGTGCAATGACCGGCACCAATTACAGCAATATGAGCATGTATAGAGCACATCATCGAACATAGTGTAAGTACATCATAATACATGATATACACAACTCTATCACACCAAGCTGTAACACACTAGTTTAGCTAACATAGTGCTCTTCCTACACCAATATATGTAGTTAAGAGAAGACTATATTCCTTCCCTGCACAACAGCCCAACTGTTCAAGGTGAGTCCACAATACCTTACAAGTCCTGTGTTCTGTCAAAAATCATATCCATCAGAGAAATGTAAGTTTAATTAACTAATTAAAGAGTCCCTGTCATCATTTTTTTTTTTAATTGGCATTGCGGCATTCTCTGGCTGACACTGTTGACTGGTGTGTTTGCTGGCTGCGCCTTTTGGAGTGATGTCACTTAGCTTCCCTTGTACGTTGAACTAGGTGTTTGATCAGTTCCTACAGTGATCATGCACCCAACTGTGTTGTGCCAGTCGAGTGCCACAGTGCACCCCTATCTGCTGTAATTTATAATACTGGTATCTTTTTATATAGAAATGCAAAGGATCCTTTTGGCCTCCCCAGGTACCAGGGCTCAGTTGCACCCCTGAGAGCCCTAAGCATATAAGTGAAACATTTTGGAGATCACCAGGTAAAATTTAATTGAAAAAGTGTTCATATTAGGGGTGGTCATCTTAAAAAAAATTGCTAGTTCAGGAGCTTTTCTAACTGCAATTCGATCCTTGTACTCAGCCCCTCTGCAGTTGTCAAGCTTCCCAATGCTACCTCTCCCCCTTTCCCCATTCGTAATGGAACCCGTCAGGGATGTCCTCTTTCCCCCCTTCTCTTTGCCCTTTGTATTGAGCCACTAGCGTCCCGGATTAGGTCCAATCCGGACATTACTGGAGTTGAGGTCCGTGATAGAGAGTTTAAAGTATCCCTATTTGCAGATGATATACTCCTGACCCTCATCAACCCCCACACCACACTTCCTAATCTTTTCAGTACTCTTAGGGACTATGGTAGACTGTCAGGCTGCAAAGTTAGTCATACTAAGACTGAGGCTCTCCCCCTTAGCGTCCCTTGCCGGCCGCTGAATGGTTTCATTGCCAACAAATATCTCACTTAGCTCAGGCTCAGCTTGGGTCCAAACAAGTCTCGCTGCCTACAGCTTTTGAACGACTGTGCCGAGGTGGTATGTCTACAAAGGGGCTCATAGCCAGTGTATATAGGCTCCTGACCTCTCCTGAGGGACGATCCCCCCCATCCCATAAATACATGGCTAAATGGGATGAGGCACTGAATGGAAGGGTCTTGGCCGGACAGTGGCAGATCATATAGTCCTGTGCTGCGGAATCCTCGTCCTGTATTACGTTTCAGGAGACCCAATACAAAATCCTTATGCATTGGTACCACACACCTGCTTTGCTCCATACCCTCAATCCCGCTATACCTTTTTCGTGTTGGCGATGTCGGACCTCGTTGGGTACAGTGTGTCATATCTTCTGGGACTGCCCCATTGTCCGTCCTTTTTGAAGAGAGGTAAAACTCCTCACTGAGGCCCTCTTTATGCAGGGGGTCTCGCTGGACCCTATGACTTACTTGCTCAACTTACCCCCTAAAAATCTGAGCATGGGGACGTCTAAGCTGTTTCTCTATTTATGTAAGCAGCGAAGACCCTTATTGCCCGTCACTGGAGGAGTGTGCTCCCTCCCATGAGTTCCGAGTTAATAGCCCGCATGAAGGATATTCGTAGCCTAGAATTTTTGACTGCTGCTCTGAACCACACAGTAGAGGCCTTTGATTCTATTTGGTTGCATTGGGACAACTACTGCATTTTACATGGTTTCTGATCCTCTCTAAACGACCCCCTCCCCATTCTTTCCCCCCCCCCCCCCTGTCCAGTCTTTTTGTTTTTGTGTGCGTCACTACTGGTTTATGTACGTTTTGACTATAGCATATTTTGTTACTCTGTTAAGCCACATGTTGGGGCACTTCTTTATTCCTGTTTACTGTTGTATATTATATTGTAAAACACTTTAATAAATATTACAATTTAAAAAAATAAAAATAAATTGCTAGTATTTGTAGCATTTGGAGGAACTTAAAAATCTATTAAACGTAATCTGCTCCGGATAAAGAGGTAGTCTTCTTAAGGAGGTGGCCTTTTGGAGGGGTTTCACTGTATGTGTACAATATAAACTTATCACCCTCATTCACAAGGCTCTCCATAATGCTGCACCTCCCTACATTTCCTCCCTTATCTCTGTCTATCTCCCAACCCGTGCTCTCTGTTCACTCAATGACCGAAGACTAACATCCTCTATTATCAGAACCTCCCACGCTCGTATACAAGTCTTCTCCCGAGTTGCACCACTTCTCTGGAATGTTCTATTCCAGACTATCAGATTAACCCCCAATTTCACAGCTTCAGGCGTAAAATAAAGACATTTTCTCGCGGGGCGCCCCCACAACCCCCAAAATGCACCCCCCCCCATAGACAGAACCCCAAAAACCCACCCCCCCCTGTTCCCGCCCCAACCCCACCCCACAGGGGGCGGGGCCGGGCCGCGGCGGGGGTCCGGGGGCCCGCCCCCCCCCGGAGGGGGCGGGCGGGGGGCCGGGGGGGGCGGGAGAGGCCGCGCCGGGCCCCGCGTCCCCTGTGAGCCAAAAAGTGAAAAGAAGGTGGTGTCCCCCCGCCGCCACCGCCGCCACCGCGAGCGGAGGCGGGGGGGGGCCCCCCCCCCCCCCCCCCCCCCGCCCCCCCCCCGCGCGCGGGGGGAGAGGAGGGGGGGGGGGCGAGGGGGAGGGGCGGCCCCGCCCCCGCGGGGGGGGGGGCAGTGGGGGGGGGGGGCGGTGCCCCCGCCCGGCCCGCCCCCCGCGCCGCCCAGAGACAAAGAGAGAAAAAAGAACAAAGGACCAGGGGGCCCGCGGGGCAGGCGGCGGGCCCAGAGGGCGCCCAGGAGACCGACACCGGGATACCGACAAGAGACCCCCCGACGCTCGCAGGGCTGTTGATGTACTGGACGGCACCGCTAAATCCCGGCTTACATCCCAGCTCAGTGTATGGATTCAGCAGGACTGTCAGTGTGCTGAGTGGAATCTGCTGTTGGATTACATTGCATTCAGTTGGTTTCCCTGTCTGTTAAAGAGGACTTCATTTCTCCCAAGATCCTGATAACCGTGAGGAGAGGACGCTTCACTATAAAAGAAAGGACCGACTTTGGGCCCCACCGCGCGCTTCTACGGACTGTAAGCGGTCCACCTGGACCACTGGGGAAAAGGGGGTGCACCCAAATGTGAAGTCAGGGTCAGTTAGGGATAGTTTTGAGTATATTGTTCATTCAGTGTCCATACTGCAGAAGTGGACAGAGTAAAAGTAGAAACCATTGCAGAATTTGCCTTGAAATTGTTCATGCTATATTGTATATTTTGCTTGTCTTTAGCCCTGTCATTTTACCTTTAACTAGCCTTTATTAACTTATAGTAAATATATATTTTTTTCTTGAACTACCGCGTGTGCTTCATTTCTGGTTGCGGAGTCCAAACCACCTGCCTTGCTCTCGGTTCACAAATTGGCGTAGTCGGCAGGATCCGCTTACCAGAATGGACGGTGACGCACCCGTTCGGGAGAATGGTGCTGGAGGAAGAATGCCAGCAGGGGCTATAATGAGTCAGTTAGCTAAATTTGATGGCAATAATATGTCAGTGAGTATGTGGGTGGAACAGATACGAATGATACAGCGAATGTACCAGACCGCACCAGAAGTACTAGTAGAGCTAGCAATATTGACATTACAAGGGGATGCTAAGACCACGGTGATATTGAGGCCATTTGAACAAAGGCAGACATTTGAGCAAGTAGTCCAGATTCTAGAAACCATCTATGGAGAAACTGCATTGCTGGGGTCTCTGCAGGCTCGGTTCTTCCAGAGGGTACAACAGGAGAATGAAAGCCTTCCCCAATATGCAAATGCCCTACAAGAACTGCTCCGAGATATTCAAAGGAAGGAAAGAGGGGGCTCGCCAGCCTTCTGTAACCCTGATCGGACTCTCCGTGACCAGTTTGTCCTGGGGATACGTGACGGCAGTTTAACTGTGACTATGCAGGATTTTATACGACGAGAGACTGATGCTAAATTCCATGATGTACAGGTAGAGGCCATCTCCCGTGCCAATAGTATGGTCCCGAGGCCGCAGACCGCAGTTGGAGTTACTTTGTCACAGGGGGCTAGTTCTGGCTCAGAGACAGTAGAAAAAGGGACGGTTAAAGAAATTCTCACAGTAATGCAGAAACTGCAAGAACAAATGGAACACTTGCACACTCGTTGTGATGAGCAGTCTATGAAAATTGCAGACTTCCAGAAGACTGGAGATGAAAGGGTGAGCCATCCACACCCAGCAAGTCAGAATCACCCACCACCCCGCTGGAGGGGTGAGGATAGGACCCACCGAAGGGGTCCAAATCATTTAGTGCAGTGCTCAGGAGAAATCGAAGGGGCTTACCGAAGGGGCCCAAACAGATGGCCAGAACGACGGGGGATACGCTGCTGGGAGTGTGGACGGATGGGCCACGTTGCTGCTAGATGTCCAGAGCAGCGACAAACTTATGAGAGACCGCCGTTAAACTGAAGTCCCCTGCTGCTGAAGGGCGTGTAGTAGGGGAGACTGACAAGGAGACTATGTGGGGAGAATGCCCTGATGATGACCTATCGCTGCAATCCTGTCATACAGGTGGAAATGGAGGGTATTCCGGTTACCGGGATGATTGACACGGGTTCCCAAGTAACGACCTTGAGTAGAGACTGTTATGAACGGTACTTCCGGCAACATGTGAAATATGATCCCCATACATTCGTACGAGTGGTCGCAGCTAACCAGTTACCAGTTCCGGTCGTGGGAGTGGCTGGATGAATGTCCGGGTATGTGGCCAAGATCTAGGTAGGAAAGGCATTGTGGTGGTACAGGAGTCACATGAAGTAAAGGTCCCTGTCATTTTGGGGATGAATGTGTTAAAAGAATTAGATCGGATCCTCTTTGAAAAGAAAGGTCACGGTTATTGGAAAGAAACCACCACCCATCGGCCTACTCAAACAGCTTTCCAGCGGCTGATCCGGACATGTGGCTTACAGAAAAGTTCAGATGCACAGCGTCCTCTGGCTCGAATTTCAGTTCCTTTGCATACAAAAGTTACACTGCCACCCAGTCGGGAGACAATAGTGTCCATGCCCATAGGCACCTGTCGGAAACTAGAGGGCATAGCTGTGTTGGTAGAACCACTGCAGGCAGCCGAAGGAGGTGTTGATCCGCTAGTGGCCCGTTCCTTGGCAATAGTTCGCAATGGAAGAGTACCACTTCGATGTGTAAACACTCAGGACCAGAGTGTGGACCTGACCCCAGGGAGGCTGCTGGCTAACATCTATGTGACTCCGGAGGAAGTAAGGAAAGTAACTCCAATGCAGCTGAAGCCGACTGAAAGGGATGAGTGGACCGTAACTGTGTCCATGGGAGAAGATGAGGAACCCACCTCTGAATGGAATGGCTGTGCAATTCGAGAACAGATGAAGATGGATGTAAGTTCATGTTCTCTGGAATGGGTGCAGAAGGTAGATGAGCTTTTGTGGGAGAACCAAGCCACCTTTGCACGGTATGCTGAAGATTTTGGATGTACCACAGGGATCTACCATGAGATTCCCACAGGAGACACCCCTCCAATTAGAGAGCGCTACCGACAAATTCCTCCACAGTTGTATCAGGAAGTGAAAGAACTGTTAGCTAAGATGCTACAGGGTGGGATCATCCAAGAAAGCCAGAGTCCTGCGGCTCCTGTGGTGTTAGTAAGAAAAAGATGGGTCCATCCGATTTTGCGTAGACTATCGGAAGTTAAACGCTTGCACCGTACGAGATTCCTACCCCTTGCCACGGATTGAGGAGTCCCTCTCAGCGCTAGGGAGAGCCCGGTACTTCTCCTCACTAGATCTCTAGTGGGTATTGGCAGGTGCCGATGGCCACAAAAGACAAGGAGAAGACGGCATTCATCTTGCCCATGGGACTATACGAATTTAACCGGATGCCCTTCGGGTTGACAAATGCACCCGGAACGTTTCAGCGGTTGATGGAGAAATGTCTCGGTGACTTCAACTTTGAGTTCACTCTCATCTACTTGGATGACATTATAGTGTATTCTGCGACCTTTGAAGACCATCTCCACCAGTTGGGGCAAGTATTTCGAAGATTCGGGAACATGGGCTCAAATTGAAACCCAGTAAATGTCGGTTGTTCCAATCTGAAATTGATTACTTGGGTCACCGCGTATCAGGAGAAGGGGTGAGACCATCAAGAGACAAGATAGCGGCTGTTCAAGATTGGCCAATACCGACTACCCTCGAGAAGTGAGGGCGTCCTTGGAGTAGCCGGTTACTATCGACGGTTTATTAAGGATTTCGCCAAGGTAGCAGCACCACTTAATGCTCTCCTACGAGGCACATCCGGTGGTCCAAAGAACCGGTCCGTGAAGTGGGGACCTGAACAGGAACAAGCCTTCCAGGCATTGAAGGATGCACTGACAACAGCCCCAATCTTGGCATATGCTGATTACCACTTGCCGTTCCAGCTATATACAGATGCAAGCCTGTATGGTCTTGGAGCAGTGCTTTCCCAGCTTCAGGATGGCCAGGAGAGGGTCATAGCGTACGGCAGCCGGTCTTTGAGAGATTCTGAAAGAAACCCCGAGAATTATAGTTCATTTAAATTGGAGCTGTTGGCACTGGTATGGGCCATGACCGAGAAATTCTCTGAATATTTGACCGGTGCTGAAGTTTTAGTACTGACTGACAACAACCCACTAGCTCACCTGGAAAATGCCAAGCTCGGGGCGTTAGAGCAGAGGTGGATAGCCCGAATGTCTACATTCAATTACCGCATTAAGTATCGGTCCAAGACAGAGAACCAGAATGCTGACGGACTTTCTAGGGTAACTGCCCAGACCCCCACAGAAGACGTGGATCATGAGTTGGAGCATGTGGAGGTGCCCGATTTCAGCAGATTTTCACAGGCCTTGACCGCCACTAATCAGTTTGAGATGGAGGGGACTGAAATGGCTCCTTCTTTGGTCCTCACGACAGGAATGGGCACAGATACAACAGACCCATAGGGGCTGGCGCAGATGATCAAGTGTGTTGAGAAAGGCCAGAAGCCCTGTAGAGAGGAAAGAGAACGACTGACACGTGAGATATTATCTGTTTTGAGTCAGTGGGAAAAGTTGGAGATGAAAAATGGAGTGCTATGCCGAAAGGTCTATTTATCTTCTGAGATCGACATTCGATACCAAATTGTGGTGCCTAGTGAACTGGCTCGCCCTTGGCAGTTGAGGCTCATAATAAGAATGGACATTTTGGTCATGAGAAGACCTTTCGTTGGTTACAGCGACTGATTTACTCCCTGTCTTCGTCAAATGGTCGAAGAAGTATGCCGCAGCTGTCGAACTTGTGAGATCCATAAGGCAATAGAACAGAGAGCTCCCCTGCAAACCATCGTGACCCAGGAACCTTTAGAAATCGTCATGATAGACTATCTAATGGTGGGCCCATCCAATAGCGGACACCAGTATTGCCTCGTAATGGTGGATCACTTCACCAAATTTGCGGTGGTAACCGCCACCAAGGCCAGACAGCTGAGTCAGCAGCTCGTGCTCTGTGCCAAGATTTCATTCGAGTATATGGGTGCCCCCAACGCATCCACTCCGACCAGGGCTCCTGCTTTGAGGGACACGTAATGAAAGAAGTTCAACGTATCTACGGGATAAAGAAGTCGCACACGACTCCATACCACCCTCAGGGAAATGGGGCCTGTGAAAGATTCAACAGAACTCTGCTACAGATGCTGCGGACTCTGGAGGAAGACAAGAAGTTACAGTGGCCTCAGTTCTTGTCTGAAATGGTGTGGGCCTATAACAATCAGGTCCATTCTACAACGGGGTACTCTCCTTATACACTTCTCTTTGGGCGGTCTGGGCGAAGTATAGGAGAATTACAGTTGAATGATGTGGATGGGTTCCTCCGAGGGATCCAACCTCTTGGGTGCGGGCGCATCGGCAGAGACTTGAGACGATCCATCGATTGGTGCGGCAGCGCCTGCAAGAACATCCCCATCCTGATAAGACCCCAGTGCAAGAAGCACCATTGCAACCAGGCGACCTGGTGCTAGTTCGTGTCAAGAAACCCCAAGGGAAATTGGAAAGCAGATGGGAGGCTTTGCCGTATCGTGTTGTTGGCCGCAAGTATGCGAATGGGCCAGTGTACCAGGTCCAGAAAGAAGGAACTGATTGTGTTCCGAGTACTTCACCGAAATATGTTGCGCCTGTGTCATTCTGAAGGGACAAATCACGATGGGCCTGCCAATGTGAATGAGCTCCCACAGTCAGAGAATGGAGGTGCGGAATGGGCCTCCGACGAGGAGGATGATTGTTGGCCGATCCCTGCTCCTGGGGATGTTCCACCTGTGACTACTGTATCTCCGGCCTGTGCCCCCTCTGGTGCGGAATCCGCTGGTCCTTCTCAGCCCATAGCTGCAGCACCCCATAATATACCACCGGTCCTCAGACGGACCACTAGGCCAAATGCTGGTATTCCCCCTGTTCGGTATGCGCAGGATGAGTTTGTTTGGCCTGCCATACATCGGTATACTACCACCCTGTGCATAAAAGTACAACCCTCTGGATATACAGTCATAGGCAGGGACTGCCAATCTTAAAGTGGGGGGGAATATGTAAGAGACAGCCAATGTTGTCTTAAGCTTCATTTGTCTGTATAAACTGTTAATGTTGAATGTATTTCTGTGATTCTGTTCCTTTAAGACAGCAGCCATTGTAATTGTGACATGATGCTGGAGTGAGACCCCCCCCTTTTATGTCAGCCTGCCTGTTCTGCAGACAGAGTGTGAGCAGAGAAGCAGGAAGTGACGAGACAGAGAGCAGCAGCCATCTTGGCAAGTGTTGTATTGAACTGGTGTGGAGATTTTTCTGTACAGCTAAGCTGTATCTTGGTCCAGAGACAAACAGAGTGTAAAGAGACAACAGGACTAGTGAGTCCACGTGAAAGGAACTGTGCTCAGTGGCTGATCAGTGAGACTGACATTGTGACTGTGTATATGGATACCACAGATAGAGACTCGCAGGGCTGTTGATGTACTGGACGGCACCTGCTAAATCCCGGCTTACCTCCCAGCGCGGTTTGTGGTGTGCGGCGGGCTGTGTGGGGGGTGTGTGGAGGCTGTTGTTGGATTAGCTTTCAATTTGTTTGCTTTCCTTTTTTATAAAGGAGAATTTCCCCCTCCCTAATCTCCTAAGTGCGGAGGGGGGGGGGGGTTAATATAAAAGAAAGAAAAGGGGCGGCGCCCGGCCCCGGGCTGTCGGTGGATTAGTGGGGGCGGGGGGGACGGGGGGAAGGGGGGGGGGGGGGGGGGGGGAAAGGGGGAGAAGGGGGGGATTAAGTGTATATATTATTTATTGTGTTGTCCTACTGCAGAAGTGGACAGAGTAAAAGTAGAAACCATTGCAGAATTTGCCTTGAAATTGTTCATGCTATATTGTATATTTTGCTTGTCTTTAGCCCTGTCATTTTACCTTTAACTAGCCTTTATTAACTTATAGTAAATATATATTTTTTTCTTGAACTACCGCGTGTGCGTTCATTTCTGGTTGCGGAGTCCAAACCACCTGCCTTGCTCTCGGTTCACATGACGTAAAGCTATATATATGTGTAATGACAGTAACCTCTATTACAAAATTGTCTGACCATTGTATAAGCAATGCTATGATCGATGCCGCCCCTGCTACCTCTTGTGTCACCCCCTCTACCTCATAGATTGTAAACTCTTGTGAGCAGGGCCCTCAGTCCCAGTGTGTGAATTGACTATTTCTTTGTAATGTATCTTTTTTGTCAGTACTTGAACCCTACAAGTTGTACAGTGCTGCGGAATATGTTGGCGCTATATACATAAAATTTATTATTATTATTATTATGATGTGTATATACACCAGTCCAGTGTCCTTCTTAATATATACCACTAGGTGGCGGCAAATCTCTACACAAACCTAAGCTCCGCATGCTGTAGCTTTAGTTGCCTGTGATGACAGTCAGCACTTTTAATTAGCCTTGGTGACAAGTCGCTGAGACTCCACACATCATGGACTAGAAACATCTGTTTGTGCTATCATTAACCCACTTCACGCCTCTTTGGGGACTGTTCCCTTCTATGAGTATGATACAAGTCATTAAACAAGGGGACAGGCTCATCACTGAGATAATTCTCCTAATTAGGGATTTGCTAGCTCTGCTGCTAGATCTCATTGGCATGTTACAACCTAATTCCAAGGCTATGGGAATGCATTCTTATCTCTTGCATGTCTTACAGTCTATACATTAAGGATTACACTTATTTATAAAGCAGCCAACATCCTACATTATACATATACATTTGCTACACATTATACATATTATACATTTGCTACTCTGCCAGATTTAGAATTCTTACTTCATTGGCCAGTGTAGATTATTATGTGATCATGCTTGTACAGAAAATAAATGTAAATCCCTTTCAAGTCCAAATGATATTTACAGCTCAGTGAGATCTAATGCAGTGTGATAACAAACAGCAAATAGATTGGCAAGGCGGTCTGTGGCAGATTGCTTACCAATGAATAGCCTGCTGTTATAGCTGTACCCAAGTTGCTTTCTTAATGGGGGTTCTAGCAAAGTAATTTAGTGTACACCAATAAGAACTACATGTGTTGTGTTGCTTCTCTATTATTGTATGGCATATCGAAAAAAATTCTACATATACAACAATTTACACATGAATATTGTAAAATAAAAGCTCCTCCTGCTGTAATGTATATTTTACTGTTGGTTAGAATTCTGAAGGACAATATTATGTTTTACATATATATTTATACACACCCTGTATATCCAAATATGGTGGTTTACAAATTTGCAGTCTCAGCCAGACCCAGATATAATGATAATTGCACAATCCTATACTCATACTAGACAAGTGCAGTTTCTAGAAAGGATGCAGAAGGTTCATTTCACCTGGATCTTTATGTCTTGGGGTCCAATATGCCATCTGGTAGTTTGTTCTGTCACTCTAAGTGTGAAAGGAGCCTGGTTGATCATCAGCAACAATTGTGATAGCAGTTTGTGTCACTCCTGTGTAGAACAGTCCATGCGGTTACATCATGCATAAAGATTGTTACGTTTGGAAAGAACAGAAAGCAGTGCAGAATAAAATCACATAACCCAATTGCAGAAGTGGTCATATAATGAAAGAAATTACAGGCAGTCTGCAAATTCACCAAAATTCACATGGCAGATAATGGATGATAAGTCTGGCATATATTTAGACTGTCTAGCCTAAGTTTATACGACATTTTATTTGCCTTAATTTGAGTCTGAATTTTTTTGACACAATTTTGGTGCATCTTGGGGCATTTAAGCCATAGCCCGATTCTCTGAGAAGCCACACCCCCATCTAGCAAGTCAGAAACATTTTAGCTCAAACTAGATGTGCCAAAGATGAGCATGAGATGCACCATCTTTATGCAATAGTAAATTTGCCCCATTGTATAAAGTGTTTTAAGTATCTGACAGAAAAACAGGTCTTTGGAGAAGACCTGCTGAAGTTAGGACAAAAGTGAAGGTCTTGGAAAAAAAAAATCACTCAGTCATAGGACTGGTATAGATTGTTAGATTGCTATGTGTAACTTCTTCAAGAACAACTGTCCAATTATATTAATATCACCAGCTGTCAGGACATGCTGAGTGTTGCAGTAACTGCTGCAGAGTCACAGGTTGGAAACCAATGAGGTGAAGACCTCAAAAGTAAGATTTGGACAAATAATGAGGCCTCCAGCTCTTAGCCTTCTAATATAATCACCAGCTCCGGACTTAAGTAAATTATCCCAGATACACCAAGTGATTCACCACCAGGAAACAGCGAAAGCACAACCGACAATATCAATCACTGCTCATTGGTAAGGATTATGGGAAACCCTATATGACCACATTAACCCTATAAGTCCCACCTCATCCACACTGACAGATGCCTGACTTGTGTCGCTTCTTTCTATTTTGCAGCAGTGACTGGTTAATTTGCTCTGGAAAAAGCCTGAGACGGTGAAATCAATGCAAATCCACTGAGAGGTAATGAAAGATTAAATTAAATAACCATATGAGTTAGGAAATATAGATCTTATGCAGAGCAGGGTGCAGAAAGTGGAGACATAGCTGCAGAACTGTGCTTAATAGAACAATTCTGTCAGAATAATTGTAATGAAGATTGAGAATTTTCTTTGGGGGGAGATTGTGTGTGTATAAAGAGGCCTGTATGATGCTATCAAAGGTGTTTTTTTTGGTTGAATTCTGTGACATCCAAACAGAGGAATGATGATACATAGGAATTGGCTAATTCTATTTTGTTCACTTCTGACATGTTGGAGCCAAATAAAAAGTATGAGGGCTTTGCCTAAATATTTGCTATGACAGCCTGGAGCCTTCTGAAGGCTCCCAGGCCTGTCTTTCATTAGTTTCTATTGCAGGCTACTCTATGTAGCCTGCAATAGAAATGCCGTTTTTTTTGCAATGCATTAGCATTGTAATGTATTGCATTAGTGATCAAACCCCTGGGGTTTATAAAAAAATAAAAAAATATTAAAAGTTCAAATCACCCTCCTTTCCCTAGAACACATATAAAAGTACTTAAACACTGTGAAACACATACACATTAGCAGTGGCGTAACTAGGAATGGCTGGGCCCCAAGGCGAACATTTGACATGGGGCCCCCCCCCCCCGAACCGGTTATGGGTCCCCAAACAGTAAAATATGCTCAACAGTGGCCCCAGATAGTATTATATGCTCAACAGTGGCCCCCACACAGCATTATATGCTCCACAGTCGCCCCATACAGCATTATATGCTCTACATTGCTCCCCCACACACAGTATAATATGCTACCCACAGTGGCCCCACACAGTATAATATGCTCCACACAGTGGTCCCCACCCAGTATTATATGCCCCCCATAGTGGGCCCCACCCAGTATTATATGCTCCCTACAGTGGCCCCCACCCAGTAGTATATGCTCTACAGTGGCCCCCACCCAGTAGTATATGCTCTACAGTGACCCCCACCCAGTATTATATGCTCTACAGTGGCCCACACCCAGTATTATATGCTCTACAGTGGCCCCCACTCAGTATTATATGCTTTACAGTGGCCCCCACCCAGTATTATATGTTCTACAGTGGCTCCCACCCAGTGTTATATGCTCTACAGTGGCCCCCACCCAGTATTATATGCTCTACAGTGGCCCCCACCCAGTATTATATGCTCTACAGTGGCTCCCACCCAGTGTTATATGCTTTACAGTGGCCCCCACCCAGTATTATATGCTCTACAGTGGCTCCCACCCAGTATTATATGCTCTACAGTGGCCCCCACCCAGTATTATATGCTCTACAGTGGCTCCCACCAAGTGTTATATGCTCTACAGTGGCCCCCACCTAGTATTATATGCTCTACAGTGGCCCCACCTAGTATTATATGCTCTACAGTGGCACCCACCCAGTATTATATGCTCTACAGTGGCCCCCACCCAGTATTATATGCCCCCCACAGTGGCCCCCACCCAGTATTATATGCTCTACAGTGGCCCCCACCCAGTATTATATGCTCTACAGTGGCCCCCTCCCAGTATTATATGCTCTACAGTGGCCCCAACACAGTATTATAAGCTCCCAACAGCCCCCTCCGCTTCGGTGCTATTATTATACTTTGGGGTCTCCTCAGACTACAGGGTATAATAATCGGAAACCCAGGGAAGGTGATTAAAAATAACAAACATTCATACTCACCTTGCCTTACCTTTCCTTGGCATCCTCGCTCCATCCTGCTGCCTTCAGCGTCTTCAGGCCCTCTTCCGACGTCGCTGCCGAGGCTTGTGATTGGGCCTCAGCGGTCACATGGGAGATGGGGCGCACTGACGTCATTACTTGCCCGCGCCCCATGTGACCGCTGGGGCCTAATCACAGGCCTCAGTGATGACGGAGGAGCGCCGGAGAGAACGCTGCATCCAGGAGAGGTGAGAATATGTGTTTATTATTTTCAGTCACCTCCTCTGGGCTGGGCTGCATCTATTGGAAAGGGGCCTGCAATATGCCAGGGCTCCTTTCCAATAACGGTATGTATAGCGGTCGGGGAACCAGGCTTTTCCCGACCGCTATCATAATGGTCCGGGGCCCCGGCCATCTCCAGCTGGCGTCGGGCTCCGTACCCTGCGACCACGATCGTTACTGGTTTGCGGCGTTCGCGGTAGCGGCTGCCACAGGGCACCGGGGCCCCCTAATGTCCCGGGCCCTGTGGCAGCCGCTACCACTGCTACCCCGATATTTACGCCCCTGCACATTAGGTATCCCTGTGTCCGAAAACGCCTGTTCTACAAATCTATATAAATATTTTTCCCGTACAGTAAACGCTGTAGCGGGAAAAAAAAATCAAATGTGTCAAACTGACGTTTTTTCACTGTTTTGCCTCTGATAAAAAATTGAATAAAAAGTGATCAAAGCAATAGCAATTCCCCAAAATGGTATAGCTAAAAAGTACACCTTGTCCCGCAAAAAAAGATGCCCTATGCATCCCAGTACACGGAAGTATAAAAAAGTTACGTGTGTCAGAATATGGCGACTTTTAGAAAAAAAATTTTTTTTGCACAGTTTTGGATTTTTGTTAATGGGTTAAAATGTAAATAATACCATATAAATTTGGTATCCCTGGAATCGTACCGAAAAATAGAATACAGGTGACATGTCATTTTGGCTGCACAGTGAACGCCGTAAAAACGAAGCCCATAAGAAAGTCGCACAAATGCACTTTTTCTTCAAATCCACCCCATTCTGAATTTTTTTCCAGCTTCCCAGTACATTATACAGAATAACTAATGGTAGCATCATGAAGAAAAATTTGTCCTGCAAACATTAAGACCTCATATGGCTCTGAGAGCAGAAAAATATAAAAGTTATGGGATTTGGAAGAGGGAGAAGTCAAAAACGAAAATCGAAAAATTCCTCCGGCAGGAAGGGGTTAAATGGTCCCTCAGTCTGGTTCAGTAGGACACACAATCATGGAAGACTGCTGATTATGAATTGTATTACTGAATTACTGAAATGAATGAACGTTTCAAAGATATTCTAATTTATTGAGATGCACCCACTGGTGAACCTAGCTTCTTTGCTGCCTGAGGCGGACTATAGAAAGACACCCCCCCCAAAAAAAAAAAAAAAAAAATTTGAGTTTCCATGAATTCTTCTTCCTGTATTACTTCAGTATCAGATCAACAACACGGCATTAACAATGACAATAAATTCACACATCTTCTGCTTGGTGGATGGACGAGCCAACATGTCCCCATTCTCTATAAAAGGAGCGCTGCAGATAGCTGAGTATTGGACTTCGGATATCTTTGGCACTCCCATCGAAGTGAATGAGAGCCACGCGGGTTCGTCCATCCACCAAGTGACACACCTATATATATGGCTGCGGTCAGGCTGAATTCCCACCCAGTGGGGGAAAAAAACCAATTCTCAGGCTCAGTGGGGGTCTCAGCAGACAGACCCCCATCACTCAGGTATTTATCCTCTATCATTTAGGTGAATACAGTGCAGTAACATTTTGTGACTTACAGGTGACGTCTCTGACTAATCCTTCACATTTCCCTTCTCTTCCCTTTGCGCCGCCATGACCACTTCTTCCAGCCGTGACTTGTCTCTGTGAAGTTTGCAACACAGACATCTTTGACTCCTCACTTTTCCAGGCATCCAACCCACATTGTCCTCACCTACATAAAGCCCCCATTCTGCTGCTACCTCCAATTATAAAATATATGATATAACCCCCCATAATGAAAAATACCCCCAAGTGCATCTTTATATTAATAACATCCGTTTGTACCCTGTATAAATAGTGCCCCTTATTAATAATGCCCCAGGTGTTAACTAATTACTGTAAAAGGTTTTCCAGGTCATTAATAAACTAATCAGTGGGGCTCAAAAACCCAGGACCCCTATTGATCAGCTGTTTGAATGGTACCTGTGTAAGCGCCATGACCGCTTCTCTGTTTACATAGTGTCATTCATCTTATAGCGGCCATGTAATGTAACTACAGCCTCGTCTTGTACATGTCTACAGTATGTGACAAGGCTAGAATTACATCAAACGGCCACTATAAACAGACAGCGTATGATATAAACAGGTGCCATAGCCCCTGTTTATAGCGCCCCATTTACACACACTATAATGTTCCACAGCAGCCCCCGCACACAGTATTACACAGTATTATGGCCTGCAGCGGCCCCTGCACACTGTATTATGCCTCGCAGCGGCCCCTGCACACGGTATTATGCTCCATAGTGGCCCCTGCACACGGTATTATGCCCCGCAGTGGCCACTGCACACGGTATTATGTTCCACAGCAACTCCTGCAAACAGTTTTATGCTCCCTAGTGGCCCCTGCACACGGTATTATGCCCCATATTAGCCCCTGCACACGGTATTATGCTCCACAGTGGCCCCTGCACACGGTATTATGCTCCATAGTGGCCCCTGCACTGGTATCATGCGCTATAGTGGCCCCTGCACTGGTATTATGCTCCATAGTGGCCCCTGCACTGGTATTATGCTCCATAGTGGCCCCTGCACTAGTATTATGCTCCATAGTGACCCCTGCACCCAGTATTATGCTCTATAGTGGCCCCTGCACTCGGTATTATGCTCCATAGTGGCCCCTGCACTCGGTATTATGCTCCATAGTGGCCCCTGCACTCGGTATGATGCTCTACAGTGGCCCCTGCACACGGTATTATGCCCCATAGTGGGCCAACCATGAACTATTATTATACTCTGGGGTCTTTTCAGACCCCAGTGTATAATGATTAGAGCTCCTTACAGCTTTCGGCCCTGTTTAATTGCGCATAGACGTCACGTGATCAGGCCGGCGACGCGACCTGATGACGTCACCAGAGGCCTCAAGCCTGCTTGGAGTTACATCAGATCACAGGAGGTGAGTAACATTGGTTTTTATGTACCCTCACCTACCCTAGGCCTCCGATTATTATACTCCGGGTTTGGAAAGACCCCGGAGTATAATAATAGTAGTATTTGAGGCCCACGGCCTCACTTACCGATGCCTGCAGCTGCTCACAGCGTCATCCACTTCCCTTTCTGCGTCCCATAGCAGAAGGGGAAGCGTAGGCGACCACGAGCAGACGCTGGGTAGGTAAATAAATAGGCTGTGACCTGCTGGGGATACTCCTGCAGGTCACTGCCTATTTATATATAAAAAAGTTATACTCACCTACGATGCCTTGATGCAGCCGCCGCCTCCTCTTCTTGTCCGTGACGTCTGTGTCTCAGCGTAGGCGGCATGATGACGTCATTGTATCGCCGCCTGCGCTGAGATGTGACGTCTCGTAAACCAGCCCAGGACTTTGTGTTTTTTTTTTTAAAGCGGCCTGTCCTGGGCTGGTTTACATTAAATAGTAAAAATGCCGCCCCCCAGACAATGACGGACAGTGCCGCCTGAGGCGACCGCCTCACTTCGCCTCATTAGCGGTGCGCCCCTGGATGCACCTGTATCATACAAGCCTCTGAGGCTACATCTACCAAGTATGTATCTATTGCTGATTTTCTGTTGCGGAAAATCAGCAGTAGATTTGCCTAAATTCCATTATGGCAGAAATTCCCAAAATCATGTGAAATTCTGAGAGAAATCATATAATTGCTTTTACCCTTTGCTTTACAAAGATGGTATGCTACAGCATGAAAACCCTCACTGCAAGTCAATTTGCATTGTAGATTTTTGGCACAGTATGAGAATGAGGAAGCCCCAGCAAATCTGCAGAAGCTAATCTACTGAATGTACCCCTGTATGTGGATATACTCAGGGGTCACAACTGCAACCAGGCCAATAAGTCAGGGGGTCCTCAGGACCCTCTCACAACACTTTGATGTCTGGCTATCTATATATTCAAAATCCTTCACTTCTGCTAAGATTTATCATACACAGGTGATACCAGGTGATACTTTAATACCAAAAGAAGCAGTAGATCAGTATATAGCCAAGTAAGGGAGGCTGTGGAGATAGTTGCTAGGAAAGGGTTACAGCATTCTCTTAGCATGTCTACATGAAAGTGACTGCTCTTCAGCATATCTTACTCTATTCCCACCACTTCAACAGTCTAAGGCCCCACGTAGCTCTGTGGACTCTGTCTATATTATACCTATAGGGAAAATGCCAGCATTTCTGCAGATTATTTTCTGCAATGTGTGGAAGGGATTAGCCAGAATCCCATTAACTTTGCAGGTACTGTAAAACGCTGTGTTTTATGCTGCGGATGTAAATGCACTGGACTCACTTTACATTGTACAGAACTGGTGTCTGTCCACTATTTGGTGACTGCATTATAGAGGTAGACTGACATGCATATAGCTGAGCTGCTGTACTGTGCCTGTCACTATAGTAGTGCACTACCAAACATAGTGCCCAGTAGCTGTATTGAAACTTGTGATCAAACGTTTATGGATCCAGTTGGACTTTGGCAACCTATGGGTGAGCAGGATATACAGGTCCAGCTGCAACATCTGTGGGAATATGTGCTGCAGGATACCATATGGAACCTGTATGCCTTCATGCCCAGCCATATTTCATCTTGTATCAGGGCCAGAGGCAGCCCAACAGATTACTAGAGCCTCTATTCAGTTGTATAGTTTTCCCTAATAAACTTATCCTTTTGCTCTAGTATTGCAAGCAATTACATATATCATCTTTACATTCACACATACAGTATAACGTTTCATTCCATTCCAGCATCTCCTTCCTGGTGTTTTCGGCAGCTATGCCTTAGAGATGGGGCTACATGGGACAGCCTTGATACAACTGTGATGCTGTTTCCGTCAGAATACTGTGACCAGTGAACAAATTTTATCAATATAAAAAATGCAGCATCAGTGCCATTTCGTGCGACCTCTCCCTAATACAAACACAATACATAGCCCATTAGGATACATTCACATGGAAGAATCTGACACGGATTTGTGAACGGATTCCGCCCCCCGAATCTGTGGCAGATTCTGCCCCAAATCAGCCCCCCATTGTTTTCAATGGGAGGCAGAGATCACAGCAGGACGTGGAAAAAATCAGCGTCCTGCTTGATCTTACTGCAGATTCCATGGTTCAGGAGTCCCTGCCTATTAGGCCCATTCATCCGGGCCTAATCAGCAGAGGAAAGCTGCGACGGAATACCAATGCTTACAATCCTGCGGCCGAATACGGCGGAAAATAAACAGGAATTTCTCTTTATTTTTCGTCGTGTGAACCTAGCCTTAAAACCTTAAACATACTCATCTGTCCCTAGTGCTCCGGTGTCCGGTCCCGCATCGCCCCAGGACTTATTCCAGCAGAGGTCCTCGCCACATGTGACTGCTGAGGCCAATCAACGGCCTAAGGAAAGGACCTGGGATGTCACTCACATGGTATGTGACATCCCGGGTCCTCTCCATAGCATGTACGGTGAGACTTGCACGGAAACAAGACCTGGGACGGGACCAGACAACAGCCTGGGACACTGGACAAGTGAGTATGTTTTTTTTTTACCTTCCCCAACCTCCAGGAAAAAAATTGTTTTTGCTGGATTCTAGGTTTGGAAATAAGATGGCAAGGAGACCAAAAAACAGCATTTCTAGTGTTGTTATTTAAAGGGAAAGTTTTGTCAGAAAATAACCTATTATTTAATCAAGTTTTATGTTAAACATATTTTTAATTTAAGTTTTTAAGATTTTTTTCACTCGGCTGGTGGGTGCAAATCCTAAAGATCCGGCATATGATCCCAAGTGAGTAATGCAAAAAATAGACAGCACTCCAGAGTTATAAATCAAATGGGTGAAGATTTATTCCAATGCAACATTTCAGTCCTAAGGCTACAGGTCCTTTCTCAAGCAGTAACGCAGTGAAATGTGCAGACTTTTATAGTGAGGAGCTTGCCACTCCTTCAATTAATAACAATCAAAATATCACACTAAAAACATATTATCAAAAAAAAGTGAAATTAATATCAAGTGCAAATACACCATTGCTTCATCAATACAAAACAAATAGTATATTATGTATACAATAAATACAATAGAAACATGTAGAAATACAGTATATATGTGTATATTAGTTAAATATCAAACTTCATGTGCTAGTCATATAGAGTGATCAGTATACCACTTTTCTAGTATTAAAAACACAACTGTTGCATAAATATCCAAGTGATAAGGGATTAAAAAGTGATAAAGGATTAAAAACTCGCCCCCATAAGGTAAAACACCATTAATCACGCTATTCAGTGTGTATAGGTGTAATGGAGTGGGCAGGACCAGAAATATCGGTATTCACGCATGTGCAGTGAAACAGAGAAAGTTGAAACTACTGGCAACATCATGCCAGGATTGTACAAGGCATAGCAAATAATAATGCGAGTGAGGGAGAAAAGCGCTAAGTACTGGCAAAATATAGTGCCAGATCCATAAAAACAGAGCGCTATATCTTGCATATAGAAAGAAACACAATGTGTATAAGGCAGGGTAACCAGGGTTCATTGACACATACCATAAGAAAGAATTTGTATAGATACACATTGAATAAAAAAGCTGCAGTACCGCAGTGTGTGAACACACATTAAGTGGAAAGGTTGCAATATCACAGTGTGTAAATACACCTTAAATAATACCACTTTATGTTGATTACACTGCATATAGCAGCAATAAAAAAAACTAAAGCAAATTAAGTAAAACAAATTACATAAAAAATAAAATAAAAAAATAAATGTATGCCACGTTGTGGATCAATCACATAGTGACTAACCTCAATCAGCACACTATTAACCAAAGAAATGCTATGTCGTCGTGCAAGGTATAATACAACAAACACTTCAACTAGCTTAATATAATTAGTTCAACCAGTCCTGACTTCTTGTCTGTAACCCCGTCAGGGGAACAGATGTCATATGTTCCGTCACAAGTGAAATATGGAAACACCATATATCGCCTGAAAACAGAGCACCACATTGCTTATGGGAAGAGACTTAAATAAAATTGAATTGAAAAAATAAAAAAAACAAAAAAATATTTAAGAAAAGATTTTTTTTTTAAAAAAAACTAAACAAACATAAAATAAATATATAAATATTAACTAATGTTATGAATGTCAATGAGACCAGAGCACAAGCCAAGCCAAAAAAAAATTGTACAAAAAAAAGAAAAAAATCAGATCATGTCACTACAACCATCAGCCTACCAAAGGTAATAATGGCAAAAAAATAAAGCATAATTTTAATATTAATAAAAGTATACAAACATTTCAAAAGTACAATAATAACAATAATAATAAGAAAAACAGCAAAAAAGAAGGGGGGGGGAGTTTTCAATCCAACATGTTGAGTGTATCCGAATCCGAATCAAAATACCAATTCCTTCTGTGAAAAAAAAATAGTGCAAATATATGCGAAAAAAAATATATACATAAAAAATAAAATAAAAACCTTACCAGGAGAAATAAATTGCTCCTGAAAAGTTTTTTTTCCACATAGAGCACTATGTCTAAACTACTAGTCTCACCTAATACCAAGAAGCGAAGATATCGGATTTAGCATGACAAAACCGTCAGGAAACCAAAACTATATCACTGCACCAAATTTAAAATCGAAATTCAGGCCATTCACTCTGTAAAAATCCTCTCTAAGGCTAAAGCCCCACGTAGCGTAAATGCCGCGGCGGAAGTGCCGCAGAAAAAATCACGGCGTTTTACAGTCAGAGCAATCCCATGCTCACTTTGTGGGAAAAACCACACTGCAGACACACGGCGATTTCCAAAACCGGCACGGTTTTGGAAATCGCAGCATGTCAATTATATCTACGGAAACGCCAGCGGTTTCCCCATAGGTATAATTGAAACAGAAAGACTGCAGAGGAAAACTCTGCAAACTTTCTGTCTAAAAGCGCAGCGGGAAGAACCGCGATGTGATCCCACTGCAGTTTCTCCCGCAGAGCTTTTTTGGTGTAGGACGCCACGTGGGGCCGTAGCCTAAGGCAGAAACTCAGCTTTTTTTGTTGCAGATTTTGCTGCGTTTTTTTGAGCCAAAGCCAAGAATGGCTATAAAAGGAATAGGAAATATATAGGAAGCTCTTCTACTTCTACCTTTTGCTCTATCCACTCATGGCTTTAGCTCAAAAAACCACAGCAAAATCTGCAAGAAAAAAAAGCTGCGTTTCCGCAACGTGGGACCTCAGGCTAAGTCTGGTTTCTAAATCTAATGTATTTTCTCCATTGTATATAAGGTTGCACAGACAACTCAAAAGATTAATAACAAAGTCACTATAAAATCCTAAAAATCCTGCAGATCTGATTTTGTTCACTAGTCCATATAATATACTGAGACTTCCTGTTCTCTGTGGATTTCTTTGCAGCAGCCCCCTCACTTACAGCACACTGATGATCACAGCTATCATGTATATGTAGATAAGACACATAATCCATCAGTCACAATAGAACATTTTACAGTTTATCTACTTCCCTCTCTACACAATAACCACTGCCCAGGTCACAGAGTATGCCTAGAAAACTCTACCATACAAGTGAATAGGATCTGTTTCAGACCATTGTGTCTATGAACCATGGTCCTTCTGTAGGAAACAGGAAGTCACAGAATGTTTTAGGCTTAGTGCAAAAATTGGCATTGCAAGAATTTTAGAATTTTTTTAGATATTAATTTGGAAAATTAAAAACAACATCACCAAAAATTCTTAAAAATATGTTTAACATAAAAACATGATTTAAACAATAGGTCATTTCCTGCCGACACTTTCCCTTTAATTTTTTTTTTTTTGTAGCTTTCACCATGTCAGTTAAATAATTTGTTTGGAAAAGAGTGATATTTAATCACGACTTGGAAGGCTTGGGTACACTGAAGCATCTGGTAAATGGTATTCGCCAGTGCTTATCTTGATCAAAAATCCCATTTTCCAGGGGGGAGTCTCTCATCACATGTTTAATGTCTGGCACATGGGAGGAATTTCGTCATTGTCAACTATTGCACCTTATGGATCATACCATTTCCATACCTCCATTTTCCAATTTTTAGCCCTCTACAGGCACATAGTTATGTATGTGAAGTGGTCTCCACAATCACATCAGTGGAATAGTTGTCCCTGTTTGAAACTCTACTCACTGAACCCATGACACGGGTTCCCCTCTTTCCAATATCCCTGCAATATTATGCATGTTTACTTTTCAGGAGCTTTGGAAAGCGGAGTAACAACCAACAGAGAGGTATTCTGAATACCATACCTCAATATTGTCCTGATACTATATGTATATGTACTAAATAGTATGGCATACCAGGCCATATTTTCTTTTCAGAGTCCTGGGAAAGCTGGTGTGAGGGTGAGACCCTCAATTTATGTATCTTTCTTGGACATGTATCATTCTTTATTCATATCAGTCTCACATATCTGTAGGAATGTAGAGCTGTGTTTACATTGATGGTCAATTCGCTCCAGTGGTTTTATGTGCATACCATGGAGAGAGGGCTTTTCTGACCCATCAGTGTAATATCCCAGATGTCCAAATGGGGGAGAGTGGGCTGGTGACCTGAAACTAACCCAGGCACCCACCTTTCCTTCTAACCGGCATAGATTCCTCTTTTCGTGAGGAGAGGGCTGGCTGGGGGGGGGGGGTGAAGGGTGGGGCTGGACAGGGTCTTCACACTGAGGTGGGGTGAGGTCTTTTGTCTTTGTGTGGAGCCTGGAAGAGAGACAACTAAGGGAGAGCTGTGCTCAGGACCCTTCCTTAGGTCTGGTATTACTCTATACTTTATTCCCATTTTTGTTTTATTTGCTGTATCATCGCACTTTTGCTCGTATATTTATGCTTGATCATATTAATATTATATATTTCTGTATATGCTATTAATTAGTACCGACCCACTTGGGTTATTAAATATATAAAATTTATACAGCTCGTTTCATTCTATCCTACGAACTCGGTCCGCTCACGGGTTGTGAGTGGAAGGTTAAGAAGGGTGATCGCAGGTAGGCCAAGGGGCTTGGCAAGGCGATATTCTTCACAGCTGGGTAGCATACCAGATAATGCTGTAATAGGGACTGCTGAATAGTAAATTAAATAATATAATATAAAATAAATCCCCTTGATCCAGAGCTTGCCAGACTTGCATTTCAGACTTCTGGGGAAGCTGGGTAACATAGCATATGGAGCTGTAATAAGGAATATGGAATACTATATTTACCTACATAAATCTACCTCCTTGCGCTATAATCATACGAGGTAACGCAGTAATAGGGACTACTGAATACTAAGTATACCAAATAATTCCCCCTGCTTTTTCCCAAAACATGCCAAAGCTTGCCAGATTTGCCTTTCAGGATTCTGGGAAAGCTGGGTAGCATAGAATGCCTAGCTGTAAGAACAAATACAGAATACTACATTATCTAAAAAAAATCTCACCCAGGCCATATAATTGTGCCATATCATGTCAGATGTGCTTTTCAGGGTCCTGTGGAAGCTAGGCAGCATACCAGATAATGCTGTATTAACTGCTGAATCCTAAGTATAGTAATATAGCATAATAGAAATCTCCCTCTTTGCTCCAAAATCATGCCAGAACTGCTTTTTATCAGATAATCCTGTAGACATAGCTAGAGATGAACTATATCATGCATATTTTTGTTTTTACTCTTGGTTTTCATGGTTTAATGTCCCTTTAAGGTGATGTACAGGGCTTATCTGACTCCCCCTCAGTCAGAGAATGGGCCTTTACTGAACTGCTAGTTTTAAGTGTGGACAGCTTGAGGTAAAGTTATACCAATTTCTATGGTCCTGTTCAGGAAAACAGCACTTCTGAAATAGGGTTTGTAACTTTGTGACTATTCACCTAGTCGAGCCGTTCTCCCTCACCCCCTCTTGGGCGATCCTGGTTATATAAACAGTTAGACGCACAAGATTGATAGGAATGATCATCGCCTCCTGCACCTGGTGGCGGCAGCGGGTAGAAAGGTTATTTTACAGGTATGGAACAAACCTCAGGAAACACCACTTTGTTTATTTCTGGAAAGAATATTGTTTGTAATGAAGCTGGACTGGGCAGCACATCAGTAGGAGAAAAAAAGTCCAGAAATTTTTTTCAGTTGTGGGAGGACTATTTTTCTCTATTGCCCCAGCATGTAAAAGGTAAACTGTGGAAACGTTTCTAACTTACAACTTTGTAGCAAAACAAACACTGTCAGGGAGACCCACATTTGGACAGCAGGAGGAAAAACACAGAACCACAAAGCAGGTAGTTATTCACAGATCTGGTGGAGGGAGAAGGATTGCCGAACTGGGCGTTTAAGCTTTTTGTATGTTTTTATGTTCCTCTTTATTGTTTTTGCTTTTTTTTGTTCTTGTTTTCATGTATCCTTGTTTATCCATCTCTGTTCCTTTCCTGTGTGAGGAGCATTTCAACTACTTATCCACAGGAAATATATAGGTGTTAAATGCCACTGTCCAAAGCACCCTTGTGTGTAGAAATATGTAACTTCTATGGACTTCTTAGCTGAAAGTGTTACATCTATAATGCAATACCAGTTGCTATCTGATTTGAATAGAGATCTGGAGTCTGATATCCCACAATATGCTTGATATGGAACACAACTGATGTTATTTGAGATGATGAAATGTATTTTTGCATTTAAATAGAAAATATTCAATAAACACAGTTTAAAATAAATAAATAATTATATATATATACAGTACAGACCAAAAGTTTGGACACACCTTCTCATTCCAAGAGTTTTCTGTATTTTCATGACTAAAAAAATTGTAGATTCACACTGAAGGCATCAAAACTATGAATTAACACATGTGGAATTATATACTTAACAAAAAAGTGTGAAACAACTGAAAATGTCTTATATTCTAGGTTCTTCAAAGTAGCCACCTTTTGCTTTGATTACTGCTTTGCACGCTCTTGGCATTCTCTTGATGAGCTTCAAGAGGTAGTCACCTGAAATGGTTTTCACTTCACAGGTGTGCCCTGTCAGGTTTAATAAGTGGGATTTCTTGCCTTATAAATGGGGTTGGGACCATCAGTTGTGTTGTTCAGAAGTCAGGTGGATACACAGCTGATAGTCCTACTGAATGGAGTGTTAGAATTTGTATTATGGCAAGAAAAAAGCAGCTAAGTAAAGAAAAATGAGTGGCCATCATTACTTTAAGAAATGAAGGTCAGTCAGTCCGAAAAATTGGGAAAACTTTGAAAGTGTCCCCAAGTGCAGTGGCCAAAACCATCAAGCGCTACAAAGAAACTGGCTCACATGAGGACCGCCCCAGGAAAGGAAGACCAAGAGTCACCTCTGCTGCGGAGGATAAATTCATCCGAGTCACCAGCCTCAGAAATCGCAGGTTAACAGCAGCTCAGATTAGAGACCAGGTCAATGCCACACAGAGTTCTAGCAGCAGACACATATCTACAACAACTGTTAAGAGTAGACTGTGTGCAGCAGGCCTTCATGGTAAAATATCTGCTAGGAAACCACTGCTAAGGACAGGCAACAAACAGAAGAGACTTGTTTGGGCTAAAGAACACAAGGAATGGACATTAGACCTGTGGAAATCTGTGCTTTGGTCTGATGAGTCCAAATATGAGATCTTTGGTTCCAACCACCATGTCTTTGTGCGACGCAGGAAAAGGTGAACGAATGGACTCTACATGCCTGGTTCCCACCGTGAAGCATGGAGGAGGAGGTGTGATGGTGTGGGGGTGCTTTGCTGGTGACACTGTTGGGGATTTATTCAAAATTGAAGGAATACTGAACCAGCATGGTTACCACAGCATCTTGCAGCGGCATGCTAGTCCATCCGGTTTGCGTTTAGTTGGACCAACATTTATTTTTCAACAGGACAATGATCCCAAACACACCTCCAGACTGTGTAAGGGCTATTTGACCAAGAAGGAGAGTGATGGGGTGCTACGCCAGATGACCTGGCCTCCACAGTCACCAGACCTGAACCCAATCGAGACGGTTTGGGGTGAGCTGGACCGCAGAGTGAAGGCAAAAGGGCCAACAAGTGCTAAACATCTCTGGGAACTCCTTCAAGAGTGTTGGAAGACCATTTCAGGTGACTACCTCTTGAAGTTCATCAAGAGAATGCCAAGAGTGTGAAAAGCAGTAATCAAAGCAAAAGGTGGCTACTTTGAAGAACCTAGAATATAAGACATATTTTCAGTTGTTTCACACTTTTTTGTTAAGTATATAATTCCACATGTGTTAATTCATAGTTTTGATGCCTTCAGTGTGAATCTACAATTTTTATAGTCATGAAAATACAGGAAAACTCTTGGAATGAGAAGGTGTGTCCAAACTTTTGGTCTGTACTGTATATATATATATATATATATATATATATATATATATATATTTAAATATTTAAACATTTTGGTGGTCTTTGTTAACCTTTTTTTTCCCAGTAGACATTCTAATTACTGATATAACACATTGTACAGTATAGCAGTTTATTATGGCCATAGAGTTTATAGAGGACGTCTGTAATTCTTTCATCAATTAGCTAGAGCTCAGAACCACAAAGAGCCTCTCTCTTTCTTAGAAGAGGACCCAGCACAGCGAGGGGGCCCTTTATGTTCTGACAAATTTAACATTAACAGAACACTAGCACAAATAATGACTGATATCTACATCAGAACATAGCTGATGTCAATTTACATTTCTGCTGCACGGATCATCCAAAATGTGTCAAAATTATTAAGAGGAGTATGGCTCTTAATAATTTAGTGTATCTCACTCCAGCGCGGCCATTCACTAAGACTGGTGTACCATACAGCAGTCTTAGTACATTCATTCCATAGCTCTTTATCAAATGAACAAGCATGCCTATTAAAGACCCTGGTTGTGGCTACTTTGCAGAGTAGAGAATGAACAGTATAAGAATACAAATACTGCTTATCCCCCCCCCCCCACCCTCTGCAAACAGCACCACTTTTGTCCATAGGCAGAACACTGAGTAGGCATAACAGCAATACCAGGCAGCAAACTTCGTACAGTATTCAACTTATGTATCTTATGAACATCCAGTTGTCAGTTTTGCACTACAGTGAAATGTGAATTCTCTGCTGCTGTGCTGTTGTTTAGCATAAAGCATTCAATGACAAAAATCTAAAACTCTAAGGCTGAATGCTCACAAATGTTATTAAAAAGATCCATTAAAACCAGATGAAATGGTGCGTTTTTAACAGCTGTTTTCCATCCGTGTGGCGCATATTTTTCATCCATTTTCTATTCGTCGGACCATTTTTATTATTTGTTTGTCATCCATGGTCTTTTTTTTTTTTGACCCAACCCACTGACCCATTTTTAATGGCCGTCAGTCGGATGCAAATGCATTTTGAACAAGGTTTAAAAACGCAACCATTGACTTGTATTCAGTCCGTCAGGCTGTGAAAATGGCCAAAAAAGAATATGTCTTATTTTTTGATGGACGTTATTTGTGGTCCATTAAAGAAATGGATGTGTGAATAAACCTATAGATTTCATTGTTCTGAAAACAGCTGTGTGTTAATAAAATGGCCATCACTAAGCTGATTTTCACTTTTGTGCACACAATGGATCTTAGAAAGTTGCACTTTATGAGGTTGACTAAAACAGAGGATCTGTCAAGTCAGTTGTCAATAGATGTGGTCTAGTTTGCAGACTTATCTATACCTATAAGTGTCCATAGTTTACTGGTATATACAGTAGTTGCAGGAACTGTGTATGTCCCATACAGTAGATATAAATTACTCCTGAAGAGTAAGGACATGCAGGAGTGAAATGCTGCAGATTTTCTTCAGCAGTAAATCTGCAGCATTTCTGCAGAAAATCTGCAGCAGAAAAAAAACATATCAAATTGTGCAATTGAATAGCAAAGTGTTACGTGCAACGAAAATCCTCAGAATAAATACCACACTGCAGATTTTATATTTGAACCACAAGTCAGGTTCTGCTTCAGAGTTTTTCAGCAACATGTGGATTAGATTTACTAAAATTAATTTTACAGGTACTGTAAAATACTGCAATTTTTTCTGTATGCATTTCTGCAGCATCAACAATGCATTTCTGCTCTGTATGTCACCAGTCGTAAATAATATAAGGAAATATATTAGTGTTTCCCTAATGGCTTCTACAATCGAGTTTCCCTTATGGCTTCATACGTGAGACAACTAGGGATGTATATGAAACT
Organism: Leptodactylus fallax; assembly: GCA_947044405.1. NCBI lineage: Eukaryota > Metazoa > Chordata > Amphibia > Anura > Leptodactylidae > Leptodactylus > Leptodactylus fallax. The sequence continues at coordinate 2,829,011 of CAMRHE010000021.1, forward strand.
GGTAAGCTATGTGGATGGAGCCTGTACAGTGGCACATGGGGTCCCCAGGGCTCAGTATTGTAAAGGGTGCCGCCATGTGGCACCGTATTATGGAGATATTCTCCTCTAGAAGCAATGCTGCTAGGGGGGAATACCTCTGTGATATAGCATACAATTATTTGTAAAGCTTTTCTATGCCCCCTTATGAAATCACAGCCTTTTATAGGTGACATTCAGTTCTTGCACAGTGCAGTAATACAGCCTTGTCCATGAACATTTAGCACTCATTATAATGGAATAAGGCAGAATTTCATGTTGGGGGTGATCAGCTCTATATACTTAGGCAGTGAAAGCCTGGCAGTGAAAGAGTTAGTGTACGAGAGGGCTCCCTCTATATGTGTACAGCATGAAGTGCAAGCTGTATGATAGTAGCAGATAGGAATACAGAGCCAGATAGCGAGCAGGCTACTCAGCACAGATCCACTCTCTGACCATCGCTACAATACAGCCCAGGAGGCAAAGGCACAGCAGGTGAGAGCAAGACTTTACACCCAAACTGGGCTATCTGATTCCTTATTTATTAGTGGACACATCATATGCAGGGGGCAGGGGGGTCTGGTAAATATTCTATTGCAGGTTTAAAGACATTTTTGCAAAGGTAAAAGAGTAGATTTGAGATTTGTTAAAGCAGCTATTGCATGAGAGTGTTGGGTTTGTTAGAATTTGGACAGTAGTGACTTAAGATGTGGGAAGGAAATGGTTCAGGGTGGGGACTTTGTAAGATGTTCTGTGGGGTTAAAAAGTAAAGCATGTGGGGGTTATTAAGAGATGGGACTAGGGAGAAAACACTCAAGATTTCATTGGTGGGAGGGTTCAGTCATGAAATTGGAAATGGTAATGTAGTAGGGTGAATCTAAAGAAGTGGGGTGCATGTTAGTAAAGAGGGTACTACTACTATAAAAGAGAAAGTCAGGGACAGTAGGGTACAGTATGAGGTGAGAGTAAGAACTGAGGTCAGAGGTAGTGTACAGCAGGAGGTAAGGGAAATAGGGGACTGGCATGAGATCAGAGAGTGAGGTACAATATGATATGAGAGTTAGAAATAGGTGTGGCATGATGAAGAAGGGTTCTGTTTAATATGCAGGAGATAAGGGTAGGAAGTGGGGCTCACTGAGACGTGAGATGAGGGAGTTGAGAGAACGACATCAAGTGTAAGAAAAATAGAAAAAAAACTAGGGTGCACAAGGAAATGAGAACAATCAGAGTAAAAAGAAGTGTGTCAAAATGGGGTAGAGTGTGACAATAAGGAGACAGTAGTGATATCTGGGATATAGAATCATATGGGGAAGATCAGGGTTAGCAGTGGGGTACAGCACTGAGGAGGGGAAGATGTCAGGTCCAGCATGAGCTGAGAGACAGCTTCAGAAGTAGGGTACAGCATCATAGATGGATGTTAAATGTAAGAAGTGGCATACAGCACAACATGGAAGAGATTAATGAATTGGGGTACATCACAAGATGAGGGAGATTAATGTAGTAGTGTGCATCATGAAACTGAGCAGATGTAAAATTTGAAATACAACATGAGAAGAGGGGAATGAGAGTAAAAATTGGGGTACAGTATGATGAGTAAATGATAACAGGCTTAAGAGATATTAGGTACAGAATTTTGGGGAGGGGATGAGAAATAGAGTCCAGTGTGAGGTGAGAGAGGTTAGAAATGCTGGATATAGCACAAGATAATAAGGATAAGAGGAGTGGGGTGCAGAATGAGATGTCAGAGGTTAAAGAAAAAGGGGAAAACATAAGATGGGTAAGGTTAGAGATGTGAGCTATATTATGAAATGCTTGTTGTGATAGGAATGAGGTACAGCTTGGGATGAGGGTAATAAATGGGGTGCAGCATGAGACGAAGGAGATGAGAATAAAAAGAACAGGTACAACATGACATTATGGAAAGAGGTGGGTGCAGCATGAATTCAGATGAGTGGAACAATGTAGGCTATAACATCAGATGAGCTGGAGAAGTAGAGAAAAGCAATACTAGAAAGTATTAGTGTGAGAATTGAGATACATCATCAGTCAAAGGTTCCAAGCAGGGTAAACTATAGACTTAGATGGAATAATAATGTATGTCAGCATTTTTTAGGGATCACATTAAGCTAGGGATACAGCATGCCTGTAGATAAAAGTAAGGATACAATGGAAGAAGGAGTGTGTAATGAGTATATATGTATATATATATATATATATATATATATATATATATATATATGCAAATGAGTATAAGCTGACATTGCTAAAATTTAGAAGCACATTGAGTTAGATAGTAACAATAAGTTAAAGGGGTATCCAGTATAGAGAAGTATACTATATAGAATTGAAACAATTTTGAGAGTGAGGTGTACATACTTTAAAGTGGTGCAAGACAGGTATATGGGTGCAGGATAATTCTCAGGCTACAAATAATCCTGTATAACATATATCCATTTTTCAGATTCATCACAGGTAGTGTATGTGAAATGTCTTGTGCATTCACCTTACATACATGTGCACATAGAAGACAATTCTGTGCTGAATAGCATATCATTATATGATATAGATTGGGGGTATGCTACAACAGAGTGGAATCGAGAGGGGGGCTCAGCTTGGATATAAGGTGCTTATAACTTGAACGTTCGGATCTGTCGTGACTCACTGTTACTTTGCTCTAACAGTGTTTATGACTCAGAGAACAAGATACATTCAGATAGCACTCCACTGTGTTCTGTCACATCTTTACATGTTTCCCATGTGTAATCGCTCAGCTCTACAAGTCTCCCATGTGTTCTGTCACTGCTCTACATGTCTACCATGTGTTTTGTCACAGCTCTACAAGTCTCCCATGTGTTATTTCACAGCTCTACATATTTTACAGGTGTTATGTCAAAGCTCTACATGTTTCTAGTGTGTTGTCACATCTCTTCATGTTTCCAGTGTGTTATGTCACTGTTCTATATCTCCCATGTTATGTTTCAGCTCTTCATATTTCCAGTTAGTAGTTAGTTATGTCACTGTTCTACATCTCCCATGTTATGTCATATCTCTACATGTTTCCAGGGTGTTATGTTACATCTCTACATGTTTCCAGGGTGTTATGTCACAGCTCTACATGTCTCTCATGTGTTATGTCATAGCTCTATGTGTCTCCCATGTCTTAAGTCACAGCTGTATGTATCACCCATATCTTATGGCACAGCTCCCATGTGCTATTTCACAACTCTACATGTCTTCTCTGTGTTATTTCACAGATATGCATATCTCCCAGGTGTTAAGTAAAAGCTTTACTTGTTTCTAGTGTGTTTTGTTACAGCTCTACATGTTTCCAGTGTGTTATGTCACTGTTCTATGTGTCTCCCATGGTATATCACATTTTTACATGTTTCTAGTGTGTTATGTGATTGTTCTACATGTCTCCCATGTTATGTCACATCTCCATGTTTTCAGTGTGTTATGTCACTATTCTATAGCTCCCATGTTATGTTTCAGCTCTTCATATTTCCAGTGAGATATGTCATTGTTCTACATCTCCCATGCTATATCACAGCTCCTCATGTTTTCAGGGTGTTATGTCACTGTTATATGTGTCTCCCATGTTATGTCACATCTCTTCATGTTTCCAGTGTGTTATGTTACTGTTCTTTGTGTCTCCCATGTTATGTCACATCTCTACATGTCACATGTTTCCAGGGTGTTATGTCACAGCTCTAAATGTCTTCTATTTCTGCAGGTTCCTACATGTGCCTCCCATATGATAAATGTTCTTATGACTCGTGTGTTGCATGTTTTTACATATGTTTGTCATGAATACTTTGTGGTATTTTCTTTCATGAAAATACTATGTGTTGTATGTTTTCACATCTGTCTGCTATGTGTTGCAATTTTATGTGTCTCCTTTCTGTTATGCTTTGACATTTGTTGCCCATGTGTTTTATGTTTTTACACGTCTACCATATGTTGTATGTTTCTACATGTCTCCTATGTATTATATGTTTCTACATGTCTTTTATGTTTCCATATGTCTCCCATTTTTTGTATGATTTCACATATGTCTCTCATGTTTTCTATCTTTCTGCCGTTATTTTTTTATGTGTATCTTTTGTGTTGCATGTTTCTACCCATGTCTGCCATGTGTTTTATGTCCTTTCATGTTTCCCATTTATAGTATATTTCTACATGTAAAATTCTTGCTCTGTATATTCTTTCATGGTATATTTTTTCATTTGTCTTCTTTGTAATGCATGTTTCTCTCTTGCGTTATATATGTCTACATGTGTTGCCCATGCGATATATCTTCTGTGATGTATTTCATATATGTTGTACAGTTTTACATGTTTTTCCCATATGTTGTATATTTCTAAATGTGTCTCACAATATGAAACCTGTGACACCACATCTGCATGTAAGATGCATACTTATCTACTGCTGTCTTTTTCATCCCCACTCTTACATTTCTTTAGAACTACATTCAGTCCTCATGTCAGAATTATTCAATGCAAGGAAAATTGTATTTTCTTATAAAAATGACAATAATACTTCAAGGGGGTGAAACAATACAAGTGATAACCTTGCTCCACCAATTATTCATATAATATGTATATATAGATCCAAATATAATACGTATAATATATCTATCTAATTTTATAGGGATGCAAAATCTGAATATGTTTTTCATGTATTAGGTAGAATTCACATCTGCATCAGATGCTCCATTAAGAGTCTTTGCGACAGATTTCCTGACATTTGATAGCAATAGCTCTGTATGAAGAGTTTTTTTCTGGCAAAATGGTGTACATGTCAGCAGGGCCGTTTTAATACACTGGTGGGCCCAATGCAAAGTGTCCCCCCCATCACCACCACTTAAACACACTTAAACACTTTCACAAATTATAATGCCCCCTTAGTGGTCCTCACACAGTATAATGCCTCCCTACTGGCCCCATACAATATAATGTCCGCCTCCAGCTACCCCCACATTTTAATGTCCCCTTCCAGCTATCCCCACAGTTTAATGTCCCCGTCCATCTGCCCCCACAGTATAATGTCCCCTTCCAGCTGCCCAGACATTATAATGTCCATCTTCACAGTATAGTACCCCCAAGCAGTTGCCCCCTGTTTAATGTCCACCTCCAGCTACCCCCACTGTTTAATGTCCCCCTCCAGTTGCCCCCAGTGTAATGTCCCCCTGCAGTTGCCCCGCAGTTTAAAGCCCCCATGCTGTTGTCCGCACAGTTTAATGTCCCTCTCCTATCAAACAAAAATAAAAAAAACACAAATACTCACCTCTTCTTGCTCCTCTGCTGTCTGAGGTCCAGAGGGGATGAATGGAGAAGCAGCAAGTGGACAGCTCCCTGCTTCATCATTGCATGCAACTCATCGGCTTCCTCAGGACACCATATAAAGGACTGTCCCGCTGTCCCAAGGGGGCACCTGCTACCATAGGGCCTGGTGCAAGTGCACAGAAGTACCCTATTGCAGCTCACAATTAAAGTCTATGAAGAGGGGAGGGAGAGCAGTTATGTGTGAGCAGAAACCCAGTGAGAGAGGAGAGACTAATGCACAGAAGAGACTGCAAGCAGCTAAATAGCAGGTTTCTATCTCACCCTAAATCAGGGGCATAAATACCGGGGTAGCAGCAGTAGTGGCTGCCACAGGGCCTGGGACATTAGGGGGCCTGACGGGCCCCTGATGTTTTTTTGTTTTTAATAGGCCGTTACCTGCTATTTACTTACACTGATCCCCGCTCCTGCTCACTGCCGCCTGTGCTTCCAATTCTGTGGAAGCAGAGGTGGCTGTGAGCAGGAGCAGGGATCGGTAAGTAAGGCCGCGGGCCATGAACCCCACAAAGACTGCTCTCCTTATACTCTGGGGACTTTTTAGACCCCAGAGTATAATGATCGGAGGCCCGGGGGAGGTCAGGAAACATAAAAAACAATGTTACTTACCTCTCCTGTGCTTCGGCAGGCTTCAAGCCTCCTTGGTGACGTCCAGGCCGACGTCATTATGCGTCACGACGCCAGCCATGACGTCTGGTCCAACATTGAAGAAGCAGGGAGTGCGCTGGAGCCAGGAATAGGTAAGTAACACAGTTACCTATTCCAAGAATGGCTACAAAAAGAAAGGGAAATATATAGGAAGCTCTTATACTTCTACCTTATGGTCATTCCACTCCTGACTTTGGCTCAATAAACCTCAGCAACATCTGCAACAAAAAAACTGCCTTTCCGCAAAGTGGGGCCTCAGCCTTAAAGAGTTTTCCACATGACTTTTGGTACGGAAAACTGTATGAACATACCGTAAGGTAGGTCACTACCCTGATCCTAATTTCCAGAGAATACTGCACAATTTGTCCTTTACTTAGGTATTATTTATTTGTTTCTGTTGCTCGTATGCCATGAACACATTCTGCAGAGCTGTGCACAGAGTATTATCACTCACAGTTCTTCCTGTTCCCAGTGGGCTTCACAATCTAATCACAACAGGGCAGGTGGATGGAGCTACGGACTCAAGCTCCCCTTCTATTAACTGGTGATTGTCCCAGTGCTGGGTGTCCCAGTGACATTTACTACCTATTGACCATTATGATGGACACAATGATAGTCTCAGGACCCCATTCTTGTAATAGGTAGTTTGCCTATCCAACAGATATGCCATGGTGATGGGAATACCCATTTATTGTAACATTGTACCTAAACATCTTCACATGTTTTCAATTTTCTATTTTATACTTGTCTTTATCTGCTTTGCCTGTGTTATTCCTTGTATATCAGAAGACTTGTGATGTACATCATCCGCCTCCCCTGCCGTTCACACATCTTCACACCTCGTTCTGGCTGTTACGTAAAATCAGATCACACTTTTATTTTTATGTCTCTATGTACAAGTTTAGATATTTATAGTCATCACATATATTTAGATACGTACACATATTCCGTGGTGAGATTCTTTGTGGGATTCTCCCTGACATCACTGCAGGATTGCTTATTCACAGTGGATGCCTGCAGGGTATCCCTCAGTGTGGGGGTAGGGGGTCTGTTTCCAAGGCATTATCACAGCTATCTGCTATATTCCCATAGGGCAATAATGCATATTAATGTAGCTTCTCACAGGCAATCTAAACACACTTAGTATCACAGAAAACTAGGTTGCCTGCGACCCCTCTACCTGCCAGTATAATTTAAAGATGTCTTTTATTTTTCTAGAAACAACACCACCATTGTCTATGGCAGTGCATGGTATTGCAGTCCATCCCCATCTGAGTGAATGTGACTGACCTGCAATAATATGAATATGACTGTGTAATCTGGTAATGTACATAATGCTTTAACCTGACCATAGATACAGAGATTTTATGGTTATTCCAAATAATTTTGAGCCAAGCCTTAGAACATTAGCGACATAAGAAATGATCAGCTTGAGCACCATAGTATAAGATCATGGAGACTATCTACAGAGTTTTCCAACTTGTCCAATAAAATGTTCAACTATTGTACTGTACTATGGATCAGTGCTGCATCGATCTGTATACAGTGCCTTGCGAAAGTATTCGGCCTCCTTGAACTTTTCAACCTTTTGCCACATTTCAGGCTTCAAACATAAGGATATAAAATTTTAATTTTTTGGTGAAAAATCAACAACAAGTGGGACACAATTGTGAAGTGGAACGAAATTTATTGGTTATTTTAAACTTTTCTAAAAAATAAAAAACTGAAAAGTGGGGCGTGCAATATTATTCGGCCCCTTTACTTTCAGTGCAGCAAACTCACTCCAGAAGTTCAGTGAGTATCTCTGAATGATCCAATGTTGTCCTAAATGACTGATGATGATAAATATAATCCACCTGTGTGTAACCAAGTCTCCGTATAAATGCACCTGCTCTGTGAAAGCACAGAGAGCATCATGAAGACCAAGGAACACACCAGGCAGGTCCGTGATACTGTTGTGGAGAATTTTAAAGCTGGATTTGGATACAAAAAGATTTCCCAAACTTTAAACATCCCAAGGAGCCCTGTGCAAGTGATCATATTGAAATGGAAGGAGTATCAGACCACAGCAAATCTACCAAGACCCGGCCGTCCCTCTAAACTTTCATCTCAAACAAGGAGAAGACTGATCAGAGATGCAGCCAAGAGGCCCATGATCACTCTGGATGAACTGCAGAGATCTACAGCTGAGGTGGGAGAGCCTGTCCATAGGACAACAATCAGTCGTACACTACACAAATCTGGTCTTAATGGAAGAGTGGCAAGAAGAAAGTCATTTCTCAAAGATATCCATAAAAAGTCTCGTTTAAAGTTTGCCACAAGCCACCTGGGAGACACACCAAACATGTGGAAGAAGGTGCTCTGGTCAGATGAAACCAAAATCAAACTTTTTGGCCACAATTAAAAACGATATGTTTGGCGTAAAAGCATCACAGCTCATCACCCTGAACACACCATCCCCACTGTCAAACATGGTGGTGGCAGCATCATGGTTTGGGCCTGCTTTTCTTCAGCAGGGACAGGGAAGATGGTTAAAATTGATGGGAAGATGGATGGAGCCAAATACAGGACCATTCTGGAAGAAAACCTGTTGGAGTCTGCAAAAGACCTGAGACTGGGACGGAGATTTATCTTCCAACAAGACAATGATCCCAAACATAAAGCAAAATCTACAATGGAATGGTTCTCAAATAAACGTATCCAGGTGTTAGAATGGCCAAGTCAAAGTCCAGACCTGAATCCAATCGAGAATCTGTGGAAAGAGCTGAAAACTGCTGTTCACAAATGCTCTCCATCCAACCTCACTGAGCTCGTTCTGTTTTCCAAGGAAGAATGGGCAAGAATTTCAGTCTCTCGATGTGCAAAACTGATAGAGATAGAGACATACCCCAAGCGACTTGCAGCTGTAATCGCAGCAAAAGGTGGAGCTACAAAGTATTAACTTAAGGGGGCCTAATAATTTGGCACGCCCCACTTTTCAGTTTTTTATTTTTTACAAAATATCCAATAAATTTCGTTCCACTTCACGATTATGTCCCACTTGTTGTTGATTCTGCACCAAAAAATTTTTATTTTATATCCTTATGTTTGAAGCCTGAAATGTGGCAAAAGGTTGAAAATTCAAGGGGGCCGAATACTTTCGCAAGGCACTGTATCTGATAGTACCCCTGCTATGAACCAATACTATTCTCCTGTGTGCCTGTGATTTTACACATGACATATGACATGTTCTATCACATGCCATATTGTAGAGGTGATGGCACTGCTCGGCTGTGATTTCCTTAATGGGACAGTCTTCCACTTTCACTAGTGTCCACAACTTTTCTACAATTTCACAACTGGGGGTGTAAATTCTCATTGGTGCCCTGTCTGATCTGAGAATACAGGCAGGGTCTTAGCTATGAGGCCCATGTAACTTTATCCTCATATCTTGATCGCCACAATTTCTCTTTCACAAGAAAAATCTCCTGACTGCTGAATGACGTGGGACTGTCCAAGCTGGCTTTCACTCACTCTCGGGTTATGTCTCCAAGCTTCTCACATTCCTTACTCCTTCCAACTCAGAAAGGAAGAGAAGATTCTCTCCGTCTCCTCCACCTCCCAGAACTCTTTATATCTGGGTCTTACCATTTACTCAGCACCAGTGCTTCAGTGGTTTACCCTAATAAGAGGCACACATACACATTATACATACAACAAGGCAAATACAAATATGCAAACCTTTTTGTAGCGCTCCCAAGGGAACACTACACATTGGCCATAATGTAGAAAAAACCTTGCCTGAGCCTATTGTAGTGCAGAAGGAGCCATGGAACTGATGTTGAAATAGCACAGGGTATATTGTATAGCATACAGTTGAAATATTTCAATTCCATCTGTGTCATCTGACATTGAACTTAATGAGCTCTGCAAGCGATTGATTGAAATAGGATGATGTAAACTGTGGATGACACATTATTAGTATTTTCAGCCCAGACTGCAGGGCTGCATTTCGTCATCCATCATTGAAAGCTTGTGTTTCAACTGTAATATGTAATCCAAGCCTGCAGACACATGACAGATATATGTTTTGCCTTGCAGGATCTATAGGCCTGTCCTATTCTTGGTGCACCTTCTCATCAGATCAGACTTCTACTTTGCAAAGCAGGGATCCATTTAAGGTTTTGTGGTACATTTCATCTAATTTTGTACAAGGACGTCTTCAAAATCGTAACCATCAAGGGGTGCCAATTCATGTGAAGGAACCAAGTATTTTCCTCTCATTATCACTTTTTACATGTGCATACATTTGAGTCTCTGGCACCATATTTGGATTTCCTCTTGAGCTTGAGTTGAACTTGGAACATCAAGCAAGTCAGCAATGATGGAGCAGCAAAGTGGTGTGTGATGTCTAAGTGAACATAGTCTTGTGTGATTAAGTTTCTAGAGAGCACAAAAGTGCTAATGTTGAACTCAGGGTTCATGATAAATAAATCTGTGGTGACATTGTCCCAGTTTTAGCAGATATTATAGATGTATCATTATTGATATTTTAAGAAGACCTAAAGATACATCATGATCAATCAATGCATTGAGTATTGACCTCCATATAAAGGCCATTTGCCTATCTACTGTCATATAATCAGAGTGCGCCAATATAAATGCAAAACCTGGATCTTTCATTATAGAGGTCTTCAGAGAACTTCCATGGTCCAGATTTTCCTTAGAACAGGCATTGCATGGAGAAAGTACCATCATCTTGACAGTCTTCTGGAAAACTTACCATCATTATCATCATCCTTTACTGGTTAATCTCTCATTCCAACCTGTCCAGTAACCTCTGTGTTTTTGGCAAGATGATGGTGAATGAGGTTTCAGACTTGGCATCTCCATCTTCCCTAGGCGTTGTTACAGCCACCTGTGTGTCTAAGGTGGAACTTCGAGTATGCTGCAAGAATCTGCTGGATCGAGACACACTCAACAAGTCTGACCCTTGTGTCCTGCTACTTATGCAGTCTCAAGGCCAATGGATGGAGGTAAGACCAAAATATCTGTAAGTGTAGGGCCAATATCATGTAGTACATTCTGGACACAACATCAAGATGATGATTGTTAATGACTTTGTGGAACATGAATATGGACACTCTGTTACAATATTGGTTACGACTCAGGTGACTTTCACATATAGTTTTGTCCTGTATTTGTGAAATTGGGGTCATTCATTCACCATACATAGCACAGTTGCACATGGTGGCCAGGATTAGCTCCACCAAACCTCCCACAATCCTTAGGGCTATGCAGTGATGAGGGGTCCTGCAGTGCAGATGATGGTGGTTATAGTTATTCCCCTGGGGTACATCCTAGTGTTATGTCTTCTGACTGATGGTTTTTGGGGTGCCCCTGTTGGGGTAGTGCAGGAATGATTAGACAGGATTACTTGCAATAAAACTATTGGTTATTTACTCAAGGCTGTAAAGTCCACAAGTCTTCAACAATTTTTAAACACTTCTAGTAATGGTGGCACTTTCACTTGAGGCCGTTTGGGCTGAGGGGTGTAGTTCCAACAAAACAAGTACCAGGGCTGGCCTTGTGGCGATTGTCTACAAAGTCTAGACTTGCACATAGAGACTGCCTGACTGACCAAAACCAAGGGGTGAGTGAAACTTATATAGACTAACCCAGCCCTCTGCTAGGAATATAAAAAGTTGAGGATCGGTACTCTGTGTCCTGCTCCAGCCACAATTGGTATGATCCTACTATTAACCCCTTAATGACCGGGCCATTTTTTGTTTTTGCATTTTCGTTTTTCCCTCCCCACATTCCAAAAGCCATAACTTTTTCATTTTTCAATTCCCAGAGTCACATGATGGCTTATTGTTTGTGAAACAAATTGTACTTTGTAATGTCACTATTCAATATGCTGTGCAATGTACTGGGAAGCTGGAAAAAAATTCAGAATGAGGTGCAATTGGAGAAAAATTGCATTTGCGCCAAATTCATATGGGTTTAATTTTTACAGCATTCACTGTGTGGTAAAAATGACATGTTACCTGTATTCTGTGGGTCAGTACGGACACGGCGATACCAAATTTATATAGTATTTGTAATGTTTTGATACCTTTTAAAAAATTAAAAATTTTGCGTCACCATATTGTGTCACCTGTAACTTTTTCATATTTACATGCATGGAGCTGGGTAAGGCGTCTTTTTATGCGAGACAACATGACGTTTTTATTGATACCATTTGGGGAAAGATCTGATGGTTTGATCATTTTTTATTCAATTTTTTATAAGAGACAAAGTGTTGAAAAAAACGCTATTTGGCCATTTTGATTTTTTTTCCCCGCTACGCCGTTCACTGTATGGGATAAATATTTTAATATTTTAATAGTTCGGGCATTTTGGAGCGCGGTGACACCTAATGTGTTTATGTTTACTTTTCTTTATTTACTTTTATATCTGATCTAGGGAAAGGGGGGTGATTTGAACTTTTGTGTTTTTTTTTAATTTTTTTATACTTTTAAAAACTTTTTTTTTTTCTACTTTTACTTGTATGATCAGACTCCCTAGGGACCTTGAAACCTAGGGAGTCTGATCGATCATACTATCCACTGCGATACTACTGTATCGCAGTGAATAGCAAAATGCCTTCACTGCTATTAGACGATGCCTCTGGCATCGTGTAATAGCTCTAATGTAATGACAGGCCTGGGAGCCTTCAATAGGCTCCCGGCTGTCATGGCAACCAAGCGCCGCCCTCCGATGACATTCTGGAGGGCGGCGATCAGATAAAAATGGTGGCGCCCGTGGCGGCTGCGCAATTTAGACGCCACGGTCCCGTTTGACCGCGACATCTAAAGGGTTAACAGCCGCGATCGGTGCAGGCACCGATCGCTGCTGTTAGCAGCGGGTCCTGGCTGTATTATACAGCCGGCACCCGCGGTGTATGAGGAGTGCTCAGCTCCTGAGCGCTCTCCATACATCGTCAGGCGACTCAGGACGTACTATTATGCCCTGGGTCGTTAAGGGGTTAAAGTTACAGTTACATAACCATGAATAAAGGCACAACCACATTAAATATCAAATGCAATGAAATAATCAGTGCAGACCATGATTTCTGGCTGGTACAATATTAACCCCTTAAGGAGACTGCCTATTTTGCCCTTAAAGGGTTTTCCGGGCAAAAATTATTTTTTAAAAAAGGTCTGTTAGTGTTATTAATGGGTTAATAAGTACACTCAAATACCTTTAGCAGTGTTTTGAGTGATTTCTGGGTTTCTCTGGGAGCGCCTAGCATCTTCTGCATTTGTTTACATGGTGTAGCTTCCTGCTGCCTTAGCTGATGCAATACATTCTGGTAGTTGTAGGCTCTCACACTACCTCCCTCTCACTCCTCCCCCCCTCCCTCTCTAACACTCCCTCCCTGTCTCCCTAGCTATTCAGCCCACTGCTAGCCCTTCCAAAATCACTCAGCCCACCCCCCCAATACCCTATTATACTTTACCTGTCTTCTTCATGTGCAGGCTTCTTTCTGTAGGGAACGGCTCCTCCTCTTTTGTGACTGCCAGCGCGCAGCAGTCCCGGTACTGTGCTGTAGTCTTCACTACATCTCTATTGCGCAGGCTCCCACGCTTGCGCAATAGAGATGGAGTGTCTGCTTCAGTGTGGGCTGACGTCAAGCAAGGAGGAGGAGCCGTTCCCCGCAGAAGGAAGCCTAGACAGGAAGAAGATAGGTAAGTATGATGGAGTGGATGGGGGGCGGGGGGGAAGTAGTAGCGACGATCCATTTATGCAACCGGGGAAATGGATCGTCACCGGATAATCAGAGAATGTCCCTTCTTTATTGTTATGTTGATGTAGCCATATTTGTAGGCTTGGTTTTGTCAGGATTAACTGTATTTTAGCAGCACCATATAATACCGTGTGCAGAGGCCGCTATTGGGACATAATACCGTGTTCTGGGGCCGCTATGGGATATAATACCGTGTGCAGGGGCCGCTATGGAATATAATACCGTGTGCAGAGGCCGCTATGAGACATAATACTGTGTGCAGGGGCCACTACGGGACATTATTCTGTATAACGGTGTGTTTTTGCACAAAAAACTCAGGCATTTTTTTGTGCAAAAATGCACCATGTGAACGCGGTTTTACATCGAAGAAAAAGTTCCAGTGGCCTAAGAGTATAGCTGCCTCCAGATACATAGTGTTCCACCATAAGGATGCTGCCATACGGTGCTCCTGGACACATACATTTACCGTTAATTGGGAGCTGCATACTGTATGTGCTTTCATTGCTTCTAATCGGAAAGTACAGGAGCGTCCCAGGAAATAGCAGTAAACACATGCGTCCTAAAGCATCTTGTGGAAGCACTTCTGTGTTATGGTATGTGGTATATGACTTTAGTTTAGGGGTCGTCAGACTTACAATTATTGACTGGCAAACCTCATGTTTGATTTTTTTAATTAAAATCGGCACGCGGAACAAAAAAAGTTTGCCTACCCTTGCTTTAGAGCATCACATTCTATCACAAATGTTAGTAAAGGCAGACTGCATGACCAGGTGCTAGATTTTATACACCTATGGCCTGAATTCAATAATTAAGAGGTGGGTCCCAATACTTTTGTTCATATATATTGTACAAGTCCATATTGTGTCCATGTATAGTGGACATGGCCCATCTACAGCAGATGAACCCTCTCCATCCACTAGCTCTATGATCAATATGCCTATAGTTATAGTTGCCCATATATAGTGTACATACACCTATGCCTCATCTGACATATTCCATGGTTTACAAGTGTACAAATTTTCTTATATTTGCTTTCCCTTTTGGTTCATGCAGTGTTGACATTGAAAATTAATGGGTTTCTCAGCTTACAGACCATTACCAATGTACAACAAATGTCAGAAGATAACTAAGACAGTATGCACAAGGCAGAGACATGAGAATGGAGGGGTACTGGATTGGACTAGGATTCTATGAGTGCACCTATCATTTATAAAGAACACTTCAATCATAACCTTTGTTGTTATAATTGTACACATACAGACCATATCTGCAATAAGATCTAATAGGTAATTTAAGCATAAGAAGTAGGCTGTAGGCCATTCATCTACAAATGAGGTTGTCTTCTGCTGAAAATTTCAGGGTCCAGAAACCAATGGAGAATCCTCTGGTACTTTAGTGGGCCAGTCCAGCATTGTCTGTCAGTACAGTATTATAGCTACATACAACTCATGATTGTGTGAAGGTGCAATATGGCCTTGTCCATGATCTCCGACGTGGAATTCACCTTTAAAGAGGTTGTCCAGGAAAAAACTGTGTTTTTCCTGGAGTCCAGGGAAGGTCAAAAAAAAAACAAACAAACTATACTCACCTGTCCCCAAGTCTCTGGTGTCCCAGGTCACTGTTTGGTCCCACAGTGCTCTAGGGTTTGTTCTGGCGGAAGTGTACACCCCATGTGACCACTAATACCTAAGGACCTGTCACCTGTGACATCCTGGGTCCTTTCCTTAGGCCGCTGAGAGGCCTGGGACACCAGTGCGCTGGGGACAGATGAGTATATATATATATATATTTTTTTTTTCTTCTGCCCTGGCTTCCAGGAAAAAAAAAACAGTTTTTCCTGGACATCCCCTTTTAAGTCTGATATTGTATATTCCTATTTAGACTACATACAGTGCCTTGCGAAAGTATTTGGCCCCCTTGAACTTTTCAACCTTTTGCCACATTTCGGGCTTCAAACATAAAGATATAAAATTTTAATTTTTTGGTGAAGAATCAGCAACAAGCGGGACACAATCGTGAAGTGGAACAAAATTTATTGGATATTTTAAACTTTTGTAAAAAATAAAAAACTGAAAAGTGGGGCGTGCCAAATTATTCGGCCCCCTTAAGTTAATACTTTGTAGCGCCACCTTTTGCTGCGATTACAGCTGCAAGTCGCTTGGGGTATGTCTCTATCAGTTTTGCACATCGAGAGACTGAAATTCTTGCCCATTCTTCCTTGGGAAACAGCTCGAGCTCAGTGAGGTTGGATGGAGAGCGATTGTGAACAGCAGTTTTCAGCTCTTTCCACAGATTCTCGATTGGATTCTGGTCTGGACTTTGACTTGGCCATTCTAACACCTGGATACGTTTATTTGTGAACCATTCCATTGTAGATTTTGCTTTATGTTTGGGATCATTGTCTTGTTGGAAGATAAATCTCCGTCCCAGTCTCAGGTCTTTTGCAGACGCCAACAGGTTTTCTTCCGGAATGGTCCTGTATTTGGCTCCATCCATCTTCCCATCAATTTTAACCATCTTCCCTGTCCCTGCTGAAGAAAAGCAGGCCCAAACCATGATGCTGCCACCACCATGTGTGACAGTGGGGATGGTGTGTTCAGGGTGATGAGCTGTGTTGCTTTTACGCCAAACATATCGTTTTGCATTGTGGCCAAAAAGTTCGATTTTGGTTTCATCTGACCAGAGCACCTTCTTCCACATGTTTGGTGTGTCTCCCAGGTGGCTTGTGGCAAACTTTAAACAAGACTTTTATGGATAACTTTGAGAAATGGCTTTCTTCTTGCCACTCTTCCATAAAGGCCAGATTTGTGCAGTGTACGACTGATTGTTGTCCTTTGGACAGACTCTCCCACCTCAGCTGTAGATCTCTGCAGTTCATCCAGAGTGATTATGGGCCTCTTGGCTGCATCTCTGATCAGTCTTCTCCTTGTTTGAGATGAAAGTTTAGAGGGACGGCCGGGTCTTGGTAGATTTGCAGTGGTCTGATACTCCTTCTATTTCAATATGATCGCTTGCACAGTGCTCCTTGGGATGTTTAAAGTTTGGGAAATCTTTTTGTATCCAAATCCGGCTTTAAACTTCTCCACAACAGTATCACGGACCTGCCTCGTGTGTTCCTTGGTCTTCATGATGCTCTCTGCGCTTTAAACAGAACCCTGAGACTATCACAGAGCAGGTGCATTTATACGGAGACTTGATTACACACAGGTGGATTATATTTATCATCATCAGTCATTTAGGACAACATTGAATCATTCAGAGATCCTCACTGAACTTCTGGAGTGAGTTTGCTGCACTGAAAGTAAAGGGGCCGAATAATATTGCACGCCCCACTTTTCAGTTTTTTATTTTTTACAAAAGTTTAAAATAACCAATACATTTTGTTCCACTTCACAATTGTGTCCCACTTGTTGTTGATTCTTCACCAAAAAATTAAAATTTTATATCTTTATGTTTGAAGCCTGAAATGTGGCAAAAGGTTAAAAAGTTCAAGGAGGCCGAATACTTTCGCAATGCACTGTAAATGGACAAAAAAGCCAGATGTGTAATATCACATGTAGAGAATCGCATTCCTTGCACTGCGCCTACACAGCCCTCTGTTAATGACTATGTATTGTCGTAATGCATTACCTTATGCCATGTAAACATGAATAATTACATTAATATCACCACCTCTGCCTCATGGAAATGGTCTACAGTTATTGCACGGGGTCCATGAAATGTAATTTTGCATTACATTTAACGTTGTTATTTATGTGTCCTGGAGAAACAAACAAAAATGAATGAAACAAAGAAGGTAATTAGCACATTGACAGAACACGGCTGCCTCCCTAATGCTCAGGACCTGCTGACATACAGAGAGACTGCTGTTCTTTGGATGCTAATGAAGTATTTTGCTGTCTAGCGTTCACAGCAATAAAACACGCGTCCTGTTAAGACTGATTGCCGTCGCCTCTCGTAATGTTCCAGAACAAATATTAAGATTATAAACACCCTCATTTTCTACAGCTATAATGGTAATTACTTCTATTCCAGGACTTTGTCTAATAAATATATAGCTTTGTTCAGGGCATAAACAGAGCTTTGTTAAGGTAATGATTCAGGCCGCAACATATTTGTTCGTGTTCAGCGATGCCTCTAACACCACCCATTTACTGTTTGTCAAATGTGCCCACATACAGTAATATTGTCCTTTATTTTCTATCACACAGTATAATGCTTCCTTAGTGGTCCCCATACAATAGAATGTGTCTTAGTGGCTCCCACAAAATTTGATGCTCCTTTACAGATGCCCACACAGTATGATCCTCCCTTAGTGACCCCTACAAAGTGTAGTGCTCTTTTAGTGCTCCCTACACAGTCTAAAGCCTTCTTAGTGACCCTCACAGTATAATACCCCATAGTGGTCAACACACAGTCTAATGAATGCTTGGTTGTCCCACACAATAGAATGTCCCTTATTTCCCCCCACACAGTATAATGCCACCTTATTTCCCCACACAATATAATGCCCCATAGTGGCCCCCATAATATATAGCTTCCTTAGTGGCCTTCAAGCAGTATAATGCTCCCCTAGTGGCCCCTACACAGTATAATGCCCCCTTAGGGTTCCACACACAGAGGCCTTGCCATAAAAAAATGACAAGGTCCCTTCAGTCTGTGCTGTTCCTGGCACCTGCTGCACTAAGTCATAGAGGGCCTAAATCGCACGTTGAGTGATGAAGCAGGTTACCATCATTGTATTTAGCTCTACCTGTGTCCTCAGTATGTAGATAGAGTTGAAACCAGGGGATCAGGACAGAGCAGATTTCAGGCTCAGCATGGGACAACAGAGCAGAGCTGAATCTGAAATCTAGAGCTGTGCGAAATCTAGCAGGAGCTGCAATAGGGCCATAAAACTATCCTCTGTGTACCCCCTTCGATATGTTTAATGGGGGTATCCAGCTTTTCAAAATTAATTACCTATCATTAAGATAGGTAAGTTTTACATTGGTGAGGGTCCAACTGTTCCATAGACTTTAATGGGACATTGTTGCTAATCTGGAATTTATGGCAGCAGTAATTGCCAGATTATATGGAAGACACAAAAACTATGTGACCATGAGCAACTTCCAGGTCCTAGGGTTCCCCCAGTATTCACCCTCTTTGCTAAGTGGTCAGAAAGTACCAGATTATGCGGAATGCACATCAGGCAGGTACACTGAGTCCCCAACTTTCTGATTATTTAAATAAAGTGTTTTGGATTACCTGTTGTCCAGTGGGTGCAAAGAAACCTTCCTTGCTTCTGATTGCACCATCTAGAAATTCTCTCACAGGTGTGTTATTTTGGGCATTGTATTTGTTGATCATCTCTGGAACCCCATCTTTGGAGGTCCCATGATGGCCGTTCAGCAAACCTACATAGCCAAGAAAAAGATAGGCATGTGTG
This sequence comes from Leptodactylus fallax, assembly GCA_947044405.1. Lineage (NCBI taxonomy): Eukaryota > Metazoa > Chordata > Amphibia > Anura > Leptodactylidae > Leptodactylus > Leptodactylus fallax. Next base: position 2,848,212 of record CAMRHE010000021.1, read on the forward strand.
ACTTGGCTGCCTCTGTAACTCTCATAGACTTTGGTGGAAAAAAACACGTGTATAAGCGGCCACCTATCCTACATGAGATTGCAGGTGGGGCCTGGACTCCCGAGATGGGAGGTGGTCTTTACCTAATTTTTCTTAGTTTCTTCCACCAACTTTACTCTAGCCCAGTCAAATTTTCTACAAACAGTAGAGGTGACTATAAGAAACTTTGTAACATGTCATATCGGTAAAAAATACTATTTTATCCACTTATCATCCTGTCTTCCTGCTTTCCCTCTGCTATCTGGCTTTCACTCTGAAACTTCTGCTATATACCTCTCTGGATAGAGTACAGGTCACATGGCTCAGATTACACATGTGTATAGACGTCTATGAAGAGCGGAACTGGGAGAAAGTGAGAAAAAAAAGCATCAAAACAGGTTTAGTGTTCTGCTGGCACTAAGTATGACTTTTATTTCTGTTTGTTATTTTATAGGTTATCATAGTCATTTTCCAACTCTTTGAATAACAGATGGGAAAGGTTGACATTGTAACATTATCACAGACAAAAACATGAACAGCCCAATTGATAGGTCATCAGTATTCAACTTGACTAGGTCCTGGAAATCTCTTTAAGACCACTTCTACCTGTTCACTTGCATGCCATCCTATAGCTGAATTATACAGTGAATTATACAGTGGCACAACTAAGGGCTTGCAAATCATGCATGCAGATTATTTGGCTGCTATGGGACCCGTAGAAAGAAGATTGGTCCTATCCCTGTATTGTGAACCGAGAGCAAGGCAGGTGGTTTGGACTCCGCAACCAGAAATGAACGCACACGCGGTGGTTCAAGAAAAAAAAAATATATTTACTATAAGTTAATAAAGGCTAGTTAAAGGTAAAATGACAGGGCTAAAGACAAGCAAAATATACAATATAGCATGAACAATTTCAAGGCAAATTCTGCAATGGTTTCTACTTTTACTCTGTCCACTTCTGCAGTATGGACACTGAATGAACAATATACTCAAAACTATCCCTAACTGACCCTGACATCACATTTGGGTGCACCCCCTTTTCCCCAGTGGTCCAGGTGGACCGCTTACAGTTCGTAGAAGCGCGCGGTGGGGCCCAAAGTCGGTCCTTTCTTTTATAGTGAAGCGTCCTCTCCTCACGGTTATCAGGATCTTGGGAGAAATGAAGTCCTCTTTAACAGACAGGGAAACCAACTGAATGCAATGTAATCCAACAACAGATTCCACTCAGCACACTGACAGTCCTGCCGAATCCATACACTGAGCTGGGATGTAAGCCGGGATTTAGCAGGTGCCGTCCAGTACATCAACAGCACTGCGAGTCTCTATCTGTGGTATCCATATACACAGTCACAATGTCAGTCTCACTGATCAGCCACTGAGCACAGTTCCTTTCACGTGGACTCACTAGTCCTGTTGTCTCTTTACACTCTGTTTGTCTCTGGACCAAGATACAGCTTAGCTGTACAGAAAAATCTCCACACCAGTTCAATACACTTGCCAAGATGGCTGCTGCTCTCTGTCTCGTCACTTCCTGCTTCTCTGCTCACACTCTGTCTGCAGAACAGAATCACAGAAATACATTCAACATTAACAGTTTATACAGACAAATGAAGCTTAAGACAACATTGGCTGTCTCTTACATATTCCCCCCCACTTTAAGATTGGCAGTCCCTGCCTATGACTGTATATCCAGAGGGTTGTACTTTTATGCACAGGGTGGTAGTATACCGATGTATGGCAGGCCAAAAAAACTCATCCTGCGCATACCGAACAGGGGGAATACCAGCATTTGGCCTAGTGGTCCGTCTGAGGACCGGTGGTATATTATGGGGTGCTGCAGCTATGGGCTGAGAAGGACCAGCGGATTCCGCACCAGAGGGGGCACAGGCCGGAGATACAGTAGTCACAGGTGGAACATCCCCAGGAGCAGGGATCGGCCAACAATCATCCTCCTCGTCGGAGGCCCATTCCGCACCTCCATTCTCTGACTGTGGGAGCTCATTCACATTGGCAGGCCCATCGTGATTTGTCCCTTCAGAATGACACAGGCGCAACATATTTCGGTGAAGTACTCGAACACAATCAGTTCCTTCTTTCTGGACCTGGTACACTGGCCCATTCGCATACTTGCGGCCAACAACACGATACGGCAAAGCCTCCCATCTGCTTTCCAATTTCCCTTGGGGTTTCTTGACACGAACTAGCACCAGGTCGCCTGGTTGCAATGGTGCTTCTTGCACTGGGGTCTTATCAGGATGGGGATGTTCTTGCAGGCGCTGCCGCACCAATCGATGGATCGTCTAAAGTCTCTGCCGATGCGCCCGCACCCAAGAGGTTGGATCCCTCGGAGGGAACCCATCCACATCATTCAACTGTAATTCTCCTATACTTCGCCCAGACCGCCCAAAGAGAAGTGTATAAGGAGAGTACCCCGTTGTAGAATGGACCTGATTGTTATAGGCCCACACCATTTCAGACAAGAACTGAGGCCACTGTAACTTCTTGTCTTCCTCCAGAGTCCGCAGCATCTGTAGCAGAGTTCTGTTGAATCTTTCACAGGCCCCATTTCCCTGAGGGTGGTATGGAGTCGTGTGCGACTTCTTTATCCCGTAGATACGTTGAACTTCTTTCATTACGTGTCCCTCAAAGCAGGCGCCCTGGTCGGAGTGGATGCGTTGGGGGCACCCATATACTCGAATGAAATCTTGGCACAGAGCACGAGCTGCTGACTCAGCTGTCTGGTCCTTGGTGGCGGTTACCACCGCAAATTTGGTGAAGTGATCCACCATTACGAGGCAATACTGGTGTCCGCTATTGGATGGGCCCACCATTAGATAGTCTATCATGACGATTTCTAAAGGTTCCTGGGTCACGATGGTTTGCAGGGGAGCTCTCTGTTCTATTGCCTTATGGATCTCACAAGTTCGACAGCTGCGGCATACTTCTTCGACCATTTGACGAAGACCAGGGCAGTAAATCAGTCGCTGTAACCAACGAAAGGTCTTCTCATGACCAAAATGTCCATTCTTATTATGAGCCTCAACTGCCAAGGAGCGAGCCAGTTCACTAGGCACCACAATTTGGTATCGAATGTCGATCTCAGAAGGTAAATAGACCTTTCGGCATAGCACTCCATTTTTCATCTCCAACTTTTCCCACTGACTCAAAACAGATAATATCTCACGTGTCAGTCGTTCTCTTTCCTCTCTACAGGGCTTCTGGCCTTTCTCAACACACTTGATCATCTGCGCCAGCCCCTCATGGGTCTGTTGTATCTGTGCCCATTCCTATCGTGAGGGACCAAAGAAAGGAGCCATTTCAGTCCCCTCCATCTCAAACTGATTAGTGGCGGTCAAGGCCTGTGAAAATCTGCTGAAATCGGGCACCTCCACATGCTCCAACTCATGATCCACGTCTTCTGTGGGGGTCTGGGCAGTTACCCTAGAAAGTCCGTCAGCATTCTGGTTCTCTGTCTTGGACCGATACTTAATGCGGTAATTGAATGTAGACATTCGGGCTATCCACCTCTGCTCTAACGCCCCGAGCTTGGCATTTTCCAGGTGAGCTAGTGGGTTGTTGTCAGTCAGTACTAAAACTTCAGCACCGGTCAAATATTCAGAGAATTTCTCGGTCATGGCCCATACCAGTGCCAACAGCTCCAATTTAAATGAACTATAATTCTCGGGGTTTCTTTCAGAATCTCTCAAAGACCGGCTGCCGTACGCTATGACCCTCTCCTGGCCATCCTGAAGCTGGGAAAGCACTGCTCCAAGACCATACAGGCTTGCATCTGTATATAGCTGGAACGGCAAGTGGTAATCAGCATATGCCAAGATTGGGGCTGTTGTCAGTGCATCCTTCAATGCCTGGAAGGCTTGTTCCTGTTCAGGTCCCCACTTCACGGACCGGTTCTTTGGACCACCGGATGTGCCTCGTAGGAGAGCATTAAGTGGTGCTGCTACCTTGGCGAAATCCTTAATAAACCGTCGATAGTAACCGGCTACTCCAAGGAACGCCCTCACTTCTCGCAGGGTAGTCGGTATCGGCCAATCTTGAACAGCCGCTATCTTGTCTCTTGATGGTCTCACCCCTTCTCCTGATACGCGGTGACCCAAGTAATCAATTTCAGATTGGAACAACCGACATTTACTGGGTTTCAATTTGAGCCCATGTTCCCGCAATCTTCGAAATACTTGCCCCAACTGGTGGAGATGGTCTTCAAAGGTCGCAGAATACACTATAATGTCATCCAAGTAGATGAGAGTGAACTCAAAGTTGAAGTCACCGAGACATTTCTCCATCAACCGCTGAAACGTTCCGGGTGCATTTGTCAACCCGAAGGGCATCCGGTTAAATTCGTATAGTTCCATGGGCAAGATGAATGCCGTCTTCTCCTTGTCTTTTGTGGCCATCGGCACCTGCCAATACCCACTAGCCAGATCTAGTGAGGAGAAGTACCGGGCTCTCCCTAGCGCTGAGAGGGACTCCTCAATCCGTGGCAAGGGGTAGGAATCTCGTACGGTGCAAGCGTTTAACTTCCGATAGTCTACGCAAAATCGGATGGACCCATCTTTTTTTCTTACTAACACCACAGGAGCCGCCCAGGGACTCTGGCTTTCTTGGATGATCCCACCCTGTAGCATCTTAGCTAACAGTTCTTTCACTTCCTGATACAACTGTGGAGGAATTTGTCGGTAGCGCTCTCTAATTGGAGGGGTGTCTCCTGTGGGAATCTCATGGTAGATCCCTGTGGTACATCCAAAATCTTCAGCATACCGTGCAAAGGTGGCTTGGTTCTCCCACAACAGCTCATCTACCTTCTGCACCCATTCCAGAGAACATGAACTTACATCCATCTTCATCTGTTCTCAAATTGCACAGCCATTCCATTCAGAGGTGGGTTCCTCATCTTCTCCCATGGACACAGTTACGGTCCACTCATCCCTTTCAGTCGGCTTCAGCTGCATTGGAGTTACTTTCCTTACTTCCTCCGGAGTCACATAGATGTTAGCCAGCAGCCTCCCTGGGGTCAGGTCCACACTCTGGTCCTGAGTGTTTACACATCGAAGTGGTACTCTTCCATTGCGAACTATTGCCAAGGAACGGGCCACTAGCGGATCAACACCTCCTTCGGCTGCCTGCAGTGGTTCTACCAACACAGCTATGCCCTCTAGTTTCCGACAGGTGCCTACGGGCATGGACACTATTGTCTCCCGACTGGGTGGCAGTGTAACTTTTGTATGCAAAGGAACTGAAATTCGAGCCAGAGGACGCTGTGCATCTGAACTTTTCTGTAAGCCACATGTCCGGATCAGCCGCTGGAAAGCTGTTTGAGTAGGCCGATGGGTGGTGGTTTCTTTCCAATAACCGTGACCTTTCTTTTCAAAGAGGATCTGATCTAATTCTTTTAACACATTCATCCCCAAAATGACAGGGACCTTTACTTCATGTGACTCCTGTACCACCACAATGCCTTTCCTACCTAGATCTTGGCCACATACCCGGACATTCATCCAGGCCACTCCCACGACCGGAACTGGTAACTGGTTAGCTGCGACCACTCGTACGAATGTATGGGGATCATATTTCACATGTTGCCGGAAGTACCGTTCATAACAGTCTCTACTCAAGGTCGTTACTTGGGAACCCGTGTCAATCATCCCGGTAACCGGAATACCCTCCATTTCCACCTGTATGACAGGACTTGCAGCGATCAGGTCATCATCAGGGCATTCTCCCCACATAGTCTCCTTGTCAGTCTCCCCTACTACACGCCCTTCAGCAGCAGGGGACTTCAGTTTAACGGCGGTCTCTCATAAGTTTGTCGCTGCTCTGGACATCTAGCAGCAACGTGGCCCATCCGTCCACACTCCCAGCAGCGTATCCCCCGTCGTTCTGGCCATCTGTTTGGGCCCCTTCGGTAAGCCCCTTCGATTTCTCCTGAGCACTGCACTAAATGATTTGGACCCCTTCGGTAGGTCCTATCCTCACCCCTCCAGCGGGGTGGTGGGTGATTCTGACTTGCTGGGTGTGGATGGCTCACCCTTTCATCTCCAGTCTTCTGGAAGTCTGCAATTTTCATAGACTGCTCATCACAACGAGTGTGCAAGTGTTCCATTTGTTCTTGCAGTTTCTGCATTACTGTGAGAATTTCTTTAACCGTCCCTTTTTCTACTGTCTCTGAGCCAGAACTAGCCCCCTGTGACAAAGTAACTCCAACTGCGGTCTGCGGCCTCGGGACCATACTATTGGCACGGGAGATGGCCTCTACCTGTACATCATGGAATTTAGCATCAGTCTCTCGTCGTATAAAATCCTGCATAGTCACAGTTAAACTGCCATCACGTATCCCCAGGACAAACTGGTCACGGAGAGTCCGATCAGGGTTACAGAAGGCTGGCGAGCCCCCTCTTTCCTTCCTTTGAATATCTCGGAGCAATTCTTGTAGGGCATTTGCATATTGGGGAAGGCTTTCATTCTCCTGTTGTACCCTCTGGAAGAACCGAGCCTGCAGAGACCCCAGCAATGCAGTTTCTCCATAGATGGTTTCTAGAATCTGGACTACTTGCTCAAATGTCTGCCTTTGTTCAAATGGCCTCAGTATCACCGTGGTCTTAGCATCCCCTTGTAATGTCAATATTGCTAGCTCTACTAGTACTTCTGGTGCGGTCTGGTACATTCGCTGTATCATTCGTATCTGTTCCACCCACATACTCACTGACATATTATTGCCATCAAATTTAGCTAACTGACTTATTATAGCCCCTGCTGGCATTCTTCCTCCAGCACCATTCTCTCTAATGGGTGTGTCACCGTCCATTCTGGTAAGCGGATCCTGCCGACTACGCCAATTTGTGAACCGAGAGCAAGGCAGGTGGTTTGGACTCCACAACCAGAAATGAACGCACACGCGGTAGTTCAAGAAAAAAATATATATTTACTATAAGTTAATAAAGGCTAGTTAAAGGTAAAATGACAGGGCTAAAGACAAGCAAAATATACAATATAGCATGAACAATTTCAAGGCAAATTCTGCAATGGTTTCTACTTTTACTCTGTCCACTTCTGCAGTATGGACACTGAATGAACAATATACTCAAAACTATCCCTAACTGACCCTGACATCACATTTGGGTGCACCCCCTTTTCCCCAGTGGTCCAGGTGGACCGCTTACAGTCCGTAGAAGCGCGCGGTGGGGCCCAAAGTCGGTCCTTTCTTTTATAGTGAAGCGTCCTCTCCTCACGGTTATCAGGATCTTGGGAGAAATGAAGTCCTCTTTAACAGACAGGGAAACCAACTGAATGCAATGTAATCCAACAACAGATTCCACTCAGCACACTGACAGTCCTGCCGAATCCATACACTGAGCTGGGATGTAAGCCGGGATTTAGCAGGTGCCGTCCAGTACATCAACAGCACTGCGAGTCTCTATCTGTGGTATCCATATACACAGTCACAATGTCAGTCTCACTGATCAGCCACTGAGCACAGTTCCTTTCACGTGGACTCACTAGTCCTGTTGTCTCTTTACACTCTGTTTGTCTCTGGACCAAGATACAGCTTAGCTGTACAGAAAAATCTCCACACCAGTTCAATACAACACTTGCCAAGATGGCTGCTGCTCTCTGTCTCGTCACTTCCTGCTTCTCTGCTCACACTCTGTCTGCAGAACAGAATCACAGAAATACATTCAACATTAACAGTTTATACAGACAAATGAAGCTTAAGACAACATTGGCTGTCTCTTACAGTATTATTATGTTACAAGAACCTACACAGGACTCCCCTCTTCAGAAGAACTGCACTGTTAGCAAAGAAGAGGGTGAGAAATTGGCACAAGGGTCATGGAAAAGTTGATGGAGGACAAAATAGGCATCTTAATGGGTAGCCTAGCTTGATCTTTGCTATGGGTTGGGGTCTACTTACTTATGTGTATGATCACATTTTATTTTGGTATGTTGTATTATATTTTGGTTTACTGAATACTGATTTGTTCCTACTATTTGCATCAGAGAAGGTCTCAGTTTGGTAGATTTATAATTTTTATTTGCATATAGTTTCAATTTATTGCTTTGTTTCTAAGGTTAAGGTGCAAAAGCAGTGGAAAAATTGCACCATTTTATAGTACCAGCAAAGTGAATGAGTTTTAGTCTGGGGCCTCATGTGGTGAATCCCATCCACACATTGCAGAAAAATACGTGCAGCGGAAATGCTGTGATTTCCAAAACCATTGCGGTTTTGGAAATCGCAGCATATCAATTATGCCTATGGAAATATCGTTCGTTTGGAAGCAGAAAGTCCGCAGAGGAAACAGATTATAGATTTAATAGGGGAAGGAAGAAAACAGAGAAACGCAGCAAATACTCAATGAAAAACACTGTGAGAAAAAGTGCATTGCGTTTGTGTTGTGTTTTTTTTTCTGCAGCGTTTATTTAGCCACGTTTCGCTGTGTGGGGTCTTAGCCTTAAAGAGGACCTTTCATGTCCTCAGGCACATACGGTTTTATATACCGCTAGAAAGCCAACAATGCTCTGAATTCATTGTACTGTCAGATTTCCTGTTATGTGCCCCGAGGCTGGAGATATCGGTGCCCTTAGTTTTCTGCCCATTGTCAGAAGGACAATCCTGATAGTCTAGCTGCTCTGTGAGGAACACCTTCCCTGACTGTACTTGTCCATAGCTCTGTCCTTGGGGGGGTGTTCCCCCACAGCTCAGCGTCATCACTGGGTGATAAGGAACGCCCCCCCCCCTGACTGTACTTGTCCATAGCCCTGTAGTGTCTGAGGGGGCGTTCCTTACTGCCCAGCGATGACGCTGAGCTGTGAGGAACCCCCCCAGTACAAATCTATGGATGAGTACTGTCGGGGGGCGTTCTTCACAGCTCAGCTAGACTGTCAGGAACGCCCTTCTGATGATGGGCAGAAAACTAATTGCACCAATATCTCGAGCCCTGGGGCACATATCAGGAAAGCCAACAGTGCGCTGAATTCAGCGCACTGTTGGCTTTCTAACGGAATATAAAACCGCATGTGCCTGAGGACATGAAAGGTCCTCTTTAATAATGAATGTGTATGCTTAGACATGTTGTTTTGCCTCTGATTATCTTGGTTTGGCTTGTAACTGTTTTGGTTTGTGAACATGATGGAGGCAATGAATTATGTATGATGGGAGCCATTACTAACTTAATGAAATCTGTTTACATTTACTTCCAATATATAATTCAGAAATAATGAAGTAAAGGTCATGTAAATAGCCATGTCTATAAGCCCATTAAATACATTACAGGTACTGGGTGACATTTCTCACCATATGAATTAATCTTAATTTACTAAAAAAAAAAAAATGTGATCCCAGTACTAAGGGAATTAATGAATGAGTCCCAGGTTATGCAGCGGTCCCATTATAATGCATCGCTATAATCACAGACCTGGTTCTGCTATTTTCCAGAGCTAATAGTTCTTTCACAGCCGGCTTGTTCATGAAGAGTTCTGGGAAGAATAATTAAATCCTAGGGCTTGTTGTGCCCTTTTAATGCTCGCCGTCCGAATTCACCACATACATTGAAAATTTGCTGCAGAATCTGTAATGCTTGAGATATATTAAAACATATATATCTTCCCTGCTCCTTCTATATTACTGGATATCACCAAATACACACTGTTCTTATGTTAGTTGTGTAGCAATAGGAGTTGCAGAGATAGCAGTTGCACCAGGTGCCTCAGGGATCCAATGGACTGTAGGTAACATAATAAGACACTAGTACTATAAATGACACATAGACCACACATAGACCACGTTCCAAATTATTAGCAAATCGAAATTAAGTGCCCTAAAGATTAAATTTTGTGTATTGTATTGTGTCTCAAGGCTCTTTGGATCACTGAACTCAATCTCAAACACCTGTGATAATACGTTTGCCAGGTGAGCTCAATTAAAGGAAACCTACTTAAGGCTGAAGCCCCACATTGCGAAAATGCAGTGTTTTTAACGTGGCAAAAAACGCTACATTTTACATTACCTGCCAAAAAGGGTCAAATAGTACAATACCTTGGACAAGATATGAAAACAAATATTTTCACGAAAACTTAAGTGTGATCAAGATACTGTGAAAATATTTGTGGCTGATTCAGAGCACAGATGGGTTAGTGCAGATAAAGGCATAATGAGGAAGATTTCTGCCAGACATAGTCATAAGATTAAGAGAACAGCTGCTAAAATACCATTACAAAGCAGCAAAATGTATTTAAAGCTACTGGTGCCTCTGGAGTCCCACAAACCTCAAGGTGTATGATCCTCCAGAGGCTTGCAGTTGTGCATAAATCTGCTATTCAGCCACCCATAGACAGTGCTCACCTGCAGAAACGGTTGCAGTGGGCCCAGATTAGGGGCGTAAATACCGGGGTAGCAGCGGGAGCGGCTGCCACAGAACCCGGGAGATTAGGGGGCCTGGCGGGCTCCTGTTTTTTTTTTTAATAGGCTGTTACCTGCTAGTGTAACCCCAGCAGGTAACGGGCCCCATTTACTTACCGATCCCCACTCCTGCTCACGGCTGCCTGCACTTCCCATTATACTCTGGGGTCTGAAAAGAACCCCAGAGTATAATAATTGTTCATGGATGGTCCACAATGGGGCATAATACTGTGTGCAGGGGCCACTATGGGGCATAATACTGTGTGCAGGGGCCATTATGGGGCATAATACTGTGTGCAGGGGCCACTATGGGGCATAATACTGTGTGCAGGGGCCACTATGGTGCATAATAGTGTGTGCAGGAATGAGGGGAATGCGGTTTGTGCGGGGGGGGCAGTTGCTGGGGGGACGGTTGTCGGAGGGGGGCCCCATGTCAAATGTTCACCTTGGGGCCCAGCCATTCCTAGTTACGCCACTGGCCCAGATATACATGAAGACTAATTTTGAAACACTCTTGTTTACTGATGAGTGCTGTGCAACCATGGATGGTCCAGATGGATAGAGTAGTGGATGGGTGGAGGAGCTGGTAGGTGCCTTCAGGGTCCCTAAAGGTGTGACCTCTGCAAAGTATATAGAGTTTCTGACTGACCACTTTCTTCAATGGAGAAAAAGAACCATGCTTTCCGTAGCAAAATCATCTTCATGCATGACAATTCACCATCTCATGCAGCAAACAATACCTTTTAGTCATTGGCTGCTATGGGCATAAAAGGAGAGAAACTCATGGTCTGACCACCATTTCCCTCTGACCATAATTCTATTGAGAACCTTTGGAGTATCCTCAAGCAAAAGATCTATCAGGGTGGGAGCAGTTCACTTCAAAACAGCAGCTCTGGGAGGTTATTCTGACATCCTACAAAAAATTCAAGCAAAAACTATCCAAAAACTCACAAGTTCAATGGATGCCACAATTGTGAAAGTGATATCAAAAAAGGAGTCATGTGTTAACATGTAACTTGGCATGTTAAGATGTTTTTGATTGGAATAGTTTTTGATTTCAGTAAATGTGAACTCTTAATGCTGCAAATTCAAGAAATTACCATTTTCAGTTCTTTACAACCTATAAAATGTTTAGAAATTCTTTTGTGCATAATAATTTGGAACAGTGGATTTTGAGTTAATTGGTGAAAAATCATTGGGAGGTTTGTCCAAAAAATGTACATTATACAGACTATCATTTGCATCGACCATTTAGGAAAATCCGAGGAAAATATCATTTGTATAATAATTTGAAATGCGGTGTAAAAGATGGGGTCTTGTTACAGAACAGATTATGCATTGGGGCCCAGGAGCTTTAGTTTATGCCTCATCAAACTAGTAGAAGCTTGAGTGACTACAGCGCAAAACCGGCAAAAGGCTTGTTGTCTACCTGAGTGCTATTACCTCTGTTCCTTCTATAGCTATGTCCCTGTTTAGTGCTGTCTAAATGGGTTTTCCCACTAATAACATTAAGCAGTTATCAACAAGATAATGGTTAAGACCACTGGGACTTAGCTAAAATGTGGGATTCCCCTTCACCAGGTTGGCCAAGGTAAGGAGGAATAGTACTGCTACCTTGTAAAACTATTAAAATATGGAAACAAGACCAAACTTGGAAACCACCAGATTCCAAGTCACCAAGATGGATTTATAAGGTGGGATGGAGCAAATGCAGGTTCGGCATCCAGTGACAGTGTTCAGTGATCTCATGCCAACAGAAGCTGTATATTTATGGTATTGCCCTACAATTTATATTTATGACGTGTAAATCAAACAAGCCATTGTGTTCATTTATTAGGGTCCAGGTGCTGGGACTAATCTTGAGAATAATGCAGATCTTAGAGTCCAACTTGTGTGGTCCTTCTCCACTAAAATCAATGGCAATTACAGTCTCCGAGCAGAGGGATAACTTGAAGCCCTAATGCGCAATCTGTAACATTTCCAAACCTACCATATGTTATTTATAATACTGATGTCTTCTTATGTGATAGAGGGGCCTTTGGATCACATGTAAATTGCTTGAAGATGCTATTTTATAGTACTTTAGGGTTTTTGCAGTAATGTCTCAGCACAGGACTAAGGCACTACAGGAGAACCTAAACGAAATGTTGACAAACTATACCCCTGTAATATCAGCTTGATGGGGCAGTGTAGTCATCTAGAAAAAAATAGAAAAGAACCACCAAACAGAATTTGACATTGTAATGACATGATAGGCTGCTTTCCGGGACAATGCACCATGGTAGAAACGACGCCTGGTTAGACTGGTGAATTCCTGAACAAGAATTCCCCTTATATAGTGTGTGAGTCCACGCCCGGCATAACCTAAACGTCATGCTGTAGCCAGCGCAAGCTCATACCATAGAATGCATCAAATAACTGTGATACAAATCCTAGAACCACAATTTCATCTCTCCACTTGTACCTGTCAAAAGAAGACAGCAACCAAAATATTACATTACCAAACGATAACACAGTACTTCAGAACATTGGTACGATGAGCACCATCGGTCAGGACAGTGAGCATGACATAGAGCATACATAGCTAAACAGAGGGTACTAATCTGTCTTGGGTAGGGAAACTGTATATAGACATCAACAGTCACCCATCTAACATTCATAACTAGAGAGGTTAGTCTTCACTACTCTACAGTCCCTTTCATCTTTAGATGTTCATCTTGCAGAGATCGCAAAAACAGTGGGGCTGATGTATTAAGATTGGTGTTTTGTTTGCCATTTTTAATCCACGTGTTTGCTGGCATGAGATGCTCCAGAATTATTTAAGAGGCCCAAGCTTCTTTATAACTCAGCAGCATCTTGGGAGGTCCTGTGCCCCAGAAGTAAAACCTACGCCAGTCAGGAACTATAATAGTTTTCAGATATAACTTACACCATCAACTTTTTACAAAAGTGGTGCGGAAGAAAAAAAAAATGACAAGTTTTTGCCGAGCTATGGCATACATACACTTTTTGTACACCATATGAACCCAAATAAGCTTATTTATTTTTGAAACATTACTACATTCATCCATCTTTTTTCTTATCCTTCCCCTACAGGTGGACCGGACAGAAGTAATAAAAAGCAATTTGAATCCTGTCTTCTCCAAAGTGTTCACTGTGGATTATTATTTTGAAGAGGTTCAGAAGCTAAGATTTGAAGTTTATGATATCCATGGACACTGCAGTATCGGATCAAGAGATGACGACTTCTTGGGGGGAGTCGAAATTACTCTGGGACAGGTAATGATAATGGATCTATTAATAAGGGAGTTTTAATGTAAGGTATTTAGTAAGGCATTCATTATCAGACCAGTTCTTGGGCTTACTAAATGTAATGATTCTTCGGCCCATCCTCTATCTATACAGTACATGTGCATGTTCATTTTACTTGCATTGTAATATTTGTCATCATTGTACATACAGAACATATCGTCATCATTATGGTCTAACGGGTTAGTTGAGAGTAATGCCATAAGAAATAGATAACCGACTGTCTGCAGAGTTACCTCTAAATGTGCTTGTCCTGTGAAGCTTGTAGGTGTAGGTTCACTTGTACTTTGAGAGGTCAGCCCAACTCTAACGCCAATAGACTGTTTGCCTGAGCTATTGATATCAAGGCATTTGCAAGCAAAAGCTAAAGGGTACATGTTGTATATGTTATGAGGTCCCATATGCTGATTAAGTTTCCCTCTCAGCCAGTCAGGTGTACAAAGAGAGCTCACATGGTGAGACAATCTACCCTTGAAGACATGTTGATTTCTGATTGGCTGAAGGAGCATCAATCATGTAATGCATAAATCCAGACTCTGGATTTATTAGTCTTCAGTAATGACCATCTGTATCTGTAGTGGCCGCTATGGGCTCACAACATTAGGAGGACAGGCCCGGTATGGCCCCCACTGCATTTTTGTAATATATGCATTTACCCATACCTGTTCCTGCTCACCGCCATCTCTGCTTCGCCTTTAGCCTTCAGCCACCATACAATATGTTCCAATGCTAAACAGCGTCTGGATGTTGCGTCGTCAATGTCGTAATGCTGTTCAGCCACGGGATGTAACATGAAGCAAGGAGTTGAGAGAAGAAGCGAAGGAAGTGGTGAGCAGAAACAGAGATGGGTACATTAATATTGGACGTTACCTGCTGGAGTAATCCTGGAGATAACAGCCTAAAATCAATTTGTGGGGGCCAATGTCAGGCTTGTAAAGGGAGTCCTTACTATATGGGGGCTGGTAAAAGGGGCACTTACAGTATAGGGTCCCTTACTGTAATGGGGCAGGCAAAAAGGGGCACTTACTGTATGAGGACCTGTACAGGAAAGTTTTACTATATGGTGTTCTGTTAAGGGGTAGTATACTGTGAGGGGGACCAGTACAGAGGGCAGTTACTGTGTGGGTGGGCAGTAAAGGAGGCAATTACCATATGGAGGGTGTTATACCATGTGGGGACCTAAGGCGGGCCAAATCAAATTCTTGCTGTGGGGCCCTGTTGTTCCTACTTATGCCCCTGCTTATGAAATATGAATTTGCAGAATCTCCAGCACTGCTCAGTCTGTGCAACTGTTAGGCCTCTTTTACACAACTGTAGTTTTGATCCACAATTGCGAACACATGCATTTCTATAGGTCCATACACACAACCATAGTTTTTGCGGCTGTGTGTCTGGGCCGTAGTGAAGAGCTGCAAAATATGGAGCAGGTCCTATACCTATTTGCAGCTCGTTCCACTCACTTCAATGTACGGGTTAGTGAAAAACATGGATGGCAGACGGATATCAATCGTGCCATTTTCACTGACCCGTACACTGAACATGGTTGTGTGAAGGAGGCCTTAGAGGTATTCCACCATGTACAGTAAGTCCATAGAAGTCAACATTCAAAGGTAGCAGATAGCTAAAAAAAGTGGTATTTTCACCAAGCAGATAACCAGCAATAGACAATGTATTGGTCTAAAAAAGCCTTTTTCAAGTTAGTATACTAACTTTTCAAGGTCAAATGTTGTCTTTTGTTGTTTTTGTGCTTGGTGAAAATAAAAGCTACATATTAGAAGATACCTGGTGCTTTGAAGATTTTGACCTCCTGGAATATGGTACACAATCTATTCATAGCCCCAGGTGCGGACAATCGCAGTACATTCAATGCTTTCAGCAATTTCCTAAACCAGGATTTGTACATTTGTGGGTTTTTTATAGAGGCATTGTGGGTCTTGTCATGTCTTTGAAAACTGAGTGTCTCCTGGGAATACAGCAGCTTTTATACACAGTCATCTGTGTTATCAGACCCAACCACCATTCTAATCCCACTGATTCATCTCTTTCTCCATTTATGTCAGTCTCCTTAGAGCTGTCATTGTACAAGCCTCTCATCATCTCCACAATCCATACAAACCCACTTATACTTTGCACTTACTGTTCTTCACCTGTGTCTCCACTGCACAAACATCTACACTAATGCATCATTTCCTATTCAAAGCCTTGTTGTCTATATAACACTGTATTTTTAATGCCACTCTACTTGCTATGTATTGTAGTAGTCATAGCAAAATTATTTGTAAGTGCACAACCCGCGTTAAGGGGGTTCTAAGAATACAGGGGTGTCAATTAATGCTCCTGGGCCCCAGTGCACAATGTGGCTACAAATTAGAATATGAATTCTATTAAATTTTTACAAAAATATTCTGTGTTAATATTCTGGATACTCAATTTTATAGCAGAATAAAATGTGGTTACTGATTATTTCCATGGTAACCAAGCAAAATGATCACCATTTATTAACAGCCTAATTCATGTCAAGTTCAACAAATCACCTGTATTTGGTATTATCAGCAATAATAAGAAATGAATACTATGAATAGCTTAAAGTGGCCCATTATGTTATCTACCCCTATAGTTCATCTATGATGAGGGTAAGCACACTGCTCATGCCACTATTCGTCCTTGACCTTGTCAGTGTTTATATTTCATATATTGATCATATGCGCATTGCAGAGTATTCCACCTCTCAGGACTCTGCGTAGCCTGAGATAGTCTGTAAACATGGAGCAATACTGTAAAACATGGTAAGTGTCCAGCAATGTACCACGTGACCTGATGCTTAATATTACGCTGGTATGCAGTGGTAGTATTGGGGGCCCTCCTGGTAATAGTTTGCACTGTTATCTTGCTCTGATTGTTGTCACGGCAATACACTGTCCCCACCTATGAAGTTACTATCCCTAAATTAGTATGAGGGATTATCTTGTGCCAGCACTTCCAGCTTCTTTTGGGGGTACAGAGCGATAAAGTCAAACAAGCTATTTACATTTATCATATTATCCACCCCTTGAGGAGAGTCCATTCCAGGTTAAAATATCTTGTAATAGGGGTTGGACAGAATGGTTTTGTGTTCCCAGTGATCTTGGTGATTCCAGTTCCTCTGTGTTATCGGTTTAGTTGATTCCTTATTATGTACCTTTTTTTGCTGGTTTAGCCGCTTCATCATGAATGGCCCATTTTGCCTGGTTCATGTCCAGACACATTTTTGTTTTTTTTGTACATGCAGTTTTGATGGCTATAACATTTTTTCGTTCAGGTTATATAAATCATTTTTGTGCCTTTTTTTCATGCTTTATTTTTAAGTAATTTTTACTTTTTCATGTTTTTGCTATTTTTTTTAATATCTGTGAAAATGTAAACCAAAAAGGAATGGGAAATTTTTTTGTACTAGCACAAAATGCTTCTAAAAAAGAATTTAAGGTTAAGGCCCCATGTAGCGAGCCGTAGCGAAAAAGCGCTGCGTAAAAGACCTTGATAGAAACGCATCATGATTTTTTGTGCAGCGCTTTTCATAGAAAGAGTTTCCCTCTGCGGACTTTGTTTCCCTGTTATACAGAAAACGCCTGCGTTTCCGTAGGTATAATTGACATGTTGTAATTTACAAAAATGCAAATGAATTCACAGCATTTCCACTGCGGATATTTTTCTGTAATGTGTGGATGGGATTAGCCAGAATCCCATCCACTTTGCAGGTACTGTAAAATACCACTTTTTTTGCCAAATCGTGGCGTTTTCGCTACATGAGGCCCCGGCCTAAAGTAGTTTTTCCTCTCTGTTATGGTAATTTTTATGTTGGTGACACAATTGGGGAAATTTATCAGAAAACTGGTGTAGAGGGATGATACTGTGGTATCTGCCATTTCTTGTGCCAAACGTGTGCCACAAGCCCAGATATGCGATATGCTACACGATTTACTACAATATGGCAGTGTTAATAAATCTTTCCAATTGTTTTGTGTTACCAGGGGTGAAGCTAGAACCTGTGATGTAGATGTGGTAGTGACATTATTATTTTAAATTATATATATATATATATTTTTTTTTTTTTATTCTTTTGGTCCATTTATTTATGTATGTACTATATGTATTTATTTATTTATTTATTGATTTTATGTATTTATTTTTATACATTGTGCCCCATAAGGTCATTATAGAAGCTTATTGAGCAAAGCTTATTGAGCACAGAAAAAATAGCGGCATTTTACAGTCAGAGCAAAGTGGATGGGATTCTAGTGAATCCCATTCCCACTTTGCGGTAAAACCGGCGCGATTTTGGAAATCTCAGCATGTCAGTTATACCTACGGAAACGCCGGCAGTTTCCCCAAAGGTATGATTGAAACAGAAAGTCCGCAGAGGAAACCTCTGCAAACTCTCTGTCTAAAGCGCTGTGGGAAGAACCGTGATGCATTCCCACTGTGGTTTTTCCCAAAGCACTTTTTTGCTGTGGAACGCCACGTGAGGGCCTTAGTCTAAGGCTCCACATTGTGCAAACGCAGCTTTTTTTGTTGCATATTTTGCTGCCATTTTTTGAGCCAAAACCTGGAGTGGATTGAGCAGAAGTTAGAAGTTTAAGAGCTTCCTATATATTTCCTATTCTTTTTATAGCCACTCTTGGCTTTGGCTCAAAAAAGCGCAGCAAAATCTGCAACAAAAAAGCTGCGTTTCCGCAACATCGGCCTCAGCCTGAGGCTGAAGCCCTATGTTCTGAAAACGCTGCATTTTACAGTACCTGCAAAGTGGATTCTGGCTAATCCCATCCACACTTTGCCGGAAAAAATCCACAGCAGAAAAGCTGCATTTTTGAAAATTTCAGCATGTCAATACCTGCAAAAATGCTGGTGGTTTCTGTATGGGTATAGTAAGGGCAGAAAGTCCTTAGAGGAAAACTCTGCGAAAATGCAATGAAAAACGCAGCAGAAAAAAACGTGATGCGTTTCTCCCGTGGTTTTTTCTGCAGCTTTTTTTTATTTGCTGTGTTTCGCTACGTGGGGCCTTAGCCTAAAACATTTTTTAGTCTCACTTTGAGCTATTAAAAAGAACATGAAAAATGTGAAAAACAGACAAGTTTCTTCTCCTTTTTTGTTTACATTTTCTCAGATATTAAAATAAAGGAAAAAAAAATGGAACAATAAAAACAACATAAAAATGAATCCATATTTATCACCAAGAAAGAGGCAAAACATATTTGAATAACCCCCCCCAAAAAATTATAAGTTATAGCCCTCAAAACCACATGTACAAAAATACACATGAAAATGTGTCTGGTCCTGAACCAGGCAAAATGGCCCAGTCCTGAAATGGTTACTTTTATTATAAACTTGAATGGATATAATCTATATACACTGATTGGACATCTACTCTTTCATGATTGTTGCTTCCTTGTATATGGGATTAGCCAGAATCCCATCCACTTTGCAGGTACTGTAAAATGCCATAGTTTTTGCCTAAGTGTATGTTGAAACTTATGCGGAACAGGTTTGCATATGTAAATAGCCTTTGATTTTACTTTTCTAAATTTTTCATCTTAAGTTGTATACAAACACAATGGATGCCACTGACAGCTGTCAAGCACATTATAGAAAACTAGGGGCTGACAATAGAGAGATCCTTATTCCTAGGAGAACATGGGTGTACTAGTGAAATGCACGCCAGATGTTTTTTTTATCTGTACTGATTTAGGAACAGTAATTTCCTAGGCAGGGACAGTGTGATGGCAATAATAATTGGAGCAAGATATGCCTGCAAAAATAATACCAGAGTTGTCTTCAATACCTAGCACTGTATTAGTGCTGTTTAATATTCAGCATCCTGTATATACCACGTTTGCATGGTAGCATGTATTATTACTTCACGACTACATCCTAACTCAGGCTATGCTAAGTGTGGTGAGATGCTCTGCAGTGTACATTTGGTCAATAATATATGAAATAAAAGTGCTAAAAAGGCAGAAGTCAATTAGTAAAATGAGCATTATGCTGCAGAGCACCCTCAGCATAGTGTACTAGAAGGGTAGATAACAGGAGGAGTCACTTTACATTATTACTGGACTTTCCTGGCAGACAATTCCAAGTATTGTTGCATTTAAATTGTTAATCATTTTGATCATTTTGTGGGGTTGCCATGGAAATAAATGGTGACCTCAAATTTAATTAGCTGTATCTTGCATATATTGAGGATTAATACATGGCAGATTTATAAAGACTGGCATTGCTAATGCCAGTCTTCATAGCCCCTCAACCAGCGGAGGGTGTGCCTCATATATGACGAAGCTCATGCCTCTTCATAAATGATGCACATCCTCCACTGGGCTGTGAACCTGGGGGCAAATGTATGCCAGCTCGTAGCTGACATACATTTTCCACATAATTTACACTGGTGTAAATGATGATAAATTTGTTGGGGATGATGGCCCCGCCCCCAGAACGTCCGCCTCACACCCCCTATTCGGGAAAGTGGCGAAGACGGCACAGAGTTCAAAAAGTTATGTTTTGTGCAAAACTACATTTTGTGACTTTTTATGACATGTGTGCCAGAAAATAGTCACAGCCAGTGTACCAGCATGAAAAATCTGGGCCAATAATTTAATTTAATAATTATTTAATAATTATTTAATAACATTTATATTAAATGTACCTAATGTAATAACATTTTATATTTTCATTTGTAGCCACACACTCATTGTCTCTATACAACTAGGTGGTGCACACACTAACATTAGGTTCACATGACTTTTGGATATGGGATGGACCCTCACTCCTTCCTAAAACCACCCAAACTACAGTAAATATTGACTTTGGAATAAACGCACAAAACACTTTATTTTGGGTGTCAAAATGGCCACAGCTTTATTTAAATCACAGACCTAAAATAATCACAGAAACAGTCAGGTGAAGTGCTAGACCATTGGGATTCACGAATACTGTGAAATCCCCAGCTGTCTGACATACAGCACCCGGCCAGACAGCAATAAAGGGGTGGCATGCTTTGGCTTGCAATTCTAGCAGAGCCAGTACACTTTAAGGGCACCAACGACCCTGTGCTTAACCACTGTGCCCGCCCCTGGATGACGTTACAATTACGACATCCTTCAGGCTGGCCATTTCCAAAGCTCAACATTTAGTTTTTAAGTTAATTGTTCATGGCATTGGCAAAAGTGTGGAAATAAATAAATAAATAAATTGAAATAATATTAAGTAAAAAAAAAAATATATATATATTTTTTTTACTTAATATTATTAAAAACTAAATTTTCAGTTACATGCTATGAAATATGGACCAAACATGGCAAACCCCCCGACTCACGAAGAGTCATCCTACAGAACTCAGGAGAGGAAAAAACCCCTGTGGAGGAAATTTCTAGGGAACCATGGCTGGAGGACTGTCCTTCCCTTGGGCTTAGAAGGATAATGCCAACATTAACTCATCAAAGTCATCTTAGAATTGTATATACAGAGGGTACGGAAAGTATTCAGACCCCTTGAAATTTTTCACTCTTTGTTTCATTGCAGCCATTTGCTAAAAGCAAAAAAGTTCATTTTATTTCTCATTAATATACAGTCATGGCCAAAAGTTTTGAGAATGATACAAATATTAATTTTTACAAAGTCTACTGCTTCAGTTTTCCTAATGGCAATTTGCATATACTCCAGAATGTTATAAAGAGTGATCAGCTTAACAGCAATTACTTCCAAAGTCAATATTTGCCTAGAAAATGAACTTTATCCCCCAAAACACATTTCAACATCATTGCAGCCCTGCCTTAAAAGGACCACCTAACATCGTTTCAGTGATTGCTCCATTAACACAGGTGTGGGTGTTGATGAGGACAGGGCTGGAGATCAATCTGTCATGATTAAGTAAGAATGACACCACTGGACACTTTAAAAGGAGGCTGGTGCTTGCCATCATTGTTTCTCTTCTGTTAACCATGGTTATCTCTAAAGAAACACGTGCAGTCATCATTGCACTGCACAAAAATGGCCTAACTGGGAAGAGTATTGCAGCTAGAAAGATTGCACCTCAGTCAACAATCTATCGCATCATCAAGAACTTCAAGGAGAGAGGTTCCATTGGTGCCAAAAAGGCTCCAGGGCGCCCAAGAAAGACCAGCAAGCGGCAGGACCGTCTCTTAAAAGTGTTTCAGCTGCGGGATCGGGCTACCAGCAGTGCAGAGCTTGCAGAGGAATGGCAGCAGGCAGGTGTGAGTGCATCTGCACGCACTGTGAGGCGGAGACTCTTGGAGCAAGGCCTGGTCTCAAGGAGGGCAGCAAAGAAGCCACTTCTCTCCAGAAAAAACATCAGGGACAGACTGATATTCTGCAAAAGGTACAGGGAGTGGACTGCTGAGGACTGGGGTAAAGTCATTTTCTCTGATGAATCCCCTTTTCGATTGTTTGGAACATCTGGAAAACAGCTTATTCGGAGAAGAAGAGGTGAGCGCTACCACCAGTCTTGTCTCTTGCCAACTGTAAAGCATCCTGAAACCATTCATGTGTGGGGTTGCTTCTCAGCCAAGGGAATCGGCTCTCTCACAGTCTTGCCTAAAAACACAGCCATGAATAAAGAATGGTACCAGAATGTCCTCCAAGAGCAACTTCTCCCAACCGTCCAAGAGCAGTTTGGCGCTCAACAATGCCTTTTCCAGCATGATGGAACACCTTGCCATAAAGTAAAGGTGATAACTAAATGGCTCAGGGAACAAAACATAGAGAT
Source organism: Leptodactylus fallax (assembly GCA_947044405.1). NCBI lineage: Eukaryota > Metazoa > Chordata > Amphibia > Anura > Leptodactylidae > Leptodactylus > Leptodactylus fallax. Next base: position 2,870,705 of record CAMRHE010000021.1, read on the forward strand.
TTTGGGTCCATGGCCTGGAAACTCCCCAGATCTTAATCCCATTGAGAACTTGTGGTCAATCATCAAGAGACGGGTGGACAAACAAAAACCAACAAATTCAGACAAAATTAAAGCATTGATTGTGCAAGAATGGACTGCTATCAGTCAGGATTTGGTCCAGAAGTTGATTGAGAGCATGCCAGGGAGAATTGCAGAGGTCCTGAAGAAGAAGGGTCAACACTGCAAATATTGACTTGCTGCATTAACTCATTCTAACTGTCAATATAAGCTTCTGTTACTCATAATATGAATGCAATTATATTTCTGTATGTGATAAAAACATCTGACAAACACACATAAAAACCAGAGGGCAGCAGATCATGTGAAAATATAATATTTGTGTCATTCTCAAAACTTTTGGCCATGACTGTACACTCAGCACCCCATCTTGACAGAAAAAAAACCAGAAATGTAGATATTTTTGCAAATTTATTAAAAAAGAAAAACTGAAATATCATATGGTCATAAGTATTCAGACCCTTTGCTCAGTATTGAGTAGAAGCATCCTTTTGAGCTAGTACAGCCATGAGTCTTCTTGGGAATGATGCAACAAGTTTTTCACATCTGGATTTGGGGATCCTCTGCCATTCTTCCTTGCAGATCCTCTCCAGTTCTGTTAGGTTGGATGGTGAACGTTGGTGGACAGCCATTTTCAGGTCTCTCCAGAGATGCTCAATTGAGTTGAACTGAGGGCTCTGGCTGGGCCAGTCAAGAATGGTCACAGAGTTGTTCCGAAGCCACTCCTTTGTTATTTTAGCTGTTTGCTTAGGGTCATTGTCTTGTTGGAAGGTGAACCTTCGGCCCAGTCTGAGGTCCAGAGCACTCTGGAAGAGGTTTTTTTCCAGGACATCTCTGTACTTGACCGCATTCATCTTTCCTTCAATTGCAACCAGTCGTCCTGTCCCTGCAGCTGAAAAACACCCCCATAGCATGATGCTGCCACCACCATGTTTCACTGTTGGGATTGTATTGGGCAGGTGATGAGCAGTGCCTGGTTTTCTCCACACATACTGCTTAGAATTAACACCAAAAATCTTCGTCTCATCAGACCAGAAAATCTTATTCCTCATAGTCTGGGAGTCCTTCATGTGTTTTTTGGCAAACTCTACGCGGGCTTTCATATGTCTTGCACTGAGGAGAGGCTTCCTTCGGGCCACTCTGCCATAAAGCCCCAACTGGTGGAGGGCTGCAGTGATAGTTGACTTTGTGGAACTTTCTCCCATCTCCCTACTGCATCTCTGGAGCTCAGCCACAGTGATCTTTGGCTTCTTCTTTACCTCTCTCACCAAAGCTCTTCTCCACGATTGCTCAGTGTGGCTGGACGGCCAGGTCTAGGAAGAGTTCTGGTCGTCCCAAACTTCTTCCATTTAAGGATTATGGAGGCCACTGTGCTCTTAGGAAGATTGAGTGCTGCAGAAATTCTTTTGTAACTTTGGCCAGATCTGTGCCTTGCCACAATTCTGTCTCTGAGCTTCTTTGACCTCTTGATTCTCATTTGCTCTGACATGCACTGTGAGCTGTGAGGTCTTTTAGACAGGTGTGTGCCTTTCCTAATCAAGTCCAATCAGTTTAATTAAACACAGCTGGACTCCAATGAAGGAGTAGAACCATCTCAAGGAGGATCAGAAGGAAATGGACAGCATGGGAGTTAAATATGAGTGTCACGGCAAAGGGTCTGAATACTTATGACCATGTGATATTTCAGTTTTTCTTTTTTAATAAATTTGCAAAAATATCTACTTTTCTGGGTTTTTTTTTCTGTCAAGATGTGGTGCTGAGTGTACATTAAGGAGAAATAAAATGAACTTTTTGCTTTTAGCAAATGGCTGCAATGAAACAAAGGGTGAAAAATTTAAAGGGGTCTGAATACTTTCCGTACCCACTGTATGGCCAGAAACACAATTACAATATCAAACCAAAAAATGATACAATAATACATACATTATACAGGTAAACATGAAAAAAGCAATTGTAAAATAGTGATTAAAAGAGGGCGGGCGAGAGGGAAATGTTTCCTCTAGTCCTTGTGGTAAGAGAAAGAGGTGGAGAAGGATAAGACAGGAAGTTACATCTCCTAGACTCCTCCCTCCCTACAGTAACACACTAGGCTCCCAAGGCTGAATATACACACGTAAACTCTTAAAGCTGAACCAGCCTATATAAATCCACACAACTACTGCACAAAGAAGAAACTGCAGGAGTTATTGGTACCCCCATCCCAAAGTCATGTCCCCCTTTGCTAATGGCTCCGGGGATGTCTATAGCGTTCGTCTTTCTGTCGTTCGGGTCCACTAAAAAAGTGGTTAAACACATAACCCATAGACTATAATGGGGTCTGCCGGGTGTAAATCGGGTTTCTGCTAGTTTTATACTGAAAACAGTAAAGAGAAAAGTCCACCATGCAAGACTTTTCTCTGATTTTTTTTTTCAGATTTTAGCCAGAATCTGTGGCGGAGTCTCCAACGCATGTGCGAACCTAGCCTAAGTGTTTTTTTTTCAATAAATATTCTGGTAATTTAGAAAAGTGGAGTTTTCTGGTGAAAGACTCCCTTCAAAATTTCTATTACTTTAAGCAGAACAATCTTACAAAATATTCATTCCTAATGCTCGGGCCTGTAAGCCTCAGGATCAAATCAGACTCAGACCCTTTGGGTCTTTTTTTTCTCAGCCTTTGCCATAGCCACTGCATTCCAATAGAGTATTGTAGCACAGTGAAATAACCCTGTTGGTTTGAGTTTCAAACATTTTGTGGAAATCAGAGATGGATATTTTATTAAGAAGTCTCATTATAATGTCATCCAGGGCTGGCAGGCAGTAACAATTTTATGGAGCCGGTTTGGAACCTCTTTCCAGTGTCTGCACTTGTGACCAGAGAACATGCGCCCACCTGTAAAGTAAGACATGTAATACAAAAAGCCAGTCGACTGTTAAGGACACAATACATGCAAAGAAAGCAACCCAGTCAGATAGATAATACAGTGCAGTCAGAGGCATAGCTAAGGGTTCTGCTCAGGGGAGCAAACACGTCCAAGTGGGCCCCTAACTACGGTATACCTATTTTAACACTATATGGTGACTATATATTGGTAAGTACAGGCTCGGCACAGGGCTCTGCAGACAATTTAGGTGAATAATGTATAGGAAAGGGGTTTTACAGGTCATCAATTTAAAACAAAAAAACAAAAAAAAAACAGTGGTGTTCTGACACACGGACCTCTGCTGATCAGCTGTTGAAGGGGACCACAGCACATGTGCAAGCGCTGTGACCCCTTCTTTGTTTACATTGTATTGTTTGTTTCATAGTGGCCATGCAATGTAACTACAGCCTCGTCCTATACACTTCTATGGGACAAAACTACAAAATTACATCACACGATCACTATAAAACAGATACTGTGCGATTTAATATATATTCATACAGCCCCCTAATGACCCCCTATAGTCACAATGCCACCTAACATGCCCTTTATGTTACATATAATAAGAAGGCCCAAACTTCTTTAAAAAAAAAGAAAAGTTATACTCATCTTCCTGCGAACCCTTGCTGCACTGAGCTTCCGCCATCTCTCCTCTTCTTGTCTGAATGTCGGTGCTGGAGGACCAATGCTATGATGTCATTGTGCCTGTCTGTGCCGGACATCTTATCTGTAGTCTTGGAGCCATGTAAGCCAGTAGGCCTGAAGTGGCTTGTGGCTTACAGAGTTGGTAGAGCAGAAAACTGAATGCTCCCTGCTTCATCATGCTTTTCTCCTTCAGACACCAATATAGTGGAAAGAATTGCAAGTGTCACTGACCCCCCCCCGATAGCTACCCCTCTGGTTCCTGTATAACATGTCATACAGCATATTCATTTAAATCTCTGTTCATTTTGGTTGTAGTAGTTGCATGCAGTGGCGTAAGTACCGGGGTAACAGCTGTAGCGGCTGCCACAGCGCCCAGGACCTTAGGGGGCACGGCGGGCTCCTGATGCTTTTTTATTTTTTTAGAGTAATCCCAGCAGGTAACGGACCCTATTTACTTACCGATCCCCGTTCCTGCTCACGGCCGCCTTCGCTTCCCCTTCTGCGTCCCATATCATGTTGCTGTGTTCCCCTGGAGGGCAGAAGGGGAAGTGGAGGCAGACGTGAGCAGGAGTGGGGATCAACAAGTAAGACCCCAGAGTATAATAATAGTTTGTGGGTGGTCCACTATGGGGCATAATACTGTGTGGAGGGGCAACTATGGGACATAATACTGTGTGGAGGGGCCACTGTGGGACATTCTACTGTGTACAGGGGCCACTGTGGAACATAATACTGTGTGCAGTGGCCGCTATGGGACATAATTCTGTGTGCAGGGGCCACTGTGGGACATAATACTGTGTGGAGTGGCAGCTATGGGTCATAATACTGCGTGCAGGGGCCCCTATGGGACATTATACTGTGTGGAGGGGTCGCTATGGGACATAATACTGTGTAGAGGGGCCACTTTGGGACATAATACTGTGTGGAGAGGCCGCTATGGGACATTATACTATGTAGAGGCCACATTATACTGTCTGGAGGCCACTTTGGGACACTATAGTGTGTGTCAATGGGGCGTTTTACTGTGTGGAGGCCAGGAAAGGGGGTGTTATGCCGGTTACACGGGTTGCTTAATGAAGCACAGCCCACTGTGTGATTGTGTATACAGAGATACAGTAACTGTCAGATACTGTGTAGCTGCATAGGTGCCCCCCCAACCCTTCAACTTCTGGATTGATGGCTAACTAAGAACAGCATCTCCATTTAGCAGCTAAGTTGGGCTAATGTTTTCTAAATGAAACTGACCCCCTTAGCTGCCTGATGGAAATGACCTACCCTTAACTGATGGATAGAAGTGACCCTCTCTAGCTGCTGGGTGGAGGTGGCTCTTCTTAGTTGTTGAGCCCCTACCACACGTGAGCAATTACCACACATGTTAGGCTATGTTCACATTACTGTTGTTAATTTCTGTTGCTGTTATCCGTCAAAAGATGACAGCAAACGGCATTAACTATAGAAGAGTAACGGGCAACCACTGTGTCTGTTCCTATTGACTCTAATGTAAACAACTTGATGGAAGCTTTCTTCTGTTATGTTTGTTTATTTTTGTAATGGAAGAAAAAGTCCTGAAATGAGCAACCTTTTCTTCTGGCAGAATAATAAAAAACATGATGGAAGAAAGATTGAGCCATGTTTTTTTACATTGGAGTGAATACAGATTGACACCTGATTGAATGGGCCCTGTCTGCATTTGTCATTTATTGTACATTGCTCTTTTCCTGTGGCGGATGAGAGCAACCGACATTAAACAACAGTAGTGTGAACATACCCTTACCTTGATAGTTACACCTATGACAGGTAATGAAATTTAAAGAGCTGACATGAGATGCTGGCTTTTTGTGAGATATGGAAAATGTAACCCTGTATATGTCAGTTGTATGGTGGAATATCACTGTATTATGTGACCTAATATGATTAATATTATTGTGCCCTTTGATCTCTTACTAGATTGTTGCACAGAAAAGAATCACCAAAGGGCTCTTCTTGAAATATGGGAAATATGCTGGAAAGTCTACTATAATGGTGAGACCTGCTCTACAATTTACTTGTAGTATTTACACATATGGCAGTGAGTGAAGATTTTGAGACTTGCAATTCACAGATCAATTGCTAAATCATTAACCATTACTGAAAATACTGCTATAGAACTAATACAGTGAAACATATCAAAAAGACCACCTCTTTGAGAAGACCACCCTTACCTAGATCATATTTTCTGCGACAGATTTTCATTTTCCAATACTAGCCTATCTTCTTTGAGAAGATGACCTCTCTAGAAGACCACTTGTTCCTCACTTTCTTAAAGTGATTTTACTGTATTCGTCTCTTCACTTATATCCAGCATTATAAAGTGAATCATTTCAGATTTTTGTTTTTGATGGGTGACAATGACAATCATTATGGCATTACAGGCTACAGTATAATAAGCTTGGCACAAAGATGGTAGGTTATAGTGCCTGCTGAGGAATTGTTGAACAAAGCTTCCACCTTTTATATTAATAGGCAATGGTGGTTTTAGGCAACTCTCCATGCCTGTATAATATTTTTCCATACAGTATACATCATGTGTGCACTGCTTTGAGGGCAGTCAGTCATATGCTGTGGAGTATTTATCAGACAAATCCGATTTTACTTGTGGATTTGCTATTTACATGGATTCATTTTGCTGGAAAAATAAGATCTTTAAAGTGACAGGCACACACAAAATGAGTTATAGCATCATCATCAATCTCCACAGGGAGATCAGTCATTAAATATGGGCTCTTCTTTGGTTTGAGCTGAAGAGTAGGTGACAACCACTGGTCTCATGGTTCCCATGGTGAATTGGTACCACAGTTTCCAGTTTACAGGCTTCATAATCATACACAACAGTGTCAAAATGACAGCATGTGAACAAGCCATTTGATTTGTGGGTGCCAACAAGAGCATAAGATCAACTATGGGTGTCCTTGTACTTTTAGCCATGTCACATGTGTATCTGTTGTGAGTTGGAATTGTTGTCCCCTATTGGTACTATCTATGGTATCCCTGGGATATCAATGGTCTTGTTATCTGGTGGTGTGATTTTATAGCATAGCTCAATTTTTTGGTCTCAGAAACGTAGTATTCTTTATATTGGTATGCTTTTCCCCCACAGGTCATTTCTGAAGAAATTTCTGGAAATAATGGATATGTGGAGCTTTCATTCTGTGCAAAGAAACTGGATGACAAGGTGAAAGACACAGGGTACAACCTCCCTTTTGGTGACAGGCTTGCAGGCCCCTCCTCTTACAGATAGAGATAGGATATTCCTGGGCTATTCTCAAAACTATATGTTCATATGTGGAATGAATAATGTTAATAAGAAGTCATAAAAGGTTTTCCCACTAGGAAATGTCATCATTGATCAATGGTGCTTCAGCTGCTAGAATCCACACTAATCCTTAGAGTGGAGAGGATTGCAATGCTAGCTAACAGCTTTTGCTTCTTTAAAGGGAGTTTTCATGAAAAGTTGAAATATCTGCAGTGTCTTACTTGGCATTCTATTTTATGACTGTATACACCTTCATATGTCTTGTCTTATCAGTTTTTCTGCATCTAATAATTACATTATTGCTGCAGCACATTAAGGAGTGCGTACAATAAGGAGCAGTCTTCCCCGTCTCCTATCCATTAATACTATTACTGGTTTACATGTAACACTAGGTTCACACTAGTGCTCGGTTTCTGTCCTTCCGGTCCACATGGGGACCCGAAGGATGGAGACCCTGTCAGCCTAAAAAAGTGGCTACCTGCTGAAACCCGCAGACCCCATAGACTTTAAGCTGAATCTGAACGCTAGTGTGAACCTAGTATAATTCTGCAAGGAGTAACTGTACAACATCAGAAAAATAACAGAAAAGCCTAATTGAGCATAATATAGGAGATACAGGGACACTGGACTGCAAATACATTCAGGTATGATGCAGCATATAAGATCACTGACACAGGAAAAGAGAAATCTATGAGCACATTCAGTAAAGTTGCTTGATGTCTGTGAATAATATCCCATCTCTAATCACACAAGCTGGCCGAAGTAGATAGAGGTACATAAGTAGATTTTTCTTACGTTGTGAGTTGTGAGATGCTGCAGAATGTTTAGTTTCAGCTGTTTGCAGATATTTGTGGAGGCTGTGAGGAGAATCAGCTGCTCCCTACTGCATTCACTGTGTGAAGAGACCAGACCCTCCTCCTTCCACTCACTGTGGGCTTCTTGCTTATTTAATGTATGTAGACGAGGCTAACCTAACAACAGGGAGTGAACTGCAAATTGAGATGTTGGATCATTTTGTTGCATGTAAATCATGCCCCTCGCACTGAAAAGCCATGCCCACTTATTGAGGAAGCTGAAAAATTTTATCTCACATTAGATGCCACAAAATGTGACAGAGTTGTATCCACAATAGTAAATCTGCCCCTCTGAATGAGGTCACAGTTTTGTATTTACATTGTACACTGGGGCTGACAAATGGTATGGTATTAATTTATTTTTTGTAAAGCCTTTTGCAATGGTTGTCACATAATTCTATGGCCTTGATGTAACTCAGCTGTGGTTGCTCAGTAGTATATGGTTTAATGCTATTAATCCAATAGCGTCATCCATACACCAACATAGCACAAATAAAAAAAAAATCTAGACCTCATTCATCGATAATGTAACAGGGGAACACCACATAATTGTTACTATTAATGCATACTCATTGAATGTAATGTAATGCAAACTGAGTGACAAAGTGACTATGACTGACTGTTGTTTTTTTGCATTAGGATCTTTTTAGCAAATCAGATCCATTCCTGGAAATTTACAGAGTGAATGATGACCAAAGTGAACAGCTGGTCTATAGGACAGAGGTAAGATTTGAGGAAGATGATTACACAGTGTGAGTAGAGCAGGAGGATGAGAAATATTTGAATTAAACAATGATAGTGAGGTAATTTACTATTACATAAGTATGAACATTGGGTGTAAGGATGGTCAATGTGCACTGGTTGAGTGTGCCAGTGAGCATTTCATCTGACTCAGGTATATGAGTGGCTAATGTGAACAACTGGTGTAAGAATGACCAGTGAACATGACTTTAGTATGGGTACTGTTTGTGTGTTGAAATGATGGAAGAACTTGGCTTAAGTATAAGAGTGACTGCTTAAGTGTAAGAGTAACCAATAAGCATTGGCCTACAAGAAGATTGTGATCATGAGCATGGCTTGGGTGTAAGAATGGCTAGTGACCATGGTTTAAATGGAAAGGAGGTAGCCTAATGAACATTGGTCACTGACCACCATATCTGTGGGTGAATAAACATTGAGTACTGTTTGAATGTATAACTGTTGAGAAATCTTGGCATGAGTGTAGGACTGTAGCATGGAGAATGAATGCTGAGCATTGATTATGAGGATCAACATAAATGTTAGAATGATAAGAATGACCAGTGATCATGGTGTGGATGTGAGAATGGCAATAAACATGACTTAATAGTTTTACAAGTGACCACTGGGACACCCATTGCAGGGACCCCCATGATTATTAGAACTAGGATCCCAAGTCTACCAGCAATCCACACAGCACAACTGTGCTTGGCGGTTTCTATCAACCCCGTAAGTATTAAACAGTGAGCAATATATGGAGCAGTAGGGCTCATGCTCAACCACCATTCAATATAAAAAGCATATCACTGCAGTCATTGGGTGTAGAGAAACAGAGTATTTGGTATTGCTATTCTAAGGATGAGCAGGAGTCTAAGCAGTGGGGCCATCTGAGGATAAGTGATAAATGTTGACATATGAGCATCAGCCAATGAAATATCCATCTTGAATACTTTATGTAAACTCTTAATTTTTTTTATAGGTTGTTAAAAATAACTTGAACCCTGTATGGGAACCATTTAAAGTGTCCCTGAGTTCTCTGTGCTGCTGTGAAGAAAAGAGGAAGCTCAGGGTAAGTCATCTATGTATTTTTCATATATTCTGGAATTTTATTTCCTCGCTTTGCATCTGTCTTTATAGCAACCCCCTCTATTCATCTCCTCTCCCTCTCTCTACTAATTCCTCATTCTCTTCCTTATCTCACTTTCAACCCACCCCCCTCTCTCTTCCTCCAGTGCCTAGTCTGGGATTATGACTCCCGCGGAAAACATGATTTTATTGGAGAGTTTTATGCAACCTTTGAAGAGATGCAGAAAGGAATTGGTGGGAACAAGGTGAGAAAAAGAGATAGAATTCACAGAGAGCAGACAAGCGTGGAAAATAGGGATGTTGGTTTTGAAATGGAAATTAGTTGTGGCTTATGTCCTGGTTTAACCCAAGCAGTTCCAAACTTTTGCAGTGAAAGACTCTTGTGTTTACAGAAATCAGATGTCTTAGAGGCCTGTCACTTCCATAGGGTTATATTAGAAACAACAGAGGCATTTGGGCAGTGGTGTATAGAGGCTTCATAGCAAAGATCTAAATAGACCCACATTATGGGGAGATTTACCACTTAGGACAGAAGGGCTTGTTGTTTGTTTCCCTCATATATGACATATATTTATGTTTAACTAGTAGTTTTTAGGAAACTGAATACACAGCACTTCCATAAAACATACATTTCTTTGGAAATTTTACTTCGTAAGGGTTCTCCTATCTTACAGCCTCTGCAGCTACAAGTGGCCAAGCTAAAGCGATCTTAATTCCATTACCAGACAAAAATCCCTTGACCATGAACATGGTACTTTTCTTCTGAAGTAGTCATGACCGTCATAGGAACTCCTTCTCGATTGGTCAGCCAAGAATGTATATATATTTTGGGGGTGCACAGTAGATGTTATTGAACCTGCTAGTTTTACATATTAGGGGATTGTTATGTAAAAACTGAAGATTCTTTCTTTCTTCTTTTCAGGTACAATGGGATTGTATAAATCCTAAATACAAAATTAAGAAAAGAAACTACAAGAACTCTGGTGTGGTTATACTGTCTGATCTTAAGGTAACTCATCAGCACCATATGTCATCTGTTTTGTTGCTTGCTATATGAAGGACACTTCGGGCACTCTGACGAAGAAAAGATGAAGGCATTCATACTCCTTATATATTATTAATATAGGAAGAGTGACAGGATGTGACAGGATTTACTACATTATTGCACTTACTGTACATGAAGTGCTGAACCCCAGAGCTTTGATGCTGATCCCAAGCTCTTCTCTGTGCATTTTGGGCCCATGCAATATTTTGGCCTCTAATATCTTTTGTCTATTTATTACAGATACACAGAGTCTATTCCTTCCTTGATTATATAATGGGTGGCTGCCAGATCCACTTTACGGTAACTATCTATTCTGCTATCTGCTTTCTATATATTATATATGTTCCTATTTTCTTTTATTAGTGAGTCAAGGTATGGACATATGGTCAGGGGGTAACAAGTCACCATGAAACTCACTACCCAGAAATGGGGTCTTACCATCTTTACCAGCATCAGCAGTGTTCAAGAAATGTAGAAGTTATGATTATCATGGTCTTTTACAGAGCTCTGGGCCCCAGTGCAAAATCTGTTGCAGGGCCTTCACCTACTTTGTGCCATAAAAAATACTAGAGACTTCTCATGGGGTATGGGGCATTTAGGCCCCTTGGGGCAACAGTGCCTGAGTTTAACTACAACCTCTGTAATCTGCATCTATAGACATACTACTGGTCTTTGTTCCCCTGCATTTTGTCCTTTATGCCTTGGTCTTTTTGTTCTCTTGTCCATTACCTATTACCTCTCCTTTTCCTGGCCATCATCTCAACTTTGTGTGTGGGTTCTCACAGTTACTATATCCGCAACTCTGATAACTGTGCCCAAAAGCATGGAGCATAATACAAAAGAAGAGGCAACAATTCTATAACTAGTAGTGCTACAATTGGCATAATCTTGGGTTTTCTAGTTATCATGGTCTTCTGAGTTGTCCACTAGTTCTGCTTTTATTTCTTGACTCTTTGCATGTAACATATAGTCAACATCTCCATCATGGCTGTATCAAGAATTCACTAACAGCTTAACTTTCTGCTTCTTCTCATAAGGTTGCCATAGACTTCACAGCGTCCAACGGGGATCCCCGAAATAGCTGCTCCCTCCATTATATTAATCCCTACCAGCCCAACGAATATCTGAAGGCATTAGTTGCCGTGGGAGAAATCTGCCAAGATTATGACAGGTGTTCAGCACCCCTTCCTCTGTGTTTGTACTGTTTGTGACTTCAGATATGACACATGTCCTTGAGCCAAAGTTTTAGGTAGCCTTGTAGTCTTTTAATTCACTTTGTATGGAATGCATAATCACAAATATGAACTATGGTGTGGACCCATGTACTGCATGTAAGATACATGAGGAGCTAAAGACTACATGGGTGATGACTTCTGCCACAAAATGGGAATAAAATTAACTTACATTTACTACCCTGTACTGCAAATATACTAAATAACCATATAGGTTTGGGCATAAGTGATATCCTTGCCTATGTTTCTAACTGTTTATGTAACTAGTCGTTGTTATTGTGGCTCAAAAGCTTTGGTGTCTCCCAGGACAAGGTTTCTCACTGTGACTGCTGATTCTCCACGCCAACAACTGCTCCGCTGATGTCATGCTTAGCAATGAAAAAAATAGTTCTGCGGCTTAGTCGCTTGTATATCAGGGAATCTTTAGTGGTCCAACCAATCATATAGTTTGATTGTGATGGGTATTTTTGATAAAGTAGACTTCTAGCTTGTTGCCCATTTCAACTGTGCAAGTGAAATTGTATGCCCAAAATGATGCACTTTTAGGAGGTGCATCACTTTTAGGAGGTGCCCTATCGTACTGTACTCTTACTGACTGTTAACTCTTTTCAGTGATAAGAGATTTTCTGCCCTTGGATTTGGTGCTCGCATTCCTCCAAAATATGAGGTAAGAACATTTTATTTTCAGTTATTATTGAAGTATATGTCATAGTAAATGTACTAAACAGTAAAAGCATTTCAAGTGAAATCCCATTTTAAGAAATTTTTTTGGAACTTAAATATTTATGGCCTATCCTTATAATAAGCCATCAATATTTGATTGCTTAGCTACAGCACTAAACATAGGAATGTGACCCATGTTGGACTGGGATGCCTAGGGCCCAACACTAAAATTCATTCATACTGTACAGCTGCATGCAGCCATTACCTAAAACCTGGACAGAAATTCCTAAAACTGGGCTGACACACTTTTTTTTTTTAGTAGTAGCCTGCTGCCTAGTTCTTGGCCCAACTGCTTTTGCCCTTATGAGGGTCCATTTAGCACTGTGAGTTGGGGATATTTGCTCGCACACCAGCAACTGTTGAGCATAATGTGTCATATTTGTGCATTCACTATTCAGTCCCAAATGTGCCGGATTATAGTTCTACCTCCACAGCTCATAGTACAATCCAGTCCTGGAGAGTGGTAATCCTTTTAACAGTTGTCATATAACTGAAGATTCAGGTTTCAAGTCAATGGCCTCTTGTCTTAAGACACTTTATTTGACGTCTTCCATTGATTCTTATTACTGATGTTTGTTCTTTGCCAACATTCTTTTCTATGTCTGTGACCTATTTCTCGACTTTGACTTCTCTGTCTTTCCTCCATATCTGAGAGGATTTCATCAATGACCCTCGGTAATTAGCATCACACACAGAGTCTGCGTTACTGTCTCGCCCATCTCAGTGATCTCTGAAGTTCCTCTGAGTGCTTCACCAATTTATCCCTTTCTGAATAATGCACAAGGATCTCTCTTTAATCTGTGTTTGATGGCGATGAAACTCTCTCACTCTATTAAGTGCTGATGTTACAAATCAAATAGGAAATGTTTCTTTTGAAAACCGTCTTTGAAGGTTCTTGTAATTGGTCTTGATGTGTACAAGATTGGTAGAACATGACAAGCAAATATCATCTGCTTCGTAATGAATCTCAAAAAAAGACACAATGTGATTAACAGTAATTTACTCATCTTCAGTTTTTAGATTTTTTTCTGTTCTAGTATTGTAATGTGGAATGAATGAATTTGTTGCATCTATCATACCAGCTGCTATAGAAGTATATCCTGTGCGTAATCTGATAAAGCTGAATCAGCTTCATGTGGTTGTTATACATATGATCTCCAGTTTTATAGTGTCCATACACCTTCAACAGCTGTTGGCTTAATACTTGTTCAGTTGATGACAATGCTTCTAAATTCCTCCATACACATGCATGCTTGGATTGGCCACATGTGCATGAGTTTGAAATTGGGAAATGGAAGTATGCTGATGCCAGACATGTCTGTCTGCAGCTAATATGAAGTGTATAAATTCCACATACTCAGTATTTCTTTCTCTTGACATCTTCTGTCAGGGGAAGGGCAGAACACTTCCATAAATATATTATAGTGGGCAGATCCCTGATATATGGGCACCTTTACAGTATAACAGAAAATAACATTAGTATGCTTCCGTTTATATTAGTAAAAGAGAGCAAGAGAAGCCACAGGTGACTGCTGCAAAAGTGTGACATTACATAAGTTGGGTAAGGGTGGGAGAAATGTGCAGCATCCCAGTGCTACTGTGTATGTATATATTACATTCTGCAGCTGCCTTATGTTGTTTTTCCCATTTCAGGGACATTCCACTGTTGAGAAAGTACACGCCTCATTTCTAGTAGAGGTTGGTCCAGCCCAACCAACCATTGGTGAAGGGAGGAGACTTGGGTTCTCCAGGTCTGTCTAGCTGAGTCCTCAGAGTGGTGAAGTGAGGTTGAAACCACTGAGAGAAAGTCCACTGCAGCCCCTGAGGAGAGTAGTGTGGTGGTCTATTTTTTAGAGCTTTAGCCCAACAACACCATTGCTACAGCACATGTATACCGTCTATCTCCGAAAATAAGACAGGGTCTTATATTATTTTTTGCCCCGAAAAAAGGGCTAGGGCTTATTTTCGGGGTAGGTCTTAATTTTTTCCATGAACAACAATCGCACATTTGATCGCTTTTTATTTCAACTTTTATCAGAGGTGAAACAGCGAAAAAACAGCAGTTTGGCAATTTTTAATTTTTTTTTTTTCCGCTACGGCATTCACCATAGAGGTAAAATATTTTTATAAGTTTGTAGAGTGGGCGTTTTCGGACACAGGGATTCCTAATGTGTATGTGTTTCACAGTAATATTTTAGTTTTATATGTATTCTAGTGAAAGTGGGGGGGGGGGGCTTGAACTTCTATTGTTTTTTTAATATATATTTTTCACTTTTTTTTTTTTTTTTTCTTTTACTATTAACCCCTCCTAGGGGGCTTGAACCTGCAATCATCCCACAGACTGCAATACAACGTATTGCAGTCTAGGGGAGATTATCTACATTACTATTGAGGCAGGGCCTCAATAGTAATATTCCTACGACAGGCCTTCATAAGGCTCCCGGCTATCAAAGGAACAGGTCGGCTCCCGTGATCTCGCCGCGCGGGAGCCGACCTGCAATGTGAAAGGTACGGGACCAGTGGGGACCGGCCCCGGGGATAGTTGCTCTGCTTTGGTATAGTAGCCCTGGGGACTGCGAGAGGTGGGGGGGGAGGTCACACTTAGCAATGCCCGCGGTCAGAGTCCACTCTGATCGCGGGCATTAACTCTGGGTTGTGCTACTTTGGTGGGAAGGAGGGGTGGTCATGCTGAACAATGCCCATGATCAGGGTAGAAACTGATCGCAGGCATTAACTCCAGGTCTCCGCGGAGACCCGGTACGGCAGCTATGGTAGCCGCACTGCAGCAGAGCGACCGCCATCTTTAAGGACCCAGCATCCACTGTAATCGCACGGCAGATGTCGGAAAGGGGTTAAATTAGCTAGGGCTTATTTTTGGAGTAGGGCTTATATTTCAAGCCTACTCCAAAAAACCTGGAAAATCTAGCTAGGGCTTATTTTCGGGGTAGGTCTTTAGGTCTTATTTTTGGAGAAACACGGTATATATATACATATTGTGGGGAAAAAAAGTATTTAGTCAGCCACCAATTGTGCAAGTTCTCCCAGATGAGAGAGGCCTGTAATTGACATCATAGGTAGACCTCAACTATGAGAGACAAAATGAGAAAACAAATCCAGAAAATCACATTGTCTGATTTTTGAAGAATTTATTTGCAAATTATGGTGGAAAATAAGTATTTGGTCAAAAACAAAAGTTCATCTCAATACTTTGTTATATATCCTTTGTTGGCAATGACAGAGGTCAAACTTTTTCTGTAAGTCTTCACAAGGTTGGCACACACAGTTACTGGTATGTTGGCCCATTCCTCCATGCAGATCTCCTTTAGAGCAGTGATGTTTTGGGGCTGTCACTGGGCAACACGGATTTTCAACTCCAGGACCTTGAAATGCTTCTTACGAAGCCACTCCTTCCTGGCGGTGTGCTTGGGGTCATTGTCATGCTGAAACACCGAGCTACGTTTCATCTTCAATGCCCTTGCTGATGGAAGGTGGTTTGCACTCAAAATCTCACGATACATGACCCCATTCATTCTTTCATGTAAGCGGATCAGTCGTCCTGGTCCCTTTGCAGAGAAACAGCCCCAAAGCATGAAGTTGTCACCCCCATGCTTCACAGTAGGTATGGTGTTCTTTGGATGCAACTCTGCATTCACTCTCCTCCAAACACGACGAGTTGTGTTTCTACCAAACAGTTCTACTTTGGTTTCATCTGACCATATGACATTCTCCCAATACTCTTCTGGAACATCCAAGTGCTCTCTAGCAAACTTCAGACGGGCCCGGATATGTACTGGCTTAAGCAGGGGGACACGTCTGGCACTGCAGGATCTGAGTCCTTGGTGGTGTAGTGTGTTACTGACGGTAGCCTTTGTTACGTTAGTCCCAGCTTTTTGCAGGTCATGCACTAGGTCCCTCCGTGTGGTTCTGGGATTTTTGCTCACCATTCTTGTGATCATTTTGACCCCACGGGGTGAGATCTTGCATGGAGCCCCTGATCGAGGGAGATTATCAGCGGTCTTGTATGTCTTCCATTTTCTAATTATTGCTCCCACAGTTGATTTCTTCACACCAAGCTGCTTGCCTATTGCAGATTCAGTCTTCCCAGCCTGGTGCAGGTCTACAATTTTGTTGCTGGTGTCCTTCCACAGCTCTTTGGTCTTCACCATAGTGGAGTTTGGAGTGTGACTGTTTGAGGTTGTGGACAGGTGTCTTTTATACTGATAACAATTTCAAACACGTGCCATTACTACAGGTAATGAGTGGAGGACAGAGGAACCTCTTAAAGAAGAAGTTACAGGTCTGTGAGAGCCAGAAATCTTGCTTGTTTGTAGGTAACCAAATACATTTTTTCCACCATAATTTGCAAATAAATTCTTAAAAAATCAGACAATGTGATTTTCTAGATATGTTTTCTCATTTTGTCTCTCATAGTTGAGGTCTACCTATGATGTCAATTACAGGCTTCTCTCATCTTTTTAAGTGGGAGAACTTGCACAATTGGTGGCTGACTAAATACTTTTTTTTCCCCACTGTTTATATATATATATATATATATATATATATATATATATACACACACACACATACATATGTATATATATCTGTAGTGAGAGATGCAGGAGTATAGTATTGTTGAAGTGGAGTTATCAGGCACTGGACTTAAAGAGGACTTTTCACCACCTCCAACAAGTCCAGTTCTTTACACCAATCAATAGCTGCATCTCCACAGATTTTGGCACTGTTGAAATTTTTCTGTAGCCGTCACCATTGCTTAGCAATCGATGCTGTTATTTTTGGTGCCAGATATGCTGTTGACGCTAGGTTCACACCTGAGTTTGGGTTTCTGTTCTTCAGGTCTCCTTGGGGACCCAAAAAACAAATACCCAATCCACTTAAAAAGCGGTTACCTGCGGAAATCCGCGTAACCCCATAGACTATAATGGGGTCCGCATGTTTCCACCCGGTTTCCGCCTGAAAAAGGTGGAGAGAAAAGTCCTGATGGACCAAATGCCCAAACGAGCAACGAGCGCAGGTTTGAATCCAGCCTTAGACTCTGTACTGTCTGGTGAGCAGTGTCAGGTAGGAGCAGGCAAGGGGTGTGATTCTGAGCTCTGAAACCGGCCGCTCTGATTGGAACTCTGAATTACGCCCCCCTTCTTGACACTGCCCTTCTGACATTACAGAGCTTAAATAGCACATCAGGCACCAAAAGTAACTGCGCTTGTTGATCGGGAATGGTGGTGGCTAGAGAGAAGATTCCAACTCAGCTGGAATCAATGGAGGAGCTCCTATTAACAGATGCTGAGAACTCGAATTAGTGAAGGTGGTGGAAGGTTCTCTTTAATATCTATTATTGGACTTTCATGTTGCTGAGAGAATTATATCATTTGGTTCAACTGCATCTACTGTCTCCTGCAATCACCAAGAAGGGCCACCATTTTCTGTCTCAGGAGAGGCCCTCACCACTGTAAGTGCCCTGGGGAAACTGCAATCACTATCAGGTAGATCGCAGGCCCTTTCAACACTGTCCCAACTTGGGAGGTGGGCTGGAGAAGTCGGTTGAGAGTTCTTCGCCTACCGTTGACAACTACTACTATTACTCCCATCCTTCGGTTCCCACCTGTGAGGTGTATGTGGCAATAGTGTTTGCCGTCACAACCAGGATACATCACCTTGGTGACCTTCTACATCAAGCTGGTGAGCAAAAACCTGTGAGAGGCTGGATTTAAGTGGGCACTAGTTACTGCCAAAGCAGCCACAATCATTTTACATATCTCTGCATGAACTATATAGCACTGTGTCTTCTTGAAAAAGGACTGTTTGCCAAGTTATATATTGTGCAAGTGCTGAAAAATGCCAAAGCTGCCACTAGTGAAAATTTCAACTTTCAACTGCCATTTGTGGAATAAACTGAGGACTCTATGTATCTGTGACAATGAACTGTGTAGTTGCCCGCCTAGTTGGGATACTGTAGCCTGGATTTTGCACTATTATGTGGCTTGTTGCAACTGTTCTGTAAAGTTTGTGCCACATTGCATGTTCAGAGACTGTCAGACATTTCCGGAGTTGCCTGCTTGTTGCTGTGAAATATCTGTGCAACAGAGCCCAGCCCCTAAAGGGTTAACTGTAAATTGTTGCTGCATCACACAAAATTTGCTACAGCTCCTCAGAGCTTAACATCAGCCCACCAGAAGCAGTACTCAAGTGGGAAAAGACCAGCGCCACCTAGCAGCAGAGCACCAAACATCTCCCAGACTGCTTGAAACATCCTATCACCAGCCACTTCTTATTGTGGGACAGCCTACTCATCAGAACAGCCACAAGTGGGGCCTCCATCGTGGAAATGACCAAGGCCCATTTAATGCTATGTGCAGTCAGCATCACCCACCAGCCAAAGTTCTGTAGTACAACAGAAAGTTCTAGAGAGTTTCAGAGAGTTCCCGGAGTCACGAGCACAGTGCCAGTTACTGAGCCTGCTACATAAAAAATGTTGTGTCCCCCACCAGTCAGGAGCCTGAATCAGGATGATGAGGCATGGATGTGGGGTTGACGGGCCAGAAGTTTTAGCATTGATGGAGGAATCTGCTGTGGCAGCTGTGCGAGCTGTTCCAGCTGGAGCCCCCATTACACCATCTACTGTGGCATTTACTGAAGGCCATGCCCGGAAACCTACCACCCTTGATGGGTGTTAACAGTGGCATAACTAAGGTCTTGTGGGCCCCGGTGCAAACCTTTGCCCAGGGCCCCCTACCCCATCCCTAGAGCGAATTCTTGATAGTGGCGGTTACAGTTGCTGCAGCGATATCTCAGATACTTGAAAGGGATACAGCTGTAGTACCCACAACTGCAGTTATCAAGAATACGAGTGAGCAGCGCAGCGCCCGGCATGTAAATAATACTGGGACAGTATAATATGCTCCACAGTGGCCCCCACACAGTATTACGTGCTCCGCAGTGGCCCCCACACAGTATTAAATGCCCACAGTGGCCCCCACACAGTATTAAATGCCCACAGTGGCCCCCACACAGTATTATATGCTGCACAGTGGTCCCCACAAAGTATTATATTCTGCACAGTGGCCCCCACACAGTATTATATGCTCACAGTGGCCCCCACACACAATTATATTCTCACAGTGGTCCCCACACAGTATTAAATGCCCACTGTGGCCCCCACAGAGTATTATTTGCCCAGAATGGCCCCCACACAGTATTATATGCTCACAGTAGCCCCCACACAGTATTATATGCCCACAGTGGCCCCCACACGGTATAATATGTCCAGCAGTGGCTCCCATACAGTATTATATGCTCACAGTGGCCCCCACACAGTATTATATTCTCACAGTGCACCGGAGGTCAGTTAAGAGGCCTGGGCTGCCAGAACACCTGCACAGGGGAGAGTGTGGAGTTTAATCTCAAGACTGGCCCCAAGGGATTCTGGGAAGCTGATGTGAACCAGGTCCCTGTGTCACCACCTTTACTTGAGGCATAGGAGAAGTCAGCCACAGCCTTCCCAGGACATCTACACCCAACACTAGCTGGATTTGCCTATGGCCCAATTCACTCTGTGTACACAGTGATCAAGAAGGCAGGAACAGTAATAAACCATCCCTGCCTTCCCTATAGGAGATCAGGCTGTATTAAGAGCTGTCCTTCTGTTTCTGCAGCTTCATTTTGCTTAACACTACAAGGATGTATATATTTATACTATATACTATAGTGGACCATCCAGATGTATAGTCAAGGGGCAGTCTGAAAGCAGTTAAGTTACGGCAATATTGAATCTACCAAGGAACAACAAAATATGAGTTGTTGGGGTGCATTCATATTATAGTACTTATGTAATTGAAAACATATCTAAAAATAGTTCATGATATCGCAGTGTCATAATGATGTATTATGATTATGATATACATTGGGAATGATACTCAAACCTTACTTGTGCTTTCATCTTGGATCTTTCAGAGTTTGGGTTAATTAATTGCATCAATTAGTGATGGATAATTACCATCGCTGCAATTACCCTTCACATGGTTACCAATATAAAGCCCACAGTACTGTACACAAAGCTTTCAGCTATGCAGCTAATAGTGTATTTCACTAAGGTGAGAATACTTGGGCCATCAATCTTCACCTACTGTACCTGCCCATTTCAGGAGTACTAAGTTTTTAAATAGGTGGAGATGAGACATCATATAAACCATTAGACAAACCCACTTATGGTAATAATCCATTCTATACCGAGAAAGATGGCCTATTGTGGTTTAAATTATGAATTGTCTCTCTTTCAGATCTCTATCCTTGTGTATATGAGAAGTATTATAGATGTTATATTCTTGTACATTGGAGCAATATGTATATTCTTGTATATAGAGACTAGTGTTATTCTAGCTATATTCTTATACATAGGGGTTACTATGATTAAGTTCTATTCTTGTGTGCAGGGTTCAGTACTATAGAAGTTGTATTGTATTATAGTAGTCATATTCTTGTCCTTAGGGTCAGTATTATACTAGGTATATTCTTGTTCATAGGGGCAGTGCTATCATAATTATATTTTTGTACACAGGAGGCAGTATAGACTGCTGTAACATATCTCATACCCAATCATTTGAACTCACTCCGCCCCAACTTACCCATAAAATACACAAATACAAGTTCTTATGGTTAGTGGTATTGGCCACAGCTTTATTTTGTGTAACATATTAAAACCGAAAACATAAGCTTTGACCTGGTAATACATAACAGATTTCCATGTCCATGTGTGGATTTTTTCTTGTTCCAAACTTCGCCCTAATGCTAACCGCTGTACGACAGCGGGCATGTAGACCGGAACATTTGTATCCATGGGACATGGAACAACTCCTGCCACGGAGGAGACAGTGTACCCCCCAAAACCTGGCTACAACCAACCCCACCTGCCAGCAACAAAGCCCTCTCCACACCGTCCTGGAGACCTGCCAGGAAAATATCAAGGTCAATGGAGTTCAAATGAACCCCATCAGGGAGCAACAGATCCCTGTTGTACCCTTCCAATTCCGCATGCCGCACCGACACTCCACCCAGGGACCGCACGTGTTTGAAAACCCGGACATTTAACATCCGTTTGGACCTCTCTAAAGCCGAGGGAACCTGAGCGCCACACCACCGAGCCCGGGGAACCACCTCCGACCACACGAGGACGACATTGTGAAAAAATTCCAGAAAGCATGAAAAATCATGCTGCATGACCTAAATTAGATCACCCAGTTTGACCTTCCCCAAGTCGTTCCTGCCTGTATGTACTACTAGTACCACTGTCTTGGTCACTGACCTGCTGAGCTTCGCCACTTCAGACAAGATCCATTTCCACCGAAGGCCTCTAAAACGGAGCCACTGCACGTCGAGTCCAGCAAAACCGAGGGACAATCCACCTGGGTGAACCGCAAGCCTCCTCTCAGCCCAAAAAATGAAGGAATGACCCAGGATCCATACTGAAATCACCGATGAACCTGTAAAAGACAAAAAGTCAAACAATAAAACAGATGAAAAAAACACAATCACAAAGTCACAAGGTCAGGATGAATGTAGCTGCGAAAACATTCGGACTTCCAACGCCCCAGTTTTTTTATGCCGTCCGCATCCACTCCGCAGGAGTCGGAAGTTGTAGCCGCGCCTATGCGGAAGGAATGAGTACCAAAATCACGTGGATTCAAACCCAAAATAACCAGACAAGAATGGAAAACTGTGGAAAATTGATACCGAGTTAAAGGGAAGCTCAACCGGTGAACCAAAAATCGGGCGCCTAACACTAAGAAATTCCCCAACCATTTTGACAGGACAAAATTCAGCATTAGTAGGGCGTACCGTCAACCAAGAACCCCTCCCAGACGGGTCCGTTTTAGACTTACGAACACACACGTAGCTCTGTCAGAGGAAATAAAACGTCCTGAAAACCCAAACCACCCTGTGACTTACAACCAGACGGGAGCAATTCTCCTATCCTTAAGGCAAAAAAGAAAGCCAGAGAAAAGGCCACCCGGAACAGAAGAACTTCACCCTCATCTTTACAAACTATGTTCAGAACAGCCATGAAGCGTCCCAAAGGGTGGAGGAGACCAGACAG
Organism: Leptodactylus fallax; assembly: GCA_947044405.1. Taxonomy (NCBI): domain Eukaryota; kingdom Metazoa; phylum Chordata; class Amphibia; order Anura; family Leptodactylidae; genus Leptodactylus; species Leptodactylus fallax. The sequence continues at coordinate 2,893,385 of CAMRHE010000021.1, forward strand.
CACATGTTGCAACGCACGACCTCCTTCCTCCACCCTTTCATAATCTGTCTCACCAAAAAACTATTTGTGACATCCCGATGGCCGAAAAGATTCAACATAAAAGCAATACCGGCCAAGTTTTTACTGACGGCTGACGCCGAAAGCCCTTTGCTACGCTGCTTCTCCAAATAATCCAAAGTAAAGACTAACAGCAAGTTTTCCTCTGCGGGTAAACGACCGCCAGAGCAGGACAACCATTCTTTCCACGCTCCACTATGCCCACGCCAGGTAGATGGGGTGACCGACTTCCGAATCAAAGCCATGAGATCCTCTCTACCAGGGTCCACAAGAATTCCGGACATCTCGCACCCATCCTCCTTCTCGGCCGTTGGATGAAGGGACCTGAAAAGCTGGAAGTTGGAATGAGACAAAGCGTCAGCAATTGTATTTTGCATGCCCAGAACATGCCTAGCGCGAAACCATATGTTGGCCTGAAGACAACGAAGCAACAAGTGTCTCAGCCGCAATAAAACCTCCAATGACGACGATGACAGACTATTCACTGCATGCACCACTGCCATGTTATCAGTCCAAAAACAATTGCTAATGTTACTGAGACTTTCACTTTGTGGCTTTACTGCCACTATAATCGGAAAAAGTTCTAAAAGAGCCAAATTCTTAACCTATCACTCCAGGAAGTTGGCCATTGATCCCTACACCACTTGTTTCCGAATATAGCACCAAAGCCATCACCCCAACATGAGATAGAATACCCCATTGGCAAGCACATGTCCACAAAAAACTTATTGCGTAATGAACAACCAAGGAGGTGAAAAAACAGTCCGGGTGTATCGGGAGCAATCTGAAAGCATTCTCCACATCGGACTTGGCTAACAACGCCCCAACCCCCCGCCCGGTGAACCAAATCCACCGCCCAGTTAAACAACGCGTAAGACACCGCCACAGCATCTTTTGAAATTCCGTCGTTGACGGACTCACCTTTGGGATAGGACAATTGATGAATCAAGCGATATCTACCAGGCTCCTTCTTGGGAACTAACCCCAAAGGAGAAACTCGCAAATTGGGAAAAGGAGTCTCATCAAAAGGGCCAGCCATCCTACCCAACTCAACTTCCTTCATCACCTTGTCTCACGCCAAAGGAACATTAGACAAAACAGACTTTAAATTACTGCAAAAGGAGGAAATCGTCGACCCACGCTAAACCCCTCCTCAAGCAGATTTGCCTCCCATCTCCACAGATACAGGTTTAGCCACTGACGCAGAATGCGTCCTCTAACTTTGCCAGGCTGTTTTCCCTGACGTGAACACCGCAGAGCTGCGTGATTCCCCCTGCTAATCGAGCAGTCATGCCTGAACTTGCAGGAGGAGAAAAACCTACAGTGTCCCTTGTTGTACAACCAGCAGATTTGTGAGTGATTGATCCCTAACCGGGGGCCGTCCCCCGGCACTGCCTGGAAAGGGCCGCTGCGGCCTCTGAGCAAGGATAAGCTGTATCCAGACATCGGTCGCCTTGGACGCCCAGCCCACAGCCTGAATTCCTCGTCATAATACCAACAAACCGCATCACCGTCTAGCTTGCTGGCACTATATATAGTATCTAGATAGACGAAAAGCTCAGGTCCTTTTGTGGAGCAATGTTGACACAAAATGCGCGCCAGCACCGCAAAAGCCTGAACCCAATCCCCGAAAGTTTTTGAGACTCTCGGCTTCCTATCCACACCTCATTCGAAAACCCTTTCCTTATTCACCGTCACTTGGTCGGTGGACAAGAGAGACCAAATGTCTACATAATCACCTTTAATGATTTTTTCCCTCTTCTCCCCAGGCACATGAGTACCTAGAGGGGTGACCCTGCAAAAAAATCGAATCTCTAAACGTCAGGCCCTGTGGAAAACTAGCAGCCGAAGGCGCCGCCCCGCTCGAGCTGGCTGAGAAACCTGCCCACTAACATTACTCTCTAGCTGACCAAGCATGCGCCTTAATACAGAAGCCAGGGGTCGGGTTAGTTAGGTCAGACCAAGCAAGGCAAGTCAACTCACCATCTCTCCTGCTCCCTGTGTCCGACAATGGCGGAGCTGGTGCTGGAGTAGGGGCCTTTGGTGCTGGCAGATCCGCAGGGTGGTGGGACACCCCCGGAGAAGCCCTTGCCCTGGAACTGTGCCTTGAAGGGTGATGAACGAGTTGAGATGCAGATCCAGAGCCATGGCGTGGAGTGGTGTGAAGAATTGTGGAAGGAATGCCGTGGTTGCTCGTCCACCCTTCTGTGGGAAAGCCAACTCGGCGACCTGGATACCGAATGTTCCTCCTGGGACCGTCGATCCCGGCGGCGATAGTCCCGGCGGTGATGGATGATGTGACTCTCCTCTCTGCTATGGAGCCTACTGCGACCTGAAGAAAAAGAAGACTCGGAAGAGGCATGCTGATTAGATACTCGAGTCGACAGTGCTAGCGACGCATCCCTGGCCTGTAAACTCGTAGTGTAATCCTGTGACCTACGACCTGCAGACCTGCTCCTGGCCCCGTGGCGCCCACTTCGATATGTCAGCCTATCCCTGGTGACCCCTGACGCCCTTGGAGACCGAGAGTACCGCGGGGAAGGGAGAACCTCTGTGCCACCTTGTGTCAAAACCTGAGGTGCGCCTTGTGACAAGCTCTGTGCAAAGCCCTGTGTAAAGACCCCAGTTCCAGTGACAGCAGCCATGCAAGTAGAGGGATCCTGAATGGAGGCTGGAAGCTGTGACCCACTGTGCTGCAAAGACTCCTGAACAGGGGCAACATCATGGTAGGGCCACGTGGGAGGGGGAGGGATAGTGCCAAACACCGCAGGGCCAACAGAAAAGCTCTCCACACCAGGGAAAGTACCTGGGTACCCAGAAGCAGCATAAGCTCTGCCCCCACCCCCCGCCGTGCGCCCCGCCACGCGCCCCGCCGCTACCGATGCCGGCAGTGAGGGATATGATCCATACTCACCCTCCAGACCAATGATGCCAATTTCTTCGCCCCCTGCTCCTGCGGGAAGCCCGACGGCGGCCATCTTGTTGGTACGCCGGCCAGCCTCCTCGTGGCTGCAGGGTGATGTCTGAAACCTCCGCTAAGCCCCAGGATGCCGCTCTGCCTGCCTCCCAGCCCTCCTCACCAAGGAGGGGCCGGAGGGTGCTGACGCCACAGCCCCAGAGCCCCACGATACTCTGCACGGGCAGGCGAGCTGAGGCGGGCAGGCCGTCTGACGTGCCGATGCGGCTTGGGGGACAGACGCTCCAAAACATCCCCAGAAGGGATCCTCTCTTCTTCTTCGGATGGGACACCACCTGTAGTGTGCCTGAGGATATCCTCCAACCATTGATGCCCTCCACTCTTCACTCGGTCCAGAATTAGCCGTTCCAGGTCCACCATTCCTGCAGGTGCTGGACTGCAGTTCCTCTCGTCAGCAATGACAGAAGGTAAGTGCCTCGTCCTGCGTGCGCCCCAAAATATATGTAGCCCCTCCTACTTTGTCCTGACATCTCACATAACATGGAGACAGAGTCCAATTCAAATTCAAAATACCGCCATGACAAGCAAAATGCACAGCAGTCCTAGCCCTTATCCCTAGCCACTACAAGGGCCGCTAATAGTTGTCATTTTCTTGTATACATGGGACAGTATTATAATAGTTGTATACTTGTATGAAGGGGACGTATTATAAAAATGATATTCTTGTCAATAGGGATGCACTATTATAGTAGTTATATTTCACATTACATGAACATCCTATTGATTTTAGTGGACTACATGCAATGCTTTATTTTTCCTGTTGTGGTATTGCAGAAGAATTTAATGCTGTGTTCACACGGAGTATTTTGCAGGCGGATTTTGAGACGGAATCCGCCTGAAAAAATGCCTCCCATTTATTTCAATGGGAGTCAGCAAAAACCGCGTCAAAAACCACTAGCGTTTTTTAAAGAGAAGTTTCCAGGTCCATACAGTGTGCTGGAGCAAAAAAAAAAAAAAAAAAAAAACGCACAAAAAACGTGTCAAAAACCGTGTCATGTCAAAAAACCATTTTCTAATTCCTGAAGCTGATTTTTTCTGCCTGCAAAAACTCCGTGTGAACATACCCTAACACTCGCAACCAGATTTTCTTACAGATTACAGCTGATCACCAAGGTACCCTTAACCGGACTGTGTGATCAGCTCACCATCATGGGACCCATCTAACATAAAGGCATTGTGAAAAGTGAGCAAGTTCTTCAAACACTGGAGTTAATATCCAAAGATGTATCTAGGAACCTGATTTTGATGTTTTTCTGCTTTCTTGAAATTTTTTTTTTAACAAACTCTTAGAAGCAAAAAAATAATGTCTTTTTTTATTGATAAGTAGAGATGGGCGAACACCTCAAGATTCATATAGTTTCGGGTTCGGCCAGTTTGGGTTGCTAATTCATTTCAGGTCAAAAAAGTTCGGTAGAAACCACACCTTAAATTGGATTAAAAGATAGTGTAGAACACTCTCAGGGCTACTAGAAACCTATCTATACAATTTCTAGCTCTCACAGCCGAAGTCATGTCAAAGTGAAAAGTGATAATAGGTATAATAAGTATAACAGGTGGAGGTCCAGGGGAGGTGTTAAAAAACAAAAACAAAAAACCATTCATACTCACCTTCCCTTACCCCTTTTGGACTTCTTTGTGGTGTCCGATGCTCTCCTGGCGACGTCTGGCGCTCTTCTGTGACGTCATGTGCCCGTGGCCACTGCTGAGGCCCATGGTCACATGGGCATGCGCTCGTCATGACGCTCAGCGTGCACATGTCACCGCTGAGGCCCAAACACAGGCCTCAGTGGTAACCCTGGTGACCCTGGACCCATCAACTCCTCTGGGCTTCCACCTATTATACTCTGGGGTCTGAAGAGACCCCAGGATATAATACGGTGACCATTTTAGTTTGCATGAGACGAATCTCCATTTGTTTGGTTTCGTAAAAAAAAACAAAAAAACAATAATTTGCAGTATTCGGGTCAAACCTGGCTCGGTGCGAACCGATTTGCCCAGGTCTACTTATAAGGATATTTTTATCTGGGATTAATGCTAGATGCTAGTTTTTCTGTTCCTATATTTCGCATATACAGGTTCATCTCAATAAATTAGAATATTTTTGAAACGTTCATTCATTTCAGTAATTCAGTAATTTAATTCATAATCAGCAGTCTTCCACGATTGTGTGTCCTACTGAACCAGACTGAGGGACCATATAAAGGTTTAGGAAACCTTGGCAGGTGACACACTGAATTTACAATACTGAACTTTTTTACAATATTCAAATTTTCTTAGATTTGGGTTTTCATTACCTGTAATCCATAATCAACATCTACAGAAATTAAACACTTGAAATAGAACACTCTGTGTGGAAAGAATCTAGAAAATAAAGGGGGTCACTTTTTTAATTTAATTACTGAACGAAATAAATGTTTCAAAGATATTCTAATTTATTGAGATGCACCTGTAGATGCCAGGTGAATAGCTTTTAGATGTTGTCACGTTTGGTTCGCCTGTTGTGGCAATATTCTTTTTTTTTTCATTTAATTTAAAGATAAACAAGATCGCTGAAGGGTAGAAAATCACAAAACATTATCCATGTAGAAACATAAAATTTTTATATCCAAGCATGATCCTTACAGGCATTGTCTGTGAAATTATTATTACATGGCTGTTTAAGAACATCAGTCCAGTGCATTTCATTTATTGCATGCCCTGGGCATCAATTTGACATAAATAGAGCAACTGATGTACCCCACAAATAATCCTACAACCAGCAACTCATATCTACATTATCAAATTAACAATGGACTTCACATAATGGCCAATAAGGCAGTAGTGGTGCTAAAATCAGTTTACAAAGCACCCAGGGGTGTAACTTAGGGTTGTCAGCTTTATAATTTTTTTTTCATTTTATAATTTATTTGTTTATATAATAGTAAATCATGCTGTTTCTATTATAAATACGTTTAATATCATGCTCACATAATTATCTTGGTAATTGTTATCCAGTTAGTAACCCCTGTCACTACACTGAATGGTAGCCCATGTGATAGTTAGTCTTGTATAAGGCATCCATTAAGGCCCGATTCACATCCGCTTGGGGACCCCGCAAACGGAAACCTATAAGCATAAAAAAAGCGTTTTACCCGGGAAACCCACGGACCCCATAGACTATAATGGGGTCCGTGTGGTTTCCGCTCTGTTTCCGCACGAAACATGCGGAAACATGCGGAGAGGAAAGTGCTGCTTGCGGAAACCACACGGACCCCATTATAGTCGGACTCCCCGAACAGAGACCCGAACGCAAATGTGAATCGGGCCTAACTAACTAACTGAATAGGACTTAAAAGGGGCTCTCCAGGAATTGGCCAAAAACTAAAAAAAGAATATCAGGGTACCTGCTCTGGTACATACCTGAATCCACTTAGCAGGAGTGCGTGTTTTTTTTTTTTTTTTTTTTTTATGGCTGCCACTGCTCTTCTCCATGTAAAACCTGTCCTGGAGGAGTTCCCTGCTGCTGGAATCCAGGGTGCGGAGTTGGCCAGATGGAGTTGGGGATGCGGCTTAATTAGTGATAGTAACTTCGGCTCTTTTTTAGTGAGCTGGATCCTTTCGATTTGCTCACTATAAACAGTCGGCTCTTCTGGCTCCTTGTTTGCCATATATACACACTCAGAAATCCCCATTAACTCCTCCTTTTAACCTAATAGTATGACCCCTGGCTGTTGTAAGCCACTGGACATCATACTATTAGGTTATAAGGAGACTGAGTCACACATATAAAGGTGGGGTAAGCTGTGCAGCGGCTGTGGTTAGTCACATATGGGGGTAGGACTAGCCATTGATGGGGCAGGGTTAAGTGAGTTGTCAGCTTCCAGTCAGGAGCTGACACCTGATATTCACTTCAAAGAGTCGACACCTAGAGCAGGCATGTTTGTGAAAGACACATTAATGCCATTAGTTTCTGTTCAGGCTGTATATTAACCTGGCAGGATTTCTGAGGAAGTGACCGTGGCTGCATTACTACCAGAAGATGGTGGAGCAACACTACCTCTTTTCTCAGCTGCTCCACCATCTTTTGGTATTAGTGCACCCATAGTCAGCACCCCAGAAATCCTGTTAGGTTGACACAAAGTCTGAACAGAAATGAACAAATTAGGCTCTGCCCTGACTCTACCCTGACTCTACCCCATCCAGCAGCAGGGAACCTGTCCAGGACGGATTTTACATAGAGAAGAGTAGGGCTGAGCAATTAATCAAAAAATAACCGAAAACCGAACATCAACCTGGATAACTGTTCACGTCGGTTATCTTGGTTCAGTTATTTGCAGTTTCCTTCAGAACAAGACTGAACCAAAACTGCTATTAAGACCCCACAGTATAATAAGCGGAGGGCCAGGGGAGATGAGGAAAAATAAAAAACAGAGTTACTTGTCTCTCCTGTGCTGTCTTTGTCGCTTTTGGCTGACATCAGGGACTGGTTGACTTAATGTGGCTTTGCGACGCTTGCATTTATGCATCAATCAGCATTCCCTGACGTCGCGCATAACAGGTGATGCTATAATAATAGCAGTTTTGATTTAGTAGTGTTCAATCTGAACAAAACCTCCGGACAAACTTTGCAAGACGAATCTTACACCAACACTTAATCATACTGTAAAGAGGGCGTGGTTTAAAAGGGATGTGACCTAAATAATCAACATTAATCTGAGGTGAAATGCCCGATTAATTACAATTTTTATTTAGTTCATAGTCGCCCAGCCCTAGAGAAGCGCATTTTTTCCCCCAATTTATTTTGACCATTTTTTTTTTCCCCACAATCATACCCTTAGAGGCAAAACGAGAATATGCAGGTACTCTACCTTTTTTTTTTAGTTTAAATTTTTTGGTCAATTCCCCTTTAACGTGGTGTCTGTCATGTGACCACACACACACACACACACACACACACACACGTCAACTTACCCAAATTTTATGTGAATCCCCCTATTTTCATACTCCCTCACCCAGTGATATATAGTTTTTACCTAGCTGCCAGGAAGGGGGCACAGCCAACTTGTATCATCACTTCTCAACCAGCTCTCCTGATTGTCCATAATTGTTCTGTATGTGGTTACATGGCCGAATGTGATCCATGTAATGTAGGTATGAGGACGTGTAGATATTTGTGTAGCTGAGGTTTGAGCTGCTCGGTTGCTCAGTGGGACATGAGAGCTGTGCTTTGTGCTCATATTTGGAATAAACCTAGAGCTTCTGTCAAGGTGGTGACTGCTGGTGTATTTACCCTGTGAGGTCATAAAAGTATTATACTGTAGTAGAATTGCAGTATACTGTTTCTATAAATGTATATATACAGTCATATGAAAAAGTTTGGGCACCCCTATTAATCTTAATCATTTTTAGTTCTAAATATTTGGGTGTTTGCAACAGCCATTTCAATTTGATATATCTAATAACTGATGGACACAGTAATATTTCAGGATTGAAATGAGGTTTATTGTACTAACAGAAAATGTGCAATATGCATTAAACCAAAATTTGAGCGGTGCAAAAATTTGGGTACCCTTATCATTTTATTGATTTGAATACTCCTAACTACTTTTTACTGACTTACTGAAGCACAAAATTGGTTTTGTAACCTCACTGAGCTTTGAACTTCATAGCCAGGTGTATCCAATCATGAGAAAAGGTATTTAAGGTGGCCAATTGCAAGTTGTTCTCCTATTTGATTCTCCTCTGAAGAGTGGCATCATGGGCTCCTCAAAACAACTCTCAAATGATCTGAAAACAAAGATTGTTCAACATAGTTGTTCAGGGGAAGGATACAAAAAGTTGTCTCAGAGATTTAACCTGTCAGTTTCCACTGTGAGGAACATAGTAAGGAAATGGAAGACCACAGGGACAGTTCTTGTTAAGCCCAGAAGTGGCAGGCCAAGAAAAATATCAGAAAGGCAGAGAAGAAGAATGGTGAGAACAGTCAAGGACAATCCACAGACCACCTCCAAAGAGCTGCAGCATCATCTTGCTGCAGATGGTGTCACTGTGCATCAGTCAACAATACAGCACACTTTGCACAAGGAGAAGCTGTATGGGAGAGTGATGCGAAAGAAGCCGTTTCTGAAAGCACGTCACAGAGTCGCCTGAGGTATGCAAAAGCACATTTGGACAAGCCAGCTTCATTTTGGAAGAAGGTCCTGTGGACTGATGAAACAAAGATTGAGTTGTTTGGTCATACAAAAAGGCGTTATGCATGGTGTCAAAAAAACACAGCATTCCAAGAAAAACACTTGCTACCCACTGTAAAATTTGGTGGAGGTTCCATCATGCTTTGGGGCTGTGTGGCCAATGCCAGCACCGGGAATCTTGTTAAAGTTGAGGGTCGCATGGATTCAACTCAGTATCGGCAGATTCTTGAGAATAATGTACAAGAATCAGTGACGAATTTGAAGTTACGCCGGGGATGGATATTTCAGCAAGACAATGATCCAAAACACAGCTCCAAATCTACTCAGGCATTCATGCAGAGGAACAATTACAATGTTCTGGAATGGCCATCCCATATCCATGTCCTGGAATGGCCGTCCAATATCATTGAACATCTGTGGGATAATTTGAAGTGGGCTGTCCATGCTCGGCGACCATCAAACTTAACTGAACTGGAATTGTTTTGTAAAGAGGAATGGTCAAAAATACCTTCATCCAGGATCCAGGAACTGATTAAAAGCTACAGGAAGCGACTAGAGGCTGTTATTTTTGCAAAAGGAGGATCTACTAAATATTAATGTCACTTTTCTGTTGAGGTGCCCATACTTTTGCACCGGTCAAATTTTGGTTTAATGCATATTGCACATTTTCTGTTAGTACAATAAACCTCATTTCAATCCTGAAATATTACTGTGTCCATCAGTTATTAGATATATCAAATTGAAATGGCTGTTGCAAACACCCAAATATTTAGAACTAAAAATGATTAAGATTAATAGGGGTGCCAAAACTTTTTCATATGACTGTACTGAGAAGTAAGATAAGATATGTGTGCATACTGGAAGACGTGTATGAGTACATACTGAGAGATGTGTGTGTATAGTGAGAGATGTGTATGCGTACATACTGAAACGTTGGGGAGGCTCTAGCAAAAGTAGTCACCTACTGGAGTCTGGGCCTGCTCCTGTATCTGCCGTGCTCTCGGTCATGTTATATGTATTGTGGGCATCTTACAGTGGGGAAAAAAGTATTTAGTCAGCCACCAATTCTGCAAGTTCTCCCACTTAAAAAGATGTAATTGACATCATAGGTAGACCTCAACTATGAGAGACAAAATGAGAAAACAAATCCAGAAAATCACATTGTCTGATTTTTAAAGAATTTATTTGCAAATTATGGTGGAAAATAAGTATTTGGTCAATAACAAAAGTTCATCTCAATACTTTGTTATATATCCTTTGTTGGCAATGACAGAGGTCAAACGTTTTCTGTAAGTCTTCACAAGGTTGGCACACACTATTGCTGGTATGTTGGCCCATTCCTCCATGCAGATCTCCTCTAGAGCAGTGATGTTTTGGGGCTGTTGCTGGGCATCACGGACTTTCAACTCCCTCCAAAGGTTTTCTATGGGGTTGAGATCTGGAGACTTGCTAGGCCACTCCAGGACCTTGAAATGCTTCTTACGAAGCCACTCCTTCGTTGCCCTGGCGGTGTGCTTGGGATCATTGTCATGGTGAAAGATCCAGCCACGTTTCATCTTCAGTGCCCTTACTGATGGAAGGAGGTTTGCACTCAAAATCTCATGATACATGGCCCCATTCATTCTTTCATGTACACGGATCAGTCGTCCTGGTCCCTTTGCAGAGAAACAGCCCCAAAGCGTGATGTTGCCACCCCCATGCTTCACAGTAGCTATGGTGTTCTTTGGATGCAACTCAGCATTCACTCTCCTCCAAACATGACGAGTTGTGTTTCTACCAAACAGTTCTACTTTGGTTTCATCTGACCATATGACATTCTCCCAATACTCTACTGGAACATCCAAATGCTCTCTAGCAAACTTCAGACGGGCCCGGATATGTGCGGGCTTAAACAGGGGGACACATCTTGCACTGCAGGATCTGAGTCCCTGGCGGCGTAGTGTGTTGCTGACGGTAGCCTTTGTTACGTTAGTCCCAGCTTTCTGCAGGTCATCCACTAGGTCCCCCGTGTGGTTCTGGGATTTTTGCTCACCGTTCTTGTGATCATTTTGCCCCCACGGGGTGAGATATTGCGCGGAGCCCCTGATCGAGGGAGATTATCAGTGGTCTTGTATGTCTTCCATTTTCTAATTATTGGTCCCACAGTTGATTTCTTCACACCAAGCTACTTGCCTATTGCAGATTCATTCTTCCCAGCCTGGTGCAGGTCTACAATTTTGTTTCTGGTGTCCTTCCACAGCTCTTTGGTCTTCACCATAGTGGAGTTTGGAGTGTGACTGTTTGAGGTTGTGGACAGGTGTCTTTTATACTGATAACAATTTCAAACACGTGCCATTACTACAGGTAATGAGTGGAGGACAGAGGAACCTCTTAAAGAAGAAGTTACAGGTCTGTGAGAGCCAGAAATGTTGCTTGTTTGTAGGTGACCAAATACATTTTTTTCCACCATAATTTGGAAATAAATTCTTAAAAAATCAGACAATGTGATTTTCTAGATATGTTTTCTCATTTTGTCTCTCATAGTTGAGGTCTACTTATGATGTCAATTACAGGCCTCTCTCATCTTTTTAAGTGGGAGAACTTGCACAATTGGTGGCTGACTAAATACTTTTTTCCCCCACTGTACGTGGTGGTCAAGTCACAGATAGGGGGTGTGAATGACACATTTCATGTCTAAGTAATAAAAACTGGTGGATAATGAAACAAAAAGTGGTAGTGTCACACCCAAAAGAGTGGGTTTTACTAAAATGGTGTGGGCACCTAAAACATTCTACTCAGTCGGGAATGTGATTTTATATGCAGCATGAACTGCTGCAAATTAAGTTGAAATTCCCGACTGTGTTTTTAACTAGTGATATCTCAGATTCTGTTATTAGCTAGGTCTTAAATCTTGGCATCATATGAAAGCTGAAAATCTCATCTTTCTTATGATTCCATTTTGCTAGGTGGTATAAAACCGGAGATATACCCCTACCTCATCAGTGTCTCAGCTCCCAAACAGGCTCTCACTCGCACCTCTCTGCTTGATGAAATATACGCTCTCCTCCCCACTTTTTCTTCTTTTATTTTTTGTTTCATTTAAATTGCTATTTGTTATGTTAAGACTTGTTATGTGCTGCTCTGCTGTGCCAGACCTTAATACCCCCATTCCTTCCCTTCTCCGTTGCTTGCACCTGATCCCCATCTCATGTGCTCCACCCTTCTCTCTCCTCTTGACACTTGCTCTGCCACTGTTACAGCAGCTCTTTACATCCACAATGTTTCTGTTTTGTTTTATTCTGAAAAACCTAAAAAAAATCTTTAATGATGAAATAAAGGAATACTCCAAGCAAAACAAAAAAAACGGAGATACAGCCATTTAAAGCGATCATTCCCCTCTTTTGTAAATGCTTTATCTGTATGTACTACATTGAGTACTTGTGTACGGACAGTCTCCTGGAATTGCTTAGTTAGAGCATTTCTATTGGGAACTTTACAGCCTGTTTTCTGTTAAATGGAAGTTTGATAGATTAATAAAGTATATTACAAAAATGCCCAGCCCCCCGACACAATAAAAATAAGTCAATGAAAAAAGTCAGTGAAATAGGAGTTACACTTTAAGTTTCCATCAGTAGAAACCCAATAAGTATAGCTAGTTGTCTGTGTCCAATAGTTTCTGCATGTAACATCATGGCATAGTCAGCACTGCGGTGTGGGCGTATAGGAGAGAAAAAAAAGAGTGCTCATAGGGTAATAATGTTTGAGATAAATGCTTATCAGTGACTAACAAAATCCTTGTGTATGGGTACTCACCTATTATAAGAGGAAATCAGGCGAAATGAATCATATAGATTCCCATGTCCATGAGGATGCTGCCTTGCCTCAGTTCTACCAAATGCGATGCCCTTCACACCGGATGGTGTGGAAATAGATGCAGTAATGTAAGAAACCTTCCAGAAAGGCTCTGGCGCAAATCCTTTTAAATTGTTGTTACCCGATTACCCCTTCGTAGTAAGAGGCGGATATTCCTTTTTTGGGTATAGATAAATCCAGATTTTTATTAGCTGTAAATGACGTGTTTCGGGGTATGCAGACCCATTCAAATAAGCAAAGTGGATATATAATATCTTATACTATATATTATATATCCACTTTATTTATTTGAGAAAGGAGTCTGCGTACTTCGAAACGTGTCATTTACTGCTAATAAAAATCTGGATTTATCTATACCCAAAAAAGGAATATCCACCTCGTACTATGAAGGGGTAATTGGGTAGCAACAATTTAAAAGGATTTGCGCCAGAGCCTTCCTGGAAGGTTTCTTCCATCACAGAATAGTCAGCAGGAAGGATGCAGATGTCAATCTGATGAAAAGTGGAGCATTTGCTGCCCCAAGTGTGAACCTGGTCCCAGCCATGCCTTGCCAGAAGCCATGACACGGCTGATGTGGTGGAGACATGTACAAATCTGGTTGGGCCTGGAACCGTGGCATCTGGTGCTGCTGCGGCAATAACCAATCTGGAGTCAGCTTGGTGAATGTCTAATGATAGGGTTCTGTGACCATTCCCTGAAGAGCCCGTTATGAGCATAACTGGAGACCTACCCTCAGAAGCCATTTCACCAGGAACTCAGGGAGGCAATTGTCTGGGAGTGAGGAACAGGTCGAGGCTCTGTCGGTGGCCTCTCTGCTAGAGGGTACCGTGGAGGCAAGGTTAAGTTCCCTAGAGGATCCGTGAAAGAACTGGGAAGCCAGAGAACTTGGAGTGGCGTCAACAGCCGCAAGACCAAAAGGTGGTGGTTTGTGAGTGGAATTGAGGCTGCTGTACATGCTCCATACTAGTTAGCTATGCCTGCCAGAGGGCTATTTCTCTTGGGAGGGTGCCCTCTGAAGGTTGGCCCCACGGAAAGCTAGGACGATCTGTGATTGAGTGGCAAATTTCAGGAAATGCCACCAAAGTCCTAGTCGTGGTCCTGTGGATGTGGTGGGGAAAAGGTCTGACAATGCAAAGCAAGATAGGTAGAGTGGTGCTTTCATGGTTGGTTGACACTGGATCCCAGATCACCAATTTGGCTAATTCAAAGAAAATTTGTTCTCTGAGATGTGATTGGGAGATGCACAGTGGTTGAAGTTGAATGGAGCCAGCAACCTGCCAAGCTGAAACTTAGGAGCGATGTGTGCAGATATTCAGGTGGGGCAGACCCCTTGTAGGAAGGGTGTACTAGCGATGGAGGAATTGACGGATCCTGATTATTGGGGATGAAAGTCTTGAGAGAATTGAATGGGAAAATGTTGTGAGAATTGGATCCTAAGTATTGGAAGTTGGTTCCGAATCATAAGCCTATGCAAGTGGCTGTGTAACGAGTGCTGAAGGTGTGCTGGGTCCAAATGACACTGATGGAGTACCCTCTGCCACACTTGTGAAGTTGCCCACTAGTTGTCTTTCTCCACATAAAAGAGAAATGGTTGGTCCAGGTCCTGGGGGACCGTGCTGGCATCTTCTCCTACCATAATGAGGGTTTTGGGGAGAAACATACTCTGGTGCACAAGGTACTGATTGAGGAGGCATCACCAATTTGTCAGCATTACCGTCTTATTCCCCCAGTCGTGTATTCAGCGGTGAAAGCCCTATTGAAGCAGATGCAGGAGAGTCAAGTGATAAAGCCCAGTGTCACAGCCCTTGGATTTCCCTGGTAGTATTAGTGAAGAAGAAAGACGTCTCACTGAGGTTCTGTTTGAATGTCCATACCGCTCAAGGTGCTTTCCAACTGCTGAGGATTGATGAGTTCCTGATGGCTCTGAGGTGTGCCCAATATCTTTCCACGCTGGAGCTAGCCAGTAGTTACTGTTGCTGAGTGGGATTGAGCAAAAACTGTCTTCATCACAAAAGTGGGGTTGTATAAGTTCCTGGGGATGCCATTTCGACTGAGCCACGTTCAAGAGGTTGATGGAGTTGTGCTTGAAGGAACTGAATCAAGGATGCATGTTGGTTTACCTGGACGATATCATGATATTCTCAGCCATGTTTGAGGAGCATATGAAAAGTCTTACTGGGGTGTTGTACTGGTTGGAGGTGGCATATGGGGCATGTGGTATCCAGTGAGGAGATACAAAGGTTCAGGCTTTTCAGCAGTGGCCAGTGGCCATCAAGACCAATGATCTCTGCCTGCTCCTGGGACTGGTGGATTACTACAGATGTTTTATCAAGGACTTTGCCAAAATTGCATCTCTGTTATTCAATCTGCTGGATGGGATGGCTTCTGGAGAGACCAAAAATAGGACTCTGGCTTGGATGGAGGAAGTGGCCCATACTTTCCAGGAGCTGAAAGAACTGTTCACCAGGGCACAGACGGTGGCCGGGGACTGTAGGTGTGGTAAACAGATGGGGGGCGGGAGGGGGGGGGGGGGGGGGCGGTGCTGATCCAGAATTGTTAAGAGAAGATTACACCGTGCGCTGGGTGTGGGTTCTAGAAGGAAAAGTGGAGGGTTGTTGTTGTTTTTTTTTTTTTTTTTGTTTTTTTTTTTTTTTTTTTTTTTTTTTTTATTTTTTTTTTTTTTTGGCGGTCCGCCCCTTTTTGTGTTGTGTGGTGGTTTTTTGTTTTTTTTTTTTTTTTTTTTTTTTTTTGTGGTTGTGTTGTGTTTTTTTTTTTTTTCACTCTTTTTTTTTCCGCTTTTTTTTTTTTTTTTTTACTAGAAGTCCCAGAAATTTCGAGCTCCCCCTTCAAGTCCTGAAAGAGGGTCAAATGACCCTTGGTCCAAACTGACAACTCTGATGGCTCCAATTAGCATTTCCTTTCATTTGTAAATGTGGCCATTGTCTGAGGAATCTGCAGGGGGGAATTGTGTTGATCCACCTCAGGTCTTGTAAGAGAGTGTAAAGAAAAGAATGTAAGCTGCTCCTGAGTGTCTGCCCACCCCCCAGCTGCATTGTTGTGCTGGGAATATTTGCTAACACCTTAGCAAATTTGCATGCAGCCTTTTGTGCTGTGGGGGATGTGACTGCTTCTCAAAGTAGTCTGCGACTTGAAATCAAAGTACATCTGTAATGTCCTCCCATATCTTGGCAAGGACCCCAGTCGTCCCAGCGGGGAGAGACTGTCCGAAACTGTAGTGATGAGGCTGATGGAATCATTCATGGACAAGGGCAGAACTGTAACCACGAACAATTTCTTTACATCATTGTCACTTGCACAATGACTGCTTAGCCGGAAAACCACTATCCTCGGCACAGTCAACAAGAGTCGCCGGGAAATTCCTCAATCCGCTAGACAGATGGACCGCACTGAATTCACCACTCAGGTGTTTTCAACCACTGATGCCACACTGACAGTGTATGCACCCAAACGAAAGAAGGCCGTCTACATTCTCAGCAGCATGCACAGCGTGGTTGAGACTAAGGATACCAACAAAAGGAAGCCAAACACGGTCACACAATACAACCACACAAAGTGCGGTGTGGATGTAATGGACCAAATGGTGCGGGAGTACAGCGTGCGTGCAGGAACACGGAGATGGCCATTCGCCGTGTTCTACAACATGATTGACATGGCAGCACTGAATGCTCATGTTCTTTATCAGGCATGCACTGGGGTGCAGGAGAGACGGGTGGACTTCCTGGTTGAGCTTGCAAAAGAGTTAGGTGGCTCTCATGTGACTGAAAAGAAGGCACGCAAGGAGAAACTCCTTCGGCAACAACCTTCCACACCCAGCCCTGGCAAAAGGGCGAAGTGTCAGGTCAACCATCGATGCACGAACAATTGTGCAACTGAGAGATGTGTTTACTGCTACAAATACATGTGTGGCAAATGTACCAGGGACATACCCAGGCAGTGCCAGGTATGTTCCGACAGTGCAGACAGACTGCTGAGTGAGTGCTGAAATGCTAGTCACACAAGAAGGACATGCCACTCACACACACACACGCAGCCCCCCACAGCAGCCTATTGTAAATATGTGTGGAATTGTTTTATTCCTTGTATTTTTTTTATTATTTTCATAACAAAAATAAAAAGCATAGAAACAAATAACAGTTGTTCTTTTGTATATTTACATTTTTGTATATTTAGATTCAAGTCAATGGGTGCAGAAAAAAAAAAAAAAAAAATCGCAAAAAAAATCACAGCTACTTGCGATATTTTTGTGATCTGTCCCATTGGTCATATAGATCACTCCTCTGGGATTTTTTCGCACGAAAAAAATCGCACAAAAAAAAAAAAAAATCGCAGGAAAATCGCACCTATGAAAAAAATCGCACGAAAAAAAAATCGCAGGTGTGCTTGGTGCCATTGAAATACATTGGCAAATCGCAGAAAAAAATCGCATCGCATTGCGATGCGATTTTCGTGCAATTTTTTTTTCACTAGTGTGCTTGAGGCCTTAGACCAGGGGTCGGCAACCTATGGCACGCGTGCCACTCTTGGCACGCGAGGCTTATTCCCCTGGCACGGCAGCGGACTCCTCACCCAGCAGTTTCGATCGGACCAAACACGGCCGAAACGAAACTGCTATTATTATACTGTGGGGTCTCTTCAGACCCCCGAGTATAATAAGCGGAGCCCCCGGGGAGATGATCAAACATAAAAAACAATGTACTCACTATTCCACGCTCCGCAGCCGCTCTGTACTCTTCGGGCGCTTCTGCCTGCAGGGGCCACTATAGAGCATAATACCGTGTGCAGGGGCCACTATGGGACATATACCGTGTGCAGGGGCCACTATGGGACATATACCGTGTGCAGGGGCCACTATGGGACATATACCATGTGCAGGGGCCACTATGGGACATATACCGTGTGCAGGGACCACTATAGAGCATAATACCGTGTGCAGGGACCACTATGGGACATATACCGTGTGCAGGGGCCACTATGGAGCATAATACCGTGTGCAGGGGCCACTATGGGACATAATACCGTGTGCAGGGACCGCTATGGGACATATACCGTGTGCAGGGGCCACTATGGGACATATACCGTGTGCAGGGGCCACTATGGAACATATACCGTGTGCAGGGGCCACTATGGAGCATAATACCGTGTGCAGGGGCCACTATAGAGCATAATACCGGGTGCAGGGACCACTATGGGACATATACTGTGTGCAGGGGCCACTATGAAGCATAATACCGTGTGCAGGGGCCACTATGAAGCATAATACCGTGTGCAGGGGCCACTATAGAGCATAATACCGTGTGCAGGGACCACTATGGGACATATACCGTGTGCAGGGGCCACTATGGTGCATAATACCGTGTGCAGGGGCCACTATGGAGCATAATACCGTGTGCAGGGGCCACTATGGAGCATAATACCGTGTGCAGGGGCCACTATGGAGCATAATACCGTGTGCAGGGACCGCTATGGGACATATACCGTGTGCAGGGGCCACTATGGAGCATAATACCATGTGCAGGGGCCACTATGGAGCATAATACCATGTGCAGGGGCCGCTATGGGACATATACCGTGTGCAGGGGCCGCTATGGGACAAATACTGTGTGCAGGGGCAGCTATGGGACAAATACCGTGTGTAGGGGCCGCTATGGGACATAATACCGTGTGCAGGGGCCGCTATGGGACAAATACCGTGTGCAGAGGACGCTATGGGACATAATACCGTGTGCAGGGGCCACTATGGAGCATAATACCGTGTGCAGGGGCCGCTATGGGACAAATACTGTGTGCAGGGGCAGCTATGGGACAAATACTGTGTGTAGGGGCCGCTATGGGACATAATACCGTGTGCAGGGGCCGCTATGGGACAAATACCGTGTGCAGAGGCTGCTATGGGACATAATACCGTGTGCAGGGGCCACTATAGAGCATAATACCGTGTGCAGGGGCCGCTATGGGACATATACCGTGTGCAGGGTCTGCTATGGGACATATACGGTGTGTAGGGGCCGTTATGGGACATATTGCTGTGTGCAGGGGCCGCTATGGGACAAATACTGTGTGCAGGGACTGCTATGGGACAAATACTGTGTGCAGAGGGAGCTATGGGACAAATGCCGTGTGCAGAGGCAGCTATGGGACATATACCATGTTGAAGGGGCCGCTATGGGACATAATACCGTGTGCAGGGACCACTATGGGACATTATTCTGTATAACGGTGTGTTTTCTATATTAAGGATGTGTTTTTGCACAGAAAACTCCGGCTTTGTTTTTTTTTGTGCAAAAATGCACCAGTTTTACATTGAATGAAAAAGTTCCAAATATAGCTGCATCCAGATACATAGTGTGTATTCACCATAAGGATGCCGCTATACGGGGCTCCTGGACACAATAAATTTACCACTAATTGGGGGCTGCACATGGACTTTCATTGCTTCTAATCAGAAAGTACAGGAGTGTCCCAGGAAATAGCAGTAAACGCATGTGTCCTAAAGCATCTGGTGGCAGCTCTTCTGTGTTATGGTTTGTGGTATATGACTTTAGTTTAGGGGTCGTCAGACTTACAATTATTGACCGGCACTCCGAGTACCTCATCTTTGATTTTTTTATTAAAATCGGCACGCCGAACAAAAAAGGTTGCCTACCCCTGCCTTAGACAAATGCTTCTGGTCATTACTCACAGCTGTACCTTGCTCTAAAATTTCTAATTCTATTTAAAATATATAAAAAATGATTAATTGTTTCAGTGCTTTTTTGCTCAAATAAAACTAAACTTAATACAATATGTATAGTCTTTATATTATCAAATACAATAAACTGAATAGAACTAACTAGACACTAAATGGCTAAACTCAATGGAAAACAACAACCTCCTGTGGTGTGACAGTAATGGCCTTAATTACAGAACAAAAGACGGTGATTATAGGATGTTAGATAAAATCCTTCAGGTCATTCGACCTGTCTCTGGGTTCCAAAGGTAGAAATGTTAAATGACCCCTCTCTGGGACTTCTAGTGTTAATAAACTGTAGTTAATAGGCACATTTATTAAGCTAGTTGCGCCTTTTTTTGGTTTAAATTGCACACTTTTGTAATCTTTTTCTGCCCTGCACTTTATTTATGGAGCCTTTGTGCCTTTTTTTTCCAGATGTTATGCTTCCCTCGCCACTTTTGTTTTTTGTTGAGAAAAGGGGTCATGGTCTAAATGGAGATCCTTTTCATGCTGTATTTATGACTTGCATCTTTTTAAAAAGGGGCAGCACATGGGAAGCATAGAAATGTCCATTAGGTCAAACTGCATTAAAAAGGTGCAATTGCGCTTTTTTTTAACAAAAAAGGGGCAAAGTGCGCATAGCTTACGAAGGCACATCTAAACTAACACGTGCACACCATTTAACCTACATCATGAATAGACACCACAACTAGTCTAAAAAAAGGCGCAACTGCAGTGTCGGATTGGGATGTTTAGGGCCCACCAGTGGAATTATTTATAGGGGCCCACTGCCAGGACCATGGGTGTAACTAGCAAAGACTGGGCCCCATAGCAAACTTTTGACTTGGGGCTCCCCCCACAGCATAGCTCTTCCTTTCCTGGCCCCCACACACTATAACTTCCCATTTACACACACTATAATGGCCCAAAGTGGCCTCCACACAGTATAATGTCCCAAAGCGGCCCCTCCTCACAGTATAATGTCCCATAGTGGCCCCTCTACAAAGTATAATGTCATATAGCGGCTCCTGCACACTGTATATTGATCCATAGCAGCCTTCCTACAGTATAATGTTCTATAGTGGCCCCTCCACACAGTATTATGTCCCATAGTGGCCCCTCCACACAGTATTATGTCCACAGCGGAGACCTGCACACAGTATAATGTTCCATAGCAGCCTCCATACAGTATATTGTCCAATAGTGGCCCCTCCACATAGTTTTATGTCCCATCGTGGCCCCAACGGTGTTTGTGGCAAATATTGCAAAAATTTCGGGTTTAGCAGAACCCGAACTTTTTGGGGTACACCAGTCACAAAGTATTATTATACTCTGGGGTCTTTAAAGACCCCAGAGTATAATGATCGGAGGCCCAGGAGAGGTGACAAACATAAAAACCAGTGGTACTCACCTTTCCTGCTCTCCGCCGCGACTCCTGCTGTTTTCGGGCCTCTTCAATGACGTCATAGACGTGGGTTACGCCAGCATCAATATGTGTCGCGAAGCTGGCCTGACCCACCTGACATTTGTGACTTCACTATAGAGGCCTGAAGACAGCTGGGAGATTAGCATCGGGAGAGGTGAGGTGAGTAACACTGGTTTTTATGTTTGCTCACTCCTCTGGGCTTCCAATCATTATACTCTGGGGTCTAAAGAGGGGCCCCATCGATGTGATATGAGATGCACGGGGCCCCCTGGAGGGAAGAAGGGGAAGCAGAGGATGCCATGAGCAGGAACGGGGATCGGTAAGTAAACAGGGCCCTTTACCAGCTGGGATTACTCCAGCAGGTAATGGCCTATTAAAAAAAAAAACACAGCAGGGGCCCACCAGTCCCCCTTAGGTCGTGGGCCCCGTGGCAGCCGCTACGGCTGCTACAGCGGTGCTTATGCCACTAGCCAGAACCCCTGCAGATCAGCTGTACTGAGACTGAGCAGCTACAGATAATCACAATGCCATGCTGCTCACCCGTCATACGATGTGCACCACTGCACTACCTAAACTCACTGCTACACACTATATGGCAATCAAGCAGTGTGGCTCCTGGAATTATTACCTGTAGCTGCATTGTCCTGGAAAAGCTGATCTGCAGGGGACCGAACAGGGGACAGAACATCACTATTAGAAAGATGGATAAAGATGAGGTTGTCCAGAATTGGAGCAACCCATGTGACAGGTGTAAATTAAAAAAACAAACAAACCTTTTTTTTAGTTTTACACCTCCAGGCCGCCACAGGGGTTGCTCCAATTTATGGACAACTGGACAACCTCTTTAAAGGGGTTGTCTGGGCCTAATATTTTTTATGGCCACTTCACTGGTCCCACATACTGTATGGGGACCAGTGATGGGGCCATTATATTGTGGGTGGGCAGTGAGGGGGGCTACCATCCTGTTGTGGGGACATTAATGGGGTTGTCGAGCTTAATTTTTTTATGGTCTATCCTCAGGATAGGCCATAAATACTTAATTGGCAGGGGGTTGACACACAGCCCCATCAGCTCTACGGAGCCATTTCCAGAGCCCTTCCTGCACACAATATGGGGTCGGAAGCAAAAAGATCTATTGCAGAAATGCAGAAAATTGCATGAATTCCTATTCCTAAATGGCTAAATTAAAAAAAATATATATAAAGCAGACAACCCTTTTAAATCACTGAACTCCCAATTCAAAATGTCTAACAGAACCCCACCCTCCACACCTACCATATGCCATTTAAAATAGTGATCTCTATGTGAAAACAGAGTATTTTGGTATCCTGAGGTAGGTATCCACTAGGGCCTAGAGGTGTCTGCAACATGTGCACTCCCTATAGCTATGTCCCTGACTGCAACATATTGTTACATGTAACAAACTGTCAAGAACAACATCTGCAAAGGAGTTTGTATGTTCTCCCCGTGTTTGTGTGGGTTTTCTCCGGGTACTCCAGTTTCCTCCCACACTTCAAAGACATACTGATAGGAAATATATAGATTGTGAGCCCTATATGGGACAGTGACTGACAATATCTGTAAAGCGCTGCGGAATATGATGGCCCTATATATGTAAGCATAATAAATAAACTGGAGAAACATTTCCTCCAAATAATATTGGATTATGTTGAGTCTTCCAGAAGAAACAAGAACTAACACCACTGTTATCTCTGCAGTGGGGGCAGCGACCAGTAAAATACTGCTCAACGTATAGTAGCTGCTTTCAGGGAGAAAAGGGTCAGTGCAATATCTTTTCAGATCATGCCCTCTGTCCCGACACAATAGAGCAACATGTTCTTTTATAAGATAAAATGCCAGGCTCTCTCTGTGGCACCTCTCCATATTTTACACAGGACTTCAGCGCACACTCTCCATATTTTACTCTTGGTCAAATGTCTGCTTTCCCAGCCCCCACACAGTAATGGTGTACTTCCTTGTTCAACACACAGAATGATATCCCACAATGTATAATGCCCTTTAGTGACCTCCACATAGTATAATACCTCTACAGTAGTGGCTCCAACACAATATAATGCCCTCTTTAGTGACCCTATGCAGAATAATGCGATAATGCTCCCATAGTGATCTCCCCACAGTATGATGCACCCATAATGGTCCCCACACTATTCTGTATAATGCTTCTATGGTGACCACCCCATAGTATAATGCCCCTAATTCACCCTTTAGTGGCTTACATGCAGAAGCCATGCCATTAAAATAAAAAAATAGTAATCATCACCTAGCCACATTCTCACAGAGCTGTCTGCAGCTTGCCCCTGTATTATCCTTTATTTGACTTGAAGCAAGTGTGAAAAAGTCATTATATTGCTACTACCTGTACGTGCATCATTCCCAATTCATCAAAGACCATTGTATCTTCCCTGCACAGCCAGGTTCCTATATAGTCAAGGAGAAGGTTCAGGAGCCCCTGAAATGTAAATCATCATAGGGAAGAATGATGTTTGAAGTGTCAGCTTTGTCACTCATCCATCAATTCCCCTGAAGTCACAACACACATATGTTTCCATCGTCCCTTCTCTTCTTTTCCCCTGCAGTTATCTGCTATCCTTGATCCATTTTCTGTATGTAATGCAACTTCCTGTGTCATCTGCTTTTATTATTGTATTCTACAGTATTACGCAGATGCTGCATTCAACTTATTTCTCTTCTAGAGATGAATTATTTTCTTTTTGAAAAAATATTTTTTTCTTTCTTTCAATATTCGGTGGACAGATTTTCAAAAAGTGAGTGAAGCTGAATGTGAAGTATTACTCATAGAGAAGTCATTATCAAATGATGAATCACGTGCAAAGGAGGAGGTTATTGTTCACTTTTAATTGCTTCGGTGTAAAACTGTGTGGAATATTTTTAGCTGTTGGATGTTCATCGGTGGCGCACACTTTATTACTGTACATAAGAGCTGTAATGAGTCATTTTGTATCCTAGTCTAAGCCATCAAGAAATAAGAGTCTTATCCACCCATATGGGCTATAGGGGTCTTGTCCAGCCTTCACCTCTCTCTAGTTTGAGCAGTATGGGTCTGGCCTACCTGTCTAGGCAATGAAAGTTTATGCTATCAACATTATGCACTCTCTAAATGTAAAGCATCTATATTGATCATATGAATAAAAAATACTTTTATACATATTTTATAGCCCAATGTAGGTTTTAGGCCTCCCATATATGGTTTGACCTAGATTATTCAGGATCAAGGATGTTAAAAGGGAACAGACATGAAATCTGATTTTTCTAACATAGTAAAATGATTGTATCAGTAAATGTGTAATAATAGTGATTATGATGAGGAAATACTACTGTGTTTCTCCAAAAATAAGACCTACCCCAAAAATAAGCCCTAGCTACATTTTCCAGGTTTTTTGGAGTAGGCTTGAAATATAAGCCCTACTCTAAAAATAAGCCCAAGCTAATTTAACCCCTTCCCAAACATCTGCCGTGCGATTACAGCGGATGCCGGGTCCTTAAAGATGGCGGCCGCTCTGCTGCAGAGCGGCTACCTTAGCTGCCGTACCGGGTCTCCGCGGAGACCTGGAGTTAATGCCCGTGATCAGTGTCTACTTTGATCACGGGCATTGTTGAGCGTGACCACCTTTCCTGCCCACCAAAGTAGCAAAACCGCAAGAATTAATGCCCTCGGGCATTGCTAAGTGTGACCTCCGCGCTTCCCCCCCGCAGTCCCTAGGGCCGGTCCCCACCCCCTATAGCTACTATACCGGGTCTCCTTGTACAGCAGAGACCCGCAGTTAATGCCCACGATCAGAGTCCACTCTGATCACGGGCATTGTTGAGTGTGCCAGTCCGTGACCCCCCCCTCCATATCGACCCCCCCCAAAGCAGAGAAGCTATCCCCGGGGCCGGTCCTGTTTGCAGGAGCCGACCCGTTCCTTTGACAGCCGGGAGCGTTATGAAGGCTCCCAGGCCTGTCATAGGAATATTACTGTTGAGGCTATGACCATCCTCATTAGTAATATAGATAATCTCCTATAGACTACAATACGTTGTATTGCAGTCTATGGGATGATTGCAGGTTCAAGCCCCCTAGGAGGGGTTAATAGTTAAAAAAAAAAAAAAGTAAAAAAATATAAAAAAAAACAAAATAAAAGTTCAAGCCCCCTCCCACTTTCACTAGAATACATATAAAAATAAAATATTACTGTGAAACACATACACATTAGGTATCCCTGTGTCGGAAAACGCCCACTCTACAAACTTATACTAATATTTTACCTCTATGGTGAATGCTGTAGCGAAAAAAAAAAAATCTAAAGTGCCGAACTGCTGTTTTTTCACTGTTTCACCTCTGATAAAAGTTAAAATAAAAAGCGATCAAATGTGTGATTGTTGTTCATGCAAAAAATTAAAGACCTACCCCGAAAATAAGCTCTAGCCCTTTTTTATGAGAAAAAAATAATGTAAGACCCTGTCTTATTTTCGGAGAAACACGGTATTAGGCAAAGGCCCAACGTAGCAAGCTGCAGCCAAAAAGTGCTGTCGGAAAAACCGAGGTGGAAACACATCGAGGTTTTTCCCACTGCGCTTTTCACAGAAAGTCTGCAGAGTTTTCTTCTGTGGACTTTCTGCTTCCATTATACCCATACAGAAAACGCCAGCGTTTCTGTAGGTATAATTGACATGCTGCGATTTACAAAAATGCAAGTGTTTTTGAAATTGCAGCATTTCTGCAGATTTTTTTCCACTTTGCAGGTACTGTAAAATACTGCAGCCAAATCACGGCATTTACGCTACGTGGGGCCCTGGCCTTAGATTGTTTTAGTGGAAAAGGGGCATCAATATATACGCAAAAACATATTTCTTCCCTATACAATTATCTTAAGACTGTATGTATACAGTGCATTACTGTTGTTTTTTTACATTTAGTACTGCATGCATTCTGCAATTATTGTAATGATGGGCTTAGATGATGCTTTTTTAGTTTTCAGTTTAATGGCCGTTACAATACAGGTGATATGTATAGTAATATGTGGTACTAATTACTGCAATTAATAACTGTATGCAGTTCTTCAGCAAAAAAGCGCATTGTGAACTCAGCCTAAAACATATGTTTCTAACTGGAGAGGGGGCAGATGAAGAGGGACATTAAACTGGGAGCAACTCAAGGGGGACATTAAACTGGGGGCAGCTGGAGGAGGACATTAAACTGTGGGGGTCTCTGGATGGCGACATTAAACTGGCGGCAACTGGAAGGGGACATTAAACTGGGGGCATCTGGAAAGTGACAATAAACTGGGGGCAGCTGGAGGGGGACATTAAAGTGTGGGGGGGTCACTGGACGGGGACATTAAACTGGGAGCAACATTAATATCCCCCGCTAGTTGCACCCAGATTAATGTCCCCCTCCAGCTGCCCCCAGTTTAATGTCACCCTCCAGCTGCCTCATTGTTTAATGTCCCCCTGAGGTTGCCCCCAGTTTAATCTGGGGCACCAGGAGAGGAACTTTATACTGTGGGGGCAGAGGCGTAGCTAGCAGGGAGGAGGCAGAGGGGGCAGCTGCCCCGGGCCCACTGACTTTTTGGGGCCCACCCTGGGGCCGCCATTAATACATCCTTTATTTCTAACTGGATCGGTGTCTGCATCTAGTTAAAACGTATCCTGCAACTTCACAGTATTGTAAATCGCAAGGCACATGAGGCTTGCGGTTTACAAGTCCCCAAGACCACAGACCGATGTCTTCTTCTCACACAGGCGGCGCGATGACGTCACAACATCGCGCCGCCCGTGCTCAGACACAGACGTCCTGTGCGTGGATAGGGAGGAGGCGGCGGCTCCATTCATCAGGTGAGTATGACCTTTTCTTTTTTCTTTTTTTTTAGCACGGTTGTGGGTATATTAATAGTATAAGGGATGGTTAGGAGGGGTAATTATAACTATAAAGGGAGGATTCATTAGGGGGCATTATGACGATGAGGGGGTCCTTTATATAAGGGTTATTACGGGGTATTATGAATACAAGGGGGGTGGTTATTTATATAAGGAGCCATTAGGGGGCATCATTTATATTAGGAGGCATTATGAACATAAGGGGGTGGTCATTGATATAAGGGGTCATTAGAGGTGCAGTATTTATGTCAGGGGGAATCAGGGGCATAATATGAGGGTCAATTAAGTTAATGAAAGTGGCACTTGGGCTTTATTAAGACTAAGGCCCCACGTAGCGGGCTGCAGGAAAAACCATGGCGGTAACATTGTGGTTTTTCCCGCAGCGCTTTTCACAGAAGGTCCGCAGAGGTTTCCTCTGTGGACTTTCTGTTTTCAATACACCTATATGGAAATCGCCAGCATTTCCATAGATATAATTGACATGCTGCGATTTCCAAAACCGCAACGGTTTTGGAAATCGCAGTGCGTATGCTGCACGTATTTTTCCGCAATGTGTGGATGGGATTTGCTAGAATGACGCTTTTTTTTTTCTGTGGGTTTTCGCCACATGGGGCCCCATCCCATCCCCACTTTGCAGTAAAATACACGCAGTGGATACGCTGCGATTTCCAAAACAGTCGCAGTTTTGGAAATCGCAGCATGTCAATTATACCTATGGAAATGCCAGCGGTTTCCCTATAGATATAATTGAAGCAGAAAGTCCACAGAGGAAATCTCTGCAAACATTCTGTGCAAATTGCTGCAGGAAGAACAGCGATGCGTCACCGCCGCGGTTTTTCCCACAGCTGTTTTTTGCTGCAGGACGCCACGTGGGGCCTTGGCCTTAAGGCGTTTTCCAGCTCATTTTTATTGATGATCTATCCTCAGAATAAATCATCAATAAGAGATAAGTTATTCCCCACTGATCAGTTGTATGGGGGGCTATGGCGCTGTCTGTTTATAGTGACCGTGTGATGTCATTCCAGTCTTGTCACACAGATGTGTATAGGACGAGGTTGTAGTTACATTACATGGCCGCTATGAAAAGAATGACACTGTGTAAACAGAGAAGCGATCACGCCGCTTACACAGGTACCACGGTTCATTCAAACAGCTGATCCTCGGGGTCCCGGGTATTGGAACCCCAATAATTTTTTTTTCCCTTTTTTTTTCTTTTTAATTAGGAAACACCTGGGGCATAATTAATAAGGATAACTATTTAAAGGGGTGCACAGGGAAGTTATTAATTTAAAGATGCACTTGGGGGTATTATTCATTATGGAGGGGTATATTATATATTTTATAATTGGGGGTAGCAGCAGGATGGGGGCTTTGTGTAGGTGAGGACAATATAGGTAAGGAGCCAAAGATGTCTGTGTTGCAAACTTTACAGAGACTGGAAGAAGTGGTGATGGCCGTCCAGATAAAAGAGACGGGGAATGTGAACGATTAGTCAGAGACGTCACCGGTAAGTCACTAAATGTTACTGCACTGTATTCACCTAAATCGTCTGCAGAGCCCTGTGTAGAGACGCTATACACCACTATACGTTCACCGTATACTCATAGTATCGATATACGAACATGTCCAAGTTGGGGGCCCACTTGGACATGTTCGCCCCCCCCCCCCCGTGCTGAACCCCTAGCTACGCCTCTGTGTGGGGGCAATTGAAGGGGAACATTATAATGTGGGGTCATATAAGGTTAGGGTGACTGTAGGAGCATACTGTGTGGGGGCACAGAGAGAAATTGATGGGAATGGGCGAAGTGAACGTCTAAGTGGGTGGAGCTAATTTTGCCACATCCTGTCCCTCTTACTATCCTTTGAAAGTTGGGAGGTATGGACAAGCAGTCTGAAAATGCACCAGATGTATCACATTGGCTAATGCTGGATGCAAAATCTAAATTATCTTTCAACGGTTTAGTCTATGTTTATGCCACCTTTTAGTTAGTTTACTTTGAGACAGAATTTTTTTAACACTATTTTGGTGCATTTTTCTTCCATTGTGGTGCATTTTGGTCATGTCACTTTTTTCTGAGAATCCACACCCATTTTATCCCTTTCTAGATGCTCCAAGCTGCACCAAAAAAATACCATATTGCGGCAAACATGCACCAAAGATGTGTCATGTATATGCCAGTGTCTATTCATAACCACAATAGTAAATTAGGGCCTGTGTACATGTATGCGGCTATAGCTACGTCCAGTCGCAGGTGCTTTCATGTCTGTGTGGAAAAAAATAAAAAAAACACCAATTAAGTTAATCTGGATGTATTTACTGATCGCGCA
Source organism: Leptodactylus fallax (assembly GCA_947044405.1). NCBI lineage: Eukaryota > Metazoa > Chordata > Amphibia > Anura > Leptodactylidae > Leptodactylus > Leptodactylus fallax. Next base: position 2,922,823 of record CAMRHE010000021.1, read on the forward strand.
GTAACAGCAAAACCGCAGCCCAATAATTCATTGCAGCTGTAAAGAAGAGAAAGTACCTGCGGCCGGGAGACTGGATGTAGCTATAGCCACATCCAGGTACATAGTGCATCACCACCCTTAGAATGGCACATGTGATAGCACAGCAGCTGGGTTTAAAGCTTTTCTACTGAAGAACTGCATGCAGTTAATTGTAGTTCATAGAGCAGCAGGTGTCTATTATGGCAGTAAGCCAGAGGTTTTCTGTTTAATGGCATACAGATGAAATGTATAGTAACATACACGTCATGACTACAAATTATAAACTGCACGCAACTCTTCAATAAAAAGCACTGTGTAAACCCAGCCTTATTGTTTAATTTTGATTCAACTGTGTGTTTCCAATTCAAGCAGCAACTGACTTGGAAATACACAGGTGAATCACATTATTATTATTATTATTATTATTAATATTGTTTATATAGCACCATTAATTCCATGGTGCTTTACATTTGAGGGTTTACATACAGTACACAAAATATACAAGACAAGTAAAATACTAACAGTGACCAACTGGCACAGTGGGATAGAGGGCCCTGCCCGCAAGGGCTTGCAATCTCTGAGGGAAGAGGGATAGAGACAGAAGTTGAGGGGAGAGGCTGTACAGATGGTGGTGTGGTGACAGTAGTGTTATTGGAGGTTGTAGGCCTTCCTGAATCACATACGACAATAAGGGTGAAGGCACACTGTGGGGCAGATTTATGAAGAAAGGCATTGCTAACTCCAGTCTTCATAGTCCTTGAGTCAGTGCACCCTCTGCTGGGTCATGCACCTACATGGGAAATCTGGTTTGATGGTAAATTTGGTGCTGCCAATAGTTCCACCCCCTGCACACCCTCACCATGCACCCTTTTTCGAGAAAATGGCAAAAGTGCCATACAAATTTTTTTTTTTTTTTTTTGGGGGGGGGGGGGGGCACCAAATGTACGTTTGCACAAAAAAAAAAAATCAACTTTTTGTGCCTGGTAGGCCAGAAAATTGCCAATCCATGCATAATAAATCTGCCTTTCTGTACCTGGATGTAGTTATAACTGCCCTCAGTTGTGGGGCCACAGTAGTGTTATTGGAGGTTGTAGGCCTTCCTGAATCACATATGACAATAAGGGTGAAGGCACACTGTGGGGCAGATTTATGAAGACAGGCATTGCTAACGCCAGTCTTCATAGTCCTTGAGTCAGTGCACCCTCTGCTGGGTCATGCACCTGCGTGGGAAATCTGGTTTGATGGTAAATTTGGTGTTGCCAATAGTTCCACCCCCTGCACACCCTCACCATGCACCCTTTTTCGAGAAAATGGCAAAAGTGTCATACAATTTTTTTTTTTTTTTGGGGGGGGGGGGGCGCCAAATGCACGTTTGCACAAAAAAAATCAACTTTTTGTCCCTGGTAGGCCAGAAAATTGCCAATCCATGCATAATAAATCTGCCTTTCTGGATGGTGAAGGCCAAAGAGCTGTGGAAGGACACCAGAAACAAAATTGTAGACCTGCACCAGGCTGGGAAGACTGAATCTGCAATAGGCAAGCAGCTTGGTGTGAAGAAATCAACTGTGGGAGCAATAATTAGAAAATGGAAGACATACAAGACCACTGATAATCTCCCTCGATCAGGGTCTCTGCGCAATATCTCACCCCGTGGGGTCAAAATGATCACAAGAACGATGAGCAAAAATCCCAGGACCACACGGGGGACCTGGTGAATGACCTGCAGAAAGCTGGGACTAACGTAACAAAGGCTACCGTCAGTAACACACTATGCCGCCAGGGACTCAGATCTTGCAGTGCCAGACGAGTCCCCCTGCTTAAGCCAGTACATATCTGGGCCCGTCTGAAGTTTGCTAGAGAGCAATTGGATGTTCCAGAAGAGTATTGGGAGAATGTCATATGGTCAGATGAAACCAAAGTAGAACTGTTTGGTAGAAACACAACTCGTCGTGTTTGGAGGAGAGTGAATGCTGAGTTACATCCAAAGAACACCATACCTACTGTGAAGCATGGGGGTGGCAACATCATGCTTTGGGGCTGTTTCTCTGCAAAAGGACCAGGACGACTCATCCGTGTACATGAAAGAATAAATGGGGCCATGTATCCTGAGATTTTGAGTGCAAACCTCCTTCCATCAGCAAGGGCATTGAAGATGAAACGTGGCTGGGTCTTTCAACATGACAATGATCCCAAGCACACCGCCAGGGCAACGAAGGAGTGGCTTCGTAAGAAGCAATTCAAGGTCCTGGAGTGGCCTAGCCAGTCTCCAGATCTCAACCCCATAGAAAACCTTTGGAGGGAGGAAAGTCCGTGTTGCCCAGCGACATCCCCAAAACATCACTGCTCTAGAGGAGATCTGCATGGATGAATGGGCCAACATACCAGCAACAGTGTGTGCCAACCTTGTGAAGACTTACAGAAAACGTTTGACCTCTGTCATTGCCAACAAAGGATATATAACAAAGTCTTGAGATGAAGTTTTGTTATTGACCAAATACTTATTTTCCACCATAATTTGCAAATAAATTCTTTAAAAATCAGACAATGTGATTTTCTAGATATGTTTTCTCATTTTGCCTCTCATAGTTGAGGTCTACCTATGATGTCAATTACAGGCCTCTCTCATCTTTTTAAGTGGGAGAACTTGCACAATTGGTGGATGACTAAATACTTATTTTCCCCACTGTATGTCTGGGCCATAGACGATAATGGGCATATGTGTTCTGCAATGACACATTGTAACAAGCGGTGCACCTGGATCAGTTGGACATGAGCGGGACAGATTTTTGGGTGTAAACAAAACATATTTACAAAATAATGACCATAAGCAAAGGTCCTAGGGTGCATTCACATATACAGTACATATCCTCAAATGTACTTGTAACTGATGCCAGAACCATGGAACTTGGCATCCATCTGGCACTTCATACATTACAACAAGGAACGTCAAAGAATCATAGAGAAAAATGCTGCAGGTAACGTTTTTGCATTCTGCTTCTAGACAGGTCCTGCACCTTTGGTGCATCAAGTTGCTGGATGCTAGAATGCATCCCATAGAACATATTGACATCTGTTCCGGCAACAGTTTCCCTCCAACCTGGTACAAAGAAGGGTATGTTCACACTGCTTCTCTTGGAACTGTTTTTGAGGCATTTTTGAAGTTGCAGTTTCAAATGCAGCCTCAAAAATTCCTGAAGATTCTCCCATTGATTTCAATGGTAGTCAACTAGCTTCCCTTTTCAATGCTGTTTTTTTCAACTACCTGAAAAAGAATTATCTTGTCCCCTATCATGAGGCAGAGAAAAGGGTCTACATGCCACTGAAGTCAATAGGTAGCTGAAAAACAAAGCGAGAATGTTATTTTCCACACATGCCTAAAACTTTTGCACAACATTGTATATATAACACATTACACATCTGGAATATTCTTATGTCACCATGCTGAATCATATTAAACCTGCAACACAGTTGGAAAGGTCAGGCTCACCTGAATGTAACACTTTTTACCCTGTGAAAATTTGTGCCTCCATTGCTCCAAACTGCCCCACCCCAATGCTGCCTAAGAATGTCCTTCTCCCCGTTCCCTTCTTTAAATGTTAGGGCCAGGGAGCTAAGCTGAAATCATGTCTGGCCCTGTCACTCAAAGAAGGAAGGGGTGGAGGATGGCATATTAGAGCAGTGTGGAACAGAGCAGTTTGGAGTAAAGGAGCCTCCCATATTCTGAAATAAATGAATATCTCTGAAACGGAGTCACAAATTTTCATGTAACAAAAGTGTTGCAAACTCATAAACTTTGGGGAGGCCTGATTTTTGAGGAGGCGTTCACCTCTTTATAAATGAGGTGTATTCTTCCCCGGCACAAGAGTTATGAAGACTGGCGTTCAGTATGCCGGTTTTCAAAAATCACCCCCTGTACCACACTGGTTTACGCTTTTATTAGGCAACTGCACAATATTTTTTTGTGTTGTTTCAACCGAATGGTGAGCAAACCTGTCTCCATACCGGGCTTATTTTACAGTTACATTCACATTAGAAATACAAAGCATTTTGGAAAGGTGAATGTTTTTATTACTTAAGCAGTGTAAAATTAGCTACAAAGACATACTGATAGGGAATGTAGATTGTGAGCCGTATATGGGACAGTGACTGTCAATGTCTATAAAGCGCTGCGGAATATGATGGCGCTATATAAGTAAGCATAATAAATAAATAAATAAATAAATTAGCTACAATGAACGCCTGTGGAGCATCCAGCACACCTATGTACTTTTTAGAAAGGGCACTGTGCAAAGGTTTTTTTTCTCCAGTGCCAGCCAGTATATTCTCTACTCAGACCTTGTCTATACCCCATTTCCTAGTCACGCTGGCAAGAGTTAAGAAGCAGGATACTGCAAGGGGCCCCAGAATAGAGACAGTCCAATGCACAAGATAGGCAGCTGGTTACTAATGAAAAAACTGAGCCCTCTCCTTCTAGGTCAATAACATTAATTTACTTTCGGATCTTTAAAATATCTTTTCACCCAGTGAAGAACTATAACTCCCTGCATGCTCTGACCGCTGCAGACCATCAGGACCTGCTGGAGGTTGTAGTTTCCCCACAGATTGCATTCCACAAAACTGTGCTGACATGTGGTTTTACCACAGGCTGATGGGATTTTTACACTGACTGTTAATGGCTTTGTAATTTTGTGGGTAAAACTGATGTTCGACTGTACAGCTATTATGTGATAAAATTGCATGTCAGCAACATTTTTGATGATGTTTTGACAGCTACATGTGAACTCAACATTTACAAGTTGTGACATAAATGCCACCTCCGTGATCCTTACATATCAGTTGATCAATGGCCTATCAATTCCTGTCCTCAGCATTTTGCATTTAATTCAGAGTGTCATTTTGTCATGTAAATGCAGTGATACGTCCATTGACATGCATGGAGGATACCTTGGCTAAGAATTTGTCAATGGGGTCAAGGATTAAATTCAGGTAGCTGTACAGTGGCCCCTGGAATGAATTTTACTGGTGCGCCCTAGTTACTGCTGTCTGACATGGATTCTAGAGCTACCATTACTTTGGCTACTCACCATTGTAGTATAGCGCGGTATATTTGCATTAGTTTCCTGTATAAACCAGCAAACATTTTGAGCATTTGTATATCAGTTTTGTGGATGATTACTATTGTCCGCTCAATAACAGCCCAGACATTGAATTCGATATTAAGCCAGTGATTTTCTGCAAAGTAGAATTTATTTATATATTATTTTTCCACAAAGGACAATCAGGTAACAATCACTAAATGCTACAAGCAAGAATTATGCTGTCGGAATGAATGTCACCCAGCCTTATATCATATCATTCACCAGACAGGAATTCTGCTGCTAATGAGATGTAAATCGCAGGTAATTACCGACACTTAGGGCCATGAGATTCTCAAAGTGACAAGACCAAGAATTCAATTGAAGTCTTGGGAACAATAGATGTGAAGCCATGTCACTAAGTATTCTGAATCTGAAAGTGCCGAACTGAGAAAACCACAGAACATTGAGAGGAACAGATGAATTTATCCCCCAAATACCAGATTGTCCCTACAGAAAAAATGTTTTGGTCAGGTCTTCGAGAGCTTGTGCTCAGGGAGAATTCTTAACTAGTAGTTGTCAGGTTATATTTGTAGAATCTTGTTTTTTCCATCTATGAAGACTTGAGATTATTTTCCATTAGGTATGCAAGTTTTGATTTTTTATTTTGTACAAAGCTGCCCGTGTTCTACACTGCTACAGGGGAGAAGCACCCATGACAGTAATCAGTATTGTAATCCAATGAGAGAAGATACAAGAAGCTACGATTGTCATACTGGGGTTCCATGATCTCAGCAGAGGAAATGATCTCTAGGGAATTGTCTTCTGCAGGACCTTTAGGGTTCATCATCATGTTAGAGCCTGGGCCCACTGGAGGATACTTTTTTTAATTGACCAATGGTAACTGGAAAAAAGCAAAAAAAAGAGCCAAAAGGAGGTGGAATACAATGACGTCAGACAAAAATAATCCACCAATTGCAACAGACAATAGTTAATCAGGTTCTTATGAGTAGTCTAATAAGTCCCCTGATGATTGGTGCATTACTGTACCAGGAAACGCGTAGGGACTAGGGTTCTATAGGGTCACTTTAAGGACAGCTTGGTACTGCCCTTGTTAGGGCAGGAGTCAATACGGGTGTTAGTGGAAAGTGCAGGGGCATGGATAGGGACTTAGTTCATCCTCCTGTTCTGCACCATCACCCGCTGGGTTCTCCTGCCTCAGGATGTTGGTAAGATCGTTCCAATTTCTCATTATTTAACCGCCATGATGTTTTTGGTATATGGTGGTGAATGGTTATATACTGGTTATAACGTTGGACTCCATTGAGTGGATATGTTTTTTCTGATGTTTGTTCTACTTTTTGACATTTTAATGTTTAGTAATTAAATGTTAAGTTTTATTATTGTTTGCATCAGTGCTTTCCTGATTAACTATTGTCTGTTGCAATTGGTGGATTATTTTTGTCTGACGTCATTGTATTCCACCTCCTTTTGGCTCTTTTTTTTGCTTTTTTGTTGTATATTTTTGGACATGGCTGGACTGTTGTCAGTAAGTTTAGATAAGGAGCAATGGCTAAATGAAGCTAAGGAGGTTTTTTCTGATAAAATCTATGTACAAAAACATTATACTCCCTCATTTAATGCAGCTTTTAGGGATTTAACTGCAGCATTTAAAGAACAGATTGTCTCCTGGTGGGAAATTCAAAGTTTGGAGAGTTATATAAAGAATAGTATAGTCCCTAGGGGCCTAAGAGTAGGGCTTCTTCCGGCAGCCCGCATTAGAAATGCAAGTTTGTTGAGTAAATGGGAGAAAGAGGCCACCAGCTTCTCACTTAAATTATTGCAGCTTCTTTTGGAGGAGGAGAGAACTCACTTAGAGACACTTGAAAATCGGTTGAAAGAACAACTTGACATCATTAAAAAAAAAATAAAAATTCAGGGTGAGCCAGAATTTGCATCCAAAGAAATACAACTTCAGAATTCTCTGGAGAAGTTCCAATATCATCTAAAAGAACGCAAGCATAAACAGTTTGCCAGGGACTTACAGGACTTCAGAGAAAACAAAGTTTACAGCACAATAGGTGATAGATCCATATTTAGAGGTGGGGAAAGTGAAATATCTTCTACAGATACTGAACGCTCGGACTCTGAAACCCGGAGTAGATCAACTAGGGGACGACCGAGAGGGAGAGGTAGAGGTAGAGAGGGGTGGAAAAAATCAAACAGGTAGTTTTTTAGAACAATCATACCTACTAAGAAACCAGAATCAACCCCAGAGTCAAGTGAATCTCAAATAATCAATCTCTCCTCTAGGAATATTAGTATGATGGAGATGAGTGTTTTAAATAAGGGTCTGTCCTTTGTTCCCAGCTCTGATTTTGACCTATTTAATTGGGTGAAGGATTTACATCTTTTCACTCGTAAATTAAGATGGCATAAGTTTTTTAAAAAACAGGATGAAAGAGTCAGCTCAGAGCTGGGGATTCCGATTGATCTTCTCCCTGATGTAAGAATTTTAGCTAATCTTGAACAGGAAGGGAGTGATATTACGGGATATGGTCCCTTTACCGACCTCCATAATAAAAACACTAAGCTACCCCCCATGAGTGATCTATCATGTATTGACGTTTTTGTAGAGAAAGTAGTAATGGATTTGCAGAAAATTAAGCGTACACATTGTCCCTTTAATCTGACTAAGGAAGAAATGTCAGCATTGCATAGTCTTGAAATGGATAAGGGGCTGGTTATTAAACCAGCGGACAAAGGAGGCAATGTGGTATTAATGGATGTTTCCCAATATATTGTCATGTGTGAGTCTCTCCTCCTACAAAGAGATAACTATGCTGTTTTACGCGGTAATCCGACTGTTGAATACAATGGTCTTTTGCGAGCCTTACTTTTAAGGGCCAAGACTTCAAAACTGATTTCGGATAAAGAATTTGATTTTTTGATGCCTTTGACACCAGTAGAAGCAACTTTTTATTGTCTGCCTAAAGTCCACAAAGGCCTGTCCCCCCTGAAGGGACGACCAATTGTCTCAGGAGTTAATAGCCTGTGTCAAAATGCTGGGATTTATCTTGATAAAGTTGTAAGATCCTTTGTAACTTCCCTCCCGTCTTATGTACAGGATACCTCTGATTTACTTCGCAAACTGGAAGGTATAACTCTGGATGAGGGGGTCATCTTATGCTCTATTGATGTGGAGGCATTGTATTCATCAATACCGCATCAATGGGGTCTAAAAGCCATGGAATATTATCTAAAATCACGGGGTAACCAATATCGTGCCCACAGTCAATTTATTTTGGATCTTTTGGAATTCTCACTGACTCATAACTTTTTTTTCATTCAATGGTAAGCACTTCCACCAGCTCAGGGGCACTGCCATGGGCAATCCCTGTGCACCAACCTATGCAAATTTGCTCCTGGGCTGGTGGGAGGAGACCATGGTATTCATAGATGAGAGAGAGAATTTTATAACTAAGATTGAACTGTGGGCACGGTATATTGATGATATCCTGGTTCTTTGGAGGGGAAGTGCAGAGTCTTTCTCAGCATTTGTAGACACTTTAAACGTGAATAAAATTGGTTTATCTTTCACGTTTGAAGTTGGTGGCTCTACCCTTCCTTTTCTAGATGTGTTGATTTCGAAGGGTTATGGTGGTGCACTGAATACCAAAGTGTTTAGGAAGGCTACAGCCACCAATTCAATTCTCCAGTGGAGGAGTAATCATCCTTATCCATTGAAGAGGGGAATTCCTCGTGGTCAGTATTTGAGACTTAGAAGGAATTGCTCCGGGGGCAGGACTTTGTGGACCAGACTGCCGATCTCAGGTCAAGATTTATAAAACGTGGGTATCCTGACAAGATCTTGAGGGAAGCCTATAAATCTTCCCTGAAGTGTGATCGTATGCAGTTATTGACTCCTAAAAAGGCAGAACAAGCTGGTTTAGAACAGATTGTCCGGTTGATTGGAACCTTTGACAATGGGGCATCACAAGTTAGGGAAGTCTTACAGCGTCATTGGGATATTCTAATCATGGATCCCGATATTAAGGCAGTGGTGAGTGAGAAACCACAGATTACCTTTAGAAGAGGAAGATCTTTGAAAGACCGTTTGGTTCATAGTCATTTGGATGTACAGAAGACTACTACATCATGGCTTTCCCCACCGAAGGGTTGCTATAAATGTAGCGGTTGTTCCTCATGCCCATTTGTACTGGCAGGACGAGAATTTTTCTCAGAGAATTTAAAAACCTCATTTACAATTAAACATTTTATATCTTGTCGATCTAGAGGAGTGATCTATAAGATCACATGCCAGTGCAAATTGGAATATATCGGCAAAACTAACCAAGAATTGCGGAAAAGAATTGGTGAACATCTTGGGGACATACGGCATGAACGGGATACCCCAGTGGCGAGACATGTTAACTCATGCCATGGAGGTAATGCTAACTGTCTACGTTTCACAGGAATAGATTTGGTTAAACCCCACCCAAGAGGAGGGGACTGGCATAGAATGACATTGCAATGTGAATCCAAATGGATATTTAAATTAAAAACTGAGATTCCAGGGGGTCTTAATGAACGTCTTAATTTCTGCTGTTTTATTTGACTCCTTTCTTTTCAATTATTTAGACAATCTTCTTGGCCAGTATAACTTCTCTATACCTAAAGATAGGTTTAGATCTGGTAGACTATACATTTTTCTACTTGAATTAGATAATGGTGGTAGCATAAATATCTGTACAAGACGTATATGTATATCCATCCTCAGTGAAATCTCTGTGCCTCTGACCATTTTTGCTGTTTCAGTTCAGCCCTTAATGTTCTAGGGCTACGATATCTGGATTTAGACTGACAAGGTCTCTCCAGTTTCTTTTAATATTGATATACCTTGCTAGTAACTCACTGGTTGTGGCATAGCTTTGTCTAACAAATACTTGCATCCCTCCAGGCAGTTTATGCGCGTTGCGGGACCTTTTACTAGTCCCACAGCGCTTATCTGCCGTAGATCTCTCAGCGCCGTCTATGGTGGGATGTGCGCATGCGCGGGGTGTTTTCTTCGCGCATGTGCAATTTTGACCTCAATCGAGTGCTTTTGCGCATGCGCGGAGATTTTTTTGCTTCGCGCATGCGCAATTTGATTTGTAACGCTCGTATTAATATGGGCAAAAGTGACACTATGTATTACATCATCAATGTGCGCTTTCTATCGCCATATTCAAACAAACATCTTTTTATGTGAACTTGAGCACACCTGTTTGTAGGCAGAGTTTATCACTATATAAGTTGCCCTGATTCACTTTGCTCTTACTGCCATTGTCACTACATGGAGTCAGTCAGTATCTAGCGGTTTTCCTCCATTGTGGGGTTTTCTTTTTGTTTTGTTCTACCACTGTAGGCAGCTTGTATTAGTATTATTTCCTATATATATTTGACCAAGTTTTTTGGTTCTTATGAGTAGTCTAATAAGTCCCCTGATGATTGGTGCATTACTGTACCAGGAAACGCGTAGGGACTAGGGTTCTATAGGGTCACTTTAAGGACAGCTTGGTACTGCCCTTGTTAGGGCAGGAGTCAATATGGGTGTTAGTGGAAAGTGCAGGGGCATGCATAGGGACTTAGTTCATCCTCCTGTTCTGCACCATCACCCGCTGGGTTCTCCTGCCTCAGGATGTTGGTAAGATCGTTCCAATTTCTCATTATTTAACCGCCATGATGTTTTTGGTATATGGTGGTGAATGGTTATATACTGGTTATAACGTTGGACTCCATTGAGTGGATATGTTTTTTCTGATGTTTGTTCTACTTTTTGACATTTTAATGTTTAGTAATTAAATGTTGTGCTTTCCTGATCAATGGTAACTGGACAATTATCTCAAAAGCTATTTAATGGGCTGCTATTTAAAGGTCTGGAGTTGATTCCAGGTGTGGCGTTTGCATTTGGAAGCTGCTGCTGTGTACATGTACAACATGTGGTCAAAGGACCTCTCAATGGAAGTAAAACAGACCATCATTAGACTGAAAAAAAAGAAGAAATTCACCAGAGTGATGTTAGGAGTGGCTTATTCAAAAGTTTGATACATTCTGGTTAAAAAGATTGCACTGGTGAGATAGGGAAGTTAAAAAGGCCTGGAATTCCATGGAAGACAACAGTCATCACGAGGTGCAAACCATTAATCAGCCTCAAAAATACAAAGGCCACATTAGACTTTGCAAAAAAAACATCTAAAGAAGCCAGACCGGCTCTGTAACAGCATTATTTGGACAGATGAAACTAAGATCAACCTGTACCAGAATGATGGGAAGATGAAAGTATGGAGAAGGCTTGGAATGGCTCATGATCCAAAGCACACCACATCCTCTATAAAACATGGTGGAGGCAGTGTGATGGCATGGGCATGCATGACTTCCAGTGGTACTGAGTCATTAGTGTTTGTTGATGATGTGACAGAAGACAGAAGCAGCTGGAGGAATTCTGAAGTGTACAGGGATATACTTTCTGCCAAGATACAGCCAAATGCAGCAAGGTTGATTGGACGGCGCTTCACAGTACAGATGGATAATGTCCCATAATATACTGCAAAAGCAACCCAGGAGCTTTTTTAAAAAAAAAAAAAGGCAAAAAATTTAAAAAGTATTAAAAATGTATATTTTATTTATGTTAATGTTAATTTGTCTAATTACTTTTGAGCCCTTGAAATGAGGAGGCTTTGTACATAAATGTTTGCAATTCATAAACGTTTCATAGGATATTTTTGTTCAACCCTTTGCATTAGACCTAAAAATACACACTTCAATTGCAAACTCAGTCGTTTCCTTTAAAATCCAATGTGGTGGCATGCAGAGCCCAAATCCTGAAGATTGTGTCACTGTCCAAATATTTCTGGACCTAACTGAATAAGCCAACAAACTTCCTACCAAATTCCTGGAGTCAGATGAGCATCTTTGGATACTGCATAAACACAATGACTTCACTATAGAGCTCTTAGTAGACTGGGCACTTGAGAGTTTTACATCTACCACCCAAATGCTTGGTTTGAGGTACAGCCTACATGTCCTCTATAGTCCCGGCCAATATTTGAAGACAGAGGCTGGTGGAATATCCTTCTAGTCCAGGCCATGCATACTGTTTATGCATAGCCTTAATCATTTTATGTGAACAATGATGTTATGAGACAAATACAATTACAGAATAAATATACAGAAAAGTACAAAAAAGTTGGATATACTTGTTGCATTACTTCACATATAAGCAGGGGGTGGGAAGATTTCTTTATGAAGTAATTGTATGTATTTTTAGGAATGTTATTCATGATAATTATGCTTTGTTGTGTTGAACAGTGCCATACCTGTCCATAGGTCATAAGACTGACAGCCAGGTTTCACTAAAGTCAATGCGACTGACCGGTGAGACCACCCACAACTTGTGTTTTTGGAAGAAAGTAATTTTTTTTATCACTTCTGGACAATTTCTTAAGGTCAAGTATGGTTCCTCCAGGGAAATCAGTTATGCGATTATTACAGATCTGTTAAATTATCTCAGTCTTGTCATATCTTGAGGCATTTCTGTAATGACGGATAACTTTGCTTATACAAAAGTTACATATCAGCTACAGGCTCCACATCCTCAAGGGTCTAAAACTGACCTCTTCTGGTGGCCTCAGAGCTAAAACCAGCCTTTGGAAACATTACCCTCCTGCTGGTTCCTTGGAGCCTCTAGAGTATTTGAGCATTTTCTTGCACTCTATCTGTGCAGATCCCACATCCTCAGATGCTCTCATTCTGTCGCTACACTCATGCATCTGATATATCAGTGTCACATCCTGACCTCGTATGCCTAGCGACTGCGCCAGCAAATCTTTGACATTAGCTCCTTGCGGCTCACAAGCTGTTTGTCATTCTCTTTTGTCTTTTAACTCTGTACTGCTTTCTGAGGGAATCAGCGTCTACACATGAAAAGAAGGCAGCAAAAAGCCTCATATCAGTTCTCATAAGTAGTGTGAGGTCCTGTGTACTTGGTTATTTATGAAGGATAAGGGAAGACATGTCAGGTACAAAGCTGTCTCATGAAGAACAATGTTATAGATAAACTGATAAAACAAGACATCAGAGATCCTTCAACATAGTTGTCAAGAAAAGACCAATGTCCTTCATGTAGTATTCACTTTTTTCTTATAATGTCTATTCATTTTCAGGTTTCACATGATTTTGCTATCAATTTCAACCCTGATGATGATGAATGTGAAGGTAAGAGACAAGTAACCTAATGCCATTATTATAATAAATTCAGCAATTCCCTAGGAGATGTTGGATCTGGAGCTTAGTAATAAGTACGGTATATTAATGCTGAATTTCAGGACCATGAGGGTTACTTATCACTCGCATAGAAATGTCCTTTAAAGGCAAGCTGCCATAAGGTCTATATAAAAATCCTTAAATATCATGTTCCTGAGAAACCAATAATCATCCAGATCTAAAAGGTTACCATTAGGCCTATGATAACACTAAGTTGCCATAGCACAGGGGCCAGATAAATTGTCATGTCTCAGAGGAGTAACATTTTCTATTCATACAAGGCATTTGCTCTGAGATGTAGTTGAGAAATCTGTAGTAAGTGAAAGTAAGCATGCCAGGGATAAACACATGTCTATCCTAACATAAAAAGTAAATAATACAGGACAGACTAGATGGACCACAGTCAAGATTCTGTGTTTCTATATTTGCTCATAGCACATGAATAATATTTCTTCACGCTGTCTAGGGCTTCATTTTTGCACTTGTTCTTTATGGACTTGTTAATACAGCCCTATTCAAAACCATGTTGTATGTGGCTATATATGGACTTACAGTATAATATACCTTTACATTTACATTTCTTACTATCTCCTATTCTATTTAGAACCACCACGAGAGAATGGATATATATTCACATGCTGTTTTCACAGCAGTCCTTCTCCTGTGAGACTAGCTTACACCTCTGATGAACCTTCACTATTAGACTATGATGGGGAAACATGTTAGGTGTTTTCAATTATGTATACTAGTCCTATGTATGCTTAATAAATAGGACACAAATTGTAGTTCACTCAATGGTGCAGAGACAGAGTGCACTATGACAACCTTCTTATAGGCTGAATTAGGAGCTATACATATCAAAGCATAGGGTGGTGACATTTATTTGAATCACTTGCAATATCAAGATACCACAATTAGTATTGTCTGGTTACACACCATATGCGGATTAGGATTGTACTGATGTTATCAATACTCTGAGTGGATAAAACAAAAACCACTAATATAATAATTCTTTCACAAACACGATTGGGTTTCACTGTGACATAGGGAAGCTGGATATAGGCTCTCTACATATGGGATAAATACCATTGGGATCTCATAACACATTTCCTTCAATGTGGGCGCAAGACATACATACATATACTATTTGCATAGTAATAGAGAGAGGATCGCTATATGCACATCCATCTACCATAGCATGTTTACGCCCACAAACATATTGAACGTAGCCTGAATAGTCACCAGCAATTATTTTGCGAGTGGCGAGTTTAGCTCTATTTTAATGATACTCTAATAAAGAATGTTTTACAGTGCTTAGCCAGGCAGTATTTTCAATCTATCTTTCAATCTATCGCTTATTCACAAGTACATATAGAATAATGTACCGGTACTTTTATATGCCCAATTGTCTCAGTAATATAGTTTATACAGTTTACAGTTGGCAAGATGTTAAATCCATTATTATAATTTTTACCCATTATCTGTATCTTTAGGTATTCAGGGTATAGTGGAATCATACCAAAATTGTCTCCCTAAAATTCAGCTGTATGGGCCTACAAATGTGGCACCTATCATATCCAGGGTGGCACGGCTGGCAGCAGAAGAGGAAAGAACTAAAGAAGCCTCGGTAGGTGATATGACATGAATTCTGTGAAACTAATATATCGGTCCCAGCAAATATCCTTGTAATTATCTCATATTATTTTCTTGTCACAGAAATACTATATTCTGCTCATACTTACGGATGGAGTAGTAACAGATATGGCCGATACCAGAGAGGCTATTGTGCGGGCATCCTACTTGCCTATGTCCATCATTATTGTGGGTGTTGGAAATGCAGACTTCACAGACATGCAGATTCTTGATGGAGATGATGGGATTCTGAGAGCACCCAAAGGGGAACCAGTTCTCCGAGACATTGTCCAGTTTGTACCATTCAGAGAATTCAAAAATGTAAGTATATTATATCCTTTAAACATATAAGATCATACAACTTTCTGTCATGTAGGATTACCTCATCTGCATTAAACTTCTGGTAATATGGCGTACTTAGGATTCCCTTGGTAATGTAGTTTTAGAAATTACAGACCACTGAAAGTAAGATATATTCTGTATTCACATGCATTCACACATACACATGAATTCAAATATAGAAATACACCACGTTCCAAGTTATTATGCAAATTATATTTTTCTCTAATTTTCCTAAATGGTTGATTGCGATTTTTTCCATAGCGTTTTTCACAGAAAGTTGACAGTTTCCTCTGCAGACTTTCTGTTTCTATTATACCTTCCCCGAAAACGCCAGCGTTTCCGCAGGTATAATTGACAGGCTGCAATTTGCAGAAATGCTTGCGTTTTTGAAATCACAGCATGTTCGCTGCTGATTTTTTTTCTGCAATGTATGGATGGGATTAGCCACACCATGAGTGGTTGCTACACCATGAGTTTCTCTCCTTTTAGGCCCATAGCAGCCAATGACTCAACAGTATTCCTTGCTGCATGAGATGATGCGGAAGGCATGGTTCTTCTTTTTGTATCATGAAAGAAAGAGGTCAGTCAGAAACTTTATATACTTTGCAGAGGTCATTTTCACACCTTCAGGGACCCTAAAGGGGCCTACCCGCACTGTTTAGGGGTAGCCGAATAGTAGGTTTATGCAAAATTATAAGCCTCTGTAGGATCCTACAACTTGAGGTTCGTGGGACTCCAAAGGAAACGGCAGCTTCAAATACCTGTTTGCTGCTTTGTAATAGTATTTAGCAGCTGCTGTCTTATTCCAATGAATATGTCTGGCAGAACCCTTCCTCATTATGCCTTTAACAGCACAAACCCATCTGTGCTCAGAATCAGTTACAAATCTCTTCACAGTACGATGATCATGCTTAAGATTTTGTGAAATTGACACTAATTGACACGTTTTGGCAGCAGAAAGATTCTTTTTCTTTACCATATTACTTAAAACCTGTGGCCTGCTTAATAATGTGGAACATCCTTCTTAAGTTGGTATCCTTTAATTGGGCTCAACTGGCAAACTAATTATCACAGATTGATTTCAGTGATCCAAAGAGCCCTGAGACACAATACCATTCATGCGTTTAATTTAAAAACAAAAAATTATATCTTTTTCACATTTAAAATTTGCATAATAATGTGGAATGTGATGTGCACTCATAAATATTTTCACTGGTAGGTCCTCTACCGCGTATTATGAGTAATCTGAGGAAACAAGATGCCGGTGATTAAGGGTTATAACTTCAACCATTACTGATACAATGGGGGCTGTAATACTCTCTCAAACATAATTTCTGTCTTTTCTGCATTTCAGGCTTCACCAGCTGCCTTGGCAAAATGTGTTCTGGCTGAAGTGCCCAAACAAGTTGTAGAGTATTACAGCTACAAAGTTTTTCCTCCCCGCTGCCCAAAGGTAGATTCCCCGGACTCTGCTCTCAATTCTCCTCAATGAGCCCAGTCTCCTGCTCTCCTAACCAATGTCCTTCCACCCTTCAATGGAATAATCATAAAGCCAGTACCTCTCCACATTTCAACCATCATCCAATGCCATGTGATGGACCAGAGAGCTGCCCAACCACTCAGAAGTTCACTTTACTTCAGTGCTTCAACTTCCATTGCTTTTGGAATAACCAAAATCATTTCACTATATTCAGTCAGTGCAAAACAATGATTGTTATGGACACCTAATGCACTGATTGACCTTACCTACTGGAAGAGCCACCATCTACCATGGAGGTTGGGGTCTTCAGTAAAACCTTGTCTTCTTCTTCTTGTAAATCGATCTTGATTATATCTTGGCAGTATGGCCCTTCAATTGAGGTTCTGAATGTAAAAATACATCATAAGGACTGGCAGGAAATGTCTTTGTCTTCGATACCACGTTGCAATTGTTGGGCCTATAGCATCTTCAGCTTCATTTCCATATGATTGGGAGGTAATTCTGTAATGTTCAGTTTTGTGATTGGAGCTTCGTTTATAAGGAACATCATTGTTGTTCTACACATCACTGAATTTCAGGTCAGACAGTGAATGATATAGCTACAGCGTCTTCTTTTTTTGTTTTGTGTTTGTAGGCAGAAGTCACAGTGGGATTCTGTTCATCCGGCAAATTTCTGTCTCCTTGTTTTATTCTTATAGGGAAAGATCTGACATAGCAGAGCATATTCCGTTTGAAAAGTAAGCCTTTTATAAGCTCAACTTAACACTTCATTAGTTCTTATTTTACATAATTTTTTTTATATTGGTAGAGTCATAGATTGAAGGGCCTGTAGAAATCCGAGTTATCAGGCACATGCTGTCTCATTAAAATTATCTACAAAGGGATCTCTTGGGGTCTCTTTGGCTTGCATGAGCACACAAGCCTATGTGACTTTACTTTTGATATCTGTCAGATTAACACATCTAATAGCTAGCCAGAGGAGGAACGGGAGGGGGTGTGCAAGTTAAAAAAAAAGCTTGTGGGGTAACTGAAGCCATTTGCTGAAGACTCTGCTGGAACTTGATTTGAGGTCTGTGGCTAAATATTGAGGAGACCACTCGCTATTCTCATTACCCCCTTTCAGCATTGGCATTTACAATGATTGATGTTAATGATGAGTGGATTTTCCTTAAGTTTCTAAAAACATTTCATGACCTGTTAAGCTGACAGTAAACAAGGAGTATCCTCACTAAAAGAGCAGCACATGCTATATACTTAATAGAACTGACTTTATGTGTTCTAACATTCAATCCCATGTTTTATAATGAACTGTACACAGTTTTAAAAAAGATTTATGTCACTTTATGATTAATGTAAAATCCAAAAAATATCTTATGGTGAAAAATGAAAATATCAGAGAAGATCAAAGAGTTCTAGTCATACATATATTTATATATATTATATTTAATAGACATGTAGAATGCAGTAATGATCATAGACATATACAGATATATCTATCTTTTATTTACAAGGCAACAATGGGTTAAATCAAATGTTAAGGTTACAGGACTGTCTCAGGCTATAAGTTGCATTGACTCTTCCTTGTGAGAAAATGCATATCATTTATGATTCACATTTTCAATGCATGCACAATTATGAAATCTCCTGAGAACCTGCTCTTAATGTAGCAATTAGAACGGCCCAGATGTGCATCTCTATACTATATGTTAGCGCTTTCGTGAGGTTTGCATGCTTCTCGTATTTGTGTCCTGGAAAAAAATGCTCCCAATAAATTCCTCTGTTCTCTCTCTTCATGTTTGTTATATTTTTCTGTGTTATATTACATCTTTTGGTGCAGTGATGTGTTGGAGATCTCCAGTATAGTTTGATGGCTGTTAGACTATGGTTACAACCAGACTTTGCTAGACTAATATACAGTTATGAGAAAAACAAAGTATATCCCCCATATTCTATGGTTTTGCGTGTCAGGACATAATTAAAAAACATCTGGTCCTTAAAAAAGGTCTTAAATTTAGGCAAATGAAACCACAGGTGAACAACACATGAGAAATTACTCCCTGTTATTATTTAGCAAAAACTCTGCAGACAGCAGAAGCAGTGTGTGAAAAACTCAGTACACCCTTAGATATTATTGCATAAATCTGGGAAGGGATATAAGGCCACTTCCAAACAATTTGAAGCCCATCGTTCTACACTGAGAAAGATTATTCACAAGTGGGAAACATTCAAAATAGTTGACAATCTTTCAAGGAGTAGATGTCCCAGTAAATTCACCCAAAGGTCTTATAGAAACTGAAATAAAGTTCATGACAGTACAATTGGAAAAAGACTGAACAAGTATGGCTTGTTTGGTAGACTGGCCAGAAGAAAGTCTTTTCTTTCTAAAAATAACATGGCAGCATACACAAAATGCTAAATGCCATGCATCATGTCATTGCCGCTATGCCCCTGAACAATTTAGAGGGTTTTAAAATCTGTCCACCTGTTCACAAGGTAAAACCCCAATGCAAGCTAACTCTGATTCTCCAAGTAGGTGGTAACTTTTCATTTTTTCTTAGAAATACAAAAGATTATCGCCCACCTGGAGAATCAGAACTAGTTCTCCTATAATCTTCCAGGAGCTATATCTTTTGAATGGGTGGATGGATTAAAAAAAAAAAAAAAAAACACACCAAATTGTTTAGGGGCACATCAGAATTGAAACAATATATATCATTTAACATTTTGTACTTTATGATAATACACTTTAAGGTTAAGGCCCTATGTAGCGGGCCACAGCAGAAAAGTGCTGCATAAAAAACCGTGGTGGCAACGTATCACGTTTTTTCCCACAGCATTTTTCACAGAAAGTCTTTCTGCTTCAATTATACCTATAGGGAAACTGCTGGCGTTTCCATAGATATAATTGACATGCTGCAATTTCCAAAACCGCAATGGTTTTAGCAATTGCATCGTGTCCGCAGCACGTATTTTCCTGCAATGGGATTTGCTAGAATCCCATCCACTTTGCAGTGACTGTAAAATGCCACATTTTTTTCCGGGGCATTTCCGCCACGTGGGGCCCCGGCCTAAGTTTGTTAAGTTGCTGAAAAAGACTTTTGGAACAATGTCCTTTGGACAGCTGAGACCAGAGTACATTTCCACTTGACCATAATTCATAATTTGAAAACCAAACACAGGATAAAAGCACAAACCACTCATCCAACTGTCCACACAGTATTGGAGGGATGAGGATTTAGGCTTGTTCTACAGCCACTAGACCTGAGCAGTCATTGAGTCGACCATGAACTATTTTGTATACCAAGGTATCCTAGCATCAAATGTGAGCCTATCTATCTAACAGCTAAAGCTTGACTGAAACAGGATCACCCTACACTAACACTGATCCCAATTACACTGGCAAATCTATAAACACAATGGCTGAATAAGAAAAGAACCAAAATGTTGCAATGATCCAGTCAATGTCCAGACCTAAATCCAATTGGGACCTTAAAAGAGCTGTGTATAAATAAATGGCCACAAACCTCAATAGACTGAAGCATTGTAAAGAAGAGTGGACCGCAATTCCTCATTATGTGAGAATTATTATATGAAACTGCTAAAGTCATACAGGAAACCATTACTTCCAGTTATTGCAGCTAAAGGTGGTTCTACAAGCTATTGATTTATGGGGGGAACTTACATTTTCACACATAGCTTTTTCATTTTGTCATTTTTGGTAAATAAATAAAGACATGTTGGAATATAATGTGTGTTGTTTTCCATCTAAGGTTGTAGTTAACTTATGGTGAGTTCTCGTAATGATGGCTGTATTAGCACTCTGTGCAAGTTCTCAGCTATATTGAGAGATAATAAAGCCCTACTGTACCACCATATACCACTGAGTTCATAAGGGCACATTCCTGCTTAGAGAGAATATCTGAATACATGCAGCAGAGGGTTCTGCGATGTATATAAAGTCTAAAGGTGTAGAATCCTTGGAGCGGGGGAGCCCTATATATGCTTATACCACTCATAGATAATTATTTCTTTCCAGCCCCATTTATGAACATTAGATTTAGTCCAAGAATATATAGATTATATCAGTGCCGTACGATATAGTGTCATGTATATATTCCAAATGGACTCTTATCAGGTCATTAATCATGTTCATTTCCCCATTAAATGACCAGTAAACATATGGTGGCAGTCTGTGTGTGATCCCCACACTGTATTATAAAGAGTCAGTACCCTGCAGCTCTGATGAGCATTATTATTACCACCCTTAGTGTTTATCCTTTGGGCTTCGCATCTGGCAAAACACAAAATCCTTAGACTATATCCCACCATATGTTATCAACAAGCCTGCAATGTCCTTCTGCAGTTTTTAGCTAACTGTCTGACTGTGTGAATGTGTCAGCTAATCCAAGGCCTTAACACAATTCTTTCACCCCTTCATAAACATGTTGGCATGAACATGTGGTGATGTGGACATCTTCGCCTGCAGCTAGACAAGCCTATGAGAGATGAATCCATTTTGCAGTTTCAGTGGGTTTGTTTTTCATGCCAAGTTTTTGTCAGCAATTTCCCTAGACTCAGATTTCCCCATCGGAGACATCCTGTTATTATAAACTGCGATCAGGCTCCAGTGTCCCTCCCTCCTTCCTCAACCTACAAAGATGTGATAGGGATTCTCCTTTGAAAAGTGTGGTAGACTACTGTACAGTACATGCATTAGAATTCTGTTTAGACAGTTTGTACATGTGTATGCTGCATATTTTATCTTGTCATAAAATATCCAGATTTTTATTTATTTATTTTAAATATCCAAGTCTAAGAATATCTCTCTCTGAAAACTAGTAACATTATAATTCCATAGACCATGCATCATCTAGAGAATTAGGGGAATAGGTACAACAGGTGGGGAAGTAGCAATTTTATTCAGGCCATACCCCTCATCTGTCCCCATTTCAGTGGAACAGTCTCAGATTTTGAGTGCTGCCCCACAGATCCTGGTGAACATAGGTTTGTTCCTGCTTCAGCTGTATTTGCCTCTAGAAGATGCATATAGAGTTGAGTACAATGGTAAAGCAGGGAGCTGTCTGCTTCCTACTTCACCATTCAGACCCTGTCTCTCCATCGCACTACATCACTACATTGCAACTGCTGCTCCTAGGCTACCAGCAGCAGAGGCAGGAATGAACTCCAGGGGAATGGGTGACGTAAGTATTCTCTTTTTTTTGTGCATTTACTGTGGGGACCACAAGGAAGGGCATTGTAGTGTGGGGGCCGCATTAAGGAAGCATTATATTGTTTGAGGTCCACAAGGAGGCGGAATTATACTGTGGGTCCATAAAGGAGGTATTATATTGTGTGGAGGCCACAAGTTGGACATTATACTGTGTGAGGTCCACAAATGGTACATAATACTATGTGTGGGAACCACAAGGGGGACATTGTATTATGTGAGGCCCAATAGTGGGTAATTATACTGTGTGAGGCCCAAAGGGGGACATTATACTGTGTGGAAGCCACAAGGGGGACATTATATTGTGTGGGTGCCACTTGGGGGGATGTTATGCAGTGTGGGGGTCAGTAGGGGCATTATACCATGGGAGCCACAAGGAGGCATGGAACCCTTTTATAATGTGTGGGAATACAAAGGGACTGGGTGGGATTGGGTATGACCAAATGAGGCATGGGCTGAGCTACAGGTGTGGCTTATGAGACAGAAATTTGCTGCGCTCACCTCTCTCAGTCTTCTGAAAATTGGGAGGTACATTTTGGCCTTGGACCCTTGTTCAAGAACATTTATGAGCTCCTTGTTTTCCAATATCTCAACATTGAGCACCCCCCTTATGTCTCTCTAAAAAGCCATGAAATTCAATAACTTACCCTCATCTAATAGAAAGTAGAAAGCTGCTGTTAAGGTGTTAGGACCCCTGTGAAGCTGCACAAGTTGCACCAATGATATGTACGCCTTTGCCCAGGATGTTTATAGATATTTTCACCCAAAATAATTATATTCCACAATGTCTACAAAATACATTACCATACTCATGTGGCAGGACTATTTTTGTTACAGGGCCCCATGGCTACCTGGTACTCCTTTGGGTGACAGGTTAACTTTGAACACAAGTTTAATATCATTCAATTCAGTGTAATGCCATAGAATCTGGCATAATGTATTAGATTTGTTGCGCCAAAACATTTTGTAAAAGTGGGCAATGAAGACAGGAAACCTCCAGGACTGGTTTTTGGGCAGTTGAATTGAGGAGATGTATGAAAACGGGGCTTCACACCAGTGTTCATATAACCTGCGCTGGCAGAGGGTGCACCTCATTTACAAGGAGGTACAATTTGCAATTTTTTCATACCTTTTATAATACATAGCTTCTAATAAGTTCACTTTCATTCAAGTGAAAGGGGTTGAGGTGCAATACCACACAAGACTTGTAAACAGGGGTGGAGCTGTATTTATGTAGGCAACCATGCCTAGATAAATCTTTTAATTTACATCTTACTTTTTGTACCTTCCTGACATACATCAACAAACAAATGGTAAATGGGACATTTGTGAGATCTCTTGAGATGTATCTGCTGCTGCCAGCTCAGATCACATCCTGCGTTTCTGTGCACCTCTTTATATGCTGCTAAAATTTAGTCATACCAGAGAGCTTCTTCTTTAAGAGGTATCAGTAGCCTCCGTTGTGATAAATGCATTGCCAGTCTGAGGGGATGATATTATATTAGCAGATTAGGTTTTTATTACTGTATTGTATGCTCCCCGTCTCTATCCTCAAAACATTCAGGAGAACCTTAGATTTAATTTAGATCACTGTATTCAAGGAATGACTGGAAATACATAGTGTGACTGCTTGGAGTAAGGTAGGATTAGTTGACATGGGCTCTGTAAATCTAATAATGAAAGGATCTGGCTAAAGACAAGAGCCAAGTGGTGTGTTGGGCACAAAGACCTCCAAGCTTCAAACCAGGACAAGAATGGAAACAAAAAAGAAAACTGGTAAGCAGGAGCATAAAAAGAGATAACATATTGGGGTCCACTGGGGCTTTAAGATTGTATTTCAAAAACTTTTTAACATCCATTCTCAAATAATAATCACCAAGAAACCCCTTGGTTTCAACTTCTCAATATAAATAGGGGTAAAGTATAGTGTGGAGACAGGTGGAGACAGACACTCCCAAATCTGGACAATCTTACCCATATACTTGGAAATAAGCAGGATGGGGGCCAAGTACTCCCATATGAGAACCTTCTACTGACATCATGGGAGGGGTAAGGAGCTAACTCACCCTACACTCACCCTCAAAACCCACATAACTCCTGCCCTTACAAGGGTGGTCTCCTACAAAACCTTATTAAACACCTCCCTAAAACAATGCTGCATAACGTTTAATAGTAGGATAAATGAGATGGTCAGTATCTCATCTGAAGAGTACCAGTTCTTCTGGGGGAAAAGGAAAGCTCAACTTCTGAACACGCCGATCAGCATGTGTGGTACACCACTGTGAGCAACAGCTAGGTTGAGCTTTCCTGTTCTCCCCCTCCCAGAATATTTGGTACCCTTCAGATAATATATTGACTCATTATCCCCTGAGAAGTCGTATACTACTAGAAGCACAAAATGCTTCTGGAGTTGTGAGGCATTGTTTTAGGGAGGTGTTTAATAGACTTTTGCTGGAGACTGCCCTAGTTAGGGCGGGAGTTATGTGGCTTTGGAGGATGAGTGTAGGGTGAGTTAGCTCCTCACCTCTCTCATGACATCAGTAGAAGGTTCTCATATGGTAAGACTCGGCCCTCATTCTGCTTATTTCCAATTACCCAGGTAAGATTGTCCCGATTTGAGAGATTCTCTCTCCTCTCTATACCCCTATTTAGACTGAGCAATTGAAACCAAGGGGGTATTTGATGATTATTATTTGAGAATGGATGTTTGAGATTCTTCCCAGATACAAAGTCTTGATCTATGTTTTGGTCCTGTTGTGTATTATATGTATATTCACTAGTTTGTAATAACTTTTAATAAATATGGTTTAAAACCTATGTTTTATGAATTGTTCACACATTTGCTGCATTGTGTGTACATAGGAATTTTTTGTTAACTGTCACTGTCCATGTGACTGTGGGTTAAGTGAAATTCGAGAGCTTGCTCTGTATTAGTGGAGAAATCCCTTTAAAGACTGACTGGTTCAGGATCACACTGAGATTTCATAGCAGAGGTAATTATAAAGCACCCACTCTGAGCTGAGAATCCTATTCTAACCTGTCCTGCAATGCTACCATTTGATTAGTTGATATTTTCCTTTTCTTCGCCCCAGTTTTCCCCATTATACTTAGTAAAAAGCCCTATAACTAGGTAAAGGGCAGAGGAGACTCCACTTCTATCCTTTGCTCTAAGAACAGGAGCTGCTGGACTTTGTAGCAGTGCTGAGGATACAGCTTCATTACTTGAGGTTCACGTAGAGTCTCGTCTTCTGGCTCTTGTCTTCTATCTACTTGGTCTGTATCCTGCTGGTTATAGACTTGTTTCCAATAATTGTAATCCTCCAGGAATGCATCTTCGCCCAGCAGCCGAACACAATCCCTGCATATAGAAAACAAAGTTCAGTACAATCATTCCTAAAATTTACAATAGTATTATAATGGGGAGGGTTCTAAATATAAGCTCAAATAAAAGCAATGGTGACCAATTAGTAACTCCACCTTATCCCTCCAGTGATAATAGCTTATGGTAGGGGTCCCGGAAGCTTTTCCCAACAACTTATTTTTGCTGGGGGAAATGCAGACACTCCAATATCTATATATTCCAATAATGCATCTAGACATTTTAATCTGAAACAAAGGTTGTTGAAATATATCAGTTTCAACAGTGTTGAGTTGACTCCTTTCACTAACTGGAACATACATCTTTACTTGTTAAGTTCTTATTTCCCTCCTGGGCTCAGTTGTATACCACAGTGGAAACATTTGCATTTTTAGGCAGCCCCGTCCTGGCACTGATAGTGGCAATAAGTTGTTATATGATTTATTTGGTAACACAATGCTATTTTAATGACACCATGTGTCTTGTATGATACATTCTACTCTGGAGTTCATAAAATGTAGTCACCCCGGCTTCTCAACAAATTCACATGTCTAATGCCCCATAAATGAAGAAAGATTTTCTTTGTTCATCTGACTCCTAGAAATATTCATATCATTTGCAGAGTTGTTCTCGCTGGGGAAGCAGGCTTAGCTAGCTCAGGAAGATAAATTTCAGTAGTAAACTATTTCCATACTTGTCCTCAAAGCTGAATATTGTTGTACAAATAGATGCTGGTAATACAGTATTGGCTATTGAAGAAATCTATTGGCTGTCAATAAAAGGAAAGTTGGACCAGGACAAGGGCATTTCAGATGTGACCACTGGTACAGGAAGCACTTTAAGTAGGAGTATTAAATAGTGATCTAAAGAGCCAGATAGACAGAAGAAATGAGCCAACTCCCTGCCTTCCTGGGAGCAGAACTTATCCTATTCCTAAAACGTCAAGAATTATTTAATCCACCTTGGCTGAATTGCTTAGAGGGCTTGTAGCTCCATCTGAAAGGCAGATAATGTGCTAAAGCTATCTTATGCATGGTATCCGATGCCCTGTACTATAATGCAACTAAATTGTGGCTATCCTAGCCACAAAATCCAACAACTGAGTGTGTAATTTTGCAACTAGACTGTAGCTTTCCTGACTGTGCCATCCTGAATCACAACAACCAAAATTGTCCCAATATCAACTGATCCAATTCTATAAGTTGTGATTAGAGATGAACAAAGTATTCAAAAATTTGATTCGGCAACTTCGACGAATTTCACGATATGATTCTATTCGATCCGAATTAAATTGCGGTGAATTGCGTACCAAAAACAGCTATTTATTGGCTGCAGAGAGCCGGGGTTGGCGAGTGGGCGGCAAAATGGCGGAAAACCTTGGATGCAGCGGTCAAACATGCCGTGTGCGCTTGTGAAGGGGTTAAAGGGATATGACATCACAGGGCTGGCTGCTGATTGGCTGCACGCATGGCATTGTGGGTGATCCCGCTTTCCCAGAGTTCCTTGCCCCATGTAGAGCTGCCATTTTGAGTCGATGCGAATCGAATATTTCCTGAAATTTGGATCAAATTCTACTTCTGCAGCTTCAACTCGGTCATCTCTAGTTGTGATATTGCAACATGACTACAGCTCTGCTAAAAAGTGTTACTTCAATCATTGCCTAGCCCTGCCATAAATTATATGGTCATGGAGCTATCACATATTGTCTTATTGCCAAAGCAAATAGAGGTGACTTTTATTTGCTCTTGTAGACCTTGCCCTTTAGTGAGTGAGAAAGTGGACTACAAGGTATAAGTGTTGGCCATACCAAGGTTATAATACTGGTTATTAAAATCATTGACCCTTTATGACATATGGGATGGACAGCTTCTCGGTTCCTTGCCTATGCGATATTATGTGTCTATTATATATCAATGGTTTAACACTTAATTTGTGCATAATATATTTTAATATATTTTGTTTTTCCTACATCCACATCCAGATGATTTATAGCTATCCATAATCTAGATAAGAGATGGTGGATCTAATGAGTAAGGCCCCAGTCTGATAGTCAAAGATGAGATATGTTGGATTTCACCATACAGATCATTAATGCTCTACCCCAGTGGTTCCCAAAATGCAGGTCACAGTTATATTCACCTCTTCTGGGCAATCGTGAGTTCCCAACATCTTCTTCAGGTGTCTCCCAGCCTCTGTCTGATGTTGCTGACGTCATACCTCCCAAGGGTCACCACTGAGGCCTGTGATTGTGCCTCAGTGGTCACATGGGGAGCACTGATGTCATAACACTGGATCATAGTGTCAATGCACTCCACGTGACTGCTGAGGCCCAATCACATGCCTCAGCAGGGATCATGAAGTCACAGGAGGCCTGAAGAAGACGCTGGATGACACTGCGAGGAAGCCCAGGAGAGGTGATGCATGGAGAGTATAAGTGTTTGTTATTTTTTATAACCTCCTCTGAGTCTCCATTTATTATACTTTGGGGACTGAGGAGACCCCAGAGTGCAATAATTCACCAAAACGAACCGGGGGAGGGGGGTTAACTTCATGAATATTCATCAAAAGGAATCTCATGGGGTTTGCCCATCTCTATTAATGAAGTGGCCCGAGACTTCTAGCCACTGTGGAGAATTATACAATGGGGGCTACTATGGAGCATTATACTGTGTGGCCACTGTGGGGTATTATACTGTGTGGGGCTACTGTGGAATATTATACTATGGGGGAGCATATTATACTGTGTGGGGCCACTGTGGAGGGGCTCAGGAGCATTTCATACCATGTGGGGCTGCTCTGTGGCATTATATTGTGAGGGGAATTTGTGAGCATTTTATTCGGTGTTGGACCACTGTGGGGCATTATACTGCAAGCACCGCATTTGCACTTCACTTTTTTTCTTTATCTAGGCCCAGATGGCTATGAAGACTTGTTCACAACAAGTCTGTTCATACAAGCATCATTCCCATGCCTCATCAGAGCCCCCCCCCCAGTAATCATGCTATACCTTCCCTGCACAGAATCTCTCCTTGACTACAGGCTGAGCAAGTGTTATTGGAAAGGAGATCAAAGAAGTTTAATCAGCCAATACTGTATGTAAAGAAACATTGCTCTGATTTATTACTGCAAATATACTATGGTATATCTGATCTTATACACATTGGGACAGAACTGTGAAAGTGTCTAAAAAAAGAACCAACAGCGTAACCGTCACAGCAAAATAGTCGGAGCACTGTCTGGTAATGAGCTGTGCACCGGTGTGTCCATCACATGACCATGGATTATATATTACATGACCATGGACTGTTTTTTAAACACTGGAAGAAAACAATGAATCGCAGCAAGCAATCTAAAAAATTTATGATACTGTACAACATTTATTGGATGAACGTGGACAACCCCTTTAACCCTTTCCCAACACCCGCTGTAATAGTATGCTGGATGTTGGGTATTTATATATGGCAGGCGCTCTGGAGCTGATCGGCCATCATTGCCGCTGGGTCTCCACTGTATTATTCAGCAGAGACCCAGTGACATGCCCACAATCAGTGCCCACACTGATCAAGGGCTTTAACCCCCCCAATGCATTGGTCAAAGCGGAACTGAAGCTGAGTTGCCATACCTGACAAAGACATGGCTTAAGGGCAAGAATGGTGCTGCCTCTGGAAAATGCAGACCCTTTTTCTAATTTTTTACAACCCCATTATTAGTTTAAAAGCATTATCACAGAATATAACAGATCACATATTAACAGAAATTTATGACAAAAAAAGAAATAGAGGGGGTAAGGAAAGATATACTTCAAAGAAACAAGACAGAAGATGAAAGATGTAGACACATACATACCAAGAGACAGAAGAATATAGAGTAAATAGTTAAAGAGAAAATGCCCAGTGAATAGAAAATAACTAGAAGCACAAACCTGCGCTCATAATGAGAACCCAAATGTGACAAGAAGAGGAAACACGTTGTGTGAAAACACCAGACGGTGCACTCGCTGGTCTAGCTGAGCCATCCAGGGTAACATACGGGATGGTTAACAATGGCAGATTTATGCTGACTCATAACACCAGTCACTAATCTCCTGAGAAACATTGGGCTAGGAAATGTGAAATTGCAATCTTCATTTTCAAAAATTTTACAACATATCAGTGAAATTACAATAACATTACTATACCATAAAATTACATTAAATTATTAACTAAGGTACTTTACCCTAATTTCCCAGTCTCCCTGTCTCTACTGCAATTACATGTTTTTTAACCCTTACGTGACGTAGAAATTTTTCATTTTTGTGTTTTTGTTTTTTACTCCCTGCATTCCAAAAGCCATAACTTTCTCAATTTTCCGTTTACGTAATGATATGAGGGTTTGATTTTTGCGTGACAAGTTGTACTTCAAAATGATATCATTTATTCATAAATTTATTCTTATGGGTTTTGTTTTTACAGCTTCCACTCTGCGGCAAAAAAGATATATTACCAAATTTATATAGTTTTTTCATGTTTTATATGAAACTTTACAAATTCAAAATTTCGAAGTAAAAAAAATCTTTAAATCACCATATTGACACCTGTAACTTTTTTATATTTCAGTATACGGAGCTATATAAGGTATCTTTGTTTGTGGGACAATATGTAGTTTTTATTGATACCATGTTGGGAAATGTATGATGTTTTAATCACTTTTTATAAAATTTTTTAGGGAGGTAAATCATGGAAAAAATGCCAAATCAGCCATTTTAATATTTTTTAATGTTTTTATATTTTAATAGTTTGGGCATTTTCAGACTTAGGGATACCTAATGTGTTTTTGTTTACGTTTATTTGTTTACATTTATATGTGATCTAGGGAAAGGGGGTGTGATTTTAATTTTTATTTTTTTATATTTTTAAAAACTTTTTTTTTTCCTTTTTTTTAGCCCCCCCCCCCCCAGGAGGCTTAAACATATGATCTTCAGATAACCTGTGCCATAGACTATTGTATTGCAGTCTATGGCAAATTCCCTATGTAACTATTAAAGTCTACTGCAAGAAGGCTTGCGTAGTTACAATATTATGGCAGGGCTGGGAGTCTTTAGAAGGCTCCTGGCTGCCATGGTAATGGGACGGCTCCCACGATCATGCCATGGGGGGGGGGAGTGCCCTGTTACCAAACATGATAGAGTAAGTGAAAGTAACCACTCAGAAGCCATGTTCTCCGCTGAAAAGGCACAGACTTCCTGGTGCGCATAGGGGTTGGCACACAATTATGTACTCAATTTGTGTATGTTCCTCAATCTTCAACTGTACTGTACAGGTGTTAAAAGAGGTTCGTGGCTTTTTACAATCCCTTACAACTTAAAATAAAGTGATCACAGAGTGTCCCACAGCTGGAACATGGTAGTAAAGTTAATTTCTTCTGCACAAACTTTGGAATATCTTTGTAAACCTAGCAAAGAAACATGCCTCTTTTTCTACTTATCCTCCCCCATGGATTTCTAAACTGACATTCACACTGAAATATCTGCTGAATTCATTTAGGGCTTTCAAGATTGGCTGTTAGTTCACTGAAGTATCAAATTACATGGCCATAGAATGGAGAGGGGAGACATACATGAATACTCTTCAGTATGTCTAATACAATGTCCTATATGATGGTGCTGCTGCTTCTGGGTAAAAGAGAGTACTAAAAGTCATCTGAAAGATCAGGTATGTTTTAGGAACCACAAAGGCACTTATTTGCAATATAAAATGTGGAACACTGGCCAGATTACAAACAATGGGGGAGATTTATGAAGACTGGCTGTATGCCAGCTCATAGTTGGCATAGATTTCCAGCATCATTCACACCAGTTTTCTGGAGTAAATGATAATAAATCTGCGTGGACCTAAGGCCCTCGCTCTAGCAAGACCTCACTATGTCCTGTTTTCGCAAAAGTGGAGTGGGCAACGCAAAATCTCCAGTTACGACATTTGATGTCACAACTGGTATTTAAAAAGTCGCAAAACTCAAAGAAAACTAGTGCAAAATAATATTAACTATGCCCCAATATCTCCTCCATACAACTTTACTTTCGACACTTAGGAAGAGAAGAAATGTTTCAGGGAACTGTAGGAGTGTAGCCTCGCAGTACTGTAAGTTCCCAAGGCACAAAACACATAGGGTACAAGCGGACACAAGAAAGCATTACTGCCCACTGTACAACACACTGTGCCTCATACACATCTTTAAACCGAAGTATTTGCTTAAATCATCCAGAGGGATCAAGCATCAAAACTGGAAAGGAGGAGGAGGACAAGAAGAAGAAGTCATCTATTAAAGCTCCTAGTTTAAGTGGTCACCTAGCAACAAGTCTGGCCGCTGAAGCTGACCATGCTGAAACATATTGCTGATACCACCAACAGCAGTTTCCATTATAAAATGGCTGCCAGGAAATAGGGGACTCTTAACAAAATTAGTGACATGAAAAATTAACCATATTGCTGGTAAAAAAAGGAAAGTAGGAATCTGGTTGCTATGTGTAATCACACAGTTTTTCCCTTGTACTAGTTTTGAAAAATCTCTCTCAATATCTCTTAGCTGGAGGTTTTCTTTAACCTTTCTTGCAGATAAGTACAAGTTACCTCTGTCAGCATAAGAATGATAACTCGTGATAAGCAGGCAGCAGTGTGCTACTCTGTAGACTATAATTCTCAAATATTCCCCCAGAGAGTTTACCCAAGGGATCCATCATCCAATTCTACTTACTGTCCTTGCACACTATGAGCTCATGAGGAAAAAAATCCTTTAATGACTATTTCCAGTGTGCCATCATACTATACTCCTCATCCTATAAGCGCTACCCAAATATTCTATTTCTACAGATAACCTTCAGTTCTTTATATGTCCATTTGTTTTAGCCATGATCATTACTGATGTTCTTATTTTCCTGCTTATTTTATAATCTTTCAGACCCATCAATACAACCATATTAACATCTTGACGTGAGTCATATACACGTATTCTGTCAGACCCGCTTAAATCAACAATGATGTTCTTATAGAGAATTACACTGCTGTTTATACAATGAAACACAATAGGAACCTCTTATAAATGCTCTTTAGATTCTTACAATGAAGGAGCCATCTTGCAAATACTAGATCAACTGTTACGACAAAGTATTTTGCATAAATTACCATTAATTTTGTGGGTAGGCTACATGCAAAAAAGAGAGAAATGCAGTTTTAGAATGAATATGTTGAATTAATTAGAGATTCTTTACTGAAGCCTCTTTAGCAGAGGTCAATTTCATTTGTAAGTTTCAACATTTGTGACCAGCATAATTCTGCATGGACTTCTTAGATTCCTTACAATATCCTTATAGGGATCGGAGTACCATTTTACGATAAAGAGCTACAAGTCTCTTGTATAGACAAAGAGTTAAATTCTAACATTATGGCTTCTTTCAGCCATAGTAGGGGTAAGGGTGCACATGAGACTGAAGCAAGCAAGTACACCTGGCTGCACTATGCATTATTGGGGAGGAGAACATATTTGAGATTTCAATGGTGATTCTGCTAATGTTGGACCCTCTCTGGCATATCAATAATGCCTCAAAGGATGTTATTACAGTGGGGACTACATGACAATTGAGACCAACAGCTCTGCCCAGATGACTATTCTAAGGTGACTATTATAATAAAAGAAAACTTTCTGCAGTATTTAATATCAAGCTACACAACTATCTTAAATAATTGCTTGTAGAACTATTAAAGAGCCTCCTAATGTGGTGGTCCAATTTGTAGGCCAAATCCAGCTAAAAATTTATGTCTAAACATGGGATATGGAACTTTAGGTGAAAAACACAAAAGTTCTTCTCTCTATAAAGATATATTAAGAAATAAATCGTGGCATTTAGGCTATGTTGGGCCCTGGCCTTAAGAGGGTTTTCACAAGAATATAGCCATATTTAAATGTGTGGATAATTAAAAGATAAACATAT
Source organism: Leptodactylus fallax (assembly GCA_947044405.1). Lineage (NCBI taxonomy): Eukaryota > Metazoa > Chordata > Amphibia > Anura > Leptodactylidae > Leptodactylus > Leptodactylus fallax. The sequence continues at coordinate 2,956,222 of CAMRHE010000021.1, forward strand.
TTGCAGAATCTAAATAATTAAAAACTTTGCAGAGTCTTAAAGATTTTTTCTAACCATCATTGAAGTGACCACGACCATGAATGGAGGGACTTTCTATGGTCTGGTACTTGCCAGTAACCCAGCCATGCTTATTATTGACAGGTTATTAGGCTGGGACACTACATGCAATAGAAGGAAATCATGGCTGAGTTTCTGACAAAATCCAGACCATAGAAAGTTCCTGCATTAATAGTTGTATACACTGACAATGAATCAAGACAAAAGACTGTCACCACTAAGATGGTCTTTAAAACATTACATTTTTAATTTTTTATATTTGTAAAAATGTTTAACTTTTAATTTTCAACAAGTCTAAATATGGTTATGTTCATGGGAAAACCCCTTTAAGAATAATTCAGATTTATATAACTGTCCAAAGCACATCTAATGGCTCACTCAAGGGCCACATCTAGCCAGCAAGGCCCTACTTGCCATTCAAAAAACATTACCTATCACCTACTTACTATCTGAAAAACCAAACTGGGAGAACATGATATATACTTTCTAAAAGCTCCAAAGCATGAGGGGCATAATAATTCTATACAGTCAAGGGCCATATTTTTATAGAACATGATTATCTGAAGATGAAAGCTAGGGGCTAAAGTGTTATGGAGTATAACTTCTCAAGACGCAAGCAGCCATAAAAAAATATTACTCCCACTGCATTAAACAATGATATACAGATCTATGCATCAAGATTGAAAATTATATATGACTTGATTCTGAATTATTATCCCTTATTTCTAGCAGGGAATCCATTTTAGCTAAGTCTGATCCTGCCTGATAATAGAATCATATATTACATAGGATGGAGAGGGAACAAGCCAGTTACAATAGATAATGTCCTTAAAGTTATTTCATCTTTTGTCATTGCCTGACTAATTTTTCAATACAGTATAAGGGACAGCCAAGTTAATAGAAGGGAGATCTACATATGCAGCCACTCTCTTCTCTGGTTATTAGATGGAGATCACAAATAGCATCTTTTGCTTTGAGTACATTGATTTAAATTGGAACTATGTGAAACATAAAGGCAGTTTGTCAGCAGGAAAATCGATATCAAACTAATGACAGTACCTTTTAGCATTGCTTTTACCTTTTCCAAAGATACCTTTCTTATTCTGCACTGCATCTACATTTTCATGAAAATCTGTGTTTTATTCTTATGCAAATTAGCTGAAAAGCACTTTAGGGGATTTTCTTTACTGTCAGAACCAGCTCCACTCCCCATTGCCTGAGTCACATCTCACAACTTGTCACATTTTCTGCTCTTCTGGGTGCAGTCTGACATCATCAGCCTTGCACGGTACAGTCAGTACTGTGCTTGTCATGACTGATCCAGACTGTGTGTGCAGGGGGGAGATGTCACTCAAGGAATGAGCTGGGCAACAATTAGGACTTGTTATCTAGCATGGAGAGCAACGCCAGGGGAAGAGAAGAAATGCCCCTAAGCTAATTTGCATAAGAATAAAATACAGATCTTCATGAAAATGAAGAGCTGCAAGGCACAATAAGAATGGCATGTTTGGAAATTGTAGAAAAAGCCCTACAAGGTACTGTCATCAGTTTAACACCGATTTTCCTGCTGACAGACTCCCTTTAAAAGAAATCTGTCACTTTGAGAATGCAGTCGAATCTGCAGGCAGCACAGTATATAGCAAGAGGAGCTGAGCAGATAGCTATATAGTTTTCTTAGAAAGGTTCCAAAAGTTATAATTTTTCATTTATGGGTGTTTTCCCACTAAAAGAAATATGCTTTAAAACATACAGTCAAAAAGAGTAATTGATTTGTTCAATAAATTTTTACTTGCAGCATAATAAATAGCTTTTTTTTAAAATCATTATATACTTCTATGTGTTGCCCTTGGTGTTGCTGGTAGTATGTGCGGGCTGTGGACAGAAGTCTCCTTCCTTTCTGACAGCTAGTAATACAGTCCATTTGTATGGCTCCTGCAGAAGAAGTCTTCTCAGCCGCCAAGCCAATGCGGAGTCTCTGCTCCTTCACTGACAAGCAGGGAAAAAAGCTATGTCTATCCTTTGTACTGTACAGAGGATCACTATGCAGACACCTGGCTCTTAGAATGACTAGAAACTATAATGGTAGACATTTTCTATGTTTTACAGTCTGCTGAGTAAAATGCCAGACCCAAATATTGCTCAACTACAGCTGATCCAAAGGGTGGAATCATTATATCGTCTGCACAATAAAAGCTTGGGGGATGTGTAAAATCACAAAAGATTTGCCCTTTTAAAATCAGCATGTGTGCAGGATCAGAAAATGAAAGAAGCTGCTGACATACATTTTGCTTTATTATGCCAGCTCTTACAAAGCAATCAATGACGGCCTCCTTAGGCTTCTCCATCTTCTAATTAGCAGAAATCAAGGCTTTATATAAAACTATTATCTGTTTATTTTATTCAGGATTTCTCTTCTATTGATGGAACATGCTAAGAAAAACCATTGCAAGTCTCATGTTGTGCACAACTGATACAGTTGTAATGTTTATAATATAATAAAACTTACATGTATACACAGTTGTTCTTCCTACTAAAATTATGGACAGAAACTGCAATCATGGTCAGCCATTTGTGGGCTGTAGAGAACCATCATCAGTCACATGGTCATCTAGTATCATTTATACAAAAACACAGCTCTGCTCTCTTCTCTGATCCCTCTTTTCTCTGTCTGTCAGTCATGTGTATATCATGTGTAGATGTACAAGGCATATGGACAGAAGTGCAGGTCACACAACCAAATCACGCCATGCACTATTCTGTCTGTAATGTGGTGGACATGGACTTGAAAACCATTGGAAACAATTGTTGTTTGCTCGCATGTCTATCTCCTACACAGACATATGGCCTTTTTATTATTATTATTATTATTATTATTATTGTTTATTTATATAGCACCATTAATTCCATGGTGCTTTACATTTGAGGGTTTACAAACGGTACACAAAATATATAAGACAAGTAATATACTAACAGTGACCAACTGGCCTTAACACATATGAAAAGTTGATGTTTTTTTTTTTTGTAGATGTAACTTGAATGATTTTTTCATATGTCCATGTACCTTTAGCATCACAGTCCAGTCAAAGTGAAAGCATGACTGACATATTATAGTTTCAAAGGTATTTATTGAATGGAATCAAAAACATACTTAAGAAGCAAGTATAAGAACATCAATAAAATAATCCTAAAGGCAAAAGAAATGAAATACAAAAGAATGAAGATAGATCTAGTCGAAAGTCCTGCAAAAGGAAAAGGATAAAAAGGTTAAAAAAAACCCCCAGTAACAACCACAATAAGGAGGGGAGGGCAACTGGACTGCACTATAGAGCATATAGTACAGGGCATGGAGGGAGGGGGAGTGAGATCCTGCCTAGGGGAAGGGGTATGGACACAATACTTAATCCTAGCAAAAAACTACAGATGAAGACAGTATAAAAAGCCTGGAATGTTGGACCTATTAATTCAGGGAGCCCAAACATGTCAAATAGTGCATGGAAGCATTAATCTTTTTCATGGAACAGGATCATGTCAACTCATCGTAAGTCATCAGTCAATTAAAGACATGGTTGTTTCTAGTTAAAAGTGATATGGATTCATGTAGCCATTAGCATATATTGAAGTAATTTATATTGGGCATATCTGAGAGCAGTAAGCTTAAAAGCGAGAAGAAAGACTGGGGAAGACATAGGAAATGACTGTCCTAAAAGTAGTTGAGCCATTCTATGAATATAAGCTCAGAAGCAACAGACCAGAGGGCAAGTCCACCAAATATGAAGAGTATTGCCTAAGGCATCACAACTTTGGAAACAAAGGGGTGAGAATGAAAGGTAGAAACTATGTAGTCATTAAGGGACCAAATAGGTGTTGTGAAGATTTTTTAAAGAGGGCCCCATAAGGGTGACTTGACAAATGCCTTTACTAACGAACATATTTTAAATTAAATATTATAAATAAATAATTAATTATAAATAAATAATTATTATAATAAATTATTAAATAAATATTATAAATTAAAAATTAAACTCCCCAAATTTGGTAAAATGTAAAGAACATGTGTTCCTGTATTCTTATATACCATGAGACTTTCATTATTGCTAATGCAATACATTGAGTACATTGAGCTCGAGTCAGGGTCGTCTCCAGGTCCCGTTCCCAGGCCATCATACTGTCCAATTTGATCTCAGGGGGTGGAGCATTCAGCATACTATAAATGAAGGAAAGAGAACCTCCATCCCTCCTCCAATGACAGTGTTACTCCTGTCCATGGGTTGTGTTCTGTATTGCAGCTTAATCCCATTCAAGTAAATAGGGCTGGAATTTTATTTTCCCTTCAGAGCTTGCTTCTGGAATTAAACATTCTTTTTTTTTTTCTAATCTTAGACAACCCCTTTAACGTTATTAATTGCCCACAAGGGAAACATGCTGAGAAAATGTCCTAACACTATGCTGAAGCCCCGGTTTATATAAGCTCACATATTTTTTAACTTATCTCCACTAAATATAATGTGACATTAATGAATAGAAGCCTTTACAGACCTATTAACTAGTCCATAGGTTCATTACTGCTCAGTCTAGTGATTCACATAACCATACATCCTGTTTCTGCAACTGAACTGATTCAGCACTGTGGAGAGTCTCATTAAATGAAGGCTTTAGAATTTTGTGTATTTCAGCACCTTGGACAGAGCTTCATATTGTTTTCCATTCTTCAGCACCACAGACAGCTCCAAAGTGCAGAAACGCTTTATTACAGTGGGAAAGCCATTATAATTTTGTATATTTCAACAGCCTGGACGGCGTTCCATGATTGGTAACATATTTCAGTCTATCCTCCGATGGTTTTCAGTACAAAAGTGCAGCATTTTTTTCCCTAATACATAAAGAGAACCTATCAGGGTGATTTTGGACAGTACATCACTCACAGATGTTTATGGACCATGAGTTTAGTGTCTCAAATAGCCTGACTGTAAAGCTGTCCATGCCCATTTTGAAAAACAAAACAAAACATTATACTTAACTAATGACTGGTCCGATGATCCAATATGGGCATGGACAGCTGTACAACTGGGCTGTTTGGGATCACTAAACAGGTTCCCTTTAAGCAGCATGAACAGAGTTCATGTTTACAGCTGCCTTTCAGATTACTGCAATTCCCTCTGTGATTCAGGATCTTGTACAGATAAACATTTATTAACTTTTCCTAATCCTCTCAGTGATATTCAATCCGCTTTGTGAAAGTTGTATTTTTTCATTTCCTGTGTTTAATTTAAACAATATGTTTTTTCTTCTTCTCTTATACAGAATGACTGAGACATAATTGGTCAGACAGGAAGCAGCCGTGTCTTGTATTACACTGAATTTAGAAAGTGTATATTTAGGAACCTTAACCGTCAGGCTCTACAGCATGAAACCAAGCTCGAGAGGTCATAGAATCACTCACAATGTAACAAAGGTTGCAGACACGGATAATATTCTGATTTACAGCGCAGTATTGTATAGATTTGTCTTCTACTCAGAATATGAAGTAACATAAAGAAGGCATTTCACACTGTTAAACTCCTCTGAGAGATTGATCTGTGTCACGGCAGGCTATGTTTATGCACAGTAAGGAGAGGACAGTGAAATACGTGGAATTCTCTTTAATGTTAAATGTTGACCTAGTAGTTTAAGTTAAAATCAAGTGAACCTGAGTAAAAGGGACATGTCCCAGCATTTATATCAGAGGTAGACAACATTGAAGAAGCAGAGATCTACTGTAATAAAGACATTGATGGCTTATTGTTAGGGTACATCAATTTGAAATTGATAGATGTCCATCTCTCTTACTGCTGTAAGGTTCACTCATCTAGGAAATGCGGTGTCATTTTATTTGCTGTCAGTTCCACTAGATATTCACCTGGTTGGTCTATTGTAGTCATTGGCTGACCATACACCTCCAGAAAAAGCCATCCATTAGAAATGACACACTTCTAGACTCATAGATATGTGGCAGTCATAGGGGTTAGTACCACTACTGATCAAACATTGACATATGTAAGCAATATGTTATCAATGTCTTTACTGATAGAACCCTTTTAAGAACCTTCTGTATTATTACAGGAAATCTTTACCACACCAAAGTTGGTGCCACTGCCACTTAATTCTAGCAAAAAGCAGGGGTCACAGCTGTTGAACTCCCACCAACTGGACACTGTTGGCCTTGTAGTCTTTAATAAGAAATTAATAAGAGTTATGCTCCTCATTACTACATCATCTTGATCCAAGAAGCACTCATTATTACTACAGCTATTTTATTAGCTATAGAGCTACCATGTACTGTAATGACCTATGCTCCCATCATCAGACATGGTGTTATAAGCTTACCATCAAATATACTCAGCCTCTAAAGGATGTACTACTGACATCCCCATGCAAGACAGGTTTTCGGATGAGGAGCTGTAAATTGGATTGGCTTAGTAAAGCCTGACAAAACTGCAGTATCAAACCTGTTGATTCACAGTTAGACTACTCTCTGGACCTTTATTCAACCATTCTGTCACAGGAAGAAAGCCCGGATGTCTCCATAGTAACCTCCAGCACTTTCTCATCCACTTTCTATAATTGTTCTTTAAGATAAAGGCATGATGCACATGACAGCAAAGCTGGAATGCTGCTCTGTCTGCACTGCTATTCTGCTAGGATTAGCAGTAAATTGTGATCACATTTCATCTGATCAAATATGTTCTTATTCGGGTCCTAAAGTCTGATTCTTAATTAATCCATATTAGGTCAGCCAATCATTAAAGTTCTTAAACGAAGCTTTTGGCTTTCCTGATATGTCAGTTTTAATAACAAACTGAGTTTCGGAACATATTGTGCAGTTCTTCAGTTTCTCATGTTGGCTATGGGGGTCAGGGCTCAGAGAGGGTGGGTTAATCTTGAAAGACTGGTTTGGGTGCTTGAGATGGTGTGCCGCTATTATCATTGCAGACACACTTCTAGAGTGTGTCAGCACAATGTTAGGAGCTGATTGATAGGGAAATAATAATTTTCTATCAGAAAACACGTAGGGTCAAAAGTGAGGGTATTTAGAATGCAGCAGTGCAGTTGTTAGGGTGCTCCTAGCCTGTTTATAATGCGTGGAGATTACTGCATAGGTATTGCATGTATAATAGCCCCTATCTAATATCTAGTACTCTGGACAGGGGAACTAGTTCCTGAATTATGGACAGCCCATCCATCAGTATTTAAGTTGTTTCACATACACATTTAGCATAGTGGTGTATATTTATTATGATATATTTTTATTGGCTATTTTTAATAAAGGTTCTGTTTTAATAACCTTAGTATAACTCAGTGAATTATAGGCTTACTTTCTTAGGTGAATATATCTGCGCACAGTGGAAGAGTAGCAAAAAGGTTGATCAGTTGCAATTCTCCACAGCCAACACGCCACTGTGCCTGGCTTATCTCCTCCTCAGCTGCCACCCAGACACTGACCCCCACAGGACTCCATGTTTTATAATAACACCAGAATCATGGTTCTACAGAGCCCAACATTTAGGCATATGAAGTGAAGTGCATTAGGCTGTGTCCACTATGTGTTAATTGCCAGGATGTGCCTGTACTTTCGTATTGAAAGCAATAGCAAGTACAGATGCTGCATGACAACTAGTGGGTCCATGTGGTTACCAATAATTGTTGGACAGCGCCTGTACTTGCTATTACTTTAAATGGAAAAGTATACTGGCAATTAACGCACAGTGCATGTAGCTGGGATTCACCCACCCTAAAGGTGCTCTGCACCAATGACATATGACTAAGGCTGGGTTTACACAGTGCTTTTCTGCTGAAGAACTGCATGCAGTTTTTAATTGCAGTTATGAGTAGCACATTTCTACTGTGCCAATAAACCAGTAGTTGTCAATTTAATGTTTGTTACCATATAGGTGAAATCCAGAGTAACATGTGCAAGGCATTACTGCTATTATAAACTGCATTCAGTTCTTCAGTAAGGCCCTATACACATTACCTTAGCTGTCCATATATTGTGCACCATTTCTATGGCCCCATACATATGTCGGTAGTTTTTACTGTTCAGCGTCTGGGCCGTAAAAACTATCTGCAAATTGTGGAGCAGGTTCTATTCATGTCCGTATTTGCAGAACAGACTCACAGATACAAGTATAGGGGGTCATACAAGTCTTTTTGCGGATCTGTCATTGCAGATAATATACTGATGCAGAGCGGACATGTTTTTGCAAACTGCAGATCAGTATTTGCAGAAAGTATAAATCACTACAGTTGTGTGTATGTAGCCTAATAAGGCACTTTTTTGCTGAAGAACTGCTTGGTTTTTAATTGCAGTAATGAGCAGCACATGTTACTAAGCATCTCACCTGTATGGTAGAAGTCAGTACACCAGAGGTTTTCAATGTAATGGTCATTAACATGCAGATGAGATGTATCATAATATGTGCTAATCATTACTAAATTAAAAAAAACATGCGCAATTCTTCAGCAAAACGGCACAGTGTAAATCCAGCCTTAAAAAGTGCTGGTAAACTCAACCTGACACTGATCAAAAATGCAAGACACAATGTAGGTTAAAAAAAATCCAAGCGTTAACTCAAGTAAGAACTGCATGTATAATAGCACTCTAAGGCCAGTTGCAGACGACCGTGCTGCAACCTGCCTGCTGTGAATTAAAAGCACGGGCGGCACACGGGGGATACGAGGATGTCCCCCGTGTACCGCCTGTGCATGGGCCGTGCTTCCGCGGCTCCTTTCATTAAATCAATAGGAGCCACGGAAGCAAGTGCCACAAAATAGGACAGGAATAGGACCCGTCTACAGTACTACTTCCCCTTCCCTCCCAGGATACATCCACTTTGTAATAAACTAACTCAAAGTAAGGACAGTCAGTCCCCCTCTGAGTGACATAACTGGTCTCTGCTGTAGCCAGACGTAAGCGTACAGCAGAGAACAGAGAGAGACAGAAGTAATTCGATCCAGAAGGGTCACAGGACTGGAACATCACTGCAGGGAATGGAGCAACCAAGAAAATTATAGAAAATGTAAAAGAATCATACTCTTGGGCATATTAAACTCTGGTCCTAGAAAATGTCTTTGTCATTATGCAAATGAACTGTTTGGAGCAACAAGGGTTCTCCAATTGCTGCAAAGAGGTAAAACTCCTATTAATCGGTGCAGTCCTCTTCCCTTCCCTCCTTCCTTTCTCTGATTGACAGGCCCAGGCAATGTATACCTATCTCTATAATATGTATACCTATATCTCTCCTGCTCATATTCTTGGTACATGACCAATAATGCTGTAATGTTTTCCTGTTCTGTAGTCATGTGCTGAAAATATGATCGGAGAGTGCAACAGAACTTAGGGCCAGGAGAGATTAGGCATATACTGCCTGGCCCTATCAATAATAGTTAAAAGGGAGAATGGAGGGTGGCCTACCTTTTTGGAGCAACAAAAACGCTCGTGTTGCTCTACAGAGCTCATTTACATATATGTCAGCAGGGGGAAAACACTGTTAGATTCAGGTGACCCTAATTTATCCATCTGTGGGGCTGAGTTGATATGTGATGACCTTTAACACATTTCTGTGTTTTTTGCATTCTGTTTATTTTTTCATATTCCTTTTTAGGTTTATCGTCACTTTAATAAAACTGCTAATGCATGAAAGACAACAATGAAAAAACACAAGACTTCCATACTTCTCTATAACATTCCATAATTATTTGCTGCTCCGAAAATATACCGCACACTGGGAAGACAGCTGCTTGTTTCCAGGCACAGAGAGCAATGCTTCATGCTGCTATCTTGTCACATCTCCTTACACCTGTGCACTCTGTCAGCTCATTTCAAAATTCACAAGAGTCAGGTCTTACAAAAAGAAAGTTTGTTGTCTTTTATTGAGAAGCAGAACACTTACCAAACTTTCAGCAGTTTGTAATTCTTATATCACTGGGGTCATAAAAAAAAAAGTCCTTTGTAGTGGATTTTTTTTATAACAAAAAAAGGGGCAAAGTGCACATAGCTAAGTGCACGTATCTAAACTAACACTTTTGCTCATTTAACATGTAGGTGCACCTACATCATAACTAGACACCACAGTAAAGCTAAGGTCCCACGTAGCGTCCCACAGCAAAAAAGCTCTGCTGGAAAATCCGCAGCGGCAACGCATCACAATTTTTCCTGCAGTGATTTTTACAGAAAGTCCGTAGAGGTTTCCTCTGCGGACTTTCTGCTTCAATTATACCTATAGGGAAACCACCGGCGTTTCCGTAGGTATAATTGACATGCTGTGATTTCCAAAACCTGCAACAGTTTTGGAAATCGCAGTGTATCCGCAGCACGTATTTTTACGCTATGTGTGGATGGGATTCGCTAGAATCCCACCCACTATACAGTGACTGTAAAAATGTGGGGCCATGGCCTAAGGCTAAATTCACATGACCAAATTTAATCTGTCAAACTTGGTCCATGTGTTCGGTCCTTGGTCCATGATGTTAGGAGTTTCTGTCTCCTAGTAGACATACTGTCCTGTACCAATTATAGTACAGGACAATATGTTGCTGTGAGGCAGGGACTCCTAACATCATAGATAACTATTAGGCTAAAGCCCCACATTGTGAAAGGCAGCTAAAAAATGCAGTAGAAACGCTTTTGAGCGTTTCCGCAGGTAAAATTGACATTCCGCAGTGTTTTTGTTTCCGCAATGTGTTAATAGGATTAGCCAGAATCTCATTCACTTTGCAACACTGTAAACCACAGCATTTTTTTCTGCTGCATTTCCGCAGCTGGAAAAACGCTGCGTTTCTGCAATGTGGGACCTTAGCCTAATGCTAGGCATCCCTCTCCCAGCATAAAGTTCAGGCCAGTAAATCCAGCAAACACATAGATTGAGTTTCACGGTTGTGTGAATTTAGCCTAAAACTAGTCTAATAAAAAGGCACAGCTGTGGAAAATATGGCCAAGAAGGGACAGATGATAAATAACCCCCATTGTGAAAAAAACGGTGTGGAAATTCTGCATTTTCAAAAATGCAAGCATAATTAAACCTGCAGAAACTCTGCATTTTTCCCATAGTCTTATATGTGGTGTCGAAGGCAAAAATGAAAAATGCAGGGGAAAAGCAGTGAAAAACGCAAGCGTTTGTGTTTTTTTTCCTCATTGTTTTAAGCAGCATTTTGCTACAGTACATGTAGACTTAGCTTTAAACCTTTTATTTATCCATTATAAATCTACATATGTTGTACTGTTATCTCTGCCATAATGGCTGCCACCCAGCATCTGTTATCATGTAGTACAGCGGTCCCTAGCCTTTTTTGTACCATGGACCACTTTCATGTAAGCCAATTTTCCCATGGCCTGGTGGGGGTTGGAGTTTGGGGCAATTGGGCGCCTCATAAGAAAACTGAATAAAGTGCATATTTAATTATTACATTTATACATTTACCTATACTTTATTAGGGTGGCATGGACAGCTCCCTTAATAAAAGCATAGGGAGGGCAGCGGCCCTCACTCAGTTAGGGGTGATATGGAGAGAGCTCTCTTAATAAAGTATAGGTAGGGCAGGGGGGACTACTGTAATAGTAACCCCCCAGCACTCCCACGAGCAGCATAAGAGCATCAGCCGCAACCTAGTAGTCTACAGAGGTCCCCAAAGGCCAGTAGCAAGTGACCCATGACCCAGTACTGGTCTGCGGCCCGGTCTTTGGGGACCTCTCTCTGATGTTGTAGACTAAGGATGTATGCTGATGTTATACACAGCTATTTGCGGCTGAAACTCCGTCCACATGCAGCCGCCAATGATTGCATAGTTACATAGTATAATTGTGCAATCATTGGAGGTCACATACAGGGGTTTTAGCTGCATGTGGCTACTGCTGCATGAGCATACACCTTAAGATATTTCAGAAATAAGACAATATTAAAAGAGGGGAATCAAAGGATTTAGTCAGCCACCAATTGTGCAAGTTCTCTCACTTAAAAAGATGAGGCCGGCCTGTAAAACCCCATAAAAAAAACCTTTGGAGGGAGTTGAAAGTCCGTGTTGCCCAGCAACAGCCCCAAAACATCACTGCTCTAGAGGAGACCTGCATGGAGGAATGGGCCAACATACCAGCAACAGTGTGTGCCAACCTTGTGAAGACTTACAGAAAACGTTTGACCTCTGTCATTGCCAGCAAAGGATATATAACAAAGTATTGAGATGAACTTTTGTTATTGACCAAATACTTATTTTCCACCATAATTTGCAAATAAATTCTTAAAAAATCAGACAATGTGATTTTCTAGATATGTTTTCTCATTTTGTCTCCCATAGTTGAGGTCTACCTATGATGACAATTACAGGTCTCTCTCATTTTTTTAAGTGGGAGAATTGCACAATTGGTGGCTGACTAAATACTTTTTTTCCCCACCGTATGTAATAAATTGGGCTGATTGTCAGGTAGTGGAACAACAGAAGAATAGTCTGTATATTTGCACTCATTTACTTGTGACACTTTTCCTTCAAAGCCTCGGTTTGCTGCTGACTGTGCAGTTCTTTGTATTTCTGCTGATACATCTCCTGTACAAGGGCAGCTAATCTGCTCCTAACACAGGGCCCTGTGGGGTAAATATGTCACTCTTGTCTTTCCTACTCCTTTCTTTGATTCCCTCCTCCCCAACCACATTGATACTTACTGTCTGAGACGCGTAATTTCCTGCTCGCTGCAGACAGATACAATTGTGTCCTCTGAATCCCAAGGAACTGAATCCTCAATTTCAGCTGCTGAAAGATGAAGAGACAGCACTATTCAGATAACAGTCTGAAATGGGGAGAGAGTGAGCAGGAAAGACACAGACAGTCTTGTGAAGGGAATGTGTCAACAGAAAATGACCCAAGGCAAGTTTTATTTTATAGATAATTAATAACATGCAAAATTAAATAAAAATCAACAAAAATAAATAAAAATGTGTTTAACATAAAAACTTGATTTAAGCAATAGGTTATTTTCCCATGACACATTCACTTTAAGAAAATGCAGACATGATGTGGGACCTGGGTTTGAAGTCAGAGATTTACAAAAATATTGCACATGACTGAAATGTACTAGTTTTTCCAACTGCATTTGGTCCTTAGTCCTAGCGTTGGATTGGTGGGGGTATTTTGGCTGAACAAAGTCAAATGATCCTGAGCCTCCATTACCTCCATGTATACAGAAATATACACTTCCACTTTTAATTTCAATGTAGACATTTCATCAATTAAGACTAATAGCTTAACTGGGAATTTACAAGAAGTAGAACTTAGTGTCATGTGATTAGCTCCGGGTCAGCTCAAAATGGGATGTTTTTGTAGGATTTTTGGGGTCCATTGTTGTATCAGAAATTAGACTGAGACAGATACAGTAGGGATCAATTTTCTTAAGCTGACCTGATTGATGGAATTGATGACCAAATGAATGCATTACAATATTTAAAGAGCTATCATTACAATTGACTATTCCAACATGGCTAGATATCTTCCTTGTAAATTACAATATACAAGGCTACTGGTATTATTGTAGAATGTTGATCTAGGGGTCTGTCCAATTACCAACATGGGTCAGGAAGGATTTCTTTCTGCTTAATAGTAAATTGGATCTGTGCCATTAATAGAGTGTTTTTGCCTTCCTCTAGATCAGGGGTCAGAAACCACCAGCAACTGTGCCAAGTTCAGCACTTCAGGCATATTTACTTGGCACAGGAAAAACTGATAGGTCTATCTAGTATGCATGGTGAGTGGTTGTCACATTATTACTTTCCTCTACAAATACTGTATTGCAGTAATATGCTAAAGAAAGTAATCAAGGGCAGATTAAGACTCTGTTCACATCTGTGTAGAGCTTTTCATCTTTCTGTGCAGTCATAGGAACAGAAAAACAGAAATCAAGCTGGAGATGGATACGTTACATGATGGACACCGGCAGTTCCAAATGGACTGACTGTTATGTCCATCAATTTATTGGACATAACTCTGCATGCTGCATGATTATGTCTGGAATTTTTGTGAAGGAATTTTTGAAGGAACACTCCACAGAGCTGTATGAATGTTTATTTTTTGTGGGACAAATTGTACTTGCATTTGAGCCATTTTTAAGGACTTTTTTTACGGCATTTTCTGTGAAGTCAAAATGCACTTATGAAGCAGTGGTTTGTATACCTTGAACAGACCTGTAGCTAGACTTTCCTTCACCTGGAGCAAAAGTTCAGTTCACTGTCCTTATTCTGTATCTAAATATATAGAAGTGTTAGGCACAGTGAAGCAGAGTGCACTGACTTCAGCTTTATCAGAGAATTGCAGATACACTAGAGAGGAGTCTCATGGCAGTTGTAGACTCATCTCCCTGTAAGTACAGAAATTTTAATTAAAGAATCCCAGGGTAGACAGACTTGGCATAGACAGGTCTGGGACCCTAAACTACCAGTGCATAAGGACATACTGGGACTTTAGTAGACCTAAACCTATTGAAAAGCTTGCTTTCAAGTTTATGTACTGTAATCCTTACAGCCAATAATATACTCCAGAGCTGCAATTATAGTTCTGTAGACTTTAGAGCTGGAAACTCCCCGCTCCCTGCTTACTTAACTTAGCAACTTAGCGCTTGCACAAAGCTGGCTCTGGAAACTTGCATCTATGGAAGAATAGCATTTACATCAATGTCCAATGTTTTATCATTGCTTTGAAAAATAAGAAAGCATATACATCTAAACAGCTACTCACTGTCGCTGCTGGAGTCCAGGAATCTCTGCAGACAGCTTTGGTAGGCACGTAATGTACTACTCTATAAGCATAAAATGAGCATTAGAACAGGATCTGACACAGCACATATGTCCTATGGAATTAAAATAAATCCACCTATGGACAATACTATACACGGTAAAAGTGAAATACTTTGTGTAATTTTTAAAACCTTCTGACCACAATTATTATGCAAATAATAGTAGCCATTTACGTAAAGGGAACCTTTCAAATAGAAAATACAGTTCTATCTGAAGGCATGTTATGAAGCAGAAGGAGCTGAGCAGATAAATTCACTCCTCAACATGAAAATTGCAACACCAGGAAAAATTTTGGAGTTATGGAAATCACAGGATCGATAGACATTAGATAAATAGAAATCTGATTATCATGCAAATAATCAAAAAAGGGAAACAAAATATTCAAAACATCTCAATTTATTCAGTATCGAGTATGAGTATGAGTATGACTCATCTATGCAGAGGTTTCCCTCTGCACACCTTTTGCTGTCATTGCAGTTATTGGTCTCTCACCTGGAGACACAATGTTGAACAGTGCTGACATCTCAGCCTAAGTGTGTAGCGATCTGCCTGAATGATAAACCAAGGTCTCTCAGTTCACGAATTCTGTCCCTTTCAGTTTGCGACAAGTGTCGATAACTGGTATGTTGATGAACAGGAGGCATCACACTGTCATCCCACAGCACTTGATCTGATTTTTGAGGTTTCATGTGGCTAAAAAACTTTGCTTTTAGGCTAAGGCCCCATGTAGCAAGCCAGATCAAAAAGCGCTGCGGGAAAAACCGTGGTGGCAACACATCGCAGTTTTTTTCCGCAGAGCTTTTCACAGAAGTTCACAGAGGTTTCCTCTGCGGACTTATTGCTTCAATTATACCTATAGGGAAACTGCCGGCATCTCTGTAGGTACAATTGACATGCTGCGATGTCCAAAAACTGCTACAGTTTTGAAAATCGCAATGTGTCCGCTGCATGCATTTTCCCGCAATGTGTGGATGGGATTCTATGAGCAATCTGTGAAAACAGTTATAGGGGGCAATATGGAGCATTATATTATGTATAGGGGCAATATGGAGCATTATACTGTGTATATAGGGCAATATGGAGCATTACACTGTGTAGAGGGGGCCCATATAGAGCATTATACTATGTATAGGGGGCCCATGTGTAGCATTATACTGTGTACAGGGGTCAATATGGAGCATTATACTATGTATAGGGGGCAATATGGAGCATTATACTATGTATAGGGGCAATATGGAGTATTGTACTGTGTATAGGTGGCAATAAGTAGAATTTTACTGTATTCTAATTTTGTTAGAATTTTTTCAGGTTCACAGAGCTGTAATACTGAGGTAATATACTCTTTGTATTACATCTGCAAGTCCCATTATAATAACATATGTAGGGTTTGACGATATTATTATTACTCCGTCCTTGATTTTTTCATTTAAATTGGCACACCGTACATAAAAGGTAGTCTACCCCGGCCTATAGCATAACATGTGTTTGGACTGAGAGACAATGCAGCAAAGCTGTGTGCTGTAGACAGTAATAACAGTGCCCTGCATGTCTAGGATACAAAAGGTAGTTGTAGCTGGAGATAGAGCAGTTGAATGGGGGACAGGATAGAATTAACATTTGGGGTATTGCCTTTTGAAGCCAGAAGATTCTTACAAAAGAATGAGGGATTGTGACTATGAAAGTAAAGTCCTGCTCCTATTTTGTGTAATCCATCTCTGCTGCTAGAGACAGACTTCACATGACAACAGGCAGTTGACAGCAAGTAAGAGGGAAGAAAGATACCTAGTGGCCAGCACTGTGAAGGAATTTTTCAGCCAAAATTGTATTTTTAGGTGAAAAACTGATTTTCACTTTTAAAGTTATTACATTGGCTGTCATTTGAGCACAAGTTAGTTATAACAACAATGACCCTCTAATTTTTTGTTGTTTTATTATCTTTCCAGAAACAGTTCCCCTTATAGGCTGTGAGTGATATTGTAGCTTAGTTCACACTAGGATTATAGGGGGTCTGATTATGTTTAATCAGAAAAATAATATTGGATATTGCAGTTATGTAGTTGCCATGGGGACAGCAGAGTTTGCTTTTCAACCAAAGAACAATGTCCAGAACAATCTTTTTCATGAGACCTATCATCCACAGTTGTCTTAGTGC
Organism: Leptodactylus fallax; assembly: GCA_947044405.1. Lineage (NCBI taxonomy): Eukaryota > Metazoa > Chordata > Amphibia > Anura > Leptodactylidae > Leptodactylus > Leptodactylus fallax. Next base: position 2,973,241 of record CAMRHE010000021.1, read on the forward strand.
CATTTGTCAGCAGTCCGATCATGACATTTTAGAGATAAAATTAGGTTCAAAAGCAGTATATTTTGTTATAATAAATGACCCATATAATTGTGTATATTTCATTAGATGTGCTTTTGCAGTAAAGTACCAAAATGTGCACTATCATATAGCTCACAAAATGTCTTAAAATGGTCACACATACTTATAATTTAGCTGGTGTATCTTTTAGTACTGTTAGGAAAACAGGCCTGGTCTTTTTCCGCTCAGAAACAGCACCCCTTTGTGCATGGGCTGTGTCTGGTATTGCAGCACAGTACCACTTATTTGAACATGGCTGAGCTGCAATACCAGCCACAGTACATGGATGAACACAATAGTGCAGGCTGATTCACATATCCATAAAATGATTATCTCTGCATTGTTCCATCACTTTGTGGCCAAAATATTTCTTTGCTTATTGGAGGAGCTTCTGCGCGCCACTGTTATTGGTTTTGTAAGGACTTCATTTAATATATAGTACAATATATATGTTTACAGTTGCAAGGAAATGTATTAATTCTAAAAAATGCATTTTGTTTTAATGTTTATTTCTAGGGAGGCTGAAATGCAATCTGATGACCATATACAGTCACATTGGAGGGGTTTCTGTAACTGAAATTCTGTACCATACATGTAAATGGGGCTATTTTGATAGCAAACATGTGGATTTTAGTTGAATGGGACAGATGCAGAAAACTCAGCAAAAAGTCTACAGTATGTGAATTCACTTTATAAGAGTAAATATGTTAGCAAAAACCCACCAAGTTCATGGCATGGTTGTGTGCCAGGCCTCCCCCCTCCAACTATATCCTTTGATATCACAGTAGATATGCTGCCACCAGAGGTTTCTGGCAGTGGCTTAATCTCCTCTCCTCAACTAGCACACATGCATGCTCAGCCAAGCCTACATGTGTATGGGATAGTTGTGAGTAATAGCAGTTGATGTAGCATTTGTATGGGGGAGGTGGGTTGAACGCTAGCTTTATGGTCATCCTACCAGTTATCAGAGAGGTTGTAGCCCAGCTTTCCTAGAACACAGAGTGGCAGGTTTATGCTGTCATTCTGGCTTAAGTGTAAATATTTGCCTGCTGGCACTCACCTGTTGTTCTGACAAAGGAAAAGAGATTGAGAGAACTAAACCATTAATGGACTCCATTCCTTTACTATCCTCCTCATCCGCCTTCTCACTGCAAATGTCTGTGTAATACAAAAGAAAACACAGACTGTGATCTATACAAATAAACAGTTTAGTGAATGCAAAGAGGTGTTAAAGGGGCTCTTCAGTATCACTGCTTCAGCACAAACTAAAATTTTTGATATGCTAGACTCGTTGATTATATTGTTAATCTGTTTTCCCTTAGTCCTAACAGCAGCACAATATGGGGTATTTCTCCCCCTGTGTGTTGTCTAGGACAGGTGGAACTTTTAATTAGCACAAAACGTGCTTACTAACCTGCCCTATAAGAGGGCACGAGAGACCTCCCTCACCTGTGTAAATTATTAAGTAAAAGAAACAAGATTTTAGGGAGGGAAGCCTTGTGCTGCTGTTAGGACTAAGGGAAAACAGATTAACAATTTAATCAACGATTCCCTTACGTCCTACAGCAGCACAATATGGGGATATAGCAAGTAATTCCCCTAGGGAGGGTTTCCTCGCCTTACAACCTCAAGAACTGTCTGACCAAAGGCAGTCGCCTCGGAACTGCGGACATCCAAACGATAGTGTTTGACGAAAGTTAGCTGGGATGACCAAGAAGCAGCCGCACAAATTTGATCCAGTGGAAGCGAGCGATTCTCAGCCCAAGAAGTCGACACAGCCCTGGTCGAATGGGCTGTACAAAAAACTGGAGGAAGCAACCCTTGAGCAAGGAAAGAAATTTTGATTGCCTCCTTAATCCATCTGGACAAGGAGGGTCTGGAAGCTTTAAGACCTCTGTCTTTACCATACATATTGACTAGGAGATTTTCAGCTCTCCTGAAAGATTGTGTCCGCGATAAGTAAATTCGCAGACACCTCACCACATCCAAAGTATGAAGTTTTAACTCCTCTTCTGAAGATGGATCCGGAAGGAAAACAGGCAAAGAAATCAGTTGATTATAGTTAGTACGTGAAGGAACCTTAGGGATAAAGCCAGGCAAAAACCTAAGGTGGACCCTATCCGAAAAAATACAATAAAAGGTTCTTTGGAGGAGAGCGCCTGTAGCTCTCCTACCCTTTTGGCAGATGTGATGGCTAACAAAAAAGTAGTTTTAAAGGCTAAAAATTTTAGCTCCGTAGCTTCCAGAGGTTCAAAAGGAGGACCACAAAGGCCTGAAAGGACCGTCGCAAGGTCCCATTGGGGAATAGGAGAAGATACCGCAGGTTTCAGCCTCACCGCTCCTTTAAGGAATCTTGCAACCAGGGAATCCTGGGACAACCGTCTGTTTAAGTGGGCGGATAAAGCCGATACCTGTACCTTTAAAGTAGCAGGGGCAAGGCCCCTGTCCAAGCCATCCTGAAGAAAATCCAAAACATCAGAAGTCAAAGGACTAGAAACATCAACGCCTCTTTTGGAGCACCACTCCAAAAAAATCTTAGCCGTCCTCTGGTAATTCCTTTTGGTGGATTCAGCTCTAGCACAAGAAAGCGTCTTCAGGACGGCTTCTGACAGTCCCCTATACATTCGTAGGGACTGGTCAACCTCCAGGCTGTCAGGTTGAATCTCCTCAGATCCTGGCACTTCAGTGATCCTTGGGAAACCAGGTTCTGGGTGGGGGGAAGCCTCCAATATTTCCCTCGACTCATCACCATGAGCTGGGAAAACCAAGCTCTTTTTGGCCAGAATGGAATGATGGCTATTACAGAGGCTTGGTCCTGTCTTATTTTCATCAATACTCTCGGTATCATAGGAATTGGAGGGAAAATGTATGACAGCCTGGACCTCCAAGGGATGGACAGGGCATCCACTGCCAAGGGATTGTCCTCCTGGTACAGGGAACAGAACGTCTCCACCTTGGCACTGAGTCGGGTTGCCATGAGGTCTATCTCCGGTAGACCGTATTTCAGGGTAATGTGATGAAACACTTCTGGATTGAGTGACCATTCTCCTGATACGGCACGACCCCGACTCAACCAATCCGCTACTGAGTTCAGGGAGCCCTTGATGTTGACCGCGGATAGATGGGTCAGATTTTTCTCTGCCCAGGAAAAAATCAGATCTGCCTCCCTGAGGAGGGATGATGATCTGGTGCCTCCCTGTCTGTTCACATATAATACCGTTGTCATGTTGTCCGAGCGAATCTTGACTGCTCTTCCCTTGAGAAGAGGAGAGAAATGGAGTAAGGCACGGTACACGGCTCTGAGCTCCTTCCATTTGGACGACGTCCTTCCTTCTGGAGCGCTCCAGACTCCCTTTATGGAGTTTCCGTCCAGATGGGCTCCCCATCCCGTAAGGGATGCATCTCTAGTCAACAGGGTCCAACGAGGTTGGACCGTGGACCTTCCGTCCTTGAGGTGCAACCACCATCTGAGAGAAAGACGGGTCCTGGGGCAGAGTCGAATCCTCCTGTTGAGACCGGGCAGAGAGCGATCCCAAATTCCTAGGATTTCCATCTGAAGAGGACGTAGATGCCATAAGGCCCAAGGAACCGCCATGATGGAAGATGACATCAGACCTAGGATTTTCATCAAAGTTCTGATGGACGCTCTCGGCCTCCTGAAAAGTTGCCGAACCGCTGTAATTAATTTCTCTTTCCTTGCAGTCGTCAAGGAGATTTCCAGCCGGTCTGAATCTAGGAAGTAACCAAGAAAATTCCTTTTGGTTGAGGGGACGATTTCTGACTTCTCCCAATTTATGAGCCATCCCAGGCTTTGAAGCAGGGATATGGCAATCTGTAAATGCTGGAGCAGAACAAACACTGACTGGACTTTTATCAGCCAGTCGTCTAGATAAGGGACCACAAAGAGTCCCTGAAGCCTGAGGGCGGCTACTATGGGAGCTACCACCTTGGTAAAGGTGTGGGGAGCTGAGGAGATCCCGAAAGGGAGGGCCGAGAACTGATAATGCTTCCTGTGGCCGGAAACTATAACCGCAATCCTTAGGAACTTCCTGTGCGGAGGGTAAATTGGCACGTGCAAATAAGCATCCTTCAAATCTAGGGTGACAAAAACGTCGCCCTGGAGAAGAAAAGAAGAAACTGAGCTTATGGTTTCCATGCGGAACCGTTTTTTTCTGATGAAACGGTTCAGATACCTCAGATCTATAATCATCCTCCATCTGCCTGCTGGCTTTGGTACTAGAAAAACGGGGGAATAAACCCCCAAACCTTCTTCTAGAGAAGGAACTTCTTCTAGAGCTCCTTTGCGGATATACTCTTGAATGGAGCGTTCCAAAATACCTTGCTGAGACGAGGGAAGACGGCGAGTTAGGACGAGCCGATCTCGGGGAGGACAGAGAAATTCGATTGCATAACCTCGCTGAATTAACTGTAAGACCCAAGGGTCTTGAATTTTTTCCTGCCAAGCACTGAGAAAAAGGGAGAGACGACCCCCGACAGGAATTTCGGCCACAGGAAGACAGCTTCTCATGTCAGAAACTGGGCTTCCTTCTATCTTCGGTTTTGGGGAATCTCCGTCCAGAGCCTCTAGAATAATACCTAGAGCCCCTCCGGGACTGCTGACCACGTCGAGGTGGAAAACCTCTGCTGCAGCCAGGGCCAAATCTGCCCCTAAAAGACTGAGGCAGAGTTTTGCCTTTTTTATCAGCCAAGCCTTCTAAAATTTCATCCAGGCTACTGCCAAAGACTCTTCCTGGCTCAAATGGTAAGGCACAAAGGTTATACTTGGAGATAAAATCAGCTCTCCAAGGTTTTAACCATAAGGGTCTCCTCGCCGCCGTGGAAAGCGCCAAGGACTTTGACGCCAGCCTTAATTGATAATGGGAGGACTCAGCTAGGAATTCTGCCGCCAAAGAAGTCGAAGTTAAGAAGGAAAGTAACTCATCTCTGGAGACACCAGAATCGATGTCCCTCTCAAGCTGTAGCAAATCAGCCCGTAGTTTGGCTGAAACTTCACATGACGCAACAGCGACCGAGGTCTGAGCAGAGGCCGCTGAGTAGGCCTTCTTGAGAGTGCTCTCCATGCGTCTGTCCATAGGATCCTGCAGATTTGCTCCATCCTCAGATGGTACTAGAGTACGGCGAGATAGCTTGGCTACCGCTATATCCACCTTAGGGGGAGGACCCCACTGATCCAGTTGAGACTCTGTGATGGGGAACAAGGTCTTAAACCTACCAGTAGTTATAAAGGGTTTCTCCGGAAATTTCCACTCTGAAGACATTAACATTTTTAATGTCTCGTCCACTTGGAAGACCCTGGGCCCTCTATGGGTGGACGTGGAGGCTTCCCCCCTCAACATCACGGTCTTTAGACCGGATGGACTTCAGCAGCCTATTGACTTTCTCGAGTGGGAAGAGAGGTCTGCTGGTATCTTCAGTGGAGTCATCAGAAGACAAAGTTTCATCCACAACCTGAAAATCTTCGTCCGAGACCTGCAAGAGAGGATGTTTTTTCAAGACGTGGGCTCTTGGCGATCTGGGAGATAGAATTCCGGATCTCCTTGAGAGAGTCCTCCATGTATTCTTTCACCCATGTCACAACCTCACGTATGGATGGCTCCTCAGAAGGGGGGCCACGACACTGGCGACAGCGGGTGAATTCGTAGCCGTCAGGCAAGGGAGTCTTACAATCTAAACAGGTTAAATGTTTACGCTTGTAGGATTTCTTCCTCCTAAAATCTCCATCACCAGAGCCGGAAGCAGAAGAAGACATCTAAAGAGACCAAAAAAAGTCACAGACAATAAGAATACCAATATTACAAACCGCAACCAGAACCAGAAAAAGAGGGGTACCTTAAGGAGGTCGGTCGTCGCAAAAAATGTAGCAACAGCACATGCAATAGTCAAATAGGGTAATTTCTGAATCACAGAAGAGAATTTCTACTCCTTAGCAATAGAAGAGCCAGAAAATCACAGCCCAACCCAAATGGACTATGGGACATTTTAAAGGCAACCATAAGTGGAGGCGGAGCCAAACACAAAACTAAACCACAATGAAAAAATACATAGGAATTCATGCAGAGCAAGGCCAGCGATATGAATCGACAATTCATATAATATATATGAACAAAAATAAATAAATATTACTTACCCTCCTGAGATTTATAGCACCAAAACGGGTCAAATGCCATAATGAAACTTAGAGGAACATAAGCCTAAGTCAAAGGCTCAAACAACAAGCAGCAAAAATCAATTCTATATTTTGCCTTTAAATTTTAAATTTCCAAACTTACCGCACTTTTTCCGAGAACCGGAAGTAGGTGCGAAGGAGTCCGGCGAAATCCGCCGGCACGGGAACCCGGACACAGAGAAGAGTTCCGGCTGTTGCAAAGTCTGACGTCACCTCCGGGTAGGCCGAAGCCTACCGCCGGCCGAAGATTTACCGACAGAAGCGCTGAGAAGAACGAACGCAAGCCGGCAACAGAAGGAACGACCACCTCAAGGTAAGAAAAACTCCTTAACTCTAGAGAGGTCACAAGAGACCTCCTCCACCTGTCTCACACAGGACAGAAAAAAACACAGGTGAGGGAGGTCTCTCGTACCCTCTTATAGGGCAGGTTAGTAAGCACGTTTTGTGCTAATTAAAAGTTCCACCTGTCCCTAGACAACACACAGGGGGAGAAATACCCCATATTGTGCTGCTGTAGGACGTAAGGGAAATGTGGGTTTGCATTCTCAGAAACAGGAGTGTGGTTTAAATGTGCCATGATGTGGCAAAAATGCCCCAAAATAGTATTGAAACATTCTGGCTCCAAGTAAGCCAACTAAAAGTATAAATGTAGACTGGAGAGTCTAAAAATATGCAAATGTATCATCCAGTATCAGTTACTGTGATAAATCTGGTGTATTTTGAGACAGCCTATTATCATATCTAGGCCTCTGCCTCACCCAGCCACAAGACACAATACTGATGGTCCTTTTAGCATGTCCACTACTTTACAGTCCACATATAGAATGCAGTGCAGTCTCCAAAACACCACTTCTTTGAGAAGACCAAGCCCTTACTCAGGCCAGATTTCCTGTGGCAGATTTTCAGTTCCACCATATACAATGCCTACTGGCGTTTTCAATGCAATTTTGGGTGACTCTCTCTAAGAGGTTTCATTTGAGATTGAATCACAGTCTTGTATAACAACCTATATTATAAAAAGTTTTCTGTCATAAAAAAGTAGCATTTTTTGGCCCTTGTGGCATTTAGACCAAAAATGTGACTTTGCTGCCTACTCCATTTTTTACAAAAAATGGGCAGAGCAGGATTTAGAGTTGGTGGGGTGGTGTCTCCATGTCCTGCCAAATCTATTAGGTGTGGCATATAAAACATTTGTAGTAATATATTCCTCCCATTGTCTGTATAGAGCAGAGATATCTCTAACAATCTATATTCTGGAAAGTTTACTGTGAAGATATTCTCCTGTATTATAGGAACTAAGCTTAGCTTTTAAGTTGTCCATAAACAAAAAATTTTCAGTTGTTCATGGGGCAATTTATACAAATGGTCCAACTAGCAGGATAACAGACTATACTAGCCAATTGATGCATAAAGTGGCAAATTATTGCCAGATTTGGTTGATCATGTCATACATTTGTGCTTTCAGACAAAATTTTCCTTAGAAAATATTATAGTATTATATATTCAAATAATGGTCATTTGAAATTGGAAATTTTAGCTGACCTTTATCTTATGGGTATAGACAGCTTTAGAAATGTGTCTAACAAAAGGATTGTGTTTTATATCACTGACCAGCAGAATTGAGAAAGCAGCTCTAGAGTATAATATAATACTAGAGATGGCAAACCTATTTGTTCTAAGCCGGGGAGGGAGAATATCTGTGTTAAGTGAGCCTGACTGCTGAAGTAATACAGAGGACAATTAACCCTTTCATTGCTAATAATCTAATTTTGTCTAAGGCTAAGGCCCCACATAGTGGCGGAAACGCATTGCGGTTTTTCCCGCAGCACTTTTTGCAGAAAGTCTGCAGAGGTTTCCTCTGTGGACTTTCTGCTTCAATTATACTACTAGGGAAACTGACGGCATTTCCGTAGGTATAATTGATATGCTGCGATTTCCAAAACCGCCAGAATCCCATCCACTTTGCAGTGACTGTAAAACACTGCGGTTTTTCCACGTGGGTCCCCGTACTAAGTCTGTTTTCTAATAGAGCAGTTTTATATATGAGTGTCCATGGAGTGTTTACATTGTTTAAACTGACAAAGTCAGTCCTGTCAGTGACAAATCTTTTCTTAATAGTTTTTTTAGGCAACAGTTTTTTTTCGTTAAATACATAAAAACTGCTCTAACAGCAAAGCACTAATTCCACCTGTGCTAATCTGAAAAAACCTGCTTCTAAGGCTAAGGCACCACATAGCGGCCTGCAGCAAAAAAGAAGGGAAAAACCGCAGTGGCGATGCATCATTTCGACGAGGTTTCCTCTGCGGACTTTCTGCTTCAATTATAGGGCGTTTCCCTAGGTATAATTGTTTTAGAAATTGCAGCATATCTGGTATGTGTATTTTACTGCACTGTAGGGATGGAATTCGCTAGAGTGTAAAACGCTGCATTTTTTTTCCATGGCGTTTCCGCCGTGGGCAAACCTCAGTGCTTACGCCATGTGGAGCCCCGGCCTTATGGGTTTTTTTTCTGCTCACCCAATAAACAGTGTGCCACATTTTACTAATCTGAAAAAAATCTCCATTTGTTAATGGAGTTTTTTTGGTTACCCAATAAACAGTCTCGCAGACTGTGCTAATATGAAAAATCTGTGTGTCTTAGGCTGGGGCCTCATGTAGAGTAAACGCCACAATTTTGCCATGGTAGAAATGCCGGGGAAAAAACTGCAGCGTTTTATAGTCCCTTCTGGCTAATCCCATCCACACACTGCAGAAAAATATCTGTTGTGTTTTTGTAAATCGCAGCATTTCAATTATACCTACGGAAACGCTGGCGTTATCCCTATAGCTATAATTGAAGCAGAAAGTCCACAGAGGAAAACTCTGCAGACTTTCTGTGAAAAGCACTGTGGGAAAAACCACAATGCCTTTCTGCCGTGGTTTTTCCTGCAGCGCTTTTTGCCTGCGACTTGCTACATGGGGCTCTAGTCTTAAGGGGTTTTATTCTGCTCACCCAATAAACAGTGTAAGGCTGAGGCCCCATGTTGCTTTTTTTTGTTACAGATTTTACTGCGTTTTTTGAGCCAAAGCCAGAAGTGGATTGAGCAGAAGGTAGACGTATAAGAACTTCCTATATATTTCCCATTCCTGTAGTAGCCAAAAAAAAAAAAAAATAACAGCAAAATCTGCAACAAAAAAAGCTGCTTTTCCGCAACACGGGGCCTTATCCTAAGGCTGGGTTCACATCAGTGTTTGTCTCTCCGCATCAAATCAGTTTTTGTAACCCTCTAAAAATCTTCAAAAACTGATTTTGAACAGTTTACTATAAAACCCATTGATTTCAATGGTTTTTAAAAAAACATCTGCAGGTATCCGTTTGTACCATTTCCATCGTGTAATCGCTCTTTTTTTGCATGGAGACAAAAGTTGGACTTGCAGGACTTTTGCTCCATCAGCAGCAAATCCATTTTTTAACATTGGGGTCTGGACCGGGCAGGCAGGTGGTTTGGACCCGCAACCAGAAATGAACGCACACGCGGAGTTCAAGAAAAAATATATATTTACTATAAGTTAATAAAGGCTAGTTAAAGGTAAAATGACAGGGCAAAGACAAGCAAATATACAATATAGCATGAACAATTTCAGGCAAATTCTGCAATGGTTTCACTTTTACTCTGTCCACTTCTGCAGTATGGACACTGAATGAACAATATACTCAAAACTATCCCAACTGACCCTGACTTCACATTTGGGGACCCCTTTCCCCAGGGCCAGGGGCCGCTACAGTCCGGAGCGCGGGGGGGCCCAAAGGGCCTTCTTTTATAGTGAGCGCCCCCCACGGTTATCAGGATCTTGGGGAAATGAAGTCCTCTTTAACAGACAGGGAAACCAACTGAATGCAATGTAATCCAACAGCAGATTCCACCGCACACGACAGTCCGCCGAATCCAACACGAGCGGGTGAAGCGGGTTAGCAGGGCCGCCAGTACATCAACAGCCCGCGAGTCTCTATCTGTGGTATCCATATACACAGTCACAATGTCAGTCTCACTGATCAGCCACGAGCACAGTTCCTTTCACGTGGACTCACTAGTCCTGTTGTCTCTTACACCTGTTTGTCTCTGGACCAAGATACAGCTTAGCTGACGAAAAATCCCACACCAGTTCAATACAACACTGCCAAGATGGCTGCGCTCTCTGTCTGTCACTTCCGCTTCTCTGCTCACACTCTGTCGCAGAACAGGCAGGCTGACTAAAAGGGGGGGGGCCACCCAGCATCATGTCACAATTACAATGGCTGCTGTCTTAAAGGAACAGAATCACAGAAAACATCAACATTAACAGTTTATCAGACAAATGAAGCTTAAGACAACATTGGCTGTCTCTTACATACCCCCCACAGATTGGCAGTCCCGCATGACTGTATATCCAGAGGGTTGTACATGCACAGGGGGAGTATACGATGATGGCAGGCCAAACAAACCACCGCGCAACGAACAGGGGGAAACAGCATTGGCCAGTGGTCCGCTGAGGACCGGGGATAATGGGGGCGCAGCGGGCGAGAAGGACCAGCGGATCCGCACAGAGGGGGCCAGGCGGAGATACAGTAGTCACAGGGGACATCCCCAGGAGCAGGGATCGGCCAACAATCACCCCGCGGAGGCCCACCGACCCCATCTCGACTGGGGAGCCATCACATGGCAGGCCCATCGTGATTTGTCCCCAGAAGACACAGGCGCAACATATTCGGTGAAGTACCGAACACAATCAGTTCCTTCTTTCTGGACCTGGTACACTGGCCCATTCGCATACGCGGCCAACAACACGATACGGCAAAGCCTCCCATCTGCTTTCCAATTTCCCTTGGGGCGACACGAACAGCACCAGGCGGGGCAAGGGCTTCTGCACTGGGGCTTATCAGGTGGGGATGTTCTGCAGGCGCGCCGCACCAACGATGGACTCCAAGTCCGCCGGCGCCGCACAAGAGGTGGATCCGGAGGGAACCCATCCACATCATCAACGTAATTCTCCTATACTTGCGACCGCCCAAAGAGAAGTGTATAAGGGAGAGTTGAGAAGGACCGATTGTTATAGGCACACCATTTCAGACAAGAACTGAGGCCACTGTAACTTCTGCTTCCTCCAGAGTCGAGCATTGTAGCAGAGTTCTGTTGAATCTTTCACAGGCCCCATTTCCCGAGGGGGATGGAGTCGGGCGACTTCTTTATCCGAGATACGTGAACTTCTTTCATTACGTGTCCCAAAGCAGGGCCCGGCGGAGGGATGCGTTGGGGGCACCCATATACGAATGAAATCTTGGCACAGGCACGAGCGCTGACCAGCTGTCTGGTCCTTGGTGGCGGTTACACGCAAATTTGGTGAAGTGATCCACCATTACGAGGCAAACTGGTGTCCGCATTGGATGGGCCCACCATAGATAGTCTATCATGACGATTTCTAAAGGTTCCTGGGCACGATGGTTTGCAGGGGAGCTCTCTGTCTATTGCCTTATGGATCTCACAAGCGACAGCTGGGATACTTCTGACCATGACGAGACCAGGGCAGTAAATCAGTCGCTGTAACAACGAAAGGTCTTCTCATGACCAAAATGCATTCTATTATGAGCCCAACGCCAAGGAGGAGCCAGTCACAGGCACCACAATTGGTATCGAATGTGATCTCAGAAGATAAATAGACCTGGATAGCACTCCATTTTTCATCTCCAACTTTTCCCACTGACTCAAAACAGATAATATCTCACGTGTCAGTCGTTCTCTTTCCTCTCTACAGGGCTTCTGGCCTTTCTCAACACACTTGATCATCGCGCCAGCCCCTCATGGGTCTGTTGTATCTGTGCCCATTCCTGTCGTGAGGGACCAAAGAAAGGAGCCATTGTCCGCCATCTCAAACTGATTAGTGGCGGAAGGCCGGAAAACGCGAAACGGGCACCCCACAGCTCCAACCATGATCCACGTCTTCTGTGGGGGCGGGCAGTTACCCAGAAAGTCCGCAGCATTCTGGTTCTCTGTCTGGACCGATACTTAATGCGGTAATTGAATGTAGACATTCGGGCTATCCACCCGCTCAACGCCCCAAGCTTGGCATTTTCCAGGGAGCTAGTGGGTTGTTGTCAGTCAGTACTAAAACTTCAGCACCGGCAAATATTCAGAGAATTTCTTGGCATGGCCCATACCAGGCCAACAGCTCCAATAAATGAACTATAATCTGGGGTTCTTTCAGAATCTCCAAAGACCGGCGCCGACGCTATGACCCTCTCCGGCCATCCGAAGCTGGGAAGCACGCCCAAGACCAACAGGCTGCATCGTAATAGCGGAACGGCAAGTGGAACAGCATAGCCAAGATTGGGGCTGTGTCAGGCATCCCAATGCCGGAAGGCTGTCCTGTTCAGGCCCCACCACGGACCGGTCTTGGACCACCGGATGTGCCTCGTAGGAGAGCATTAAGTGGGCTGCTACCTTGGCGAAATCCTTAATAAACCGCGATAGTAACCGGCTACCCAAGGAACGCCCTCACTTCTCGCAGGGAGTCGGACGGCCAAGAAAGCGCATCTGTCTCGATGGTCCACCCCTTCTCCTGATACGCGGGACCCAAGTAACAATAGTGGAACAACCGACATTTACTGGGTTCAATGAGCCCATGTTCCCGCAATCTTCGAAATACTGCCCCAACTGGTGGAGATGGTCTTCAAAGGCGCAGAATACACTATAATGTCATCCAAGTAGATGAGAGTGAACTCAAAGTTGAAGTCACCAAGACATTTCCCATCAACCGCGAAACGTTCCGGGGCATTGTCAACCCGAAGGGCACCGGTTAAATTCGTATAGTCCATGGGAAGATGAATGCCGCCCCCTGTCGGGCCACGGCACCGCCAATACCCACAGCCAGATCTAGTGAGGGAAGACCGGGCCCCAGCGCTGAGAGGGACCCCAATCGTGGCAAGGGGAGGAATCTCGTACGGGCAAGCGAACTCCGATAGTCACGCAAAATGGATGGACCCATCTTTTTTCTTACTAACACCACAGGAGCCGCCCAGGGACTCTGGCTTTCTTGGATGATCCCACCCTGTAGCATCTTAGCTAACAGTTCTTTCACTTCCTGATACAACTGTGGAGGAATTTGTCGGTAGCGCTCTCTAATTGGAGGGGTGTCTCCTGTGGGAATCTCATGGTAGATCCCTGTGGTACATCCAAAATCTTCAGCATACCGTGCAAAGGTGGCTTGGTTCTCCCACAAAAGCTCATCTACCTTCTGCACCCATTCCAGAGAACATGAACTTACATCCATCTTCATCTGTTCTCGAATTGCACAGCCATTCCATTCAGAGGTGGGTTCCTCATCTTCTCCCATGGACACAGTTACGGTCCACTCATCCCTTTCAGTCGGCTTCAGCTGCATTGGAGTTACTTTCCTTACTTCCTCCGGAGTCACATAGATGTTAGCAGCAGCCTCCTGGGGTCAGGTCCACACTCTGGTCCTGAGTGTTTACACATCGAAGTGGTACTCTTCCATTGCGAACTATTGCCAAGGAACGGGCCACTAGCGGATCAACACCTCCTTCGGCTGCCTGCAGTGGTTCTACCAACACAGCTATGCCCTCTAGTTTCCGACAGGTGCCTACGGGCATGGACACTATTGTCTCCCGACTGGGTGGCAGTGTAACTTTTGTATGCAAAGGAACTGAAATTCGAGCCAGAGGACGCTGTGCATCTGAACTTTTCTGTAAGCCACATGTCCGGATCAGCGCTGGAAAGCTGTTTGAGTAGGCCGATGGGTGGTGGTTTCTTTCCAATAACCGTGACCTTTCTTTTCAAAGAGGATCCGATCTAATTCTTTTAACACATTCATCCCCAAAATGACAGGGACCTTTACTTCATGTGACTCCTGTACCACCACAATGCCTTTCCTACCTAGATCTTGGCCACATACCCGGACATTCATCCAGGCCACTCCCACGACCGGAACTGGTAACTGGTTAGCTGCGACCACTCGTACGAATGTATGGGGATCATATTTCACATGTTGCCGGAAGTACCGTTCATAACAGTCTCTACTCAAGGTCGTTACTGGGAACCCGTGTCAATCATCCCGGTAACCGGAATACCCTCCATTTCCACCTGTATGACAGGACTTGCAGCGATCAGGTCATCATCAGGGCATTCTCCCCACATAGTCTCCTTGTCAGTCTCCCCTACTACACGCCCTTCAGCAGCAGGGGACTTCAGTTTAACGGCGGTCTCTCATAAGTTTGTCGCTGCTCTGGACATCTAGCAGCAACGTGGCCCACCGTCCACACCCCAGCAGCGTATCCCCCGTCGTTCTGGCCATCTGTTTGGGCCCCTTCGGTAAGCCCCTTCGATTTCTCCTGAGCACTGCACTAAATGATTTGGACCCCTTCGGTAGGCCTACCTCACCCCCCAGCGGGGTGGTGGGTGATTCTGACTTGCTGGGTGTGGATGGCTCACCCTTTCATCTCCAGTCTTCTGGAAGTCTGCAATTTTCATAGACTGCTCATCACAACGAGTGTGCAAGTGTTCCATTTGTTCTTGCAGTTTCTGCATTACTGTGAGAATTTCTTTAACCGTCCCTTTTTCTACTGTCTCTGAGCCAGAACTAGCCCCCTGTGACAAAGTAACTCCAACTGCGGTCTGCGGCCTCGGGACCATACTATTGGCACGGGAGATGGCTTCTACCTGTACATCATGGAATTTAGCATCAGTCTCTCGTCGTATAAAATCCTGCATAGTCACAGTTAAACTGCCGTCACGTATCCCCAGGACAAACTGGTCACGGAGAGTCCGATCAGGGTTACAGAAGGCTGGCGAGCCCCCTCTTTCCTTCCTTTGAATATCTCGGAGCAGTTCTTGTAGGGCATTTGCATATTGGGGAAGGCTTTCATTCTCCTGTTGTACCCTCTGGAAGAACCGAGCCTGCAGAGACCCCAGCAATGCAGTTTCTCCATAGATGGTTTCTAGAATCTGGACTACTTGCTCAAATGTCTGCCTTTGTTCAAATGGCCTCAGTATCACCGTGGTCTTAGCATCCCCTTGTAATGTCAATATTGCTAGCTCTACTAGTATTTCTGGTGCGGTCTGGTACATTCGCTGTATCATTCGTATCTGTTCCACCCACATACTCACTGACATATTATTGCCATCAAATTTAGCTAACTGACTCATTATAGCCCCTGCTGGATTCTTCCTCCAGCACCATTCTCCCGAACGGGTGCGTCACCGTCCATTCTGGTAAGCGGATCCTGCCGACTACGCCAATTTGTGAACCGAGAGCAAGGCAGGTGGTTTGGACTCCGCAACCAGAAATGAACGCACACGCGGTAGTTCAAGAAAAAAATATATATTTACTATAAGTTAATAAAGGCTAGTTAAAGGTAAAATGACAGGGCTAAAGACAAGCAAAATATACAATATAGCATGAACAATTTCAAGGCAAATTCTGCAATGGTTTCTACTTTTACTCTGTCCACTTCTGCAGTATGGACACTGAATGAACAATATACTCAAAACTATCCCTAACTGACCCTGACTTCACATTTGGGTGCACCCCCTTTTCCCCAGTGGTCCAGGTGGACCGCTTACAGTCCGTAGAAGCGCGCGGTGGGGCCCAAAGTCGGTCCTTTCTTTTATAGTGAAGCGTCCTCTCCTCACGGTTATCAGGATCTTGGGAGAAATGAAGTCCTCTTTAACAGACAGGGAAACCAACTGAATGCAATGTAATCCAACAGCAGATTCCACTCAGCACACTGACAGTCCTGCCGAATCCATACACTGAGCTGGGATGTAAGCCGGGATTTAGCAGGTGCCGTCCAGTACATCAACAGCCCTGCGAGTCTCTATCTGTGGTATCCATATACACAGTCACAATGTCAGTCTCACTGATCAGCCACTGAGCACAGTTCCTTTCACGTGGACTCACTAGTCCTGTTGTCTCTTTACACTCTGTTTGTCTCTGGACCAAGATACAGCTTAGCTGTACAGAAAAATCTCCACACCAGTTCAATACAACACTTGCCAAGATGGCTGCTGCTCTCTGTCTCGTCACTTCCTGCTTCTCTGCTCACACTCTGTCTGCAGAACAGGCAGGCTGACATAAAAGGGGGGGTCTCACTCCAGCATCATGTCACAATTACAATGGCTGCTGTCTTAAAGGAACAGAATCACAGAAATACATTCAACATTAACAGTTTATACAGACAAATGAAGCTTAAGACAACATTGGCTGTCTCTTACAGGTCTATGGAAGCAGGGGTGTAAATACCGGGGTAGCAGCGGTAGCGGCTGCCACAGGGCCCGGAACATTATGGGGCCTGGAGCCCTGAGGCAGCCACTACCGCGAACCCCACAAACACTGCTATCGTTATACTCCGGGGTCTTTTCAGGCGAGTACAACAATAGATTAACAAACTTGGGGTTATTCAGTTTATAGAAAAGACGTCTACATGAAGGGACAGCACAAAGAACTTTCTAATGATTTTTTTTACCCCTAGGCCAGTGACAGTGACAAGGGGACATCCTCTACGTCTAGAGGAGAGAAAGTTTCACCAGCAACATAGAAGAGGATTCTTTACAGTAGGAACAACAAGGCTATGGAACTCTCTGCCCCAGGAAGTTGTGATGGTGGATTGATTGAACAAGTTCAAAGAGGGCCTGGATGCCTTTCTCGAACAGAACAACATTATGGGTTATGGGTTCTAGATTTTAAGGGCACGTTGATCCAGGGTTTTATACTGATTGCCAGATTGGAGTCGGGAAGGAATTTTTTCCCATGAAATGGGGCAATTGGCATAAGCCTCATGGGTTTTTTTTGTCTTCCTCTGGATCAACACTGTAGGGGACTGTAGGGTTATAGGTTGGACTTGATGGACTGATGTCTTCATCCAACCTCATCTACTATGTAACTATGACAATGACAATACATGGCTTTCAAGGGCCACTAGGTCAATGTTTTGAGCAGCAGCAGCCACAGTCGAAAAACGCAAAAAGACCAGGTGTTATTTCCAACTCGTTTGTGCAGGATTTCTGACACCATGCAAGGCTTATCCACTTCCTCTGGATCCTCCTCTCTGGACCATTTCCCATCACCATCTTCACCAGGGCAAGGGATTGTTTCCATTCCTCCTCCCCCCTTGTTTCATGGGTATAAGATAAAGCACTGACATGCAGTTTTACAACTAATGAGCCTGGATGAGAGGAGGCACACAGCAGAGGAGCTGCTTTGCTGTATCCTGGATGTTCCCTCACCAACTACAACTGGGCAGCGTTGCCAGCAACAATGGCACCAACATTGTTGCTGAGCTGCAGTTGGGTTGAATAACATTGTCCCTGTATGGTGCATGTGCTTAATCTGGTGGTTTGTCACTTTACTAACCTGTATAGTGGCTTAAAAAGGTGTTTCTCATGGCCTAAAAAGTCTCTTTGTCTTTCTTTGGATGTCGCAAAAAACACCCCCTGCTCGATTTGCAGCAACAAAATCTGCCTTTGCACCTCCTTTTCTGAGACATTCCAACTCGGTGGAACTCCACCTTAAACATTCTGGAGTTTCTATGTGAAGAGCTGAAGGTGGTGAACTGTATGCAGCAGACCACAGGGACAATGTGTTATTTTGCGGTATGTCATTGGAGGCTCATGAGGGAAGTCCCAAATTTGTCAGCAGGGACAGCATCAGCAATGTGATCCCTTTATTGTATACCTTTCAGGGAACACTTGCATTCATACAACGAAGGGCTGAAGAGGAGGAACAGTCAATATCATTACCCTGGGTTGATGGAGAAGGATGAGGATTCGGGTCAAGGTCATTATGGTTGAGGAACTGGGACTTCCAGACTAGAAGAGGAAGAGGAGGAGTAGGAGGAATACTCTACTTTGGAGGTAGAGGGTACCTTGATATTTCACAGGCAGAGCCTGGGGAGGAGGCTGACCCCTATTTCTTTCAAGATAATGATGATGACAACGACCACACTGGCCAAGAAAGTCAACCATGACAGTCCCCTTGGTCTATGCACATTGCTGGCAAGCATGGCATACTGTATTCTACCACTGTTAACACAGCAACCAGTGTATTATTAGCATCCAGCCGAGGAAAGAGTACTGGATGTCAGGGCTCTTAGACCCTCACTATAAAGTGTAATGGCCAAGAGGGTATTCAGTGTTGCTGGTGGCATTGTAAAACCTAGAAGAACAAAACTCTCCACAGCTAGTGTAGAAAAATTACTTTTGTCAAAATGAATCAGGCATGGATCCGTGAAAACTTTCACACACCTCCGACTGATGCCTCTGAACAATAGTTTCAATGTGTCCCTGTATCATGTTCCATTTACTGTACTGCTGATGCTGCCTGCTACTCCTAAACAGCTGCCACCACTCAGCCAAACATGTCCTACAGCCAGGTTCATCATATCATTCCATGCCGCACTGCCACTCATGTTACCACAGCTAACACTACTCAGCCAGACATGTCCTGCTTCATAACATTCCGCTATACCACACTGTTAGTGCCACAGTGTTGGCATAAAAACAAAAGAAAACATTTTGTTTTCATAACTGCTCCCATAAAGGGATCATTTTTGGTTGCTTTTAAAAAAAAAAAAAAAAAAATCACTTCATAATTTTTCGACTAGCCATACAGCTACAAATTTGTCTCCCAAACAAGCCTGTAGTACTTACAAGTCATCAAAATGGGCTAATTTTTCGTTGATTATATTGTTAATCTGTTTTCCCTTAGTCCTAACAGCAGCACAATATGGGGTATTTCTCCCCCTGTGTGTTGTCTAAGACAGGTGGAACTTTTAATTAGCACAAAAACGTGCTTACTAACCTGCCCTATAAGAGGGCACGAGAGACCTCCCTCACCTGTGTAAATTATAAAGTAAAAGAAACAAGATTTTAGGGAGGGAAGCCTTGTGCTGCTGTTAGGACTAAGGGAAAACAGATTAACAATATAATCAACGATTCCATTACGTCCTACAGCAGCACAATATGGGGATATAGCAAGTAATTCCCCTAGGGAGGGTTTCCTCGCCTTACAACCTCAAGAACTGTCTGACCAAAGGCAGTCGCCTCGGAACTGCGGACATCCAAACGATAGTGTTTGACGAAAGTTAGCTGGGATGACCAAGAAGCAGCCGCACAAATTTGATCCAGTGGAAGCGAGCGATTCTCAGCCCAAGAAGTCGACACAGCCCTGGTCGAATGGGCTGTACAAAAAACTGGAGGAAGCAACCCTTGAGCAAGGAAAGAAATTTTGATTGCCTCCTTAATCCATCTGGACAAGGAGGGTCTGGAAGCTTTAAGACCTCTGTCTTTACCATACATATTGACTAGGAGATTTTCAGCTCTCCTGAAAGATTGTGTCCGCGATAAGTAAATTCACAGACACCTCACCACATCCAAAGTATGAAGTTTTAACTCCTCTTCTGAAGATGGATCCGGAAGGAAAACAGGCAAAGAAATCAGTTGATTATAGTTAGTACGTGAAGGAACCTTAGGGATAAAGCCAGGCAAAAACCTATGGTGGACCCTATCCGAAAAAAATACAATAAAAGGTTCTTTGGAGGAGAGCGCCTGTAGCTCTCCTACCCTTTTGGCAGATGTGATGGCTAACAAAAAAGTAGTTTTAAAGGCGAAAAATTTTAGCTCCGTAGCTTCCAGAGGTTCAAAAGGAGGACCACAAAGGCCTGAAAGGACCGTCGCAAGGTCCCATTGGGGAATAGGAGAAGATACCGCAGGTTTCAGCCTCACCGCTCCTTTAAGGAATCTTGCAACCAGGGAATCCTGGGACAACCGTCTGTTTAAGTGGGCGGATAAAGCCGATACCTGTACCTTTAAAGTAGCAGGGGCAAGGCCCCTGTCCAAGCCATCCTGAAGAAAATCCAAAACATCAGAAGTCAAAGGATTAGAAATATCAACGCCTCTTTTGGAGCACCACTCCAAAAAAATCTTAGCCGTCCTCTGGTAATTCCTTTTGGTGGATTCAGCTCTAGCACAGGAAAGCGTCTTCAGGACGGCTTCTGACAGTCCCCTATACATTCGTAGGGACTGGTCAACCTCCAGGCTGTCAGGTTGAATCTCCTCAGATCCTGGCACTTCAGTGATCCTTGGGAAACCAGGTTCTGGGTGGGGGGAAGCCTCCAATATATCCCTCGACTCATCACTATGAGCTGGGAAAACCAAGCTCTTTTTGGCCAGAATGGAATGATGGCTATTACAGAGGCTTGGTCCTGTCTTATTTTCATCAATACTCTCGGTATCATAGGAATTGGAGGGAAAATGTATGACAGCCTGGACCTCCAAGGGATGGACAGGGCATCCACTGCCAAGGGATTGTCCTCCTGGTACAGGGAACAGAACGAGGTTGGACCGTGGACCTTCCGTCCTTGAGGTGCAACCACCATCTGAGAGAAAGACGGGTCCTGGGGGAGAGTCAAATCCTCCTGTTGAGACCGGGCAGAGAGCGATCCCAAATTCCTAGGATTTCCATCTGAAGAGGACGTAGATGCCATAAGGCCCAAGGAACCGCCATGATGGAAGATGACATCAGACCTAGGATTTTCATCAAAGTTCTGATGGAAGCTCTCGGCCTCCTGAAAAGTTGCCGAACCGCTGTAATTAATTTCTCTTTCCTTGCAGTCGTCAAGGAGATTTCCAGCCGGTCTGAATCTAGGAAGTAACCAAGAAACTTCCTTTTGGTTGAGGGGACGATCTCTGACTTCTCCCAATTTATGAGCCATTCCAGGCTTTGAAGCAGGGATATGGCAATCTATAAATGCTGGAGCAGAACAGACGCTGACTGGGCTTTTATCAGCCAGTCGTCTAGATAAGGGACCACAAAGAGTCCCTGAAGCCTGAGGGCGGCTACTATGGGAGCTACCACCTTGGTAAAGGTGTGGGGAGCCGAGGAGATCCCGAAAGGGAGGGCCGAGAACTGATAATGCTTCCTGTGGCCGGAAACTATAACCGCAATCCTTAGGAACTTCCTGTCCGGAGGGTAAATTGGCACGTGCAAATAAGCATCCTTCAAATCTAGGGTGACAAAAATGTCACCCTGGAGAAGAAAAGAAGAAACTGAGCTTATGGTTTCCATGTGGAACCGTTTTTTTCTGATGAAACGGTTCAGATACCTCAGATCTATAATCATCCTCCATCTGCCTGCTGGCTTTGGAACTAGAAAAACGGGGGAATAAACCCCCAAACCTTCTTCTAGAGAAGGAACTTCTTCTAGAGCTCCTTTGCGGATATACTCTTGAATGGAGCGTTCCAAAATACCTTGCTGAGACGAGGGAAGACAGCGAGTTAGGACGAACCGATCTCGGGGAGGACAGAGAAATTCGATTGCCTAACCTCGCTGAATTAGCTGTAAGACCCAAGGGTCTTGAATTTTTTCCTGCCAAGCACTGAGAAAAAGGGAGAGACGACCCCCGACAGGAATTTCGGCCACAGGAAGACAGCTTCTCATGTCAGAAACTGGGCTTCCTTCTATCTTCGGTTTTGGGGAATCTCCGTCCAGAGCCTCTAGAATAATACGTAGAGCCCCTCCGGGCCTGCTGACCACGTCGAGGTGGAAAACCTCTGCCGCAGCCAGGGCCAAATCTGCCCCTAAAAGACTGAGGCAGAGTTTTGCCTTTTTTATCAGCCAAGCCTTCTAAAATTTCATCCAGGCTACTGCCAAAGACTCTTCCTGGCTCAAATGGTAAGGCACAAAGGTTATACTTGGAGATAAAATCAGCTCTCCAAGGTTTTAACCATATGGGTCTCCTCGCCGCCGTGGAAAGCGCCAAGGACTTTGACGCCAGCCTTAATTGATAATGGGAGGACTCAGCTAGGAATTCTGCCGCCAAAGAAGTCAAAGTTAAGAAGGAAAGTAACTCGTCTCTGGAGACACCAGAATCGATGTCCCTCTCAAGCTGTAGCAAATCAGCCCGTAGTTTGGCTGAAACTTCACATGACGCAACAGCGACCGAGGTCTGAGCAGAGGCCGCTGAGTAGGCCTTCTTGAGAGTGCTCTCCATGCGTCTGTCCATAGGATCCTGCAGATTTGCTCCATCCTCAGATGGTACTGGAGTGCGGCGAGATAGCTTGGCTACCGCTATATCCACCTTAGGGGGAGGACCCCACTGATCCAGTTGAGACTCTGCGATGGGGAACAAGGTCTTAAACCTACCAGTAGTTATAAAGGGTTTCTCCGGAAATTTCCACTCTGAAGACATTAACTTTTTTAATGTCTCGTCCACTTGGAAGATCCTGGGCCCTCTATAGGTGGACGTGGAGGCTTCCCCATCAACATCACGGTCTTTAGACCGGATGGACTTCAGCAGCCTATTGACTTTCTCGAGTGGGAAGAGAGGTCTGCTGGTATCTTCAGTGGAGTCATCAGAAGACAAAGTTTCATCCACAACCTGAAAATCTTCGTCCGAGACCCGCAAGAGAGGATGTTTTTCAAGACGTGGTCTCTTGGCGATCTGGGAGATAGAATTCCGGATCTCCTTGAGAGAGTCCTCCATGTATTCTTTCACCCATGTCACAACCTCACGTATGGATGGCTCCTCAGAAGGGGGGCCACGACACTGGCGACAGCGGGTGAATTCGTAGCCGTCAGGCAAGGGAGTCTTACAATCTAAACAGGTTAAATGTTTACGCTTGGAGGATTTCTTCCTCCTAAAATCTCCATCATCAGAGCCGGAAGCAGAAGAAGACATCTAAAAAGACCAAAAAAAGTCACAGACAATAACAATACCAATATTACAAACCGCAACCAGAACCAGAAAAAGAGGGGTACCTTAAGGAGGTCGGTCGTCGCAAAAAATGTAACAACAGCACACGCAATAGTCAAATAGGGTAATCTCTGAATCACAGAAGAGAATTTCTACTCCTTAGCAATAGAAGAGCCAGAAAATCACAGCCCAACCCAAATGGACTATGGGACATTTTAAAGGCAACCATAAGTGGAGGCGGAGCCAAACACAAAACTAATCCACAATGAAAAAATACATAGGAATTCATGCAGAGCAAGGCCAGCGATATGAATCGACAATTCATATAATATATATGAACAAGAATAAATAAATATTACTTACCCTCCTGAGATTTATAGCACCAAAACGGGTCAAATGCCATAATGAAACATAGAGGAGCATAAGCCTGTCAGAGGCTCAAACAACAAGCAGCAAAAATCAATTCTATATTTTGCCTTTAAATTTTAAATTTCCAAACTTACCGCACTTTTTCCGAGAACCGGAAGTAGGCGCGAAGGAGTCCAGCGAAATCCGCCCGCACGGGAACCCGGACACAGAGAAGAGTTCAGGCCGTTGCAAAGTCCGACGTCACCTCCGGGTAGGCCGAAGCCTACCGCCAGCCGAAGATTTACCGACAGAAGCGCTGAGAAGAACGAACGCAAACCGGCAACAGAAGGAACTCTAGAGAGGTCACAAGAGAACTCCTCCACCTGTCTCACACAGGACAGAAAAAAACACAGGTGAGGGAGGTCTCTCGTGCCCTCTTATAGGGCAGGTTAGTAAGCACGTTTTTGTGCTAATTAAAAGTTCCACCTGCCCTAGACAACACACAGGGGGAGAAATACCCCATATTGTGCTGCTGTAGGACGTAAGGGAATCTATAAAACCATTGCTTTTTGCAATATAACCGCCATATATGTCTAAAGCATCTTTCCCCCAAAAAAGGTTAATTTTGGAGCCTTTTAAATGTTGACCCCTTCACACTGCAAGCATTATTTCGATTTTCATTTTTGACTCTATGCCTTCCAAAAGCCATAATCTTTATTTTCTGTTCAGAGCTGTATGAGGGCTTAATGTTTGAAGGACAAATTTTACTTCATAGTTAATATCCCTGTACTAGGAAGCAGGAAAAAAAATTCTGAATGGGATGCTATTGAAGAAGAACTGCGTTCCGTTCCGAGGGCCGTCGATCCACCTTATAATGGTGGCTCCCATACGCCACCAGGAAAATGGTGACCCGGTCAGCTTTGACTTAGGTGTCAGGGGTTAATGCCCATGTTCAGTGTGGGCATTGCCACCAGGGCTCCACTGTATAATACAGCTCCTGAGCGACTGCCATATTTAAATAGCCGACATACGCCGTAGTATTACAGCAGATTTCTGGAAAGGGTTAAAATACAGTACATAAAAGCGAGTGGCAGAGCATTGTATGGTTAAACTCTGAGTTTGTATCCATTGTTTACCATCTGTTTTTCCATAGACATACATGCCACTTTCACATAACTTTGGCTGTGTTTGCCTTAGAGAGCTATATATTGGATAGATAGGTTCATATGAGCCCTCACAGTGTTATATAATATGTTTTAATCCAATGTAAACTGTGGTTCATGCCGAAACTAAACAAATCTTAAGAGGTTCACCCATCTCTAGCTGCAACTAAACTACTCAGCTTCTAAGCTAACTGTATGGAAGGTAAAATGTGACATCTGTTCTAAGCAGGGTAAAAGTTTACATACCATAAAGGCAGCCCCTATACTTGTTATAATGTGAGTGGATGGCTGTGCCCTATTCTGTGGACTGTGTGACTGTTTGCTCAGAGTTCAAGCAGCAGAATTTTATCTCATTGCAGAGATAGGAATGGGTGGCAAACAAGCAGTGCGCCCTCCTGTTCTATTGATGAAGACTTTTAGTGGTGTAAGCCAGCTTCAGAAGCGAGGCTTCATTAGAGAGTCTCCTCTCTTCTACACATGTCCCTGTATACTTTTCTTCTCTGCATATCTTTCTATACAGGCCATCTGTCATATAACATATCATGGGATCATTACAGTCTGCCATAAATGTTATTGTTCGATGTCCTTGGAAGTAGTTCATTAGCATCACTATGTTGCTTTGCACGGAACTACAGAACAGATTATTCATGATGGAATAATATGGTCTAAATAAGATAACTGCGTGAAAGAGAATGGGAAAACATGACAATAATACTTGGCTACAAAATGGATTTTCATATAATTATATGTGTACAAATTGCTGCTATAGAAATGAGTAGGTGGAAAATGGATATATGTGTATTGTAAGTAAGATATGAATTTTATCTATGATGGTCATCCATTTTCTTATCATATCCTCATGTTTGTTATCTTCTTTTCTAGAAAGAATACAAACTTTTACTGACTGCTGCATTCCTTGTATAATATCCTCATTACGGATCATGTGGCCGTTATATGGCTTATATCATTGACATATGGAGGAGAAAGAAATCTGACAAGGTCCAAAACAGAGGAACAATAGCAACATGAAGGAACAGAGGGCATCAGGTATGTTGACTATACATGTGTCAAGCATAGTCAAATTTTTCTTTTTGAATGTAGTCATTTTACTTGGTATTCTGACCTAAAATATTTATAAACATCCTCTAGATCAGTGCCTGGCTACTTCTGTAAGTCTTGCAGATTTTGAATGAAATGGCAGCATTCATGATCAACCACTGCTCCAGTCAACTTCTTCCTAACTTGGTTGTGCAGCTTTGGGAGGAGAGTACTAAGATTCCCCCGACCTAGAGAACAGTGTAGGGCCCCATCAAATATGTATCACCGATCTATTAAATGATTTTCAAGGCCTAACATTGATGGCCTACCCTTAGGACCATGTGAGAACTTTATTGGTCACTACCAACTAGAAGTTATTGGTCTCATCTACTGTGTTGACCCTGCGACTTGGCCACGTTCACTAAAAGTTAAAGTAACATGGACTTTACATGGACATATAATAAATCTACTGAAAATATAATTATTGATTTCTCTGAAACACATTCTAGTCTAAATATTTTAGGAAACAACGATTAATTCCCCAGCCTTCCTATGAGGCTTAAAGTGTACCTCCAGTTCTAAACAATTTTGCATAAATGAATAGTAGACATTAATACAAGAAAGTTTGTAATATATCTTATATATCTAAAGAAATATGTTTTCTTCTCCACTTTTCAGGCTGAATTACTTTCTACATATTAGTCTATGAATTGGGGAGGGGTAGGAAGCGGCTGCTTGAAAACCCACTTTTTTAACACTGCTTGACGTGTAGATAAGAGGCTACAAGTGCACAGAATAAGGCAATAAATCAATTAACTAGCTGGCGGCAGCATCCATTTTCACGCCTCTCTTCTCTATAGAGCACTGTGTGACTGAATGCAGAGTTGAATATAATGTAAACAAGCGGTGAGATTGAAGATAAGGAACAGGAGAACAGTAAATGGTGAAGGAAATGGATCTCCTTAATAAGATATACTACAAAGTTTCTTATACTCAAAATCACTATTCATTTATAAAAAAAAAGTTGTTTAGAACTGTATGTACGCTTTAACAATACACAACTTAATAAGCAACACCTTATTAGAGAAAACAAGGAACAAACTCAAAGACAGTAAGGAGTCAATGGTTTCATTGCAGCAAGTTGGTGTATGCTTTTCCGAAAACCACAAAGTATATTTGCTATACCTTTATCTTGATTAAATATTGCAGTGCAATGTCTGCATCATCTTATATACCCTTTACTGGAGG